>CM031241.1:138176274-138785790 GCA_018340775.1 Taxus wallichiana var. yunnanensis
GACGGTCTAACAGGTGTCTTTTCCCTGTCAAAGTTATTCCTCAGCCCTCAACAGTAATGTGGCTTCCTTTGGTTGGTTAGGGGATGGTGAGTGAATGCTTTAACTTATCACTTTTTTCTTTTGGGGCAAAAAGGAAAAAATTTCCATAGCCCCACTCAAATCTGATTGGTTCTTTTGGTGCTTACATGGCTTCTTCCAATTGGATGGGGCATAGTGGGTTTGTTTTTGAACTTTTTATTTTTGCTACTTTGGCACAAATTTTGAACCCACCCCGTGGCCCCACCAAGATTTGATTAAAGCAAAATTTAAGTGGCAAGGAAAAAGTCTTAACTTGACCCCAAAGAAGGACACCTAGGAAAACTAAAGGCAGAGATGCGGGCCTTTGAAGGAAATTTGGATGTTTTCCTCTTGGAAAAATGGAATAAAAGTCTAAAATGGAAGCGCACCCCTGCCAAATCATTTTTGAAGCCTTAAGGTTTTGAAGAAGCGCCAAGAGGACACGTGGCGAGCCCGCGCTCTTTCAAGATATCAATTTTTGGGGACCATCTCAAGGTGTGCCATAGTGACACGTGGTAGTTTGACAAGTAAAAGGAGCGGGGAAGTGAACCATCGGGGAAAATTATAAAATTACCCTCTTATGCTGATTTATTTAAAAGATTACATGAAATATGTAGTTATGTGTCCTGTTACAAAACATAACAGATCACATAGTCTACAATTTCACAAATATCCTCAGCAAAAGAACACAGGCCCCGAAGGATAGCTATTGTTGTCTTGATGAAGACACCAAATTGTAGAATAAGTGAAGTGTTTGGTTTTGGGACAAGCAAACATATTTGTAGTTTTCAAATAATCAACTTCACTATTATTATGATTGTGCTCATCAGATTTATTGCTCTGTATTCATTAAAGTTGTTTGTGATTAATGAAATTGCATCCATCTATGCTATCATAAAAATTTTACAAGTGACTCCTTTCCTGCTACTTCCATCAAGAAAATACCGCCAAACAAACAGTGACAATAATGTCTAAATGGAGATAGTAGGAAGGAGTCAAAGTGAAGAGCATATGCTTAATGCGGTAAAAAACATACATAGGAGGCACATCTCATTCAAAGGTTGCTTACTTACTAGAGTTACAGGTATTCCTTTTAAGTTTATCTCTTATATTAATTCATTTGATTGAGATATTGAGTTGCTTACATCATTGTACAATCAAGGAAAAGCTGAATGCAGAAAGAGATAGTCAACTCATTATTTCAATTTAATGCTTTATTCATAAGAGATCACAAGTTTTCCCACACAAGCCATGGGATGTGACTAAGTAACAACATCATATACATGGAAAAGAGAATATTGCATGTGCTAAAGAATAAGAGTAGAGGAGTAAAAGTGAACCCATCATTGCCTTTTTATCTTCTTTCCCGCTCATCATCTACATCTCCAAGCTTCATCTCGTTTCATCTTCCACTTCCATCTCCATCTTCTTTTCTTGTCACCTGCAAGATAAAGAGTAGTACCTATCAATTTTGAGCTCCGGTACATTTTTATTCCTATACACCTATTCTAAAGAAAATACATATTCTAAGTTCAATGTATCTAATGGTACTTGAAAGAAAGAAATATAGGTACATGACACAGGACAACTCAGGGATGCAGATGGGCATGGCAGCAGAAGAGAGCAGAGTGCATAAAGAGAAATCTTTAGTAAAAAAGAAATAAAAGGCAAAGGATTGGAATAGAAAAGTAGAATCTGAAATAGCTTACAAAAGAAATAGATGTGGAGATGACATAAAAGAAGTTGAAAATAGTTCACAAAAGAAGAATGAAGAAGAAAATAAAGATCACATGGATATAAGAGAGGCCAAAAGCCTATATATTTCTAACTTATTTATGAGTTTTGCAGAATAGTTGCAACATGGAATGAAAAGATCAGTTTAACTGGTTAATAAAGAAACAACTACTTGTTTACTTTCAAGAGAATGGAAAACAAACATCATTTATAGATGGTTTATAGAAAGAAGGAAGCATCAGAATAAGTCAAGAAGGAAATACTTTTACAAATCAGGGTGGAAAGCTGAAAAGGAGAGAGGAAAACAATCATTTTGAAAAAAAAATTTCAGAGTCTCCCCTTGTAAAATTGACTTTTGATTTAAAACAAAATTGAAATACATGCTTTATAGGCTACTACATGCTTTATAAGCTATCTAACTTCAAAAGGAATCATAACAGTCAACAAAAAGTATATGTTTCATCATTACAAATGATATCATGATCAAATGGAACATACAAATATTTTAGAAGTTCATCAAGTACAAGTATTCAAAGTTCATTTTATTTCCAAATTCAAGTGTGAATTAAGCCAACTACTTCACAATTTTCCAAGGTTACAATGGATCAAGCAAAGCAAGCATGAAAAAATTTGATCAAGTGAACAGACAATCCATAAAAGGTGGCAGAGAGAGATATTCATATCTTTTAAAAATAGATCAAGTTGCAGAAATCTGGAGAGAGAAGGATTTTGAAAAAAATTTGCCAGAGTCTCCCCTTGCAAAATGGAGTTTTCAGATTGAAAAATTGAAAATATGCTTTACCAACAAAACTTGAAATACAGTGATTGTATTATTGCTTCTAAAAAGGGAAAAGTCATTACAGAAAATGAAAACTTAATGATTTTCTTTGAGTTCCAACTTCACTCAAGCACAACCATAAGAAGCATATACATTCTACTTAACAAAGCAAGTTCATGATGTAAATGAAGCCAAAGAGGCCAAGTTTACAGAGTATTCAATTACAGGTGAAGCCAGGCCGAGGTTATCAAAGGTAAAACTCAAGCACAATGATCAATAAACAGTCGAGTTACAAAAGGCCGAAGCCATTTAAAATGAACAAAAAAAGCAAAAAATGACAATGAGTCAAAGCCAGAAGAAATATAATACCGCTATATATAGTCAAGGTCACATTACAATCAAGTTTTCAAATGACCGAGCCATATTTCAAGAATGAGAAAACGTAGAATAAGTTCAAAGGCTTTTCTTTTCATATTAACACTTGCAGAGAGTCCAAAGACTGAAGAACTTACCACATTATCAACAATGTCAAAGCTTGTAAAAGGCCAAGAAAAGACAATGGCAGCCATCTCCCTTATAAGCTCATGTTCGTGCTCATCGAGGCCGAAACGATAGAAAAAAAAAAAAAATGCAGAGAAAAAAAAATGCAAGTTGTCAAAGAGTCATTATATAGAAGAGATCAAAGGAGCCATTGAAAAAGATTGAAAAAAGATCCACAAGATTCGAAATAGAAAAGAGAGGAAAGGTCACAAAACGTATACCTTCATATCCCTTCAAAATGCAGGTCAAGCTTTCAATCAGAAACAAAAAATCAAAAATGGCGGCAAAGGATCAAAACTCAAATCTCATCTCAAATGAAGAGAGCTCGAGAAGACCCCAAAAAAAGAGAGAAAAAAAAAGCTAAAAAATAATGATGAAACTTCGAGCTTCAAGGTCTATCATCTAAGAAAAAAAAAAAGCAAAAAATATAATGGAAAAATAGCCAAGGGTCGAGTTTACTCACTCGCACAGAGCTTTGATGAAGCTCAAAAGGTTCAAAAAATGGTGAAAAAGAAACAAAATAGCTAAAGAGCTGCTTCCATGAAATGATCAAAAGCTGAGCTCTAAACTTCAAACAATGGTGAAGCCAAAGAAAATTTTCAGAGGGCTTCACCACCCCTCCATGAAATAAAAATGAAATGACCAAAATGGAAAGAGCTCAAGATTTTATTTCTTCCACTCCAACGGCGTGGTCAGTTAACTCAACTATGCTCAGCATCAACGATCAAGCTTCATCAAGGACAAGATCAAATGGTGATTTCATTATGCATTTCAAAATGATAATAACCATGGTAAGTCCTCCACCGACCACAATCAATGCATGGGTCGAAAACCCTAACCAACAGGGAAGATCATGACATCGCGGAAGAGAAGGATAGAAAGATCAAGGGCTCAAATGGTCATCAAAAAATCCAAGTAAACCCAACGTAGGTTAGGTTACCACCGACAAAACACATTGGAGGGGTGAGTCACCATGGGAAGGGGCCAGCCCACGTGTCCACGTATTAATCATTGCAAGTGACTTTCAAAAGTCTGACTATAGTCTAAGCTATGCATGCGTCCAAAAATCAAGGGTGACCACATTATACACAATGATCACCAAAAAGGTGAAATATAAACCTTTTAACATGCCTAAGTCCACATGGTGGCCTAACATATATATGGTGCCCCTTGTAAATTTTTCAAAAAAAAAACATGAATTTGCCTAAGTCCACAAGGTGGCAATGCCCAAACCAAGTGAATCAAAGGTGGTCCCCACAAGGAGTTTGAAATAAAATTGTAAGTATCACTCATGTGATCATTCAGGAAAAGGGACAAATATCAGAACATGTGCACATTGGAGGGTGGTCCCCACAACTATTATTTTGCAAATATTGCTAAGTGTTGCAATATTTTTCCCATATGTAGGGAGTATATTTTTGCATGTCTTCACAAGAGGACAAAATAGAGAAGAAGACAAATTTGCATGCTCAAAGGAGGAAGACTTGCCTAGCAAGAAAATTGTATTTTTAGCAAATTATTCACCCATTCTTTCTTTAAAATAGAATAATCAACTTCAGTTTGACTGTATTGTATTTAAGGCTATTAATGCCTATTTTTTTACTGCATGCTCTAGTTTGTATTATTTTTATTCCTTTATTTATTATTAAATAAAGGATAAAATTAGGATGCATGGGTGAGTACAACCTTTAGGCTATTTTTAGGAAGGGGGTGAACCTTTTTTTTTATATATTGTGTGCCTTTGCAAAGCACAAGGGATCTTCCCAGAGGACTTTTGGATATAGGAGTACTGAAGCAATTTTTGCCAGTTTTTCCCTCTGAGTGTGAAGTATTTTATGCCTTTCCAAGTTATTTTGCAGTCTTGTGTATGTTTATATTAATTTTGTGAATGAAAATTCCCTAATTAACCACTTTACCCTGCTGCAAATCATTCCTTTTCTGCTTAATTCTAATGTGCATGTTAACTTATTAGTACTTGTGAAATCTCCTCAATATAAATCAAGTGTTTTGCCCTTAGATTTCTGCAAAAAGGTATTAATTGGTTCATGCATCAAAAATTCTTCACAAATCAGTTGTGTATTTTACTCAGTCAAAGTTCTTACACAAATTTGGTGTATCACCTTAGTCTTATTTATTTTTTAGTCATCTTTTTCCCTTGAACTCCCAAAAAACCAGTTTAGTGTACACCAATAAGGAACCGACCTTTTAATCCCGAGAGATTCACCTCACAATAGGTATACCCACAGACCTGAGGTGTCTCCATTGTATCTACGAGAGAGAGATCATTTTTTGCAGGCTTAGAAAATCTGCTGCCATCTCTCTATAGGGTGCACTTTCGAGAGATAACAATTTTTGGCATGCCCGGTGGGACCACGAATCAGATCTGCATGCAAGTTATGATTCTAGAGTAGATCTAGAGCATATTTATAGCAAATAAAAGTTACTTTTAGGAGCAAGCTGCAAAAATTTATTCTAAAGATTTTATGATCTTTTGGCGACTCATAAAGCTGATTTCAGACCAGTATTGTAGCATGTTCCATGCCTAAAGTGACTACAAGATCATCGGTAAGAGGAATTCCTCCTGAGTTTGTTTCTTTACCTTTGAATTTTGCTAGAAGGAGAAGAGTTGGTAATACATTACCCTATAATAGACCTAGTTTTGATAACCCTCCTCCTGATATTCCTTCACCACGTATAAATTTTACAATCCATATCCCAGTTTTTCCAATGGCTCTTCAACCACCCAGAAATTTTGTGACCTTTACTAATGGCAGCCCATTAGTAATTCCAGTTTACCATGATATTCCTAATGCTTCCATGAAAATTTTTCCATCATTTACCAAAGAAAATCAAGTTACACTGCTTGAACATATTAAAGATGTTGCAGTAGCCATATGTGCAGTTCATAATATCACTCACGAAGACGTAGCTTTAAGACTTTTAGCTACATCTTTTAAAGGACAAGCCTTGTAATGGTATAGAAATCTAGAGATTGGAAGCATAAGAACTTGGGATGAATTAGGTGAAAAACTAAAATAGTTCCAAGATAATTCAAATCATTTATCCCTCATAGAACAACTATCTACTATCAAAAGAGCCCCTCATGAGTATATGTCTAGTTTCAACATCCATTTTGCTAGGACTTGGGAAAGAATCCCAGCAAGTGTTAAGCCTCAAGCTGATCACACTTTCCTTTATTACCTCAGAGCATTGAATAGTGATATTTCAACTATGATCCAATCCATGGGAGGTTTTACTTTACCCGATGCCTATGACATTGCTATAAAAGCTGAAAACAACCTTATTCAGGCTGGAAAATTAGCACCAAGGCCTACAATGCCATTTTTGGTAGATTTAGCCCCTATTCCACAGCCTATTATGATTGTAGAGCCTACTATTGTAGCCCCATCCCTAGATATGTTTAAAGCCTTGCAAACCATGGGAAATAAGTTGACATCAATTGAAAATAGACTTGCATTGCCTAATAGACCTTATCAGGCTCCTTACCAACAAAATCAACAAAATAGGCAGCCTTACCAATAGAATCAAAATTATAGGCAGCCTTATCAGCAAAGGCAATTTGATCCTAATGTTCCTAGTACATCTAATGCTTTGGTTCCAGTTAATATGGCTACAGAGGAGTGGTGCCAACCTTGTAATCAGCCTCATTCAGCTATAAATTGCCCAAATGCTTTCTTGAACCTAAATCTTGTTGCACAACCTCAATCTGAAGCATTGTTCATGCCTCAAATGGAGAGTGGGCAGCAAGAAGGTCATGTTCAGAAAGCACCTAAATAGAATTTGGTCAGCTTCAATGAGGAAGATTTCATTGCAGTTACCACTAGAGCTCAAGAGAAGGCTACTGAAAATAAAAAAAACAAAATAGACCTGTGTTGCCCACTTTATTACTGATAATTCAGCATCTACAGCCCCAAAACCAGCCAACAACCCTGTTGTCCCTCAAAGAAAAACAAGTGTTATGGCTAGTAAAGAGCAACAAAAATAGCTACAACCTGATCCAAGAAGATTATTTATTCCTCAGATATCCAAAGCTTGTTGAAGCAAATCAGTTTTGCTAAGGCTTATGCTAAAACTAGTTGAGTCTATCTCTAAAAGTTTGCTTCTTTTAATATCATTGATGTAATGAAAAATCATAATGTTAACATCTCGATGTGGGATGCTTTAAGCATTCCAGGAACAGTAGGATTTACTCTCTCATGAACTAGCTAAACTATAAATTTCTTCCAAAACAACAGAAAAGGAGGTTCAAAAGAGACATATATGGTCCTTGGAACACTTGATCAAGACCACCTAAAAGGGGTTAGATGGATGGTTCAAAAAGTTTTAAATGCTCATGACATAAAGAAACCACCACCATTTTATCTATCACTGATTATTGGAGAAAATCTAGTTCATAACTGCATGGTGGATAGCAGTGCAAGTAGCATAGTTATGCCAAAAGCAATTGCTGAAAAATTGGGCCTACAGTATGAGCCTACAAAAAAGAATGTTTTACAGCTTGATGGGACTGCAACTAATACAGTTGGTGTAATCAGAAATTTAGAGGTAACGTTACACGCTTGCCCAAATGTTTCCATTCTACAAGATGTTACTAGTTGTGGATTTACCTCCATATTTTGCTTTGTGCCTATCTAGAGACTTTACAACGAAAAATAGGAGGTTATCTCTCTTCAGATTGGTCTTTCTTTTTTTACCACACATTATGGCACTAAGGTTACTGTCAATTTAGAACCATTGGCCAGATTTCCATATTGAGCCTCATTCTCCTAATGCAGTGGCAATTATTCAGCTTTGGATCAATCTATTTTTCGATGATGTAGCTCAAGTTTCAGCATTAGAGGGTGTTTCTAACATGTTTATGGATGAAAAAATAGTTGAAGAACATGCCCATGATCCTTTTAAGGAAGTTGAAGAACATCTTTTTGGTGTATATTGTATGCATGAAGAAAATGCAACAATTCCCTTGCTTGTCCAAAATAGAAAATTCAGCAGAAGGGATTTGGAAGCTTCATTTCGATGGAGCTAAGAATAAGAAAGGACAGGGAGTAGGTTTGATGCTCACTTCCCCAAAAAAATGAAAGGTATTTCACAACTTTGAGTCTCCAATTTTCATGCACTTGTAATGTAGCTGAATACGAAGCATTAATTCATGGCTTACTTTGGGCCAGAAAAAGAGGGATCAACACATTACAAATCTTTGGTGATTCTGAGTTGGTTATCAATCAAGTAAAAAAATTCAATGTTTGTAAGAATCCATTAATGAAATCTTATAGACATAGAGTTTTCAGACTTAATGGAAGATTTTGATGCTATTAATATTCAGTCTATTCCTAGAACTAAAAATAAGCACGTTGACACTTGCGGAGTCGGTGCTAGTTTCGAAGTGCTGGAACAGATGGAAAACAAAAGATTCAGCCTCATATTAAGTTAATTGTCAGGCCTTCTATCCCTGATAATCAATCAAATTGGCAGGTTTTTGAAAGTGATGATCAAATCTGCAGGTTTTTACAGCAAGAAGCTGAATTTTCTATAGTAAATCAGGATAAATTACAACATTTATACGGTGACCAGATTGTTCAACTAAAGACAAACAAATTGCCTCGGGGACTTGTCACATTGGAAGACATCTTCAACACTGATGACCAGTTGAGAAAGGACACAACTAAGATGTCAACTCATGCTGATAATTACGAAGAGATTTCAGTTGATGAAGGAAAGAATTTATTCCTTGGAAAGGTATGTTCCTTATCCGAAAAATAGTCTTTCATTAATCTTTGCACAGAATTTAAAGATTTTTACTTGGAGATACCAAGACTTGAAAGGTTTTGATCCCATTTTAGCACAACATACCATTGAATTACAACCAAATTCTAAACCAGTTAGGTAGAAACAAAGGCCTGTAAATCCTAGAATAGAACCTCTTATGAGGAAAGAGTTATCAAAATTGATTGAATCAGGAATTATTTTCCCAGTTAAACATTCAAGTTGGGTAGCAAATCTTGTTCCTGTTAGAAAGAAGAATGGAGAAATAAGATTATGTGTGGATTTCAGAGATCTTAACAAAGCATCGCTAAAAGACCATTATCCACTACCGAATATGGATCAGATTTTGAGAATGGTTTTAGGTTCAGATAGATTATCCCTTCTAGATGGTTACAACGGATACAATCAGATTTTAGTCCGAGAAGAGGATAGATATAAAACAACTTTTACCACCAAGTGGGGTACTTATGCTTACAAAAGAATGCCTTTTGGTCTTTCAAATGCCGGTGCAATGTTTCAACGTGCAATGGACATGGATTTTCACAGCCTATTAAATAAATGCATACTTGTTTATTTAGATGATGTTACTGTATTTTCAAAGGATTCAAAGAACATCTAATGCATTTAAGGTAGAATTTTCAGTTATGCAGGTAATTTGGAATATCCTTGAACCCCAAAAAGTCTATCTTTTTAGTACATCAAGGTAAACTACTTGGCCATATTGTTTCTAAGCAAGGTTTAGCAATTGATCCTTTCAGAATCAAAGCTATATCACAACTATCATTGCCTCATCACAAGAAGGCATTACAGAGCTTTCTAGGAAAAATCAACTTTGTTAGGAGATTTGTTCCAGATTTTGTAGCATTGGTTAAACCATTAACAACTATGTTAAAGAAAGAGAAAATGTTCTCTTGGACCAGCGAAGGGAGAGAAGGTTTTGAGGCTATCAAAATAGCTATTTCTCAGGCCCCTACTCTTGCAAATCCAAATTTTGATAAAGATTTTACAATGTATGCACTTGCAGAGAGCTGAAACAATCTCGACTATTCTAACCCAGGTCAATGATGAGAATATCGAAAACCAATTGCTTTCTTTGGATAGAGTTTGCATGATTATGAAACAAGGTACACGTTCCTTGAAAAACAAGTACTTTCAGTAGTCAGAGGACTAAAGAATTTTAAGTACATGCTTTCAAACAATAAAATTCATGTTCTTGTTTCTCATCCAAGTGTGAAAGCTTTCTTGCTAAACAAAGAATTGAATGAGAAAAGAGCAGGTTGGATAACGAAGGTTATGGAATATGATGTTGATATCCGAGTTGCCAAGATAGTTCGAGGTAAAGGTTTATGTGAGCATCTAATCACTGATATGGAGAAACAACAAGCTACAGAACCCAAAGATTCAGAACAACATGCTGAAACTACATATCAACAATCAAATATCATGTTGCAACCAAAGAAATCAACAACCTGAACCTTCTCAAGAAATTCAGGAATCAAGGTGGATGACTGATTTGGTTAACTATTTACAACATGGCACCTATCCGAAGGTATGGATAAGAATAAACGAAGGTATTTCAGGTTACAAGCTATTCCTTATCTTTTCATTGATGGTGTATTGTTCAAAAGAGATATAAATGGAATCTTGTTGCGATGTGTCGATTACGATAAAATTTAGAAAATATTATCAGAATTCCATGAAGGACCTACAGGAGGTCACTTCTCAGCACATACTACTACTTTAAAGATCATGAAAGTGGGTTACTATTGGCCTAGCATATTTAAGGACTATTTTGAATGGATTAAAAAGTGTAAAAAATGTGCTTTCTTTGTTGGAAAAGAACATTTAGCTTCACTGCCTTTGCAGCCTATTTCAGCTGATCAACCCTTTATGCAGTGGGGTCTTGACTTTATTGGAATGATAAACCCACCTTCTTCACAAGGACATAAGTGGATCTTAACTGCTACAGATTATTTTACATGATGGACTGAAGCAATAGCCTTGAAAGATGCTAATGAAGCTTCAATACTATCCTTTTATGAAGGTATAGTCTGCAGATTTGGTGTTCCAACAACTATCATATCAGATAATGCTCTAGCATTTCTCGGTGCTAAAGTAATAGATTGGGCTATCAACCATGGAATCTATTTAAGCTCTTCATCTAATTATTACCCACAAGGTAATGGCTTAGCCGAGAGTACCAACAAAAATCTTGTTAAGGATCATCAGAAGAACACTCAAGGATAATCAAAGAGCTTGGCATCTAATGTTGAATTCGGCACTTTGGGCTGACAGGTGACCCCTAAGAGATCGGTTGGTAACTCACCATACAAACTTGTGTATGGAAAAGAAGCGAGAATGCCAATTTCAGTTGAGCTACCTGCATTAGATTTGTTGCATCAAATGGAACTACTTGAAAATGAACCATTGCAGGTTCATTATGCAGAATTGATGGAATTACAAGAACTAAGAGATCAAGCTCATTTAAATATGGAAAAGAATCAGAAGATGAAGAAGACTTTTGACAAGAAATCTAAATTCAAAATCTTCAATGAAGGAGATATTGTGTTGAAATGGGATGTTGATCGTGCAAAGCCAGGAAGACACTCAAAGTTTGATACACTCTGGAGTGGTCCTTACATGATTTTAGCTTGCAAGGAACACAATGCTTTTCAGCTTTCAAAGCTGAGTGGAGAGGAACTCCCCATTCCTATGTGAATGGTATGTTTCTCAAACACTGTTATTGAAAATCTTACAGTGGTTGTTAGAGTAGGATTTCCCATTCAATAAGTGCAGTTTCTACACATTGCATCATTCTTTATCTTCAATAAGTGCATTCATGCACATGATCTAGTTTGCTAGATCTTTTCCCAGCTTTAGTTTGTTTTGGAAGGGTTGGACCTTTTGAAAAGGACAAATTTTGGTTACATATTTGGACTCCATACCCAATGGACAAGAGTAAGGCACTAGTCTACAAGCTAGCGGCAGCTTTTCCCCATGAGATCGCTAGAAATGTTGACAATTTCTGCACTTGTGCAGAAATGGGCAACTCAAACTTTGTTATGATGGATAGCATTGGTGAAGTATACCTAAGCTAGGGGAATTTATATCAAATTATATCATTACTGCTGATTTATTTAAAAGATTACATGAAATCTGTAGTTATGTGTCCTATTACAAAACATAACAGATCACATAGTCTATAATTTCATGAATATCCTCAGCAAAAGAACACAGCCCCAAAGGACAGGACAGTTGCGTTGTCTTGATGAAGACACCGAATTGTAGAATAAGTGAAGTGTTTGGTTTTGGGACAACAAACATATTTGTAGTTTTCAAATAATCAACTTCACTATTATTATGATTGTGCTCATCAGATTTATTGCTCTGTATTCATTAAAGTTGTTTGTGATTAATGAAATTGCATCCATCTATGCTATCATAAAATGTTACAAGTGACTCCTTTCCTACTACTTCCATCAAGAAAATACCACCAAACAAATAGTGACAATAATGTCTAAATGGAGATAGTAGGAAGGAGTCAAAGTGAAGAGCATATGCTTAATGCAGTAAAAAACATACAAGGAGGCACATCTCATTCAAAGGTTGCTTACTGGAAGTTACAGTTTTCCTTTTAAGTTTATCTCTTATATTAATTCATTTGATTGAGATATTGAGTTGCTTACATCATTGTACAATCAAGGAAAAGTTGAATGCAGAAAGAGATAGTCAACTCATTATTTCAACTTAATGCTTTATTCATAAGAGATCACAAGTTTTCCCACACAAGCCATGGGATGTGACTAAGTAACAACATCATATACATGGAAAAGAGAATATTGCATGTGCTAAAGAATAAGAGTAGAGGAGTAAAAGTGAACCCATCATTGCCTTTTTATCTTCTTTCCCACTCCACATCATCTACATCTCCAGCTTCATCTCGTTTCATCTTCCACTTCCATCTCCATCTTCTTTTCTTGTCACCTACAAGATAAAGAGTAGTACCTATCAATTTTGAGCTCAGGGTACATTTTTATTCCTATACACCTATTCTAAAGCAAATACATATTCTAAGTTCAATGTATCTAATGGTACTTGAAAGAAAGAAATATAGTACATGACACAGGATGACTCAGGATGCATATGGGCATGGCGGCAAAAAAGAGAGAGCAGTAGAGTGCATAAAGAGAAATCTTTAGTAGAAAGAAATAAAAGGCAAAGGATTGGAATAGAAAAGTAGAATCTGAAATAGCTTACAAAAAAAAAATGTGGAGATGCATAAAAGAAGTTGAAAATAGTTCACAGAAGAAGAATGAAGAAGAAAATAAGATCACATGGATATAAGAGAGGCCAAAAAGCCTATATATTTCTAACTTATTTATGAGTTTTGCAGGAACAGGTTGCAACATGGAATGAAAAAGATCAGTTTAACTGGTTAATAAAGAAACAACTATTGTTTACTTTCAAGAGAATGGAAAACAAACATCATTTATAGATGGTTTACAGAAAGAAGGAAGCATCAGAATAAGTCAAGAAGGAAATACTTTTACAAATCAGGGTGGAAAGCTAAAAAAGGAGAGAGAAAAATAGTCATTTTGGAAAAAAATTTGCGAGTCTCCCCTTGTAAAATTGACTTTTGATTTAAAACAGAATTGAAATACATGCTTTATAGGCTACTACATGCTTTATAAGCTATCTGAACTTCAAAAGGAATGATAACAATCAACAAAAGTATATGTTTCATCATTACAAAGTTGATATCATGATCAAATGGAACATACAGATATTTCAGAAGTTCATCAAGTACAAGTATTCAAAGTTCATTTTATTTCCAAATTCAAGTGTGAATTAAGCCAACTACTTCACAATTTTCCAAGGTTGCAATGGATCAAGCAAAGCAAGCATGAACAAAATTCGATCAAGTGAACAGACAATCCATAAAAGGTGGCAGAGAGATATTCATATCTTTTAAAAATAGATCAAGTTACAAAAATCTGGAGAGAGAAGGATTTCAAAAAAAAAATTTTTGCGAGTCTCCCCTTGCAAAATGGAGTTTTTAGATTGGACAAATTGAAAATATGCTTTACCAACAAAACTGAAATACAATGATTGTATTATTGCTTCTAAAAAGGAAAAGTCATTACAGAAAAGAAAACTTAATGATTTTCTTTGAGTTCCAACTTCACTCAAGCACAACCATAAGAAGCATATACAGTCTACTTAACAAAGCCGAGTTCATGACATAAATGAAGCCAAAGAGGCCAAGTTTATAGAGTATTCAGTTACAGGTGAAGCCAGGGATGAGGTTATCAAAGGTAAAAATCAAGCACAATGATCAATAAACAGTCAAGTTACAAAAAGGCCAAAGCCATTTAAAATGAACAAAACATAAGTGAACAAATGACAAGGCCGAAGCCAGAAGAAATACGAAGCTACAGGTACAGCTGAAGGTCACATTATAGTCAAGTTTTCAAATGACCGAGCCATATTTCAAGAACAAGAAAATGCAGAATAAGTTCAAAGGCTTTTCTTTTCATATTAACACTTGCAGAGAGTCGACAGACTGAAGAACTTACCACATTATCAATAGTAAGGCCAAAGAAAAGACAATGGCAGCCATCTCCCTTATAAGCTCATGTTCATGCTCATCGAGGCCAAATGATAGAAAAAAAAAAGAAAAAATGCAAGTTGTGTCATTGTACAGAGATCAAAGGAGCCACTTGAAAACAAATTGAAAAAGATCCACAAGATTCGTAAAGGGAAAGGGTCACAAAAACATATACCTTCATATCCCTTCAAAATGCAGGTCAAGCTTCAAAAGATTTCAACAATGGTGGCACAAGGATCGAATGAGATCTCGAGCTCAGAGAAGGCCCCGAAATAGAGAAGAAAAACAAGCTCAAAAAAGATAACGATGCCAAGCTTCAAGGTCTATCATCTGAGCAAACAAAACAGAAGCAAAGAATACAAAAAATAGCCAAGGGTCGAGTTTACTCACTCAGAGAAGCTTCGTGAGCTCAGAAGGTTCAAAAATGGTGAAAAGAGAAAATAAAATAGAGCCAAGCTTCCATGAAATGATCAAAAGCCGAGCTCCAGAACTTCAAACAATGGCGGCCAAAGAAAATTTTCCAGGGCTTCGCCACCCTCCACGAGCAAAATGAAATGACCAAAATGGAAAGAGCTCGAGATTTTATTTCTTCCACTCCAGCGTGGTCGAGCTAACTCAACCGTGCTCAAGCAATCAATGATCAAGCTTCATCAAGGACAAGATCAAATGGCCGAGGATTATGCACAGAGACCAAAATAAATAACCACGGTAAGTCCTCCACCGACCGCAATCAATGCATGGTCAGAAACCCTAACCACAGGTTCGAAGATCGATGACATCATGGAGTAGGTACAGAGATCAAGGGCTCTGGGAATGGTCATCATTTTCCAAGAAAACCCAACGCAGGTTAGGTTACCACCACCAAAAACACATTGGAGGGGTGAGTCACCGTGGGAAGGGGCCAGCCCACGTGTCCATGTATTAATCATTGCAAGTGAACTTTCAAAAGTTTGACTATAGTCTAAGCTATGCATGTGTCCAAAAATCAAGGGCGAACCACATTATACACAATGATCACCGAAAAGGTGAAATATAAACCTTTTAACATGCCTAAGTCCACATGGTGGCCTAACATATATATGGTGCCCCTTGTAAATTTTTCAAAAAAACATGAATTTGCCTAAGTCCACAAGGTGGCAATGCCCAAACCAAGTGAATCAAAGGTGGTCCCCACAAGGAGTTTGAAATAAAATTGTAAGTATCACTCATGTGATCATTCAGAAAAGGGACAAATATCGAACATGTGCACATTGGAGGGTGGTCCCCACAACTATTATTTTGCAAATATTGCTAAGTGTTGCAATATTTTGCCCATATGCAGGGAGTATATTTTTGCATGTCTTCACAAGAGGACAAAACAGAGAAGAAGACAAATTTGCATGCTCAAAGGAGGAAGACTTTCCTAGCAAGCAAATTGTATTTTTAGCAAATTATTCACCCATTCTTTCTTTAAAATAGAACAGTCAACTTCAGTTTGACTATATTGTATTTAAGGTTGTTAATGCCTATTTTTTTTTGCATGCTCTAGTTTGTATTATTTTTATTCCTTTATTTATTATTAAATAAAGGATAAAATTAGGATGCATGGGCAAGTACAGCCTTTAGGCTATTTTTAGGAAGGGGGTGAACCTTTTTTTTTTATATATTGTGTGCCTTTCCAAAGCACAAGGGATCTTCCCAGAGGGATCTTCCCATCCTAGAGGACTTTTGGATATAGGAGTACTGAAGCAATTTCTGCCAGTTTTTCCCTCTGAGTGTGAAGTATTTTATGCCTCTCCAAGTTATTTTGCAGTCTTGTGTATGTTTATATTAATTTTGTGAATGAAAATTCCTGATTAACCATTTTACCCTGCTGCAAATCCATTCCTTTCTGCTTAATTCTAATGTGCATGTTAACTTATTAGTACTGTTGTGAAATCTCCCTCAGTACAATCAAGTTTTTTGCCCTTAGATTTCTACAAAAAGGTATTAATTGGTTCGTGCATCAAAAAATTCTTCACAAATCAGTTGTGTATTTTACTCAGTCAAAGTTCTTACACAAATTTGGTGTATCACCTTAGTCTTATAATGTCTTGATTTTCGGGAGAAAAATCTATTGTAAAATGTTATAAATGGCACGATTTTTTTCATGTAAAGGGTTGGAGTGTTAGGGGTTGGGACTGAGTTTTCTAATAGAAAAAACCTTGTGAGCCCATCATTTTGAGAAGTTGTTTGAGAAGCTTCTATATCTCTTTTGTATTGAATCTGATCATGTCAAGGTGGTTGCGAGTGTACAGCCATTGAAAAGATCTAAGACTATTCTAGAAACTTTCCCCTGCTGATAGATTTAATTAAGTTCAAGTTATTTTGTGTTGTCTTGAGCAAAATGTGTTTGTTTTATTTCTGAATGTATGCGAGTAGTTTTTCTTATTTATGTTGTAATATTTTATTAAAATCTGATTAAATCACACATTCCTCAATCATTGTGACATTTTAGTGGCATATGAAATTTCATTTCTCGAAGAGGTTCATCCGGGATTGGAATAAACGATTTAAAATCACTTTTCTTTCATTTGTTGAAAGAGATTTTTTGTAAGCCTCTAGGTGTACCTTAGGCGTGATTTGTCTTAGATCTTGATGCTTTGTTGGGTCTTCTAACTTGAGCCTTTGTGATATAATCTCAAATATTGTGTGAAAAAGTGCTAATCTAGGCCTCCATTGAAGCACATATTCTGGTTAAAGAAACACTTTAGCTATTTTGTGGCATTCTGTTAGTTTAATCTTCCATTTTGTAAGATTCCTCAAGGATCTGGTGAGTCAAGTTCATCCTGCCCCACCTCCCACAAAAAATTTATTCAAAAACAACTAATCCTACCCATACTACCCCTGTTTGTCATGTGTGTATACCAATGCATAATCCTCATCACCAAAACATGCAGAAACAATCGGGTCCCAAATGTCTTTAGTAACCTTTTCCTTGTGAAAATATCTCCACAATCTAGAAGTGACAACTCGTGAGAGTCATATTTGGTGTGTTGATCATATTTTCCCAAGGTCTTCTCTATAAAATCTATGCAAAAAGAAGGACTTACCAATGTTCTTCAAATAACAGAGGTTACAAAATAGGTTCTCTTACCTTGGTTGAAAGGCACAACCTAAAATAGTTAGGATCAGATCACATCCTTTTAAGGTGCTACCCACTCCTTTTCAAAGACTAAGTGCTAAAAGATTAGATAGATTGCTTCCCAGACGCAAAATGACACATATAATCATCTATCTACCTTTGAGTGTCCTGTTGAATCCATGATGTTGCTTGGCCTTTGAAGGAGATTAAGTTTTGGTACCAACATGTTTCTATCACCATTGTCGGGATTTTTTTGAATTACTTTTGGGAACTAATTTGTTGATTCACTTCCAGTTCATATCTATTTGGCCCGTCAACCATGTTTAAGCGTCGTTGTCAAGGACTGTTCTAAATCACTTTGGGAACAAGTTTACATTGTTGAGATTAATTTTTTGTTTCACTTCCGGTTCATGTCTATTTATCCTCTTGCATGCTCCAAGTGCTATGTGTAATTCTTTCGGTGTTCACACCTACTCGCACTAGCTTTTATTTGATAAATCTAGGTAAAGAAAATTTAGAATCTTTCCATTTCTAGTTTCTTGCATTGTGAGACATTTGTGAGATCATATTTAGTGCATTTACACAACTAAGGTGGAAATCCTTATTGGAGAATCCCTATTGATCTGATTTTTAATGAGTACCAGTGTCTTAAAATTCTGTCAAAGTCATATTTGTTACTAATATTTGCAAATCTGGAAGGAAGAAGATCTTTCTTTGCTAGGGATCCTACTAGGACACTATTTCTAGAGCTAGGAAAAGTAAAATCAGAAGGAAGAAAAGACTAGAGAGTTGTGGAAGATTAGTAGACAAGAAGAGGGATCTCCATTGATGAAAGTGATCGGCCTATCACTGAAGACTGCCATTCAAGTGATTCTGAATTAGGTAGACTCTTTGTGGAATTGAATTCTCCAGCATGAGAAGGGCCTTCATTTTATTTTTAAAGGTTTGCTTCACATTCTACAGCTGTCTTTTCTATGGTTGATAGGAATTTCCAAGGGACAAGGCCTTTGGGGGATCTCCATTTTGAAAATTATACTCCTTTGTTCCAAGGACCCTCTGCCCCTTATCAATTTGTTACCCCTCCAAGGTCACCTTCTCAAATCAACATGGCCCAGCCCCCACCCTAACCCCCTTTTGTTGTAAATACCTTTGTACTTATAAATTTTTTGGAATGGCTAGTTATCCAAATGCAGTTCCTCAAGATGTAAGGAATAGAATACCAAAGTTCTAAGGAAATAATGTTATAACTGGTGATCAACATCTAAAGCTTTTTATCAATATGATGGAAAATATTGAGATTGAACATGAAGATATATATACAAGTTGTTTATGCATACCTTGGAGGAAGATGCTAGGGACTGGTATAAGGCATTGCCAGATAACTCTATTGATTCTTGGAATGAGATGAGCAATGCATTTAGATTGCAATATGGTGACAAAAATGACCCTAGGTTTCTTTTGAAAGAATTTGAAAACATCAAAATAACCCTAATGAGTCAGTACATGATTTCAACACAAGATTTAATAAGACCTTGAGGATATTTCCTGTTAGGATAAGGCCATGTGATGAGTCATGTTTGATCAAATATATTGATGCATTTGATAAAAAGGATGCATATTACTTAAGGGATAAGAACCCCACAAATTTTAGGTAGGCCTTCACCATGGCTCTACAAATAGAGAACAACATCAAGGCAATTGGAAAGCATCCAAAAATGGAAGGTGTAAAGCTGATTAACCTAGAAAAACCTCAGACAAGTAAGGTCACGATTTGGAAGAAGTTGTGAAGACTTTGGTAGGGGATGTCAAAGAAATTTCCTACAAGTTAGCCCGAGCTGAGAAAGGAATTGGGCAGAGCTCACAAGGTCAACACAAACAACAAAGCCAACACAGGTTTACAAATCACCAAAGATTTGATGACAGAGAAAGGGACCTGTTGGACTTGGAAATAGGTAGTCCCAAGGTAGGGAAAATAGAATGGTGCCTGATCCTTTGGCTGTCAAAGTTTTTATTGTGGAGGATACAAATTTCATTGATTGGTGTGATAAATGTTTCATGCCTCATGCTCCTTGTGAAGAAGATCATCAAGAAGAAGAATAAGCTAATGATGATAATGATGATGATGTTTATATGATGGCTTGCTCCACAAGCTCACAACAAGCATGACTTCAACTAAGGTGATAAGTTCCCAGGATTCTGCTACTTTTTGGGACTACATTCATAGGGTACCTATTCTTCCTCCCTCTCATGCTTTATAAGTAGATATTTTACAAGATTTTGAATTTCCCAATAATGATTTTGAATATTTAAGGGCTTTGATGATAAATCAAGGTATGATGGAGGAATTCCATCCGAGGAAGACATGCAATTGCTTGATGAATGTTGTTGTGGCTCAAAAGAAGGAATTTAATACAAGAAGTAAAGCTATCAAAGGGACGGGGCCTCAAGCTAAGCCAAAAGCTCCCTTAATTTCAAACATTCCTAAAGAGGCTCCTAAGAAATATCCATCTGCCAAAAGCCCTACAGTTCCAAACAAAAATCATATCCCTCCTCATGCCCAAGTTGTCAAGAATCTTGTACCACCTAATGAGTGTGTTGAATTTCCTTCCAATACTTCCTTGCCAAGGAATATCCCATATGACATAGCCCAAGTTTTAAATCAAATCAAGGTCTCAGTCCCAATTGTTGAGTTGTTTAGGATTCTTGAGCATAAAAAGAGAGCATTTGAATACTTGGGATTGAAAGAAGAGAAGACTTCCCTAGGCAGAAATGTAAACATTGTGGAGACTCCTCCAATCATTTAAGAGTTAGAAGCACCACCAAGTAATGGAGGAACTCGGTGAACCACCTGAGGTCTATTTGGGGACATCCTTGGTGGACTCTCAACTGAATTTGGATCCATTCTTCACCACTTTGATCATTAAGGATAGACTGCTGCAAAACTACATGTTTGACTTAGGGGCATCATGTAATGTCATGCCTCTGGAAGTTATGAACGAGTTGAATATCAAAGTGACAATAGCATATGCGAAGTGCACTGCCATGGATTTCAAAGAAGGCTCTCCTTGGACTCTATTGTTTGATGGAGTTTTCTCCAAGTTTGGGAATGGTGCTGGTGTTGTTCTACTTTCTCCAGGTCAGCAAAAGTTTATTTTTTCCTTTAAACTCAACTTTGAATGCACTAACAACATTTCTGAGTATGAGGCATTGTTGTTAGGTTTAAGGATTTCTTGGAAATATGGTGTCAAGGACATCATTGTCAAAGGGGACTCAGAATTAATTATAAAACAAGTCAAAAATTGTATGCCACAAAGAATTAGTGAATGAAACAATACAAGCATGCAGTTTGGGATTTCATTGAGATGTTTGATTCATTCAACATTGTGCATCATGATAGGAAATTCAATGACTTGGTAGAAAAGCTTGCAGTATTGGGGTCTCGTTTTGACAATTGTACATCATCCCCTAATATGATCACATAGTCACATACTCTGCAATTTCATGACCATCCTCAATTAAAGAACACAAGCCCCAAAGGACAGGTTGTGTTGTCTTTATGAGGACGTCCAATTAGAGAGTAGGTGAAGTGTAAATTTTTGGAACAACAAACATAAGTGCAGATCCCAGAAAATCAGAGTTCATTATTGAATGTTACAAGTTCTATTCAATGTTTTTTCCTTTATGATTAAGACATTCAATTATGTTACTGAGTTGTTTAGTTCATTATACAATCCATACAAAAATTAGAAATGCAGAAAGAGATATACAACTCATTTACATAATTCAATGTTTTATTCACAAGGAGAGTCAAATGTTTCCCACACAAGCCGTG
This sequence comes from Taxus wallichiana var. yunnanensis, assembly GCA_018340775.1. Classification (NCBI taxonomy): domain Eukaryota; kingdom Viridiplantae; phylum Streptophyta; class Pinopsida; order Cupressales; family Taxaceae; genus Taxus; species Taxus wallichiana. The sequence goes on from CM031241.1 coordinate 138,197,711, forward strand.
GGATGTAACTGAAAAGTAAAGTACAAGCTACTAAAAAGAAAGATACACATGCATGAAAGAGAAAGCAAAGGAGTATGAGGGTGAACCCATCATTGCCTTATATATTCTTTTTGTACAGAGCATCTCCTTGCCAACTCCTTCATCCTCAAGTCATGGTACCTAAAAGCAAAAAAAAGTCAACCATTAGTTACGAGCTCAGGGATCAAACCATATTCCTACACTATCCTACTTCATGCATATGAATCTTCCCTAAATAGGAGATGTATTCTACTTGAAGGACAAACTGCATGCATGCTTTAATCACTCAGAAAGAAGAAAGTGAAAAGAAAGAAGAAAACATGGACATAAGAGAGGCCAAAAAGCCTAAATATTTCCTAACTATTTTCCTAAGTGTGCAGGTACAGGTTGCAACCAAAGAGAGAAATAAATAAGTCATAAGTACATGCTAAGAAGAAGGAAAAGTGCAACTCAAAATTCATTAAACATTCTGTAAATGGAAGAGGTTAGAGCTCAGAAGAGAGAATGGAAGATAGAAGTAAGTTTTTTTTTAGTTTGCAAAGAAGAGGGAGAATCATATTTCAACAAGCTAAAGCTAAAAGTAAAAAGGATTACAACTGAAATAGGATGAGAGAGAAGATTCTGGGAAAAATTTTGACAGGGCTTCGCCTTATAAAATCAACATTTTAGATTTTTCAGCATACATATCAAAGTTGTAATGAAAGGAAATACAATATATAATGCAAAAAGAATTCTTTATAACTTAAATAGCTGAAGTGAATTGAAATTCCAAGATAATCTTACAAATTTCAGCTTTTCTAAGTTGCAATTTTCAAAATAAAGTAGATATGAGAGCACAAAATTACTACAATATCAATGAAGTACATTCATTCAAGCAAGGTAGTACTCATCTACAACATAAGTAAGAAGCCATTACAGGTGAACAAAAGAATCTATCTCATGATGACATTAAAATTAGATACAAGAATAGTTTAAAGTAAGCTACAGAAGATACAAAGTGCATGAATGATCATCATATAGTAGCCATACAAGAAAAGACCAGATTAAGCTACAGTCTTCATGAGCTCAAATTTTTTAGAATAGAGGGGATACTTGTAGGAAGGAACATGTCCATGCTGAAATGGATGGAAGATAGAATTCTAGAAAAAATTTGCCAGGGCTTCGCCATGAAAAATCAACATTTTACATTTTTTCATAATGCCAGAAATGTTACTATAAAAGAAATAAAGCCTCTATCTGAGAGAAACAAGCTTCAAAGATCAAAATTGAATGCAAGATTTACAACTACAAAGATAAAAGTTATCTATAGTTTCAGAACAGATGAATTGCTTATAATTTCAAGAAAGCACATACAAGATTCATGGTTAAATAGAACCAGAAGTAGATCAAAGTACACAACATGCTAAATTATACTTTAGAACTAACTTCAATACAAGATTCATGGTTAAATAGAACCAGGAAATACACAAAGAATTAAAGAGATCTTCTTGATCATGGAAGACACCAAAAGCTCAAACAGAGTGTAAAACCCAAGGTGCTAAACATTGAGGTAAAGGAATCTACACAAGGATGAAATGCTAAAAGTACAAAATCTAGTCGAAGCAGGAACTCAATGTTTAAGTAACAAGTAGTAAATCTCAATCCTTTAGAAGGCCTTTTATTTTTCAAACTAATGACAAAATCAAGAAAGAAAATGAAAAATTTGAATACCCATATAAGAAGGAGGCCTTTTCCTACAAACAAAAAGATTCCACAAACCTACATTCCAGGATAATTTTATAAGGAGTGGATCCAAGTAGCAAGTAAAATAGCTTGACACATTATTCAGACACGAACTCAAGTGGGAGAACTTTGAATCAAAAAACTCACACATATACAAATCAAAGAAACATTACTGTATTTCAGAGCTTGTTATTCCCATTAAAATTGGATTCAAGTTACGTTATAAGAGTGTGTACAGATCCTGACAATTGATAAAAACATTAATTGGAATCATTAATGTTAGATAAAGGAGAGAAAGCTCAGAACAAGGTTCAACTTCGAGATGACCAAGGCCGAGCCATAGATATTCAGTAAACCCTCAAGGAAAAGTCTAGAATCGGGCTGAAATGAAGTTTGAATACCCAAAATCAAGAAACGTTCAGACCTGGAGTTAAGGGAGGAGAAATACTGTAATGAAATAATGGAGACCCAAATGAATGTTGAGCTCAAAAATGCAAAGCTTCCAAAGGCAGAGAGGTTCAGATATCATTAATGGTGGTAGAAGTCACATGACACAACAAAGTTGAAGAAACCATCACAAGTGCAATTGTAAAGAAAATGTACCCAGCGTTTGAGCTCTCTTAGCAACAAAAAACTTTAGAACCAGATTAAAATTTGGATAATCAGAAAGTGTCACCATTAAAACTCATATAGAAATAAAGGCCATTATTTTGCATGATAGGAGCCATCACATTTCTACCTCAAAAGAAATAAGCTACAGATCCATTTCAGTAAAGGATTTCTTTTCATTTTACCAAATACCCATGAAGGGAATCAGACTTACCAGTCACAAAGATCAAAATCCAAAAGTAAATCATGAACTCAAGTGCCAGTGACATTGCTTACCCAGAAGCTCGCACAACTCTACAGAAGGTGAAAGACACAGAAACCCAAAAGCACTAACAAATGGCAACCATCCAACGAAGTAAAACAGAGACTAAAAATAATGTAGTTCGAGCTCACAGATCAAATACTTCCACTCAAAAGCTTCACAAACTCAGAGAACTAGTGTGTAGAGGGTCCAAGCTCGGGAAGATGGAAATGGCGTCGAAGGAAAAAAATTTGCCAGGGCTTTGCACTCGCATCACAAAAACCAAATGAAGTGATCATTATGTCAAGCCATCCTTTAGTATGGAAACTCGAGAGATGAGTCAACAAGACTCAACCATGGTCAAGGATCGATGATCAGAAAGCATCAAGGATGAAGATCAAAGGCCAAGATCATGCTCACCTCAAAATGATTAACTAACCACAAATGTCACCTACCCAATTAAATGCAAAATGAAACCCTAACCGCATTCAAGATCAACGACTCGGATCAAACAGGTGAAATCAATGGCCCAAAATGATCAACAATATCAAAGCAAACTCGACCTAAATTAGGTTTCCACCAAAAAACACATGGAGGGGTGAGTCACCATGGGAGGGGCCACCCATGTCATCAAATCAAATAATAAATCATTGTAAATGACTTTTGATCCAAAGTCTAAATCTGCCATTTAGTGCATGCTTCAAATAATCAAAAATCATTGGTCCTTTCAAATCATATACCATGATCACCGAAAAGGTGAGTTTTATAATATGTCAAGGCCAACATAATCAAAGGTGGTTGAGCATAATATGGTGGCCTTTACAAAGTTCCCCACATATTTTAAACAAAAAAACCATAGTATATGCTAAGTCCACAAAAGTGGCCAAACCCAATGAAGACAAGAGTTCACAACCACAAGTGGTCCCCACTCCAAGGAGCTAGGTTGATTTGCAAAGTGTCACTCATGTGACCATTTTTAAAGGAGATGTCAATATCAGAACATGTGCACATAGCAGGTGGTCCCCACAGGAGGAATTATTTTGCAAATATTGCTAAGTATTGTAATTATTTTGCTCACATACAGGAGTTGTTTTTTGCATGCCTTCACAAGAAGACATAATAGAGAAGAAGATGAATTTGCATGCTCAAAGGAGGAGACTTGCCTAGCAAGCAATTTTATTATTAGCAAATTATTCACCCATTCTTTTCTTAAAAATAGAATAGTCAACTTCAATTTGATTGCATTGTAAACAAGGCTATTAATGCCTATTTTTAATTGCATACTCTAGTTTGTATTATTTTATCCCTTTATTTATTATTAAATAAAGGATAAAATTAGGATGCATGGGCGAGTACAAGCCTTAGGCTATTTTTAGGAGAGGGTGAATTTTATTTTTGCTATATATTGTGTGCCTTTGTAAAGCATAAGGAGGATTCTTCCTAGAGGACTTTTGGATATATGAGTACTGAAGCAAATTTTTCTAGTTTTTCCCTCTGAGTGTGAAGTATTTTCTGCCTTTCCAAGTTATTTTGCAGTCTTGTGTATGTTTCTATTAGTCTTGTGAATGCAAATTCCCGATCAATCACCTTACCCTATGCTAAAAATTAAGTCTTTTCTGCTTAATTTTAATGTGCATGTTAACTTATTAACATTGTTGTGATCTTCCCTCAGTGCAATCAAGTGTTTTTCCTTAAATATTCTACAAAAAAAATATTGGTTTGTGCATCAAGAATCCTTCCCAAATCATTTGTGCATATACTCAGTCAAATCCCTCATACAAATTTGGTGTATCACCTTAGTTTTAGTCATTTTACAGTCATCTTTTACTCTCAAAACTCCCAGAAAGTAGTTTAGTATACACCAATAAGGAACCGCCTTGATACCGAAGACTCACCTCAAAATAGGTATACCCACAGACCTGAGGTGTTTCCATTGTATCTACGAAAAGAGAGAGATCAATTGTGCAAGCTTAGAAAACCTATAGCCATCTCTCTATAGGTGCACTTTTTAGAGAGATAACAGTTTTGGCATGCCCGGGGATGGACGAAATTAGATCTGCATACAAGTTTCGTAGATCTACAAAAATTTATAGCAAATTAAAAGTCACTTTCGGGAGCAAACTACAGCTAATTTATTCTAAAGATTTTATGATCTTTTGGCGACTTCTGTAAAGTTGAATTCAGACTAGTATTGTAGCATGTTCCATGCCTAAAGTGACTACAAGATCATCGGTAAGAGGAATTCCTTCTGATTTTGTTTCTTTACCTTTGAATTCTGCTAGAAGGAGAAGAGTTGGTAATACTTTATCCTTATAATAGACCTGGTTTTGGTAACCCTCCTCCTAATATTCCTTCACCACATGTCAATTTTTCTATCAATATCCTAGTTTTTCCAATGGCCCAACAACCACCCAGGAATTTTGTGCCCTTTACTAATGGCAGCCCATTAGTAATTCCAGTTTATCATGATATTCCCAACACTGCCATGAAAAGTTTTCCATCATTTACGGTGAAAATCAGGTTACACCAGCTAAACATATAAAATATGTTGTAGCCCTATGTGTAGTCCATAATATCACTCATGAAGATGTAGCCCTAAGACTTTTAGCTACATCTTTTAAAGGGCAAAGCCTTGTAATGGTATAGAAACTTAGAAATTGGAAGCATAGGAACTTGGGATATTTTAGGTGAAAAATTGCTTGAAATAGTTCCAAGACAACTCAGATCATTTGTCTCTCATTGAATAGTTATCTACTATTAAAAGAGCTCCCAACAAATTTATGTCTAGTTTCAATATCCATTTTTCCAGAACTTGGGAGAGAATTCCAGCAAGTGTCAAGCCTCAAGCTGATCATGCTTTCCTTTATTATCTTAGAGCATTAAATAATGATATCTCAACTATGATTCAGTCAATGGGTGGAGAGACACTCCCAAAGAGCTTATGATATTGCTATCCAAGCTGAAAATAGCCTTATTCAAGATGGAAAGTTAGCACCAAGGCCATTAATGCCATTTTCAGATTTAGCACTATTCCTCATCCTATTACAATCATAGAACCCACTATTGTAGCTCCATCAGATGATGTATTCAAAGCTTTGTAGACTATGGGAAATAAGTTGACTTCAATTGAGAACAAAATTACATTACCTAGCAGACCCTACCAAGCTCCTTATCAGCCCTATCAATAGAATCAACAAAATAGGTAGCCCTATCAACAAAATCAAATTATAGGCAACCTTACCAGCAAAGGTAGTTTGACCCAAAGGCTCCTAGTTCTTCTAATGCTTTAGTTCTAGTTAATATGGTTATAGAAGGAGTGGTGTCAGCCTTGTAATCAACCTCATTCATTCACCACTTGCCCAAATGCTTTTCTGAATCTGAATCTTGTTGCACAACCTCAATCTGAAACATTGTTTATGCCTCAAATGGAGGGTGGGCAGCAAGAAAATCATGTTTAGAAAGCACCTGAACAAAATTTAGTCAGTTTTAATGAGGAGGATTTCATTGCAGTCACTACTAGGGCTCAAGGGAGGGCTGCTAAAAATCAAAAGCAACAAAATAGGCCTATCCTACCTACTGTCACTGATAAGACAACATCTACAGCTCCAAAGTCAACTAACAACCCTGTTGTTCCTCAAAAATCAACAAGTGTCCCAGTTGATAAAAGTCATCAAAGACAACTACAACTTTGATCCAAGAAGATTGTTTATACCTCAGATATCCAAGGCAGCTGAAGTAGAATCAGTTTTCGCTAAGGCCTATTCTAAGATAGTTGATTCTGTCTCTAAGATAGTTGCTTCTTTTAACATTGTTGATGTAATGAAAAAGCATAATGTTAACATCTCAATGTGGGATGCTCTAAGTATTCCTGACAACAAGATTTACTTTCTCATGAACTAGCTAAGTTGCATATTTCTTCAAATACAATAGAGAAGGAAGTTCAGAAGATAGATATGGTCCTTGGAACGTTTGAGCAAGACCATATTAAGGAAGTTAAGTGGATGGTACAAAGTTTTGAATGCTCATGACATTAAGAAACCACCACCATTTTATTTATCACTGATTATTGGAGAACATTTAGTTCATAATTACATGGTGGATAGTGGTGCAAGTAGCACAGTTATGCCAAAAGTGATTGCAAAAAAATTAGGCTTGCAGTATGAGCCTACAGAAAGGAGTGTCTTACAACTTGATGGAACTACAACTAACATGGTTGGTATAATAAAAATTTTGAGGTAACATTACATGCTTGCCCAAATGTTTCTATTCTACAAGATGTTACTTGTTGTGGATCTACCTCCATATTTTGCCTTGTGCTTATCTAGAGATTTCACAGTGAAAATAGGAGGTTATCTCTCTTCAAATTGGTCCTTATTATTTTTCACCACACATTATGGAACTAAGGTTACTATCAATTCAGAACCATTGGCCAGATTCCATATTGAGCCTCATTCTCCAAATGCAGTAGCTAATTACTCAGCTTTAGAGCAATCTGATTTTGATGATGTAGCTCAGGTTTCAGCATTAGATGGTGTTTCTAACATGTTTATGGATGAAAATATAGTGGAAGAACATGCTCATGATCCTTTTAAGGAAGTTTAAGAACACTTTTTTGGTGTATATTGTATGCATGAAGAAAATACACCACTTCCCTTGTTGTCTAAAATAGAAGATTCATCAGAAGGGATTTGGAAGCTTCATTTTGATGGAGCTAAGAACAAAAAGGACAGGGAGCAGGTTAATGCTCACTTCCCCAATGAACGAAAGGTATTTCTCAGCTTTGAGTCTCCAATTTTCATGCACTTGTAATGTAGCTGAATACGAAGCTTTAATTCATGGCTTACTTTGGGCCAGAAAGAAAGGTATCAACACATTACAAATCTTTGGTGATTCTAAGTTAGTTATCAATCAAGTAAAAACTTCAATGTTTGTAAGAATCCACTAATGAAGTCTTACAGACATAGATTTTCAGACTTAATGGAGGATTTTGAAGCTATTAATATTCAGTCTATTCCCAGAGATGAAAACAAGCATGCAGATAGACTTACAACAGTTGGTGCTAGTTTCAAGTGCTGGAATAGATTGAAAACAACAAAATTCAGCCTCATATTAAGCTAATTGTCATAGCCTTCTATACCTGATAATGAATCAAATTGGCAAGTTTTTGAAAGTGATGATCAAATCTATAGGTTTTTGTAGCAAGAAGCTGAATTCTCTATAGTTAATCAGGATAAGTTACAACATTTATATGGTGATCAGATTGTTTAGTTGAAGACAAATAAATTGCCTCGAGGTCTGGTTACATTGGAAGACATCTTCAACATTGACGATCAGTTAAGAAAGGTGAAGACTAAAATGTCAACCCCCTCGGATAATTATGAAGAGATCTTGGTTGATGAAGGGAAAAATTATTTCTTGGAAAGGTATGTTCCTCAACTGAAAAATAATCATTTATTAATCTTTGCAAAGAGTTTAAGGATGTCTTTGCTTGGAAATACCAAGATCTGAAAGGATTTGATCCCAGTCTAGCACAACATACAATCGAGTTACATCCAAATGCTAAGCCTGTAAGATAGAAATAGAGGCCTGTAAATCCAAAAATAGAACCTCTGATGAGGAAAGAGTTATCCAAGTTGATCGAATCAGGTATTATTTTTCCAGTTAAGCATTCAAGTTGGGTAGCCAATCTTGTTCTTGTTAGGAAGAAGAACAGTGAAATCAGACTATGTGTAGATTTCAGAGATCTTAATAAAGCTTCATTAAAAGATCATTACCCACTTCTGAATATGGATCAGATTTTGAGAATAGTCTTAGGTTCAGATAGACTATCTCTTCTAGATGGTTACAATGGCTATAATAAGATTTTAGTCCGAGAAGAAGATAGATACAAAACAACTTTTACTACCAAGTGGGGTACCTATGCTTACAAAAGAATGCCTTTTGGTCTTTCAAATGTCGGAGCAATGTTTCAACGTGCAATGGACATGGATTTTCAGAACTTGTTAAATAAATGTATTCTTGTTTATTTGGATGATATTACCATGTTCTCAAAAATCCAGAAGAACATCTCATGCATTTAAGGTAGACTTTTCAACTATGCAGGTAGTTTGGAATATCTTTGAATCCTCTGAAGTCTATCTTTTCAGTACATCAAGGTAAATTACTTGGCCATATTGTTTCTAAGCAAGGTTTAGCAATTGATCCTTTCAGAATCAAAGCTATATCATAGCTATCATTACCTCATCATAAGAAGGCATTGCAAATTTTCTTGGAAAAATCAACTTTGTTAGAAGATTTGTTCCATAGATTTTGCAGCATTGGTCAAACCATTAACAACTATGTTAAAGAAAGAGAAAACTTTCTCTTGGACCAATGAAGGAAAGGAAGGTTTTGAAGCAATTAAATCAGCTATCTCTTAGGCTCCTACTCTTGCAAACCCAAATTTTGATAAATATTTTACAATGTATGCACTTGTAGGAGCTGAAACAATCTCAACTATTTTGACTCAGGTTAATGATGAAAATATTGAGCAGCCAATTGCTTTCTTTGGACAGAGTTTGCATGATTACGAAACAAGGTACACATTTCTTGAAAAACAAGTACTTTTAGTAGTTAGAGGACTAAAGAATTTTAAGTACATGCTTTCAAACAATAAAATTCACATTCTTGTTTCTCATCCAAGTGTGAAAGCTTTCCTTTTAAATAAAGAATTGAATGAGAAAAGAGCAGGTTGGATAATGAAGGTTATGGAATATGATGTTGATATCCGGGTTGCTAAGATGGTTCGAGGTAAAGGTTTATGTGAACATCTAATTGCTGATATGGAAAAATAGCAAGCTACAGAACCCAAAGATTCAGAACAACATGCTGAAATTACATATCAACAATCAAATATCATGGTCCAACCAGAAAATCAGCAACCTGAACTTGCTCAAGAGATCCAAGAATCAAGGTGGATGACTGATTTGGTTAACTACTTACAGCATGGCACCTATCCGGAAGGTATGGATAAGAATAAATGAAGATATTTCAGATTACAAGCTATTCCTTATCTTTTTGTTGATGGTGTATTGTTCAAAAGGGATATAAATGGGATCTTGTTGCGATGTGTTGATTATGATAAAATTTAGAAAATATTATCAGAATTCCATGAAGGACCTGTAGGAGGTCACTTCTCAGCATGTACTACAGCTTTAAAAATTATGAAAGCAGGTTACTATTGGCCTAGCATATTCAAAGACTATTTTGAATGGATTAGAAAGTGTAATAAATGTGCTTTCTTTGTTGGAAAAGAACATCTTGCTTCGTTGCCTTTGCAGCCTATTTCATCTGATCAACCTTTTATGCAGTGGGGTCTTGATTTTATTGGCATGATAAACCCACCTTCATCACAAGGACATAAGTGGATCTTAACTGCTACAAATTATTTTACATGATGGACTGAAGCAATAGCCTTGAAAGATGCTAACGAAGCTTCGATACTATCCTTTTATGAAGGCATAGTTTACAGATTTGGTGTTCCAACAATGATCATATCAGATAATGCTTTAGCATTCCTCGGTGCAAAGGTAATAGATTGGGTTGTCAAACATGGAATATATCTGAGTTCTTCATCTAATTATTACCCACAAGGTAATGGCTTAGCTGAAAGTACTAACAAGAATCTATTAAGAATCATCAGAAGAACACTCAAGGATAATCAAAGAGCTTGGCATCTGATGTTGAATTCCACACTTTGGGATGACAGAGTGACTCCTAAAATATCAATTGGCAATTCACCATACAAGCTTGTGTATGGAAAAGAAGCAAGAATGCCTATTTCAGTTGAGTTACCCGCATTAGATTTGCTGCATCAAATGGAGCTACTTGAGAATGAACCATTGCAGGTTCGTTATGTAGAGTTAATGGAATTACAAGAGCTAAGAGATCAAGCTCATTTAAATATGGAAAAGAATCAGAAACAAATCAAGAAGACTTTTGACAAGAAATCCAAATTCAGAGTCTTCAATGAAGGAGATATTGTGTTAAAGTGGGATGTTGATCGTGCAAAGCTAGGAAGACACTCAAAGTTTGATACACTCTGGAGTGGTCCTTACATGATTTCAGCTTGCAAGGAACACAACACTTTTCATCTTTCGAAGCTGAATGGAGAGGAACTTCCCATTCCTGTGAATGGTATGTTTCTCAAACACTGATTATTGAAAATCTTACAGTGATTGTTAGAGTAGGATTTCCCTTCAATAAGTGTAGTTTCTACACATTGCATTGTTTTTCAATTCAATAAGTGCATTCATGCACGTGATCTAGTTTACCAGATCCTTTCCCATTTAGTTTGTTTTGGAAGGGTTGGACCTTTCGGAAAAGGTAGATTTTGGTTATATGCTTCGGACTCCATGCCCAATGGACAAGAGCAAGGCACTGGTATATAAGCTAGCAGGCAGCTTTCCCCATCAGATGATGAAATTTTTGCACTTAAATGTTGAAAATTTTGAAGTATACCTAAGCTAGGGACACTTGTGCAAAAATGGGCAACTCAAAAACTTTGTTAATGATGGATAGATTGGTGAAGTATACCTAAGCTAGGGGAGATTACATCAGATTATGTCATTATTGCTGATTTATTTAAAAGATTACATGAAATATGTAACTATGTGTGCTATTACAAAATGTAATAGATCACATAGTCTATAATTTCATGACCATCCTCAACAAAAGAACACAAGCCCCAAAGGACAATTGTGTTGTCTTGATGAGGACATCCAATTGTAGAGTAGGTGAAGTGTAAAGTTTTGGAACAACAAACATAAGTGCAGATCACAAAATCAAATAGTTCATTACTAAATGTTACAAGTTCTATTCAATGTTCTTTCCTTTATGATTAAGACATTCAATTATGTTACTGAGTTGTTTAGTTCATTATACAATCCATACAAAAAGTAAAAATGCAGAAAGAGATATACAACTCATTTACAGAATTCAATGTTTTATTCACAAGGAGAGTCAAATGTTTCCCACACAAGCCATGGGATGTAACTAAAAGTAAAGTACAACTACTAAAAAGAAAGATACACATGCATGAAGGAGAAAGCAAAGGAGTATGAGGGTGAACCCATCATTGCCTTGTATATTCTTTGTTTGTGCAGAGCATCTCCTTGCCAACTCCTTCATCCTCAAGTCATGGTACCTAAAAAGCAAAAATAAGTCAACCATCAGTTACGAGCTCAGGGATCAAACCATATTCCTACACTATCCTACTTCATGCATATGAATCTTCCCCTAAATAGAGATGTATTCTACTTGAAGGAAAAACTGCATGCATGCTTTAATCACTCAGAAAGAAGAAAGTGAAAAGAAAGAAGAAAACATGGACATAAGAGAGGCCAAAAGCCTAAATATTTCCTAACTATTTTCCTAAGTGTGTAGGTACAAGTTGCAGCCAAAGAGAGAAATAAATAAGTCATAAGTACATGCTAAGAAGAAGAAAAGTGCAACTCAAAATTCATTAAACATTCTACAAATGGAAGAGGTTAGAGCTCAGAAGAGAGAATGGAAGATAGAAGTACTTTTTTTAGTTTGCAAAGAAGAGGGAGAATCAGATTTCAACAAGCTGAAGCTAAAAGCAAAAAGGATTACAACTGAAATAGGATGAGAGAGAAGATTCTAAAAATTTTTGATAGGGCTTCACCTTATAAAATCAACATTTCAGATTTTTCAGCATACATATCAAAGTTGTAATGAAAGGAAATACAATATATAATGCAGAAAATAATTCTTTATAACTTAAATAGCTAAAGTGAATTGAAATTCCAAGATAATCTTACAAATTTCAGCTTTTCTAAGTTGCATTTTTCAAAATAAAGCAGATATGAGAGCACAAAATTACTACAATATCAATGAAGTACATTCATTCAAGCAAGGTAGTACTCATCTACAACATAAGCAAAAGCCATTACAGGTGAACAAAAGAATCTATCTCATGATGACATTAAAAGTAGATACATGAATAGTTTTAAAGTAAGCTATAGAAGACACAAAGTGCATGAATGATCATCATATAGTAGCCATACAAGCAAAGACCAGATTAAGCTACAGGTCTTCATGAGCTCAACTTTTTAAGAATAAAGGGGATACTTGCAGGAAAAGAACATGTCCATGCTGGAAATGGATGGAAGATAGAATTCTAGAAAAAAATTGCAAGGCTTCATCATGAAAAATCAACATTTTACATTTTTTCGAATGCTAGAAATGTTACTATAAAAGAAATAAAGCCTCTATCTGAGAGAAAAAAGCTTTAGAGATCAAAATTGAATGCAATATTTACAACTACAAAGATAAAAGTTATCTATAGTTTCAGAACAGATGAATTGCTTGTAATTTCTAGAAAGCACATACAAGATTCATGGTTAAACAGAACCAGAAGCAGATCAAAGTACACAACATGCTAAATTATACTTCAGAACTAACTTCAATACAAGATTCATGGTTAAACAGAACCAGGGAAATACACAAAGAATTAAAGAGATCTTCTTGATCATGGAAGACACCAAAATCTCAAACAGAGTGCAAAACCCAAGGTGCTAAACATTGAGGTAAAGGAATCTGCACAAGGATGAAATGCTAAAAGTACAAAGTCTAGTCAGAAGTAGGGAACTCAGTGTTTAAGTAACAAGAAGTAAATCTCAATCCTTCAGAAGGCTTTCTATTTTTCAAAAACTAATGACAGAATCAAGAAAGAAAATGAAAAATCTGAATACCCATATCAGAAGGAGGCCTTTTCTCTAAAACTAAAAGTTCCACAGCCTACATTCAAGGGATAATTTTATAAGGAGTGGATCCAAGTAGCAAGTAAAAAGAGCTTGACACATTATTCAGGACACGAACTCAGGTGGGGAACTTTGAATCAGAAAACTCACACATATACAAATCAAAGAAACATTACTATATTTCAGAGCTTGTTATTCCCATTAAAATCATGGATTCAAGTTACGTTATAAGAGTGTGTATAGATCCTGACAATTGATAAAAACATTAATTGGAATCATTAAAGTTCAGATAAAGGAGAGAAATCTCAAAACAAGGTTCAACTCGAGATGACCAAGGCCAAGCCATAGATATTCAGTAAACCCTCAAGGAAAAGTCCAAAATCAAGCCAAAATGAAGTTCGAATACCCAAAATCAAGAAATGTTCAGATCTAGAGTTAAGGGAGGAGCAAGACTGTAATGAAATAATGGAGACCCAAATGAATGTTGAGCTCAAAAATGCAAAGCTTCCAAAGGCAGAGAGGTTCAGATATCATTAATGGTGGCGGAAGTCACATGACACAACAAAGTTGAAGAAACCATCACAAGTGCAATTGTAAAGAAAATGTACCCAACGTTTGAGCTCTCTTAGCAACACAGAAACTTTAGAACCAGTTAAAATTTGGATAATCAAAAAGTGTCGACCATCAAAACTCATATAGAAATAAAGGCCATTATTTTGTGACAGAGCCATCACATTTCTACCTCAAAAGAAATAAGCTACAGATCCAGTTCAAAAAGGATTTCTTTTCATTTTACCAAATACCCATGAAGGGAATCGGACTTACCAGTCACAAAGATCAAAAGCTGAAAGTAAATCATGAACTCAAGTGCTCAGTGACGTTGCTTACCCAGAAGCTCGCACAACTCTACAGAAGGTGAAGACACAAGAAACCCAAAAGCACTAATAGTGGCGGCCATCCAACAAAGTAAAACAAAGACTAAAAATAACGCAGTGTTGAGCTCACAGATCAAATACTTCCGCTCACAAAGCTTCACAAACTCAGAGAACTAGTGTGTAGAGGGTCCAAGCTTGGGAAGATGGAAATGGAATCGAAGGAAAAAAAAAAATTTTCCAGGGCTTCACCACATCACAAAAACCAAATGAAGTGATCATTATGGTCGAAGCCATCCTTTAGTATGGAAACTCGAGAGACAAGTCAATAGGACTCAACCATGGTCAAGGATCAACGATCGAAAGCATCAAGGATGAAGATCAAAGGCCAAGGATCATGCTCAAGGCTCAAAATGATTAACTACAGTCAATGTCACCTACCCTATTAAATGTAAGGGGTGAAACCCTAACCACATTCGAAGATCAACGACTCGTGATCAAACAGAGGTGAAATCAATGGCCCAAAATGATCAACAATATCAAAGCAAACTCGACCTAAGTTAGGTTTCCACCAACAAAACGCATGGAGGGGTGAGTCATCATGGGGAAGGGGCCAACCCACATCATCAAATCAAATAATAAATCATTGCAAATGACTTTCAAAAGTCTAACTTTAGTGCATGCTTCAAATAATCAAAAGGGGCCAACCAAATCATATACCATGATCACCGAAAAGATGAGTTTTATAATATGCCAAGGCCAACATAATCAAAGGTGGTCGAGCATAATATGGTGGCCTTTACAAAGTGTCCCACATATTTTAAAAAAAAAACCATAATATATGCTAAGTCCACAAAGTGGCCAAACCCAATGAAGACAAGAGTTCACAACCACAAGTGGTCCCCACTCCAAGGAGCTAGGGTTGATTTTCAAAGTGTCACTCATGTGACCATTTTTAAAGGAGATGTCAATATCAATACATGTGCACATAACAGGTGGTCCCCATAGGAGGAATTATTTTGCAAATATTGCAAAGTATTGTAATTATTTTGCTCACATACAAGGAGTTGTCTTTTGCATGCTTCAAAAGAAGACAAAAGAAGAAGAGGAATTTGCATGCTCAAAGGAGGGAGACTTACCTACCAAGCAATTTTATTATTAGCAAATTATTCACCCATTATTTTCTTAAAAATAGAACAGTCAACTTCAATTTGATGTAATGTAAGTAAGGCTAATTAATGCCTATTTTAATTGCATACTCTAGTTGGTATTATTTTATCCCTTTATTTATTATTAAATAAAGGATAAAATTAGATGCATGGGTGAGTACAAGCCTTAGGCTATTTTTAGGAGAGGGTGAATTTTATTTTTGCTATATATTGTGTGCCTTTGCAAAGCACGAAAGGAGGACTGGAGGAATTTTTGATATATGAGTATTGAAGCAAATTTTTCCAGTTTTGCCCTCTGAGTGTGAAGTGTTTTCTACATTTCCAAGTTACTTTGCAATCGTGTGTATGTTATATTAATCTTGTGAATGCAAATTCCCTAATCAATTACCTTGACCTACTACAAATTAAGTCTTTTTTGCTTAATTTTAATGTGCATGTTAACTTATTAACACTATTGTGATCTTCCCTCAGTGCAATCAAGTGTTTTTCCCTTAGATATTTTGTAGAAAAATTATTGGTTCGTGCATCAAGAATCCTTCTCAAATAAATTGTGCATATACTCGGTCAAAGCCCTCATAAAAATTTGGTGTATCACCTTATTTTTAATCATTTTACAGTCATCTTTTACTCTCAAAACTCCTAGAAAGTAGTTTAGTATACACCAATAAGGAACTGGCCTTGATACCGGAGACTCACCTCAAAATAGGTATACCCACAGACCTGAGGTGTTTCCATTGTATCTACAAAAGAGAGATATCAATTGTGCAAGCTTAGAAAACCTACAACCATCTCTCTATAGGGTGCACTTTCGAGAGATAACATTGCTCTTGAGTCCAATTTTGTTAATGTTGATCGCATTGTTAATGGATGCATGGCAACCTCGAGGGATATTGAGGATCATGATCTTGGCACAAAGGAGAGGCCAAGGAAAATTTGGTTAGCAAGAATCTCGGTAAGGAGGAGAAGCAAACTCATACATCCAATTGTTGAAAAAATACCAAGATTGCATGGCTTGGACCTATTCTCAACTAAAAGCATACAGAGAGGACCTATTTCAACACAAGATTCCCTTGAGTCTAATGCAAATCCATTTAGGAAGAAAAGAGGCCCATCAATCCACTTTTATCTCTCAAAATACAAGAAGAACAAGAAGCTTAGATATGGAGGGATTATCTAGCCCACTAGGTATTCTTAAGGGTTGCAAAAACCTAGTACCAATACGAAAGAAGAATGGTGATATCAGGGTTATGTGTGGACTTCAGGAATCTAAACAGAGCATCAATGAAGGATAATTATCCTTTACCATATATGGAGAACATGCTGCTGCAGCTAGTGAGGGTTCTGAGTTGCTTTCCACCTTGGATGGTTTCTTTGGTTGTAACCAAGTTGTGGTGAAGGAATCAGAAAGGATCAAGATAGCCTTTACTACTCCTTCAAGAACATATGTGTATGTCAAGATGCCCTTTGATCTGATGAATGTTGGAGCCACCTTTCAAAGAGAAATGGATGTTGCTTTATCTGGTTACATCAATGAGTTTATTGTTGTCTACCAGGATGATGTGACTATGTTTTCTAGAAAGAGAAGTGACCACTTGTTGTACTTGGAGAAGATGTTGATAAACTGTAGAAAATATGACATCTCGCTCAACCCAATGAAGTGCCATTTTGGAGTGCAAAAGGAAAGGTTACTTGGTCACATAGTGTCACAAGAAGGAGTGATGATTGATCCAGAAAGAGTAGAGGCCATCAGCAAGGTCCCAATTCCAAGAACCAAAAATGGAATTCAGTCCTTCTTTGGGTAGATAAACTTCATTAGAAGATTCATATCAAACTTTACTGAGTTGACCATCCCAATCACTTCCATGCTGAAGAAAGACCAGGTCATCAAATGGGAGGAGGCTGCCATCTAAGCTTTTAATGGGATCAAGGAGGCATTAAAGCATGCCCCTATTTTGGCAGCTCCAAACTATAAGAATCCTTTCCAACTATTTTCCTTTACTTCAGAGAACACTATTTCTTCTCGTCTTGCTACGAAGGATCATAAAGGGTTGAGAGAGGCCAATTTCCTTTTACAGTAAGGCCTTGTAGGGGGCTGAGCTAAAGTACACTATCATGGAAAAGTAGACATTTACCTTGGTAAAAGCAACAAAGGTTTTTAGACCTTACATTCTAAGTTATAAAGTTGTTGCTTATGTACCCCACACCATGGTGAAGGACATCTTGTCAGATATGGAAGTCTCAATTAAAACATGCAAGTGGGTGAACAAGTTGCAAGAATATGATATGGATATCCAAACCACCAAATTGCAAACTATTGAGGTAAATGAGGTAGAAGGAGAAATGGCGGTGTTTTTGAAATGTTGATGAGTTCTCGAGTGGTACAAGGATGTAATTTTCTACCTCGACACTTATACTACCCTGAGTATTTAAGTAAGAACCATAAAAGAGATATTAAGTTGGCTTCCCAGAAATATGTTATCACTGATTATGGGTTAGCTTGGAAGAACCCAGAGGGAGTCCTCTTAAGATGCATTACTAAAGATGAAGCCCCCAAGATAATTGTTGATCTCCATGGAGGATTTTGTGGGGGTCATTTTTCTACAAGAGACACAACACACAAGATCCTAAGGGCATGTTATTGGTGGCCAACTCTCTTAAAGGATGAAACTTTTTTTGTTAGAAGATGTGAGAGTTGCTAACGCTTCTCCTGGAAGACTCAAAGCTTTAGGCTCCCTTCCTTTGTAGCCTGTATCAATTGAAGCTCCATTCAAGAAGTGGGGAATAGATTTCATTGGTGAGATTTCAGACCCTTCAAGTGCTAGCCATAAGTGGATTCTTGTAGCCAATGATTATTTCACTAAGTGGGTGGAGGAAATCCCTACCAAGAGAGCAACACACCAAATTGTCATGGATTTTCTATTGAATCATATCATTTGCAGGTTTGGGGTGCTAGTCAAGATTGTTGCTAACAATGCCATGAGCTTTAGAGCTAAACCTTTGGTGGAAATGTGCAAAGAGTATGGGATCAACCTGACATATGCCTCTAATTACAATCCCCAAGGAAATGGACAAGTTGAGTCCAGTAATAAAAATTTTTTAAAGATTATCAAAAGAACCTTGGAGCTAAACAAGAGAAAGTGGGGTGAATAGTTGAATTTTTCTATTTGGGCAGATAGGATCACTGTCAAGAGGGTCACTGGAAAGAGTCCATTTGAGTTGGTATATGGGACTCAAGCTCTGTTGCCCTTCATATGAAACTGTCTTCATATCATTTTATGCAATAACTGGAAGATCAAGAGGTAAGTCCTTATGATGCTCGCATTAACTAGATTGTTGAGCTTGATGAAGAGAGGAGGGCATCCCACCAAAGGCATGTAAAGTTTAGAGAAAAAATGAAGAAGTTATTTGACAAGAAGGTCACTCCCAAAGCTTTCAATGTTGGAGATCTTGTGCTGCTATGGGATAGCAGACATGAAGATAAGGGCAAGCATGGAAAATTTGACTCATTATGGATGGGCCCTTACTCCATTGATATCAGAATTGGTGAACATACCTTATTCTTGAAGGATTTGGATGGTGAATTGCTTGAGTTTCCTATTAATTGCAGGCATTTGAAACATTTTTTAGATTGATTCCCCTAAATCAAAGTAAAAATCTCCTGTACAGTGTATAGTTTGTTGTTTATTTCTTGTCTTTTACTCGGTTTTGCTCGTTCTAGTCCTTAGTGACCTATTTTTGTTGGTTTCTCTGTTTCATTTTTGGAGATGGCTCTATGTCTCTACTCTGCAAGCTGACTCCATTTCCCAATGGATATATTTTGACACTTGGTCTACCTCTATTCTTATGGCACTCGCAGGGAGTTCCCATCCTCGAGTCGGAGCCGATGTTGGTGCTCATTTTGACCTCTCACCTTTCTACCCTAATTTTCCTTTGATCTACGTGTTGTGAAACGTTTTATTTCTCGATGTGGATGCTTTGAAAACTTTTACCTCCATTTGAATGCCTTGAGTTGTTTACGAGAATCCATTGTCATGTTCCTCCTTAGAGAAGTCTCTAAGTTTTCCCTAATTTCTTCAAAATCTATGGGCTTTGCCATTTTTCCTATTTTTCCTCGACCATGGAAGCTCAAAAATGGTCAATTTATGTTTTCATGCCTTTGAAAATCCAAATCCATGGTCCAAAGATGCTCGGAACCAGGATCCACATAGTCTTGTTTCAAAATTTGTCTTCCTTAGCAAAAATCAAGTTACGAGCATGAATGGTGAATTTCTATGTTTTGACGGTTTGACAGTGTGTCTTTTCCCTATCAAAGTTATTCCTCAGCGTTTAGCGGTCATGTGGATTCCTTTGGTTGGTCGTGGGGACGACGGGAATGCTTTAACTTATCACTTTTTACTTTTTAGGCCAAAAGGAAAATTTGGTCCCATAGCCCTGCTTAAATCGATTGGTTCTTTTAGTGCTTACATGGCTTCTTCCAATGGATGGGGCATGGAGGGTTTGTTTTTGAAATTTTTCTTTTAGGATAATTTGGCAAAAGTTTGAACCCGCCCCTCACCTCGCCAAGATTTGATTAAAGTAAAATTTAAGTGGTGGGGAAAAAGTCTTACCTTGACCCTATAGAAGGAAACCTAGGCAAAACTAGAGGCGGAGATGCAGGCATTTGGAGGCAAGTTGGATGTTTTTCCTCTTGGAAAAATGGAGTAAAAGTCTAAAATGGAAGCACGCCCTACCAAATCATTTTTAAGCCTTAAGGTTTTGAAGAAGTGCCAAGAGGACACGTGGCGAGCCCACACTCATTCAAGGTTTAAATTTTTGGGGACCATCTCAAGGTGCACCATAGTGACACGTGACAGTTTGACAAGTCAAAAGAAGTGGGGAAGCACCATCGGGGCAACTTAGAATTTTTGCCTCTTATGCTTCAAAGGATCAAAACATCAAAATGGCCCGCAAGCCCGACAAAGGAAAGGTCAAGGCTTGCCCCAATCAACGGCAGAGGTGCGGACCTTCGGAGAAAATTTGGAAAATTTTCCCTTTGTGGGAAAAAGAGTTAAAAGTGAAAAAGGAAGCGTGGTTTCGCTAGGACCCGCATTGGGACACATGTCAAAAGCATTTCTCAAGGGCGGAGCTGTGGGGAAAAATTGGAAAAATTTCCTTTTCCAAAAAAAGAGGTGAAATAGTAGAATTTGGTTGCGGTTCCTTTAGGACCCACCTCAGGACACGTGTCAGGCTCATTTTTTGAGGGTAGAGGTGCAGAATAAAATGTGAAATTTTTCCATTTTTCCCAAAAGATGTAAAAATTCAAAGGGAACCCCAGTGTTTATTTCCAAGGTTTGAATCTTTCGTGTGGACGGCCCAAATTCAAAGTAAAGATCAACGACAGTTGAGAGTCTGAAAATCTGATTTTCCCCCCATTTTTCTGAAACAAGTCTGGAAGTGCAAGTCTTCATGATTTCTTGTTTTTTACTACACACCAAGCAGAGAAGGGAGTTAATTTTGATATCTGAGTTTGGTGGGGAGATCTGGAAGATGTCTTTTGCCATTAAAATGGTTTGACTATCGAGCTCAATTGGATTTTCCATTTTTCTTCTCCCGAGCTTGCAAGGATCCAAATTTGACATATTACGGGTGGAAGTGGTTGGAAAATTGAAGAAAGAGTGATCTACCAGAGGAAGGAGTTGAATGTGGGAGGTATTCGATGAGATCTTCCCCCTCGAGTGTCTAGCGACTTTTTGCAGATCGGATCCTCGAAAATCGTGATCGTGATCATGGCAAGCACTGGTGCACTCAATGTCTTGATTTTCGGGGAAAAACTCGGTTGTAAAATTTTATAAATGGCACGATTTTTTTCATGCAAAAGGTTGGAGTGTTAGGGGTCGAGACTAAGTTTTCTAATAGAAAAAAGCTTGACATAGCTCATCATTTTTTAGAAGCCATTTGAGAAGCTTCAATATCTCTTTTGTATTGAATCTGATCATGTCAAGGTGGTTGCGAGTGTATAACCATTGACAAGCTCTAAGACCGTTCTAGAAACTTTCCCCTACTGATAGATTTAATCAAATTCGAGTTATTCTATGTTGTCTTGAGAAAAATGATTTTGTTTTATTTATGAATGTATGAGAGTAGTTTTTCTTGTTTTTGTTACAATCTTGTATTAAAATCTAATTCAATCACATAGGACTCAATCCTTGTGATAGTTTAGTGGTATATGCAATTTCATTTCTCAGAAGAGCTTTCATCTGGGATTGGAATAAACGATTTAAAATCACTTTTCTTTCATATGTTGATAGGGATTGTATGTAAGCCTCTAGGTGTACCTTAGGCATGATTTGGATTAGATCTTGATGCTTTGTTGGGTCTTCTAACTCGAGCCTTCGTGATAGAATCTCAAAGATTGTGTGAAAAAGTGCTAATTTAGGCCTCCATTGAAGCACATATTCTGGTTAAAGAAACACTTTAGCTATTATGTGGCATTATGTTGGTTTAACCTTCCATTTTGTAAGATTCTTCAAGGATCCGTAAGTCAAGTTCATCCCGCCCTGCCTCCCCTAGAAATTTATTCGAAAACAACTAATCCTACCCGTACTACCCATGTTTGTCATGTGTGTATACCAATGCATAATACTCATCACCAAAACATGCAAAAACAATCAGGGTCCCAAATGTCTTTAGTAACCTTTGCCTTGTTGTGAAAATATCTCCACAATTTGGTAGTGACAACTCCTAAGAGTCAGATTTGGTGTGTTGATCATATTTTCCCAAGGTCTTCTCTATAAAATCTATGCGAAAGAAGGACTTACCAGTGTTCTTCAAATAACGGAGGTTACAAAATAGGTTCTCTTACCTTGGTTGAAAGGCAAAACCTAAAATAGTTAGGATCATATCACATCCTTTTAAGGTGCTACCCACTCCTTTTCAAAGACTGAGTGCTAAAAGATTAGATAGATTGCTTCCCCGGCTGCAAAACAACACATATAATCATCTATTTTCCTCTGAGTGTCCTCTTGAATCCATGATGTTGCTTGGCCTTTGAAGAAGATTAAGTTTGGGTACCAATAGGCTCCAATTCTTCCTCTAATTGAGTTGTATGTATGGTTTCAACCTGCTCCTCTTAATCAGAATCTAAAACATGATCCCTCATAGAATTGTCATTTACCACTACATGACTTTGTAGGGCATCTTTCTACTGGGTATTTCATCCATTGATCTTAGTCTCAAGATTTGGCAATTTGAAGTTATGTGTCCCAAGGTGAAGTATCTCCTACATCTCAAGGGCATCCCTACACCATCAAGAGGTTGGATTAGGTTCTCTCTAGAAATTTCATATCAATATTGGCATCGAGGTTCTATGAGACATCCAAAACCAAAAAAATGCGGGCATAGGTGGTATGTGTATATCTTATAGTGTTAGAATGAATGAGTATTAAACTTCCTAGAGTATTGTTGATGGATTCAAAACACTTAATATCCCAAAATAGTAATAGATGATGGGGTAATCTAATCCATACAGGCTTGTATGAGAATTTTTAGTGGGTGGATTAAAGGAAGGGAACCATAGATTAATAAGTATACGATGTTTTTTAACTCCCAAAGGTTGTTGGCGATGGCATCTCTATCATCTACAAATTCAAAAACAACAACACAAAAACTCTTGGCAAATGGGAAGATATCCCACTTATCTTCCAAAGAAGGGAACAAAAATTTGGAAATTTCGAAATGGAGAGTAGGAAGGCTTTATTAATCAACTACAAATATATCATATATGTATAATAATTTTTACTATATTCATGTATTAATATAATTCTTATTTAAAATGTATCTTGTTATTATGTATTTAGATTAAAATTTTATGCTACAAGTTTTGATTTATATTTAACAATCGGGGTTTTTACACACAACACCAAAGATGCTACTAGCATAGATATCTTAAATACATCTATGTAAAAGATATCGAGAGATATCAATCTCGAGGTGTTTTTCTAACTTATGTGAGAATTCCAATATAAAAACTCCACATTAATATATCTCATTGTGTTTTAGATAAATGTATTTAAGATAACTATACTAGTCTATTTATTGAAAATATAATAACATTAAATTGAACTGGTAAAGAGCTTCATTGTAATACTTTTTAAAGTACATAAAGTCCATATTAACATGTGGCCATTCACAAACACCTATAGACGCCTTTTCTAGTTATTAGCCCCTTCCCCTTCCCCTTCCCCTTCCCCATACCTTTTCTTTGCTTTGATGGCGTGGGAGGAACTACAATGGCCAGTGGCGTTGAAAAAACGGTCGTTATACTTTGACGAAAAAGCTGTTCTAATCTCACTTATACCGCCATTTCTGAGAGTCGTTGATTTCTTCCAGCAATTTCTGGTGTCGTTAATGGTGGCGTAGATAATTACCATGGAAAAGTAAACTCCCGTGCATGCCTACTTCCATGCAGTTGTATCCATTTCTATTAAGTGTGCATCAATCTATTTTATCAAGCTCCTGCATTTCTTTTATCAAGTGTGCACCAATCTATTTTATCAAGCTACTGCTATCATGTGTCATTATTTGCTTGTATTCTTGTAAGAAATTTAACGATAATAATATGATTCATTAAAACATAATCGCATTATGGAAATGACACCATACAATTCCGAGATGAAAATTTATTTGCGATAGCAAGTGATGCAATATGGGACAAAAGGCCTGCTACTTCGACTCTGACCGTGATCTTTCTATTTGTTGCTTGAAGCCGTCTACCCGTCAGAATTAGGCTTACCGTGCTCTTGCAAGGCTTTCAGCTTGGGCCGACATAAGACAAACCAAATTATTAAGAAAAATGCTGCAAAGACAATGGAGAAACCCACCAGGCTTATTCCAATAACTACTAGCGTCTTCCCCCTTCCCTCTTTTCTTTGCTTTGACGGCGATGTGGGCGAAAGGCCCGTGTATACTTTGACAAAAGCTGTTCTAGTCTCGCGTATACCACCATTTCTGAGAGGCAGAGATTTCTTCCAGCAATTTTCTGTGGCATCAATAGTGGCGTAGATAACTACTGTGCAAAAGCAATCTTCCATACATGCCTGCTTGCATGCAGTTGTATTCATGTCTATCAAGTGTGCATAATCATTTCCCGGCCAATCTATTCTATCAAGCTCCTGCATTTCTTCCCTACTTGTCTTGCAGCCCAGTTCCTCGGATACGCTGGAAAGGCATCCCTTTGATTTGTCACCCGTGTCAACGAATTGGAATCCTGGTGGACAAGAGCAATTGAACGAATTGTCCTCCACCCGACAGATTCCATTAGGACCGCATTTGCCAATGTCATCGCTGCCCGAGCAAGGATTATCCAGAGCCGACACGCCATTAACCAGTAGCAGGAACAAACTAGCAGATATTAGGAGGAGCGTACTTCTGAAATGCATATTCATTGCCATAGGCGTGTCATGCACAGGCAAGTCTACTCGATAGGAGTATATCTTTCTTTAATGGAAGCTTCATTTATAGGTAGAGAAGAGCTTTCATAACTGCAACTTGGGTAGGAAGAATTGAGAGGCGCGCTAATTTAGTCCTGTCTGTATAGAGGAAAAAGAGAGGAAACTGCTGTCCGTATAGTGCGTGTTTGAATTTCACCACAAATTTCTACATTCACAGGGAGTGGTAGTGTGCTGGACGGCGACCCTGGTCGTTTGTCACGCGTCGATATAAGAAATTGAGCGATTCAATTATTTGCATTGCATTGCACGCAATTCTTTTGACAAGAATTTCAGAACTTTGAAATACCCTGTTATTTGCATTGTACTGCATGCAATTCTTTTTAAAAGCATTTCAAATCTTTGAAATACACGGAGCACACGCCTAATTTCCGTACTACTCTACTATTTTGCTATGGTGGAACTCTATTTGTCTTTCTATTGTTTGTTATTATAATCAAGCAAGAGATGGTGCAATGGAGGCGGTGGTAGGGGAAGAAAATACTCCAACAAAGTGAAATATGTTGATGAAGAAATTTTTGAGGAATATCTATACATTTGAGAGGATGCACATATGTCTAGGTACTACAGCACAATGGGAAGGATGGACATGAAGTGAGTGAGCACATCCTATCTAAGTATGATGTATTTGTTGAATTTGATAATTATTAAATGTAAAAGTTATGGTAGTTTTGCACAAATATTGTAGATAATATTAACCATTTTGTCAATTGTACCATTGACAAGTCCAATTTTCACCCATAAGTTTGTAGCAATTATTTGATGCTTGCAAGTAGAATTTTGGGTTATAAATGTCCATCATCAAGGTCCATTGATGATTTATATTTTGTATACTCAACATCACGGTGTGTAATAAGAACACTCAACGATTTTGACATTTTCTTATTGTTGTGGACCTCAATTAAGTTCACATGGGGTTTGCTAAAATAAAAGTATGGTATAACACATTCGATCAAAGGGTATTAAAGAATACCCTTAATGTTGGTTTTGACCTCTAACTATTCAATTTGTAACGCCCACAAAAACACACACAAAGACAACACGAGAAAATATTGGGTAACTTTTTTTTTTTACTTGCTTGAAGTTTATACGACACCACAGTGGTCTCAAAGGACTACACACAACTCATGATAAGCTTGACACAACATTGACCCACATAGGCAACAAGGAAACATATGACACCCATCAAGACCAGGGGTAAGTTCACCAAGTTGGGGGACAAAAAAGGGGTCATAAGTGGACATCATATTGCAAATAACAACATAATATCAACTTGTAGGGATTATTAGCAATGCATACACTCAAAATTAGAAAAACTTATATTAATATGAATCATAGCATCCGAATCTAGTTTCTAAAATACAATTTTAAAAAAAAAAAAAAATTGGACAAATTTAGCTATATTAAACACTTAAAATTCAATGACTTGGTTTTTTTTTAAAAACGCCTCGAGATTGTAGTTTGTTTGCCAAAGAATTTGGATGACCAAAAATTGATATATATTTTTTTCCTTTAGTGAGAAGTTAGATGATGCTATCTATCTTGGGATAGATTTTATTTTGCATTTTTTTGAGTAATATTTTATTTTTTATGATTTTTTCCGTGAAAGTGGTATGAAAACATAAAGAAAACATAGCACTTTCTGTTTGCCCACCATAACTTCATCAAAAATATTGAAATCAAATTATTTATTTTTTTAACATGTATATAATTTCACCATGGTTAGGATGGTATAATTTTTATCACATTCTAACACGTGAAAAAAAAATTGCAGTCTTAAACGTAGACATAAATATTCACGGGAAAAAGTGTCTTAAATACCTACTATTAGTAAAAAATTATAAAATGATCTTTATCCTATTCTATTCACTTTAAAATCAATATTTATACAAAGCTAACTCTCCTATGCGATGGTACCATTTTTATGACATATTTTTACTTTTGGCATGGTTCAAGTCCACGAAAGACTAAATTCGATGTTTTATTGTTTTTTATGTAAAATTCAGGATTTGATGTCCACTTAATTGTCCCCCAACTTGCTGCACTTACCCACCAATTCTCTTTTCTTTTTGACTAGGCACAACATAACAATCCAACCACAATACACACTTACATGTAGGGTCTTCCCATGGTATAATCTTTAGGATTACGTATTTGCTATAATCATATTTCAATTCTTAACTTAAGTTCTAGAAGACTCATGTTATGATTCATACAATCCTTCTCATGATGCTAGATTTCCTTTTATACTATTGAACATTTAGCTTATGATATAACTCCCTAAATAAGGATCATCTATAAAATGTCAATTACTTGATTAATTCGTTTGTTTATTAAAGGGATATTCAATTACTTACAAGGCTATTTACATGCCTTCAAGACTACTTGGTATTATCCCTTGGATTCACTCCAAAGGGCATGCATCTTAATATTATATCATACCTCTCATTACGCAACGGAAAAGGGTAAGTCTAAAGGAGGTGAAGTTCACAATTTTTTTAATTTAGGGTCGTGTTTCCCTAAGCCCACTAATAGATTGATTAGTATGCAAGAGGTATTTAAGTATGAAAAAGGGCTCTTTATCCACAGCAAGAGCATTTATACACATTACAAGAATAACATGTTCAATTTACCATAGAGTCTGCACAACATGGATCCTTTCTACTCACCACAAGAAGGATTAAACATTACAAAAGAATGACCTAAAAACACTCTTCTCCTAGCACACTAAAAGAGGTTACAATCCTACAAACCAACCACCACTCAAAATTTATTATGGTTCACAAGTATCTCATAGTAATGATCCATAGAACCAAATGATAAATAAGTTGGTATCAGGTTTATTAATGATCCCAACTCTTAAGGTGACATTCAAGGTTAGTTGGTGGTCTTCACCAATCAACAGGTGGTCGGTCCAAGAGGGTTTTTACATTAAAAGAAATTGGTTTTCTATGGAACACTACCTAGGAGAAGGCATTCTCCTTAAAGCACACCCAACAATCAAATATATGGGGAAACAAAATACGTCAGGTCAAGATAAAACTATGTCGATTCTGAATGACGGGTTTATGGAAAAATTACTAAGCATATCGGCAAGACAGAAACAAAAACTTGGGCCCCTATAGATTTAAGCTAGGAGATGTAATTAAGCATAAGGATTTAAGTTTTTATATGATTACAATTATGAATTTATAACTGATAAGTTAGATTTAAAGATTTCTTGATCCTTTATCCCATTTAGCATGACCTTGTTAACTTTCCAAATTACCATACATTAGTTTACAACTTAAGATAATTTTATATCCCAAAAACTCTAAAGATAAAACTACCAGTATAGGTTGAGAGTAATAAGGTATACCCTTTTGACACAAGAAGCTAGTTTCTTTTTGCCCACTTCAGGGTTCTTTACTTCATCAATTTGTTTACGGCGTCGTGTGTATATATATAATGTGTAAATGTAATGTGTTGTTACCTTTTCCGTCAAACTTTTGTAAGGTGGCTTGCTAAAAAAAAACATGTCCGTAATCAATCAAAATCAAACATGAGGGTGGATGTTGTGGCATGTGCATTATAAAGATCATAGGGTCAAGGTGGGATAGAATGATCAATTTCTTACATAAGTTGACACCGTTGACTACAAATCTATGTGATGGATATGCACCATGATCAAATGGTCATTATTGTTGAGGAGAGTAGCTTTTCTAAGACATGTATATGGTAAAACCCACCTTAGAAATTGAATCTCCACACCTTCTTCCAAAGCCCAAAGGCTATGTAATGCCCACTTCTCTCGGACATTGTTATATCATAGTTTTATTATAGGTGACTAGAGACTCTTTCTTTCTGCTTATTATATTATGATTTTGGGTACTATTGGTTAGAGATGGATATTTCTAGGACATTCGATTTTAGTTGGACATTATTATTTTATTTGGTTTTAAGCGAGATATAGATAGATGTTCGCTATTGTTGTTTTATCATATGATGGTACTATAGATTGTTGTGGTTTATGGTGATAATCAGATGATGAAATTAACCTTGTGTTTGTTAGTGTTGTTATTTAGTGTTTGAAATTATTTATTGAAATGTTGCTTATTATTGCTATGATGTTTTGTTTCTTGATATTGCTAATACGGTCGAAGGGCCGAACGGAATTTTGTTATGGTTATAGGAACAATACGTTTACTTACATCGAAAGGGGATTGGGGACCAACCACGAGAAGAATATCAAGCGTTTGCAAAAGGGAAAATTGACAACTCGTGTGTATGTGTGTGTGTGTGAATGTATGTGTTTCTTGTTCTATTTTGTGTAGAGATTACCCATTAGGGGGTATTGTACGATAGAAAAGTGACATGCGAGCATGAGAATCTACAAGTAGCCTTTCTTTTTACCCGACCTCCCGAGGTCGTGCCGAGACAACCGGTGGGAATGGAATATATGTGGATACGAAAAAACTAGTTGGGAAATCTTATATCCTCAACACGTAATAATGGGATCTATGAGTCTAAGGAAAAGAAAGCTCTCCTAACTTGAATTGGTGTAATGGATCATTCAGATATAATAGCTGCTCGGAGGCTCCAATTAATGTCAAGCTCTGTCGAGATCCTATCTATTGGCTATTGGATATGTGGAAAATGACCTGTGGGTGCTTCGTGTATATTTCCAGACAATGTCATGGAAAATGGTAATGAGAGGTGTAGTGGATTTGTAATAAACTATGGGTGGTTTTCTAGTCTAGCCCAGAAAATATTAGATTGATTGGCTTCTATGTTTAATGCGGAAAATTGCGTTATGATATCTAGTGGGAGTGGTGAGGATCTAAATACCAGTGTTCGTAAATTGGTGTTAATACTTAACTGACTTACAGACCCATTGGGTTGTGGGACCTAGGGATCACAACCATGATTTTGTGGTTGTTGTGGACCTATTATGGTCATGTGAAGAATCAATCTCTTCTTCCGACTATCCAATAGTCATAGCCTTTTTGGCTTCTATATTTAATATCAGGAGTTGTACGATCTTCTCATAATACCTTATGGGTGTTCTGGCAACTTGTATATGTAAGCTTGTGTCTATGTCGATGAGAAGGTCTCCTGCATTTGGTTGTGAAACTAATGGATCACAACCAAATATTTTTTCTCTTTCGGGTTCTTGTATGGTCATGCGGATATCCTATCAAGGCAATCTATAGTTGGGTTGACTTGACCAGAATGTGTATGCTTTGTCGTCTTCAATATTCAATTGTTCACTAATTACTTGTAGGTTTATTTTCGTTTGAAAGACCTGAATCCTAAGCCCTTGATCTATATCCATCAATGTTGTGAAGAGATTTGGCTGAGGTACTACCGGTTCGAACACGTAATCTCTGGGCTTTCTAGGTCCCATAATTGTCATGCAAGAGATAATCAATACTTTAACTAAAATGAGTAAACTAACTATGAAAGATATACACACTATGCTTATATTCCTTTTATTTTTTTTTTTCGATGATGTATATTTGAACGACATTAAAAGAGAAGATATTCTAATATATTCAGATAATGGATAATTAATCTAATGACATAATTTAAACAAGCAAGTTAGCCTGATATAGCTATTTGCCTATGGACTTGTGAGTTTATCCTAAATATTTAAATAACTAACTAATCTAATCGAAAAGACCTTCAATCTTACCTCAGAAGTGAGGAATAAATCATAGCTTCTCAGAAGCTATCATTCCCCACAACTTCCTTGCCAATACTGAAAGTGAGCTTTTAACTGAAATAAAGTGATTTTCTACTCTATTTGATATATTGTAACTACAACTTTGATAGTTCAAACCTGGAGTTTTATAGAATAGTGGTAAATCCAGTCATGTTGTGAGTTGTCCCCTCAGTGTGATTTCTTCATTCCTTCGTGTTCTCGTGAATCCAGAAAAAGTGTGAATGTGATAGTGTCATCAGAAGAAGATACTTGAACAATGGCAACTTTAGATATAAACCAAATACAATGCAAGTAAGAGAGGGATAGTGCAAGTGAACAGAGCTTGACTATGTGATTCCTAGTAGGATTTATTGCGGGATACAACACAAATATACCAAGAATTCTGGGATCTATTTCTTATGATATAACAACAACTGCTGCAACAAAGATTATCAAATGAACTCTAATCTAGAACTGAAACTATCTTATGCTAAGTTGACTATGTAGGATAGCAATGGAGAAAAATGAAAGTGTGAAGATCAAATGATCTCTAAAGCAGAAAGGAGAGGCTAAGAATTCATGCAAAATCTAAACCTATTGAAACTTATGGAAGAACTTCAAAACACACTGAATAATAATTCATAGAGGAGAGGGGCCATTTGCTTGTAAAACAAGCTGGGTATTTATAGCATTTGGATTTACCAAAGGGTAAGTTTGAATTGAACTCTTCTAATATAAACAAAGAGAAATCACTATTTACTAGGCATGGCCAAAACATAAATGCAAGCAATAGTGGTTGAGAAATGTGGGTGAAAATTGAATTTTTACATTTGACGAGATCGTTGAACATTCTGGAAAATGCAAGACTTCCACCTGCGCATAGACCGACCGCCTCTATCTTGGGTGGTGGTCATGGGACCGCCACCCAGGTAGGGCGGCAGATGTCCTGTAACTTAAAGACCAAAATGCAAGGAAAAAGGGGGCAGAGGTTAGAACAAAACATGCAAAAGGTAGACAAGGCTTTTGGGATGTAAATGTACATTCGGTGAGATTTTCTGGATTCCAAACACCTTACAAAGAGATCTGAATCATCATTGGGGTCTCTATAATCTCTCTCTGAGATACAGATACTACATTTTTGGGTATGTACATATTGCCCCTCGGAGAAGCGTTTTAGCCATGAAGAGGCATAAAACGGTGGGTCCAAGTATGGCGGTCCCAAAATGGGGAGTTAGAAGCTATACCTAACACGCCCGTGTGCCGAAATGTCACCATCCAAATTCCCACTATCTACAAAATGAAAAAGGGACTCAAGTGTAGATAGATAAAATAAATCAAAAATAAATACTAAATTAAAATGAAATGAGGACTTACCATTTACACGAGGATAAGAACTTACCTCGTCGGGCTCCAACTCTGTGTAAAAACACTCAAAACAAGATTAGAATATATATATATATATATATATATATATATATATATAATGAGCTCATTTTCTATTCATTTACATGTATTGATTTGGTGGTTTTTGAGCTTTGGGACCCACGGTAACCGTTTTTGACGAGAGTATAGTCAAAACATTCGTTGCGAGATCGTGATCATGCCTCCGAGAGTAGGACATCAACCCATGAAGTCTCAGGTTAGTTCTTCTCAATTTATCATTTTTAAACCTAAAATGTAAAAATGTTGAAATATTTGTCTTAGGGGGATTATTTTTGAAATGTTAGTTTTAAATGAGTCTCTAGGGGGGCACCCATAGGGTAGGTCTTTATTTTGTCAAAAATGATGTATTTTTTTCTTTTTAAGTGTTTTTAGGGCTTTGGGGCATTCGCCGATTCGGGGAGGATCACCACCACACAGGCCACCACCACCCGCACGGTGGTGTGGTTACAGGACCACTACCTTAGAGGTGGTGGTTATGGAACCGCCACTCTGCACATGGCGGCGGTTCTAAACAGAATGCAAAAAAAGATGTATTTTTAATTTTTTTTGCATTTTTGACATTGTTATATGTTCTTGATGATTTTTCCAGTTGGATTATGTTACTAACTTACTCTTTTCTTTGTTTTGGGTGGATGCGAAGAAGGAGGAGTATATTAGATGGAGTAGAGAGAGGAGTGTGATTGGCTCCCAGCGTGTTAGAGGCACTGACCCAAACAGAGCGAGACACTCTGCAGAGGGCCAGTATTTGGAGGATCGCACGTAAATTCCTCATGTTGCGCCTACTAGTCACATATTATGTGAATTATTTTCATACTGGGATGTAGACTGGAATACCTTCCAGTTTCCAGGTGTTAGGGGTGAGTGGACTATCACCTTGGAGGATGTCTATCGTATATTGGGGGTTCTGATTCTTGGGAGGCAGCTGTCTCTTAAGACAGTAGCAGTATCCAAGTCTCGAGACGAGGTTCAATGGGCTACCTACATTGGAGATGTTATTATCTCCATGGGCTCAAAGAAGAGGAGAAGGTTCATTTTATTGTTGTTTCTCCTATCCCTGTGATCCGCAAGGCTATTATGGGTATCTTGGCCTCACGGTTGATTGGGGACAAGGGAGGGGATACTCTCTTATACTATTGGGCTCCCATTATTGCATAGATTGAGGCCCATGGCCATGTTTACGCTTGGGGAGCAGACATTCTTGGGACCACCTACCATGATTTATATAGGGTGGTCAGATTACAGGGGCAATCATTGAGTCACCCTACTCTAGTTATGAGTTGGGTGTATGAGCGCATCATTCCCTATGGGAGAGGTGTATAGGCAGAGGATTTGGGGGCTATCAAAGCGAGAGTGAGGTGGATAGGGATGACTGTACTTAGGATGCCACACCAGCCAGTGGCTTCTCTGACTATTGCAGACATGGAGGCCACTCCTTATCAGGCCATGGCAGGGTTATGGGGAGAGGAGACACATACACTGATCGCCTACTATACTACAGGTCAACTGATAGACAGGATGGGGAAGTTGGAGACCCACCCCTTTGATAGAGTACCTCAACAGTTTGGCCTCCCCTACATTGATATGTTTCCTCCAGCGGGGCCAGTATATAGGTCATTCGTGAGGCCAGGGGAGGTCCTAGAGGCCGAGGTTAGACCATGGTTACTCCTGGAGTTCCCATTACAGCTAGGTGGGTGGTTCATGCTCGAGGGGCAGCTGGTGCTCCTCGAGCACCCTTACTTATGATCGGGGTTGCTCCTGCTCATAGTGGAGAGGGAGATGAGCCCATTGATGTGGACTCAAACTCTGAGGAGTTCACCGGAGAGGAGACAGAGGAGGAGACGGTGGGGATGAGATTGGAGGTGGGGCTGGTGGGTCAGGAGGGAGGATAGTGATTATGAGTGGCATGACACTCAGGATATCTTGAGGGCTGAGAGGGTAGAGGAGAGTGTAGAGAAGGTGACCCTGATCTCAGAGGAGTTGCCTTCTCAGGACTTAGGGGAGATGATGAGTCCATGGCAGGATATCACTTCTTTCCAGATTTGGGAAGGTTCCTTAGTCCGCAAGCGTAAGTGTCAGCAGAGTAGGCAGCAGATCCTAGGGACCCTACCTGGATGCCTAGAGATCCGAGTGAGTTACTACTCTTTTCTCGATTTTGTTTTAGCTAGAAATTTTTAGTTGATATTTCTCTTTTGTTGTTTCGTTTGTTTTTGACTTTATTTTTGACAATTTTCTAACTTGTTATTTCTCTTTTTTATTTGTAGCGACTACTAAGGGATGGCAAGACTTGATTCACCGAGTGTGTGTAGACACCATGTTGCTCCCTCATATATTACTCGGGCCAGAGATTACTGCGGATGTTGGAGAGCCCTCGTAATGGTGGTCCGACATATTGATGTTTTGCCCCTATCTGGAAGGTGGCAAAGTTAGTGACCTCTCTTCATACTGAGCTGGCTGGATATAGGACTATTGAGCACTTGATGAGGAGGATTCATTCTCACAGTGAGACCATAGCTACTAGGCCATGATCGTGAGCCCTTAGTTCATTCAGAGCATCGTCGTAGCAGGAGTCCTAGACGCGGTCATGCACCCTCTGAGGGATCCCATAGGGATTGAGAGATCATGGTGTCTTTTTGTAGTGATTTTTGTTAGATGTTTATACGAGTGTTTTTGTACTTTTCGGGCTCATTGAGCATTTTGACCATGCCTAGTGCATGATGGCATTGTATATAAAACATGATTTATATATATATATATATATATATATATATATATATATATATATATCTTTTTGGATCTAGATCTTCTTGTATCTAGAATTTTGTGATTTGTTTCCCATGTGTACACTAGATGTTTTTAGAATCTTTATTTTTATATGCTTTTCAGAATGTATGCAATGGATGACAAGTGATAACAAATGTTGAACATAATGTTTCTCTTTTATTTGTTTTTGTAATGCTGACATGTGATGATGTAAACATATTGTAGTACTAAACTTTTGGCTTCTTTGGGCAATATTCATTGCTTCTTCTTGTTTTGGAAAAACGTGATGAATATATAGTGATAATGAGATGAACTTTCCCCACTCCTAACTCCACACAACTAGTAAGATGCGAGGGCTCAACACCAAGAGTTGGGAAGGGCACAAATTATATGAGTTTGAATGAATGAAAATGATGAGAGAAAGATAAGGTTTTGACAGAAAACCAAATTTAGACCTCCGTACTTACTCTTACTTGAAACTACTACATAGTTCAGAATGCAACTTACTTTCCAGTTTATCTAGACTTAGATCCATGGATGGCAACTTGGTTGACAAAATCTGGTTTTGAGGATTTGATCTCTTTGGAATTTGGATACTTAATTTCACTTAACACATTTTGCTTTAAAATATTAATATTCACTAATTTGTGTGAATGGACCCCCTACACCCTGTCTCATGCTACTGGTAGGAAGCATGGGCTCATCACCAAAGGTAGGACATAGGCGAGTAAGGGAACTTCTTTCCTTTCTCAACCTCGTATCACTAGTAAGAGATGTGGGCTCATCACCGAAGGTTGGTGGGGCAAAGAAGTGTGTAAAAATAAAATATTCTATTTTGTTTAGTATTTTTATTTAATTTGACATTTCTGATTTGTGATTTTGGAGTATCCTTGTTTCAAAGAGATGTAAGAAGGATAGATGTGACACCAAGAAGCTTCTAGAATAGACCATAGGTAAGAACAACTTAACCAAGTAGAAAAGAATGAGTATGACCAAGTATGCAGGCCTTGGTATGGTTTTTGTCAAGACTTTGTCTGTAAATTGATGAAATGATTTTGAAACTATTTGATGATATTATGAAAATTGAAGAGATATGATTTGAATGTTTTTGCCAATATTTTCAGAAGCTTATAATGAATTGCTTAAGAATAAGTTCCTTGACCACAAAATTTACGAAACGAGTGAACAAAATGAAATAACCAAGTAATTAGATATAAATGATGGTGAATGAGGTAGTATAATTTACATAATGAATTGACTTGACCTATGCGTAAAACCATTTTTAGATGAAATTTTCAATTAAATTGTTTATTGAAATCCTCACCTTTTAATGTACACAAGAGATACGCACCATTTCCATAGTTTTTCATGACTCGATATGGGCCCAACCACTTGGGCTATTTCCTCCCTTGATTGTTGGATTTTCTTATCAATACCATTGCTATCTAGTCTTAGAACTAGATCTCCCTCATATATTTATCACTCGTAGACCTTTTTGTTATATTATTGCACATCCGATCAACATAGGCTTTGTGTTTTGTGATCAAATTTCTAGTAAGAGCATCATCTTCTTCCCAAATCCCTTTCTAGAGAGAGACTGTGTTTCCTCTCTGGGAGGCTTCTTAATCCCAAAATCCTCTTGTGATGAGATTGATGGGACCACAAGGCCGGGTATATTTCAACCTGCCAATCCCATTTGTTCTCATTAAGCTGCTTTTGAGGAATAGCTTTTAATGTTTTGTTTGTTGCTAATGAGAAATTTTGGATTGGGGTAGTTACCAAGGGGTTGGTGAACTTGAATGAGAAATAACTCATGGACCTAATCCTTTTTAAAGGATGTGCCATTATCTATATAATGACTATGATATACACCCACAAGGTTGAAATGATTTGATTCAAAATTTTAAAGTGATTACGTCCCGAAGGGTGTTCTTAACGTGAAGGCATGGCCTTTAATGTTTCTAAAATATTTTGTGGCTTTATAAATTTCCATTGTTGAGGATAGTAAAGAGAATTTCCCGATGATTCTAGATTCCCCACGTTGAATTTTATGCATAACTCATGGGACGTCATCATTCTTAAAGGATGTGACATTATGACACGAGATTCTGACTTTGTGGTAGACACCTTACCAAGTAGAAAAGATTGATTTCAAAGTATGAACCCATGATTTTGTCAATACTTTGTCTATTGTACCAAAGTGAAATGCTTTGAAACCCATTTAATGGTATTATGAAAATTTTTGGATATGATTATAAACACATTTTGCCATTTTTGATGGTGAATCATAGCACCACTTATGATGAATTGCTTAGAATAAGTTCCTTGATCAAAATTTATGAAACAAGTGAACAAAATGAAACAACTAAGTGACTAATGCAATGTACATAGATATAATATGTCTGGCATGTGAATGGTGATGTTGATGATTTACGTGTAAAACCTAATTGCAGGTGAAGGAATTAAAGTTTCATAAATTCCTCACCTTCTAGTGTACATAAAGATACACATCATTCCATAGTATTTTGAAGAGTGTTGGCCAATGACCACCATGGCCAAGAATTTCCTTCCTTCATGGTTGTCTTATCAGGATCTATGTTGTCAGTCTTAGAACTAGAATCTTCCTTGTATATTTCTCGCTCGAGACAACTTTTTATTAAATTGCATTCACATCCGGTTGCATAGGCTTTAAATGGGATTGTTCTACAAATTCACCTATTTCATCAAGAAGCTTTCCCTTCTTTGAGAAAGGCATGCCTCTCTTTAGGCTTCTTCTCCCAAAAATCTAATGAGATGCGAAGACTAGGTATTAAAGATCTTCCCACCTCAAGTGGGAGAACTCCATCTGCCCCAAATACTACTAAGAAAGGGGTTGCCCTATTGGTGTTCTTATTGAGGTTCGATGGACCCACAAGGCCGGTAATGATTTTAAATGCCAACCTTACGTTTTTGGTTTTAAATGTTAATGAGGAGAAACTAGCTTTTAATGTTTTGTTTGTTCTTCGGCTTGATCCATTGGCTTGAGGGTAGTAAGAGATGTCGTAAATGATGGTTTATCTTGAATTTTTCTTGATTTAACTCACATGTCTTATCATTCTTAAAGGATGTGCCATTATCATAATGACTTGTGGGGCACTATGATAATTCTCCACCGGAACTGATCTTATTCAAATTAACTTAGCAATTACAACCTTTAGTTTTGTGGTGTAGAGGCATGGCCTCTACCCATTTTGTAAAATATTATGTGGCCATGATTATAAATTTATGGCCATATGTTGATGAGGAAAATTTCCCTATCAGTGTAATCTAGGCCCCACATGAAATTGTTACATGGGGTTGCAATTTGGTTTCAAGCGAGGCTTTTTCTTTGGCATGTGAATCTTGTGGGAGAATTCTTGGCATTTATGGCACTTGCGCACAAATTCTTTACATCATGTTCTAAAGTGAGGCTTCCTTTACACATTACCCATCCGTTCTATTTTCTCTATGCTAAATGAGGGAAGGCATGACCTTTACCAATAGGAATTTAGGCTCCACATATCCCACTATGGGATTCGTAAAGAATTTTTGGATTCTTCATTGTCAACACATCAAAAGCATTCCATCGAAGGCTTTATAATAGAGTGCTTATTCTAAGATACATATTTAGCAAGATAATGCATAAACCCTTATTTCACACGATGTGGCACCTTTTGGTACATATGGTCCATGATAAAATTGACGATGTCGGTTATGAAGGGCATGTAGAGATGGGGGTCCTTTTCAAAAATATATGCATTCATCGAAAAGTCTAGATCTACCGATCACCCCATCTAACATTTTGTTAGCTAACCAATCTTACGAAAATGATTTGTCCCTTAATGTATTTCTAGTTTACAAATGTTAATTCAAACTCACCCATTAAGGTTATGAAACGTCCAACCTTTTTAGATAAAGACCCTTGCGTGAGGAATGTCCGTAAATGATCTGTCTTTATAATGACCCTTGTTTCTTGATTTAACATGTAATGTCTTAAATGTTTCATTGTGAAGACTATGGCAAGGCATTCTCTTTCTGCCTATGTATAACATGTTTCATAATCAAGCAACGTCTGGCTAATGAAATAGACTGCACATTCTCATTTATCATTATCTTCTTGAGCCAACATGCAAGCTAGCGAGACATCAGTAGCCCACGAATACAGGATCAAAGGATGATCTGGTCTAGGAGGCATTAGCGTGGGAGGAGACAACAAGAAGCGTTTAACTGCTTCGAAGGCCTCGTTGCATTCTTCTGTCCAATCAATGTTATAATCTTTCTTTAATAAATTGTTGATTGGATGAACAGCAAAACTTAAGTCTAGAATGAACCTTCAATTACACCAAGTTTCCCAAGAAATGATCTAATACCAGACTCGTCTGATGGTGGAATCATTTCAAGAATACCCAAATTTTGGTTGGATCAACATCAATCCCTCGTGAGGATATAATGTAACCCAGAAGCTTTCCTCTGTCACACCAAATACGCATTTCTCTAGGTTCAATGTGACGCCATATTCAATCAATCATGAGAGAATGATACAGAGTACCTTTTGGGTGATCACAACGCTTCTTGGCCTTGGCTAATAAGTCATCCACGTAGGATTCCACAATTTTATGAATAAGGTCATGAAATATGTATGTCATTGCCCATTGGTATGTAGCACCGGCGTTCTTAAGACCGAATGGCATGACAACGTAACAATAAGTTCCCCAAGGAGTTATAAATGTGGTCTTGGCTTGATCTTCCTTCAGATATTTTGATTTGATTATATCCCGAGAATCCATCCATGAGAGAAAAAAGCTCAAATCTATCTATTGCATCAACAATAACGTCGATGGATGGTAACGGGAAGTCATATTTGGAACAAGCTTTGTTAATGTCCCAAAATTCTATGCAAATGCGTATCTTCCCATTCTTTTTTAGAACAGGGATGATATTAGATACCCATTGTGAATAGTTGAAATCTGGTTTTATGAATCCCACCTGGAAAGTTTCATTATTCTTCTTTCAATGAGATCCACTTTTGGTTTCATGGAAATTTTGTTTAATTGGCTTTGCATCTAGTTTGGTGACAAATGTCATCTTTGGGACAAGCTTTGTTAATGTCCCAAAATTCTATGCAAATGTGTATCTTCCCATTCTTTTTTAGAACAGGGACGATATTAGATACCCATTGTGAATAGTCAACTGGTTTGATGAATCCCACCTGAGAAGTTTCATTACTTCTTCTTTCACCATGAGAGCCACTTTTGGTTTCATTGGTCTCAACTTTTGTTTAATTGGATTTGCATTTGGTTTGGTGACAAGATTATGTACCGCGATATGTGGTGTAATTCCCATCATTTCTTTATAATTAAATGTGAAATCCTTTTGATGTTCCTTGAGGATCTGAGTATGTATTTCTATCTCTTCTGGAGTTAACGAGGATCCTAACTTCAAAATATTTGGTTCTTCCTCGTTCTAATATTTATGTCAATTGTTTCTTCAATTAAGGAAGTGTTGCCTTCTTCAAATTCAAGGCGGGGCCAGAGGTAGTTCCAAACTTTCCCCATTCTCTACCTCATAGATATCGAGATCCTTTTGTGGGGAGATTCTATCATGGGATTTCCAAAATAGGAAGAGGAATGTGGGATTAGGGAAAGATCCACTATGTGATGAGTGAGATGTAGCTCCACATAGGCGTTTAGATATTCAAGAGTGACTCTATCATTGTCAAAGTGATCTAGGATAGAAAACTCATTCTCAGCTTCTATACGTGTCAGAAGTGGGTTTGTTGGTATTTTACGCACCAATGGTTCAGTACAAAGTGATACCATGAAACTTGTATTTTCCAACTCACTGCTTGGAGTGAAATGGGAAGTTGAGGTTGCTATTGAATCTGTGAGAAGGTTTTGTTCTCGTGGAATTGCTTTGATTGATATGAAGTTGAATCCTTTGGTTAGATCTAATACTTGTTTTTATAGAGTTGTAAGTGTTCAGCTCTAGTCTCATATACCTCAGAGACTTGGTTTGTGACTAGTTGCGAGTCTCCTAGCACTCTAATGTTATCAACACCCATCCTTTTGGCTATGATGAGGCCAAGAAGGAGGGCTTCATACTCAGCCCCATTGTTTGTACATTCAAAGTTTAACTTAAAGGAAAAGGTAGGATCTTTCCCTCGGGAGAAGTAAAGATCACACCTACCCCAACTCCAAAATGACATCTAGCTCCATCGAAGTGGAGAGTCCAATATTTTCTTGGAAAAATGGATGTTGGGACATTCCTTGTGTCTCTGTTTCTTCTACCTCGATTACTTCTACCATACAAACTTTGTCTAATGGAAGGGAACCAATTCCTAGGGTGTATCCCATACCCATGGAATCAAATGGTAGGAGAATAGGTAAATCCTTTTCTAGCAACTCGACAATTTTTGTGGTAGTCCCTAATGATACCATTTCTATGACGTTAGTCTCATTTTTGAGTGTTGGAATGCCTTCGACTAGATTCATAATTTCTAATTCTGTTGTAGGTATCAATTTTTCTTCTGGTTTTGAATTGATTGGTTTGTTAAGTTGATTCATTGGGAGTTCAAACTCAGAGTGAACACCTGGTCTCTTCTTCAAATCTGCTAGGTGTATATCGAATGGTTTTGGGTCACCTTGTGCCACAAATATTTTCCCTAGGTGTAAAAATCTTATTTCCTGGAATAACGTGGAAGGGATTGCCTTCATGCGGTGTATCCATGGTCGACCGAGGATCATATTATAGTTGGTTTCCCGATCTATAATATAAAATTTAGTGAGGACTGTCTTGGGTCCTAAGGTGACTGGTAAAACTATGGTCCCAATTGAAGTGGCCTTGAGGCTATCATAACCTCTTAGCGTATTTCGTGTTGTGGAACAATTTGTTTCTCCATATCCTAGCTTTTGAAGAAAAGCAAAGGGGACTATGTTAACTTGTTTCCCCATCATCAATCATTGCATGCTTAACATAATTATTGTAAACCCATACCTATAAATGTAAGGTTGGGTCGCCTCTACATGTAATTTCAGTCCATTGGCATTTTGCTTATATCAAATATAAACTCAGTATCCCTATCTGGCTGCCCTGGAGGGTAGACATCAAAGTCTACATGGTTTACTTGTGTTTCGGAGGAGGAGTGATGTTAATTAGATGACCAAGACCTAATGCTTCTAAGAGAGCAGCCCTATGGGTGGAAGAGTTCTTCAACAAATCCAAGAAGGAAATGTGAGAGAAGGTCTTTGTTAGGTCATTAATTAGATCATAAGCGCATATGGGTTTTACCAATGTTTGTTGAATGTTGTCTAGTTCTAGTGAATAGGTTGGAAATGGTTGAGAAGAGTAGTCTCATGTTCTTGTTATAGTTTCTATTGGTAACTCAGTGTCTAATTCTACTAATCCAACTATCTTGGTTTGTGGTCGAGTTCCTAATTGGGGTGCGACCAGTGGATTTAATGAAGTTGAGGCTTCATGATCATTATTTCCTATCATAACACCCTTGTTCATTCTATTTGGATCTAACCTATTATTGTTAGAATGATTTGGGAGTGGATCATTAAAAATCTTGAGGGGTGCATTTTGAGGGGAAACTACCCCTGTGTACGTGTTTGGCGCGGGTACTACAAGAATTTTCCAAAAACATATCTATAAAGAGTTGTCTTTGGTCTTCTGGAAAACATTGCATGAATTTATTGTAGTCACGGAAAGTCCTAGTATCATGGCCTTGAATCTTGTGGAAACCACAATACAAATTGGGATTATAGTTTTGAGGTTGTTGATTTGAAACCTGTTGTGGTCCAAAACCCTGATTAGGTTGTTGGTTGTTAGAGTTAAAATTTTGAGGTTGTTGCCTTTGGTTTTGATTTTGATATCCAGTTGGGTTTTGATTTGGACCTTGTGTCTGGATTTTCCGTTGTTTTTGTTGTATTTGTTGTTGTTTTGTTGTTGTCATGATGGATGATTAAAATCCACCGCATTGATTGTTGGAGTAAATTTATTATTTCATTGATTGTTAATGGTGGTGAAATGTTTACGACGTTTTCCCTTTTAACCTGGTCTATTACTCCATCTGTTGTAACCCACGTAGTTTTTGTTAAGGATCTTGGGTCCTTGATTGGTATTCTCGGCATTAGGATAGGTCGTAGTGTTTTGATTGGGAGTGATTAATTTCCCGTTTGTTCCATATGTCTTACGACCACTATCTATTGCCTTGATCTATTCGGAGAGCACTCTCGAGTACTTCATCATAAGTCCTTAGTGGGAACTTTTGGACTTCTTCCTTTATCTCTCTAT
This sequence comes from Taxus wallichiana var. yunnanensis, assembly GCA_018340775.1. Classification (NCBI taxonomy): domain Eukaryota; kingdom Viridiplantae; phylum Streptophyta; class Pinopsida; order Cupressales; family Taxaceae; genus Taxus; species Taxus wallichiana. Next base: position 138,240,789 of record CM031241.1, read on the forward strand.
TGAGAGAATGAAGGAATAAGTCACATAGTTCCATCTGATCCATGTTTGGAGCACTTGTTGATGAGTAGAGGATTGTATGCCATCTTTGGATAAAATGAGTAGCAGATTCATTGTGCTCTTGTTTAATGTGAAGGAATTCCCTGATCCCTATTCTTAACAATTTGTTCATGTCAAAATCTTTGATAAACTCTGACACAAGTTGTTTGAATGAGTGTATCGAGGCTTCAGGTATTTTGTAATACCAATCAAGGGCAATACCCTCTAAGGTTTTAGGGAATATCTTAGCAACAACCGCATCCCAAGGGAGTGATTCTCGAATGGCCGTGGCATAGGCCTTGATATATGCATTTGGATCTCCCTCCCCTTTGTATTTGGGAAAATCAGGAAGATTTCTTGGAAGCATGACACTTCGTATGGTGAAATCTAGAGGCTCTTTTAAATTCGATAAGTGCCTACCACATAGGTTTCGACCATCATGGTGCCTACCGGTGGGTGGAGGTGGAATGGGTTGTTGATATGGCATAGCATATATATTTGTAAGGACATAAGGAAATCCCTGTGGTTGAGTGAATATCCTAAGAGAGGAGAACATATCTCCCTGTGGTGATTTTGAATAAATGTTTAAGTAGGGAGGAGCATTGCTCTAGTATGGGTTGTTTGGTGCTAAGCCGGGAGGTATCATACTTTCAACTGGAGTGGCATCTTTGAAAATGTAGTTCTAGTTGGTGTTTGTTGTGGATAGCTATACGAATGTTGAGGAGGCATGCCTAACGTGCCCGTTCCTGTAAGGAGGTCAACTTGGTTGGGATGATGCGAGAGGGTTGGGAATTCTTACTTTCCCAAAATGTGAATTTTGATTTTCTTGAGAAAGCTCTAATCCTCTAACCTTCTCAACTAAGGTTGAGATGACCTCGATTGGTGAAGACACAATATTTTTCCTTAATGGTGGTTGTTGTATACCTTGAGGTTGTAGAGGTGTATGGTACCCTACTATGAATTGATCATTACCCTGCCAAGCTTCACCGAGAGTATTTCCCATAGGTGGAGGAATGGGGGTGTTTTCTTGGAGCAGGGTATCGGGTTGTGTTTGCAAACTTCCTATAGGTGGGTACATGTTTTGGAAGCATTGTTTGCTTCTAGCATAGTGTGCTAAATACTCCTCATCCAAAAATGGGAGTGGATCTAACTCTCTACTGATTTTTGGTCTGAATAAAACCCGAGGAGATGAAATGGATTCTCCAATAAACGTCATATTGTTAGAGTCACGAGAGGCTCTGCATTGTTGTGTTTGTGTGAGCTGATCCAAATCCTCAATTTGGAATGAAGAACTAGAGCTAGTTCTTTGAGGAGGATTTTGTGATGACAAGTAGTTACTTGAATAGTTGTCATCCCATGCAGAAAGAGAGGGTGACAGTTGTCTATTTGTTTCACCATAATGCACTTCGAGACCTAAGAGAGGTCTACCATATGCATCATATCCCAACATATTCAAGGGGTATATAAATACCCACAGAATAATGGGAAAGAATGAAGGTGGATGAAAGAAATGAAAATAAAAGGGGAACAATTGTTTGTTTCACGTCGGGTTCACCAATTTTGTACGATAGAAAAGTGACATACGATAATGAGAATCTACAAGTAGCTCTTCTTCGTACGTGACCTCCCGAGGTCATGTTGAGACAGTGGTGGAAATGGAATATATGTGGATACAGACAAAACTAGTTGGGCAATCTTATATCCTCAACACGTAATAATGGGATCTACGAGTCTAAGGAAAAGAAATATCTCCTAACCTGAATTGGTGTAATGGATCGTTCAGATATAATAGCTACTCGGAGGCTCCAATCAATGTCGAGCTCTGCTGAGATCCTATCTATTGGTTGTTGGATACATGGAAAATGACCTATAGGTGCTTTGTGTATATTTCTAGACAAGGTCATGGAAAATGGTAATGAGAGGTGTAGTGGATTTATAATAAACTATGGGTGGTTTTCTAGTCTAGCCCAAAAATATTAGATTGATTGGCTTCTATGTTTAATGTGGAAAATTGTGTTATGATATCTAGTGGGAGTGGTGAGGATCTAAATACCAGCATTCATAAACTGGTGTCAATACTTAACTGACTTATAAGCCCGTTGGGTTGTGGGACTTGGGGATCACAACCATGAGTTCATGGTTGTTGTGGACCTATTATGGTCATGTGAAGAATCAATCTCTTCTTCTAACTATCCAATAGTCATAAGCCTTTTCAGCTTCTATATTTAATATCAGGAGTTGTGCGATCTTCTCATAATACCTTATGGGTGTTACGCAACTTGTATACATAAGCCTGTGTCTATGTCGATGAGAAGGTCTCCTGCATTTGGCTATGGAACTAATGGATCACAACCAAATATTTTTTCTCTTTCGGGTTCTTGTATGGTCATGCGGATATCCTATCAAGGCAATCTATAGTTGGGTTGACTTGACCAGAATGTGTATGCTTTGTCGTCTTCAATATTCAATTGTCTCAATTGTTCACTAATTACTTGTAGGTTTATTGTCATTTGAAATACCTGAATCCTAAGCCCTTGATCTATATCTATTAATGTTGTGAAGAGATTTGGCTGAGGTACTACCGGCTCGAATACGTAATCTCTGGGCTCTCTGGGTCCCGTAATTGTCATGTAAGAGATAATCAATACTTTAACTGAAATGAGTAAACTAAATATGAAAGATATATCTACACTATGCTTATATTCCTTTTATTTTTGTATTTTCAATAATGTATATTTGAATGAAATTAAAAGAGCAGCTATTCTAATATATTCAGATAATGGACAATTAATCTAATAACAGAATTAAAACAAGCAAGTTATCTTGATATAGCTATTTGCATGTGCACTTGTGAATTTATCCTAAATATTTAAATAACTAACTAATCTAATCGAAAAGACCTTCAATCTTACCTCAGAAGTGAGGAATAAATCACATCTTCTCAAAAGCTATCATTCCCCACAGCTTCCTAGCAATACTGAAAGCGAGCTTTAACTGAAATAAAATGATTTGCTACTCTATTTGATATATTGTAACTACAACTTTGATAGTTCAAACCTGGAGTTTTACAGAACAGTGGTAAATCTAGTCGTGTCATGAGTTGTCCCCTCAATGTGATTTCTTCGTTCCTTCGTGTTCTTGTGAATCTAGAAAAGTGTGAATGTGATAGCGTCAGCAGAAGAAGATACTCGAACAATGGCAACTTTGGATATAAACCGAATACAATGCAAGTAAGAGAGGGATAGTGCAAGTGAACAGAGCTTGACTATGTGATTCCTAGCAGGATTTATTGCGGGGATACAACGCAAATATACCGAGAATTCTGGGATCTATTTCTTGTGACAAAACAACAACCTGCAACTCTAAGATTATCAAATGAACTCTAATCTAGAACTGAAACTATCTTATGCTAAGCTGATTGTGTAGGATAGCAATGGAGAAAAATGAAAGTGTGAAGATCAAATGATCTCTAAAGTAGAAAGGAGAGGCTGAGAATTCATGCAAAATCTAAACCTATTGAAACTTATGGAAGAACTTCAAAACACACTGAATAATAATTCATAGAGGGAGAGGGGCCATTTGCTTGTAAACAAGCTAGGTATTTATAGCATTTGGATTTACCAGAGGGTAAGTTTGAATTGAACTCTTCTAATATAAACAAAGAGAAATCACTATTTACCAGGTGGCCAAAACATAAATGCAAGCAATAGTGGTTGAGAAATGTGGGTGAAAATTGAATTTTTACGTTTGACGAGATCGGTGGAAAGTTTCTGGAAAATGCGCACAGGACTGCCACCCTATACAAGGAGGTGGTTACAGGACCGCCACCCTTTCCTGGGCGGCGGACACGGGACCGCCGCTTAGGAAGGGCGGCGGTCCTATAACTTAAAGACCAAAATGCAAGGAAAAGGGGGGCAGAGGTTAGAACAAAACATGCAAAAGGTAGACAAGGCTTTTAGGATGCAAATGTACATTCGGTGAGCTTTTCTGGATTCCGAACACCTTGCGAAAGAGATCTGAATCATCATTTGGGTCTCTGTAATCTCTCTCTAGCAATACAGTACCTACATTTTGGGTACATACATATTGCCCCCTCGGAGAAGTGTTTTAGCCATGAAGAGGTATAAAACGGTGGGTTCGAGTATGGCAGTCCCGAAATGGGGAGTTAGAAGCTATACGACATGCCGTGTGCCGCAATGTCACCATCCAAATTATTGCTATCTACAAAATGAAAAAGGGACTCAAGTGTAGATAGATAAAATAAATACTAAATTAAAATGAAATGAGGACTTACCATTTACGCAAGGATAAGAACTTACCTCTGTCGGTGCTCTAACTCTGCGTAAAAACACTCAAAACAAGATTAGAATATTATATATATATATATATATATATATATAATGAGCTCATTTTCCTATTCATTTACACGTGTTGATTTGGTGGTTTTTGAGCTCTGGGACCCACGGTAACCATTTTCGACGAGAGTACAGTCAAAACATTCGTTGCGAGATCGTGATCATGCCTCTGAGAGTAGGACATCGACCCGCGAAGTCTCAGGTTAGTTCTTCTCAATTTATCATTTTTAAACCTAAAATGTATAAATCTTTTCCTTGGGGGATTATTTTTGGAAATGTTAGTTTTAAATGAGTCTCTAGGGGGCGCCCATAGGGTAGGTCTTTATTTTGTCAAAAACGATGTATTTTTGCTTTTTTAAAGTGTTTTTAGGGCTTTGGGGGCATTTGCATTGATTCGAGACAGGACCGCCACCCTACACAAGGTGGTGGTTATAGGACCACCACCTCATAAGGCGGTGGTTACGGAACCGCCACTCTACACAAGGTAGCGGTTTTGAATAGAATGCAAAAAAAGATGTATTTTTTAATTGTTTTTACATTTTTGACATTGTTATATGTTCTTGATGATTTTTCCAGTTGGATTATGTTACTAACTTACTCTTTTTCTCTATTTTGGGTGGATGCAAAAGAAGGAGGAGTATATCAGATGGAGTAGAGAGAGGGAGTGTGATTGGCTCCCAATAGTGTTAGAGACACTGACCCAGATAGAGCAAGACACTCTACGAGAGGGCCGTATCTGAGGATCACCTAGATTCCTCATGTTGCGCCTGCTAGTCACATATTGTGTGACTTATTTTCATATTGGGATGTAGACCGGAATACCTTCCGGTTTCCAGGTGTTAGGGGTGAGTGGACTATCACCCTGGAGGATGTCTATTATTTGGGGTTCCGATTCTTGGGAGGTGGCTGTCTCTTAAGACAATAATATCCAGGTCTCAAACAGTTTAGTGGGCTACCTATATGGGAGATGTTGTTGTCTCCATGGGCTCAAAGAAGGGGGTGAAGGTCCATTCTATTGTTGCTTCTCCTATCCCTGTGATCTGCAAGGCTATTATGGGTATCTTGGCCTCGTGGTTGATTGGGGACAAGGGAGGGGATACTCTCTTATATTGTTGGGCTCCCATTATTGCATAGATTGAGGCCCATGGCCGTGTTTACGCATGGGGACCAAACATTCTTAGGACCACCTACCATGATTTATATAGGGTGGTCAATTACGAGGCGATCATTAAGTAACCCTACTCTAGTTATGAGTTGGGTGTATGAGTGCATCATTCCCTATGGGAGAGGTGTACAGGGAGAGGATGCAGGGGCATCGGGCGGTGAGGTGAGCAGGGATGACTATACTCGGGACTCCACACCAGCCGGTGGCTTCCACGACTATTGCGAACATACGAGCCACTCCTTATCAGGCCATGGCAAGGTTATGGGGAGAGGAGACACATACACTGATTGCACTGTTATACTACAGTTAGGCCGATAGACAGGGACAGGGAAGTTGGAGACCCACCCCTATGACAAACTACCTCAATAGTTTGGCCTCCCCTACATTGATATGTTTCCTCTAGCGGGGCCATTATACAGGTCTGTTTGTGAGGCTAGAGGAGGTCGTAGAGGCTGAGGTTGGACCATGGTTACTCCTGGAGTTCCCATTGCAGCTAGGCGGGTGGTTCGTGCTTGAGGGGAAGCTAGTGCTCCTTGAGCACCCTTACTTATGATCGGGGCTGCTCCTTCTCATAATGGAGAGGGAGATGAGCCCATTGATGTGGACTCAGACTTTGAGGAGTTCACCGGAGAGAGATAGAGTAGGAGACAGTGGGGGATGAGATTGGAGGTGGGGCTAGTGGGACAGATGAGGAGGATGATAGCGATTCTGAGTGGTACGACACTCAGGATATCTTGAGGGCCAAGAGGGTGGAGGAGAGTGTAGAGAAGGTAACCCTGATCTCAGAGGAGTTGCCTTCTTAGGACTTAGGGGGAGATGATGAGTATGTGGCAGGACGTCACTTCTTTCAAGATTTGGGGGAGGTTCCTTAGTCCGCAGCAACATCTATAGCCGGCGTCGATCCTAGTGACCCTACCCAGATGCCTTGATATTCGAGTGAGTTACCACTCTTTTCTCAATTTTGTTTTAGCTAGAAATGTTTAGTTGATATTTCTCTTTTGTTGTTTCGTTTGTTTTTTACTTTATTTTTGACAAATTTCTAACTTGTTATTTCTCTTTTTTATTTGTAGCGACTATTAAGGGTTGGCGAGACATGATTCGCTGAGTGTGTGCAGACACCTTGTTGCTCCCGCTAGAGAGTACTCGGGTCGAGCTTACTATGGACGTTTGAGAGCCCTCGGCCAGAACAGTGACATCTTGATGTTTTTTCCCCTGTCGGGAAGGCAGAAAAGTTAGTGACCTCTCTTCATACTGAGCTAGCTAGATATAGGACTGCTGAGCTCTTGATGAGGAGTCATTCTCATAGTGAGACCACAACTACTAGACATGATCATGAGCCCTCGGTTCATTCAGTGTTGTCATAGCGGGAGACCTAGGCGCGATCGTGCACCCTCGAGGATCCCACGGGGATTGAGAGATCATGGTGTATTTTTGTAGTGATTTTTGTTAAATGTTTATACAAGTGTTTTTGTATTTTCGGTCTCATTGAGTGTTTTGACCATGCCTAGTGCATGATGGCATTATATATAAAACATGATTTATACACACACACACACACATATATATATATATATATCTTTTTGGATCTAGATCTTCTTGTATATAGAATTTTGTGATTTGTTTCCCATGTGTACACTAGATGTTTTTGAATTTTATTTTTATATGCTTTTCGAGAATGTGTGCAATGGATGACAAGTGATAACAAATTTGAACATAATGTTTCTCTTTTATTTGTTTTTCGTAGTGCTGACACATGATGATGTAAACATATTGTAGTACTGAACTTTTGGCTTCTTTGGGAAATATTCGTCGCTTCTTCTTATTTTGGCAAAACGTGATGAATATATAGTAATAATGAGATGAACTTGCCCCACTCCTAACTCCACGTGGCTAGTACGATGTGAGGGCTCAACACCAAGAGTTGGGAAGGGCGTAAATTATATGAGTTTGAATGAATGAAAATGATGAGAGAAAGACAAGGTTTTGACAGAAATCAAATTTAGACCTCCGTACTTATTCTTACTCGAAACTACTACATAGTTCAGAATGCAACTTATTTTCCAGTTTATCTAGACTTAGATCCATGGATGGCAACTTGGTTGAAAAATCTTGTTTTGAGGATTTGATCTCTTTGGAATTTGTATTTATAATTTCACTTAACACATTTTGCTTCAAAATATTATTATTCACTAATTTGTGTGAATGGACCCCCTACACCTTGTCTCATGCTACTAGTAGGAAGCATGGGCTCATCACCAAAGGTAGGATATAGGCGAGTAAGGGAACTTCTTTCCTTTCTCAACCTCGTATCACTAGTAAGAGATGCAGGCTCATAATCGAAGGTTGATGGGTAAAAGAAATGTGTAAAAATAAAATATTCTATTTTGTTTAGTATTTTTTATTTAATTTGACATTTTTGATTTGTGATTTTGGAGTATCCATGTTTCAAAGAGATGTAAGAAGGATAGATGTGACACCAAGAAGCTTCTAGAATAGACCGTAGGTAAGAACAACTTAACCAAGTAGAAAAGAATGAGTATGACTAACTATGCAGGCCTTTGTATGGTTTTTATCAAGACTTTGTCTGTCGAATTGATTAAATGATTTCAAACTATTTGATGATATTATAAAAATTGAAGAGATATGATTTGAATGCTTTTGCCAATTTTTAGAAGCTTATAATGAATTGCTTAAGAATAAGTTCCTTGACCAAAAAATTTACTGAAACGAGTGAACAAAATGAAACAACTAAGTGACTAATGCAATGTAGATAGATATAATATACAAATGGTGATGTTGATGACCTATGCATAAAACCATTTAAGATGCAAGGAATTGATTGTTTCATTGAATTCCTCACCTTCTAGTGTACACAAGAGATACACACCGTTTCCATAGTCTTTCATGACTCGATATGGGCCCAACCACTTGGGCCGGAATTTCCTTCCTTTGCCGGTTTTCTTATCAATCTGGTTGTCTAGTCTTAGAACTAGATCTCCCTCATATATTTCTCACTTGTAGACCTTTTTGTTATATTTCTGGCACATCCGGTCAGCATAGGCTCTGTTCCATTGTTCGGCATTTAGCTTGGCCTCATTAAGTCTATATAGTTGAGAGAGGTGTGCCTCTTTATAGGCTTCTTCTCCCAAAATCCCTTGTAATGAGATGCGGAGACCAAGTATTTCGACCTCAAGCGGGAGAACCTTCGCCTCAAATACTAATGAGAAAGGGGTTACCCCTGTTGGTGTTCGATTGAGGTTCGATGGACCCTCAAGGCCGAGTATAATTTTAAATGCCAATCCCATTTGTTCTCCTTAAGCTGTTTTGAGGAGAATAGATTTTAATGTTTTATTTGTTGCTTTGGCTTGTCTGTGGGCTTGAGGGTAGTAAAGAGAGGTTGTATGATGGTTTATCTTGAATTTGTTGCATAACTCACAGATCTCATCATTCTCAAAGGATGTGCCATTATCTGAGATAATGAATTGCGGGACACCGTACCTGTAAATGATCTGGTTCAAAATGAACTTAGCGATTACAGAACCTGGTACGGTGGTGAGAGGCATGGCCTCTACCCATTTGGTAAAATATTTTGTGGCAGTGATTATAACGTTATGGCCATTTGTTGTGAGGAGATAATTTCCCTATCAAATCTAGGCCCCACATGGAAAAGGGACATGGGGTTGCGATTGGTTCTGAGCTGTGTTTGGCATGTGAATCTCGTGGGAGAATTCTTGGCATTTATGGCACTTGCTCACAAATTCCACTTCGTCATGTTCTAAAGTAGGCCAGAAATAGCCCATCCGATGTATTTTGTGAGTAGTGGTGTGACCACCAAAGTGACTTCCACATATTCCACTATGGGATTTGTAAAGAATTTTTTTGGATTCTTTAGTGTCAATGCATCTTAAAAGCATTCCATCAAAGGCTTTACGATAGAGCACTTGTTCTAAGATAACATATTTAGCAGCGATAATGTGTAACGGTCTTCTTTGTTGTGATGTGGCACCTTCTGGGTACGTATGGTCCATGATAAAATTGACGATGTCGGTGTACCAAGGGCATGTAGAGATGGGGGGTCTGGTTTTGACAAAGTATATGCATTCATCAGGAAATTCTAGATCTACCAGATCACGTCCATCTAACGGATTTTCAGCTAACCAGTCTTCAATGATTTGTCCCTTAATGGGTTTCTAGTTTACAAATGTTAATTCAAACTCACCCATTAAGGTTATGAAACGTCCAACCTTTTTAGATAAAGACCCTTGCGTGAGAAATGTCCATAAATGATATGTCTCTACAATGACCCTTGTTTCTTGATTTAACATGTAATGTCTTAAACGTTTCATTTCAAAGACTATGACAAGGCATTCTCTTTACTGCTTTTGTGTATAATGTATTTCATAATTAAACAATGCTCATAATGAAATAGACTTCATGTTCTTGTTTATCATTGTCTTCTTAAGCCAACATGCGAGGCTAACGAGACATTAGTAGCTGCAAATACAGGATCAAAGGATGATCTGGTCTAGGAGGCGTTAGCATGGGAGGAGACAACAAGAAGCATTTAACTATTTCGAAGGTCTCGTTGTATTCTTAATCTAGTCAATGCTATAATTTTTCTTTATAATTTGTTGATTGGATGAATAGAAAAACTTAAGTCAAGAATGAACCTTCAAATTACACTAAGTTTATGAAAAATGATCTAATACTAGACTTGTCTAATGGTGGAATCATTTCAAGAATAGCCCAAATTTTGGCTGGATCAACATCAATCCCTCATGAGGATATAATGTAACCCAAAAGCTTGCCTCCTATCACACCAAATATGCATTTCTTTGGGTTCAATGTGACGCCATATTCAATCAATCGTGAGAGAATGATACGGAGTACCTCTGGGTGATCACAGCGCTTCTTGGCCTTGGCCAATAAGTCATCCATGTAGGATTCAACAATTTTATGAATAAGGTCGTGGAATATGTATGTCATTGCCCATTGGTATGTAACATCGGCATTCTTAAGACCGAATGGCATGACAATGTAACAATAAGTTCCCCAAGGAGTTATAAACATGGTCTTGGCTTGATCTTGTTCAGATATTTTGATTTGATTATATCCAGAATCCATCCATGAGAGACAAAGCTCAAATCTAGTTGTTTCGTCAATAATAACGTTGATGGATGGTAACGAGAAGTCATCTTTGGGACAAGCTTTGTTAATGTCCCAAAATTCTATGCAAATGCGTATCTTCCCATTCTTTTTTAGAACAGGGACGATATTAAATACCCATTGTGAATAGTTCAACTGGTTTGATGAATCCCACTTGGAGAAGTTTCATTACTTCTTATTTCACCATGAGAGCCACTTTTGGTTTCATTGGTCTCAACTTTTGTTTAATTGGCTTTGCATCTGGTTTGGTGACAAGATTGTGTACCACGATATGTGGTGTAATTCCCGTCATTTCTTTGTAATTAAATGTGAAATCCTTTTAATGTTCCTTGAGGATCTGAGTGTCTATTTCTATCTCCTCTAGAGTTAACAAGGATCCTAAGTTCAAAATCTTTGGTTCTTCCTTGGTTCCAATATTTATGTCAATTATTTCTTGATTAAGGAGCGTTTCCTTCTTCAAATTCGGTAAAGCGGAGGTAGTTCCAAACTTTCCCCATTCTCTACCTCGTAGATATTGAGATCCTTTTGCAAGGGAGATTCTATCATGGAATTTCGATAATAGGAAGAGGAATGTGCAATTAGGGAAAGATCCACTATGTGATGACTGAGATGTAGCTCCGCATAGGCGTTTAGATATTCAAGAGTGACTTTATCGCTATCAAAGTGATCTAGGATAGAAAACTCATTCTCGGCTTCTATACATGTCGAAGTGGATTTTTGGTATTTTACGCACCAATGGTTCGGTGTGAAGTGATACCATGAAAATTTTATTTTCCAACTCACTCCTTGGAGTGAAACGGGAAGTTTGAGGCTGCTATTGAATCTATGAGAAGGTTCTGTTTTTCATGGAATTGCTTCATAGATATGAAGTTGAATCCTTTGGTTAAATCTAATACCATTGTTTTATAGAGTTGTAAGTGTTCAGCTCTAGTTTCATATACCTCAAACACTTGGTTTGCAACTAGTTGCGAGTCTCCTAGCACTCTAATATTATCAATGCCCATCCTTTTAGCTATGATAATGCCAAGGAGGAGGGCTTCGTACTCACCCCATTATTTGTACATTCAAAGTTTAACTTAAAGGAAAAGGGTAGGATCTTTCCCTTAGGAGAAGTAAAGATCACACCGACCCCAGCTCCAAAATGACATCTAGCTCCATCGAAGTGGAGAGTCAAGTATTTACTTGGAAAAATGGATGTTGGGACATTCCTTGCATTTGTTTCTTCTACCTTGGTTACTTCTACCATACAAACTTATTTTGATGGAAGGGAACCAATTCCTAGGGTGTATCCCATACCCATGGAATCAAATGGTAAGAGAATAGGTAAACCCTTTTCTAGTAACTCAACAATTTTTTCGGTAGTCCCTAATGATACCGTTTATATGACGTTAGTCTCATTTTTAAGTGCTAGAATGCCTTCGACTAGATTCGTAATTTCTAATTTTGTTGTAGGTATCAATTTTTCTTTTGGTTTTGAATTGATTGATTTGTTAAGTTGATTCATTGGGAGTTCAAACTCAGAGTGAACGCCTGGTCTTTTCTTCAAATCTTCCAGGTGTATATCGAATGGTTTTGGGTTACCTTGTGCCGCAAATATATTCCCTAGGTGCAAAAATCTTATTTCCTGGAATAATGTGGAAGGGATTGCCTTCATGCGGTGTATCCATGGTCGACCAAGGATCATATTATAATTGGTTTCCTGATCTATAATATAAAATTCGGTGAGGACTATCTTGGGTCCTAAGGTGACTGGTAAAACTATGGTCCCAATTGAAGTGGCCTTGAGGCTATCATAACCTCTTAGCGTATTTCGTGTTGTGGAAAAATTTGTTTCTCCATATCCTAGATTTTGAAGAAAAACAAAGGGGACTATGTTAACTTTTTCCCCATCATCAATCATTGCACGCTTAACATAATTATTGTAAACCCATACCTGTAAATGTAAGGTTGGGTCACCTCTACGTGTAATTTCAGCATCGATTGGAATTTTGATTATATCAAATATAAACTCAATATCCCTATCTGGTTGCCCTAGAGGGTAGACATCAAAGTCTACATGGTTTACTTGCATTTTAGGAGAAGGATTGATGTTAATTACATGACCAAGACCTAATGCTTCTAAGACAGTAGCCCTATGGGCGGACGAGTTCTTCAATAAATACAAAAAGGAAATGTGAGAGAAGGTCTTTGTTAGGACATTAATTATATCGTAAGCGCATATGGGTGTTACTGGCGTTTGTTGAGTGTTGTCTGGTATTAGTGAATAGGTTGGAACTAGATGAGAAGAGTAGTATCGTGTTCTTGTTATAGTTTCTACTGGTAACTCAGTGTCTAATTCTACTAATCCAACTATCTTGGTTTGTGGTCGAGTTCCTAATTGGGGTGAGACTGGTGGATTTAATGAAGTTGATGCTTCATGATCGTTATTTCCTGTCATAACACCCTTGTTCATTCCATTTGGATCTAACATGTTATTGTTAGAATTATTTAGGAGCGGATCATTAAAAATCTTGAGGGGTGCATTTTGAGGGGAAGCGCCCTGTGTACATGTTTGCGGCATTACTACGAAATTTGCCAAAAACATATCTATAAAGAGTTGTCTTTGGTCTTACGGAAAATGTTGCATGAATTTATTGTTGTCACGGCAAGTCCTAGTATCATGGCCTTGAATCTTGTGGAAACCACAATACAAGTTGGAATTATAGTTTCGAGGTTGTTGATTTGAAACCTGTTGTGGTCCAAAACCCTTATTAGGTTGTTGGTTTTTAGAGTTAAAAATTTTGAGGCTGCTACCTTTGATTTTGTTTTTGATATCCAATTGGGTTTCGATTTGGACCTTGTGTGTGGATTTTCCATTGTTGTTATTGTTGTTGTTATTTTTGTTGTCGTGATGGACGATTAAAATACACCTCATTGATTGTCGAGAGCAAAGTTGTTATTTTGATGATTGTTAACAATTGGTGAAATGTTTACGATGTTTTCCATTTTAACCTGGTCTATTACTCCATCTTTTGTAACCCCGTAGTTTTTGTTAAGGATCTTTGGTCCTTGATTGGTATTCCCGGCATTAGGGTAGGTTGTAGTGTTTTGATTGGGAGTGATTAATTTCCTATTTTTTCCATATGTCTTACAACCAATATCTATTGTTTCTGATCTATTCGAGAGAGCACTCTCGAGTACTTCAAAATAAGTGCTTAGTAGGAACTTCTAGACTTCTTCCTTTATCTCTCTATTGAGGAAATGAAGGAATAAGTCACATAGTTCCATTTGATCCATGTTTGGAGCACTTGCTGATGAGTAGAGGAATGTACGCCATATTTTGATAAAATGAGTAAGCGATTCATTGTGCTCTTGTTTAATGTTAAGAAATTCCCTTATCCCTATTCTTAACAATTTGTTCATGTCAAAGATTTGATCAACTCTGACACAAGTTGTTTGAACGAGTGTATCGAGGCTTCAAGTATTCTATAATACCAATCAAGGGCAATACCCTCTAAGGTTTTAGGGAATATCTTAGCAACAACCGCATCCCAAGGGAGCAATTCTCGAATGGCCATGGCATAGGCCTTGATATGTGCATTTGGATCTCCCTCCCCTTTGTATTTAGGCAAATTGGGAAGAGGTCTTAGAAGCATGACACTTCGTATGGTGAAATCTAGAGGTTCTTTTAAATATTATGAGTAAGTCCTTACTGCATAAGCTTCGACCATCGATGGTGCCTATTGAGTGGGTGGAGATGGAATGGGTTATTGATATGGCATAGCATATGTATTTGCAAGGTAATAAGGAAACCCCGTGGGTTGAGTGAATATCCCGGGGAGAGGAGAACATGTCTACTGTGATAATTTTGAATAAATGTTTAAGTAGGGAGAAGCATTGCTCTCGTATGGGTTATTTGGTGCTAAACCGAGACGTATCATACTTTCAATTGCAGCAGCATTTGAAAATTTGGTTCTAGGCGGTGTTTGTCATGGATAGCTACATGAAAGTTGAGGAGGCATGCCTAACGTGCCCATTCCTGTAAGGAGGTCAACTTGGCTGGGATGATGTGGAGGGTTGGGTATCCTGCTTTCCCAAAATGTGAATTTTGATTTGCTTGAGAAAGCTCTAATCCTCTAACCTTCTCAACTAAGGCTAAGATGACCTCGATTGGTGAAGACACGTGATATTTTGCCTTAATGGCGGTTGTTGTATACCTGGAGGTTGTAGAGGTGTATGGTACCTGCTGCTATGAATTGATTTTTACCCTCTCAAGCTTTACCGAGAGTATTTCCCATAGGTGGAGGAATGGGGGTGTTTTCTGTGAATGGGATATCGGGTTGTGTTTGCAAACTTCCTATAGGTAGGTACATGTTTGGATTTGTTGTTCGCTTCTAACGTAGCGTGCTAAATACTGCTCATCCAAAAATGGGAGAGGATCTGACTGTCTATTGATTTATGGTCTAAACAAGACCCGAGGAGATGAAATGGATTCTCCAATAAACATCATATTATTAGAGCCTTAGGACTCGGTTGTCGTGTTTGTGTGAGTTGATCCAGCTCCTCAATTCGAGAACAAAAACTAGAGCTAGGTATTTGAGGAGGAGTTTGTGATGACAAGTAGTTACTTTAATAGTTGTCAGCCCATGCAGAAAGTGAGGGTGACGGTTGTCTATTTGTTTGACCGTAATGCGCTTTGAGACCTGAAGGAGGTTTACCATATGCATCATATCCTGACATATTCGGGGGGTATATAAATACCCACATAATAATGGGAAAGAACGAAGGTGGATGAAAGAAATGAAAATAAAAGGGGAACAGTTGTTTCCTTCACATCAGGTTCACCAATTTTGTATGATAGAAAAGTGACATGCAAGCATGAGAATCTACAAGTAGCCCTTCTTCGTACGTGACCTTGAGGTTGTCTTTGAGATAGCCGGTGGGAATGGAATATATGTGGATACGAGATAAAATAGTTGGACAATCTTATATTCTCAACACGCAATAATGGGATCTGCAAGTCTAAGGAAAAGAAAGCTCTCCTAACCTGAATTGCCGTAATGGATCATTTAGATATAATAGCTTCTCGGAGGATCAAATCAATGTCGAGCTCTACTGAGATCCTATCTATTGTCTGTTGGATACGTGGAAAATGACCTGTAGGTGCTTCATGTATATTTCTAGAAAAGGTCATGGAAAATGGTAATGAGCAAAGTGTAGTGGATTTGTAATAAACTATGGTTTGTTTTCTTGTCTAGCCTAGAAAATATTAGATTGATTTGCTTCTATGTTTAATGCAGAAAATTGCTTTATGATATCTGGTGGGAGTGGTGAGGATCTAAATACCAGCATTTGTAAACTGGTATCAATACTTAACTGACTTACAGGCCCATTGGGTTGTGGGACCTAGGGATCACAACCATGAGTTTGAGGTTATTCTGACCTGTTATGGTCATGTGAAGAATCAATCTCTTCTTCCAACTATCTAATAGTCATAAGCCTTTTCGGCTTCTATATTTAATATCAGGAGTTGTGTGATCTTCTCAGAATACCTTTCAGGTGTTCTGGTAACTTGTGTACGTAAGCCTGTGTCTATGTCGATGAGAAGGTCTCTTGTGTTTGGTTGTGGAACTTATGAATTATAACCAAATATTTTTTCCCTTTCGTGTTCTTGTATGGTCATGCGAGATATCCTATCAAGGCAATCTATAGTTGGATTGACTCGACTAGAATGTGTATGCTTTTTCGTCTTCAATATTCAATTGTCTCAATTATTCGCTAATTTCTTGTAGGTTTATTGTCATTTGAAAGACCTGAATCCTAAGCCCTTGATCTATATCCGTCAATGTTGTGAAGAGATTTGGCTGAGGTACTACCGGTTTGAACACATAATCTCTAGGCTCTCTGGGTCTCGTAATTGTCATGCAAGAGATAATCAAGTACAAAAACTGAAATGAGTAAACTAGCTATGAAATATATATCTACACTATGCTTATATTCCTTTTATTTTTGTATTTTCGATGATGTATATTTGAACGAAATTAAAAGAGCAGCTATTCTAATATATTCAAATAATGGACAATTAATCTAATGACAGAATTAAAACAAGCAAGTTATCCTGATATAGCTATTTTCTTGTACACTTGTGAGTTTATCCTAAATATTTAAATAACTAACTAATCTAATCGAAAAGACCTTCAATCTTACCTCATAAGTGATGAACAAATCACACTTTCTTAGAAGCTATCATTCCCCACACTTCCTTCCTAGCAATAATTTGAAAGCGATCTTTTAAGCGAAATAAAGTGATTTGCTATTTGATATATTGTAACTTCACAACTTTGATAGTTCAAACCTAGAGTTTTACTGAGAATGGTGGTAAATCCAAATGTGTTGTGAGTTGTCCCCTCGGAGTGATTTCTGTTCCTTCATGTTCTCATGAATCCATAAATGTGTGAATGTGATAGCGTCGGCGAGAAAAAGATACTCGAACAATGGCAGCTTTGGATATAAACCGAATACAATCAAAGAGAGGGATAGTGCGGGTGAACAGAGCTTGACTATGCGATTCTAGCAAGATTTATTGCGGGATACAACGCAAATATACCGAGAATTCAGGATCTATTTCTTATGACAAAACAACAACTGCAACTCTAAGATTATCAAATGAAATCTAATCTAGAACTGAAACTATTTTATTCTAAGTCGATTGTGTAGGATAGCACGCAACGAGCAAAGTGAAAGTGTGAAGATCAAATGATCTCTAAAGCAGAAAGGAGAGGCTGAGAATTCATGCAAAATCTAAACCTATTGAAACTTATGGAATAAATTCAAAACACATTGAATAATAATTCATAGAGGGAGAGGGGCCATTTGCTTGTAAACAAGTTGGGTATTTATAGCATTTGGATTTACCATAGGGTAAGTTTGAATTGAACTCTTCTAATATAAACAAAGAGAAATCACTATTTACCAGGTAGCCAAAACATAAATGCAAGCAATAGTGGTTGAGAAATGCGGGTGAAAATTGAATTTTTACATTTGACGAGATTGTCGAATGTTCGAAAACGCACATAGGACCGCCGCCGCCAGACAGGAGACAGCTCTACAATACTACCGCCCTATCTTGGGTAGCGGTCATGGGACCACCGCCCGAGTAGGGAGGCGAAGTGTTGTAACTTAAAGACCAAAATGCAAGAAAAAGGGGGGGAGAGGTTAGAACAAAACATGCAAAAGGTAGACAAGTCTTTTGGGATGCAAATGTACATTCGGTGAGCTTTTGTAGATTTCAAACACCTTGTGAAGAGATCTGAATCATCATTGGGGTCTTTGTAATCTCTCTCCTATGATCTGAAAGACCTATATTTTTGGGTACGTATAGTTATCTCCTTTATGTGGCCTTGGGAATTATGTGTTTTATTTTTATTTACTTTTTAGCTGATGGTTATTATTGGCATATAATGTTAGTAATATTCATGTTGTGTTTATTTCTTTTATTCAACCATTTTGTGAATATTTATAATGTTATGAATGGAGAGGCATCTTTATTTAATGTAAAATAATATTCTCAATCATGTGGGATAAAGTTTTGTAATTAATGTCATTTTAATGTGATTTTGAGAAAGTGGAAGTCAATGGAAAGGGTCTTGTCCTTTTTCCATTTGTTTTTATATTAATATTTTATTACCGATTTGAGTCACCCTTATCTCTAAGGGAAATTCAGATTTTTACTTTGAGGTCACTTTAGAATCCATGGGGACTCCCCATCACTACCCATGACTTGAGGGGTCACATTTGGACCCTAGTCATGTTATTTTAATGTAAAGAGACATGAAATGCACCCTTCACCTTGAGCCACTAAATTCTATTTTGTTTTGATGTGTAACTTGGGCACTATGCACTTTGTGCATTATATTCATTTTTATTTCCTAAATAATCTAATTTTCATGGGTTTAATGTGTGAGTGGGTGTGGTGGAATCTAGAAGAGGATGTGGCATCATATGGGGACCTATCTCATCCTCATCTTCCCTCTTTCATTTTATACTTGTGGTTTGTTTTTTTTTTACACACTTCTTTTAGTTGTGAGAATTTGGAAAATAAGGGGGTTTTTCTTCTTGGGAGCTTGGCTTGGAACTTGGAAGGGATTTTGGATTGCTTACTTGTTTGGGAAGAAATAAGGATTGAAAATTTCAAGTTTGGAGTTGGCATGGAGAGGTAGGATCTCCATTTCTTTTTCTTTTCCTTCTCTTGTTTATTGTTTCAAATTTAGTTCATGTTTTGTTTGAAATTTGTGGGCAAAGGGTAGATTGTCATAGGATGGTGTTGGAGAAAGAGATGGAGAGATTTTTGTGGAGGAAAAAGGGAGTTGGTGAGGCTTGTGGAGGGAGTGTGAGAGAGATCTCCACCTATGTGGAGGTAAAAGGAAAATTAACATGTTATTTTGCATAGGCAAAAGAAAGGAGTGATAAGTGTTTGTGTGTTTCATTGATAGTGCAATTAAAGGCCTTGGGTAGACCTCTCTTCCCATGCGGGAGGCATGAGGAGAAGCCTCCATTATCTTGTCTCTGTTGAGCTTTGTTTGAAGCCCTTACATTTAGTTTACTCTTGTATATATTGGTTCATTTATTGAAGATGATGATTGTAATATTGTGAGATATTGTAATTGTTTAAATGTTAATTTTATTTAAGTGTCGAAGCCATGTGTTATGTGTGGGTTGTCAAGTTGCAAACATTCCCTATTCTTCTTTGGTTGGAGCTCGAGGGCCAATAATGGGGAAGGCTTCTCCTCTTATTGGATTTAAAGTTGGGCGGAGAGCGTCACCTTTCCCTCTTTCTTTGTGCTATGACCATGTTAAGGAGGACTGAAGATTGAGAGATGTTATTTACTTGGAGCCATGGATCCATTGACTTGTCCATAATTGTATTGTAAAAAGAAAAAGCCTTGTAATTATTCCTTTCAAGTTGGGAAAGCAGCTTATTTTTGTTAAGATATGAATGTAGAGATGGACCGTAAAACTGAAGTTGTATTGTGAAAGAAAGAAAAGAAAAAAGCATTTGTTTATGTTTGAATTGTAAACTAGAATGATCTAAGAAATGAATTGTGAAAATAAAATAAAAAATCTTTTGTGTATCTCATGTTAATTAAGTAACTTGAGGATCTGTTAGATGGTGAATGAATGTAATTTAAAAAAAAAAAAAAGAAATATTCAAGAACAAACACATACTTAAAGACATTATTAACAATTTATACTGTGAATTTTCTAGTAGTTTCATGCATGTGAGTTCAGGTCTTAGGTGACTCATTGGGTGGGTGTTACAGGCTACCACAAGCCTTGAGGACAAATTGAATATTGCACGGTTGTATACTCACTCGCCTCTATTTTTTTTTATAGAAATGGTGAACCTTTTTGGAAAACCCATTAGTGGAATACGGTTTGATAATCTCATTTTATATCCATAGATATTTGTCTCAAGCATTTTATCAAAGAGTTCAATTCCACAGATTTAAAGTGTTAAGTGAAGCATACATGTTTAAAGTTTTTGTTTGCATGAAACTATTGTGATCCCGTGCTCGCAAAAATACAGCAATATTATAGTCACAAGACCATAAAAAACTAGAGCAAACCCAATGATTACGTCCGCTTTTGGGAAGAAGTTCTTGCATTTAAAAAAATTATGGTAAGCATAAACTAAGGGAAAAATCTTTGTGAAGTTGGACAAAAGAATTATTGGAATAACAAGATAATTTCATTCAATACGGATAATTTCATGCAATCTCAAATGTTGTTTATCGGGAATGAAAATGAAAAATTGGAAACAGGGGGTAGCCGAATAAAACCAATCGAACTCTGTGGTTGAAGTGCCCACATTTTACACACTCAATTACAATAGCAAAATACCAGGATAAAAAAAAAATTTGGCTTACATTGCTCACTACACACAACACAACAAGGGCTCCAAGAACGAAACTCAACTCGCATACAACAATTACATAATTCATCGACTCACATAGGCACAAGAAAACAACATAGGCTTTTCGGTGCCACACTTTTCCCAATGAATGGTTACTAGTAATGACCCAACCACAAGAAAAATGACTTCAGGAATGGTGAACCCACAACACATCATTTCTTTAATTGTATTTTAGTTACGATCAACATTCCAAGAACATTATTGTGCAAGGATAAATTTCTCGTTTGTCCACCCACAGATTCTTAAGTTTATTCCGCGGTTAAATTACCGTTCGACCCTTTAAACTGACTTCTTATTCTTTACAAAATTTTCCATAACTTGCATACTTATTTGACATAATTCAAATGCATATATAGTACTTACTTATCTTGTCCTTATGTTAAGAATATTCTTCTCGAACATATATTCAATGTCTACCTTTTACTCTTACAACTCAAGAGGATGTGACTTGGTGTCCATATAGCGAAATTAGGTTTTAACGGAGATTTAGATGCGAGATAGCTTTTTACCGAAAACATTCCTCGATCACGGGTTAGTTATTTCCCTACCATAGTTATTCTAATTTAATGACTTGAGGAACTCCATTTTGATTTATATATGTATTTTGTTTTCTCGAAGGTTGATCACACCAAGAACAATTCATATTCTTTGAAAACAATAGAATATATTTAATTGAGTTATAAGGTCTCCAAGGGTGGCATTATTCTAAACCTCAACTCTCATTTTTACTCTTATATGCTTTATCTTCTACGTCACATTATGGTCTAATTATTAGCATTGTCTTGAAAAGGAGTTACGAAGTGTTTGTCTAACCTCTTTGAAGACAAAAAAGATTAGAAGACTTGAAGCTACACACAATCTTAAGTTAACATCCGAATCAACTGAGGTATAGATTTATTCCAACTTCACCTAAGGGTCTACCCTCTACTATATATGAGTTTTAAGCGAGAGGACAAATTTATGCTAAACCACCTTCCAGAAAGGACCAAGGTGTTATGTTGATAGGAACCAAGGTAGCACATTTAGCTATGTGGAGCCAAGGGGGTTCATTAACAAGAGTGCAAGGCAAAGAACAACTATGTCCCGATCTCCATTTATGTCGTTTGGATCCAATAGGGATTTCATTCGATGAAGAAATTTACTTTTAAATCTATCTTCGGAAAACAAGGTAATCCACTAGGATACGAAGGAAGGGTTAGTTCATCTTACTCCAAATGAAGTTTGACTATGTCGCTCCTATCTACCAGGTTTATGAAAATGTCACTAACCATACTGACTAAGACGATAAACCCATTCTTGGGCTCTTGTTTACTCAAGCTAGGAGATTTCCATCGAGTGTAGGGTTTAAGTTCACTCTACGGTTTTCAATGTCTTCTAGGGTAAAAAGTAACACACATGAAAACAAGTTATGCTCCGATATTGAACAAGGGTAGAGTGTTTCGATTTAATTCTCTTTATTACATTGACAAGGTATAAATGCACAAGATGACTCATTAATCATTTAATGAACACTAAATATGCACTACAAGATATTACTTCAAATTTATTTACCTTATATAAATATCAAACCCTTTTTACCAGGTGTACTATAAATCAAAATTGAACTATGATTAAATGCACATTTCCTAGATGTCCTTGAAACTAGCATTTCATACATATCAACAAATTATCAATTATAACCTTCTGTAACATGAGACTACATTATACATTTATTCATTTAACAACGAACTATCTAAATTACAATGATAATTAATGAATTACATCACCTTTTTGTCATCATTCTTTCATCCTACAAAACCACGTGAGCATGATATCAGCGATAATTGCTGGCATGGCATCCACCCTAATCTAACATAATTATCATTTTTCAGTTTCCCATTTACATATGATAATAATTACAATTTGCAATCAAAATTAAAAGGTTTAGAGACATGTATTCATTACATTTCATTTTACTTCTTTTTGTAACCTAGGAGAGAGAAAGAGAAGGGAAGAGAGAGAAAACACCATTTGTCAAAAGTTCTATTTCACACAACAAGTTACACTATAGAGTTTTAAACAGTTATTTGCATGTGTTAAAAGTTTCCAGGGTGGTTTGGCAACCCTACGAGGGTCCCACAACTTTCTATTTTTACATTTTCTCACTAGCTACAAAACATTCAAAATGGGCTCGAGGCTAAGAAACTGCTTCCAAAAGTTATCTTTCGATGAGAACGCACACCACGATTAACTCTTATGTGTCCCCAGATATACCAAGAGTTCATAGCAACTGACGGAATTGGGAAAAAGTGAACAGTTTGCGTTTGGCGGCTAGTTCTCCGGGCCACCTGGTCGTAGTTGACCCAGTTGCAAATGAACAAAAATTAGCTCGAGGGCTCAGAAAACCACGTCCAAAATTGATGTTTGATGGATGAGCATGCAACAAGACACTTCCTACAAGTTCCCCTATATAAGGAGAATTCATCAGAGTCGACGGGACTGAGAACTAGAAAACCATTTTCAAACGGCGACAAGTTTCTAAAGCCACCGGTCCTAATTGGTCTAGTTTGACCTTGTCAAACTACGACTAGAGGCCTACAAAATGTCATCATCAAAATATCCAGAAAGATGTTTTTCCCTAAACTGAAGGTTCCATGCAATTGTCTAGTATAAACACTAGAGGTTTGCGAAGGCGGAAATAATTTCTCTATCCAGTTTTAAATGACGGTTCAAAATGAAAGCCAACTTTCTAGATTTAACAACTTTCTACTACTGTAAAACAGTGTAACAAGGCTCCTATAAGAGCGTCAAAAAGATCTCATATGTTCATTCGGGGTCAATCCAAAGGTCAAGGTGACTCCTCGCATACCAAGGTACACGAATGAAGCTTCACATCTCATTTTCAGAGTTACGAAGGGTACTTAATGAGTCTCTAAAAATGCAAAAATTAACTATTTAAACAGGGAGAAGGTCAACATTATTACTGGGAAGTCAATCTCGTCTTGTCGATATACCAATATTGGGGTGATCTAGGTGGGTAGGAAGTTTTCTAAATCACCACAGAATGAGGGTGGAAGTTCATGTTTTAATGCAACGAGTTATTTTGACTTCGCGAGTTACGACACGACACTTCATTGTTTTGCAACGAGTTGAAATAAACAATTAACTATATTATAATCCTAATATTTTAAAATTATATTAAGTTGTAAATGAAAAAATAAAATACGAGAGTTAGGAAAGATGAGGGGAGGTGAACCATGCTTGGAGATGAACTGGCGAGGCGAAGTCGAGGAGTTGACATCGCACCGATTGATTTCACTTGCTTGCAGCCACGGAAGGAAAACCCAAAAATAGCATCCACGATAATGTCAAAATCAGTGGCCAGTTCTATTGGAAAACCCTCTAGTGGCAAGAAAGGAATAGCAAGTGCCTCTAGCTGAGTAACAAGCCCACGGTAAAGAGGCTTATCAGTGTGTTTGGGATAGCAAACAAATGCCATGTATCCAATATGATAAAGGTGGTGTGTAGCCACCAGTCCATCACCACCATTGTTGTCAGGCCCACAAATAATTAGCACCCGGTTGTACTCATTCGTTCTGTAAACCTCTGCTATGGATGTTGCAACACTGAGGCCTACAAGCTCCATCAACTGGTCTGGTAATGTGGATGCTCCATTTCACCAAAGTCTCATCCTTTTCTATCACATTGTCAGCTCTCAGTCCAAAGTCTCCATCGTGGATGATGGGAGTTCATCAGCATGAGGTAAGGTTGAGGGAAAAATTTAAAACTCTAATTTCTGTTATGATTCTAGCCAAAAATAGATGCAATCTCCAGCTGTTTTTTTTGTATGGGAAAGGAGATACTAGATGGAGAAGAAGATTTGGCACTAAAACTGCCGATTGCATTCACTTGAAAGTTACTATAGCCTTTTGAACAAATCCATTATGTGTATATCCTGCAAATCATGGCATTCCATGAGACAACATTTCTTTGAGGCATTCTATCAAACTATTCACACACCTTTTCAACAAATCCATTTATTGCATCACCTACAGCCATGGCAGTCAAAGAAGCCACATTTCTTTCAGGCATTTAGGCGCACAATTCACATGCCAAGCACATGCTTTCACGTTGAGAAATGGTGAAAGAGACAAATCTTGCACTGGTATTTTAGCACAGGCAGGGCGAATGTAGGGAAATGTCACTGATCAGGCAAAAGATTTGTTCCTTTCCTGCTAAGATATCCACAACCATGACTTGATCAATCCTGCACAGCCACAAGCTAAGCATGAATAATGCACAAAAAAAACACAATCACATGAATGGTCCACACCGTCTCGTCCAACCATATGCAAAGCTTGACTGCAATGGCGGCCATAGTTAAAAACTAAAGGTAGATACCAATGCATAGAACATAAATGGCGGCCCAGAATAAATGTTTTTTTAATAGAAGCCCCTCTAGCCAATACTTCTAGAACGCAAAAGAAAATAAAAGAGGTGGTTTCAGCGTGATCCACGCCTTGGATCCCAAAAAAAAGTGTTTGTACTTCTCTGAAAAGAAAACAACATGTCTGAAGGCTGGGAGAAATCCCATGTACCTTTACATGGGGGGTTCACCTACTCCATCATGTCTCCAATCCCACGCACCCCACTAACTCCATCACTGCCAGCAAGCATCCCACTTTTATTTTATTTATTTATTTTATGATTTTTATTTATGTGTTTGCTATTTTTATCGGGCACTACATTTTCCTCTCCTTATAAGAGCATCGTCCTCGATGCGACAAAACACAGAGGAAAAGAAATGGTAAGCAACAAAGAATAGATAATGGCAAAAGTGCACTCTATGGTTAAGATTTTAGATACAAAATCACGGTCACGGGTGGCCTTAGGAACATTTGGTAGAAATTTTAACTTTCAAGGTTCTGTGAAGATTGGTAGTTCCCTCTTATTCGTTATTTCATTAATCTCCTTCTATTAACATTATTCTTAATTTAAGTCCTTTAAAATTTCATTTTTGTAGAATTTTAGTTTATTCATTCCTGTGGGTTCCCATCATGAACTACAGTCACAACACCCTACCAGGGTCATACACAACACTAAAATTTCACAAGCATACTTTTACATACTTTCACAATCAGTATCACATCACAAGGGTTTCACCAAACCATGGAATGACAACAAGTAGACCACATAGCAAATAATTTCCAACAATTACATCCTAGACATAGATCTAGTACACACATATGACTGACAAACATAATCATCGCACTGATACATATACAACAAGTATCACAAGACCCAAAGAAAACCATGACTGTACCAACATAGTGCCAAGACAATATCCAATAGTCCATACCAACCAAGGGAAGAGTCAAGCCTCAAACATAACAAGGTGTCAAAAAGACTCACACGGGTACACATAACTCACTATACCAATCTCCACACATCTCAAAATATCAAGAATTAACACCATATATCTCCTGAAGTATCATAAAACAACTCCATATACCTCCCAAACCATCACCAAATAATCTCCATATACCTCTCATAGAGAAAGAATCATAGTGTCAAAACCAAGCCGGGTCACTCAACCATAGAGCCCCATCAAGAATATCAGGTCACTCAACCATAGAGTGCTATAAAGAATATCAGGTCACTCAACCATAGAGGCCTGTCTCCTTTCTCCTTTTAATGAGGTCGGGTCACCCTATGGCCCTGGCACACATAGAGCCCCGTCACCCCCAACCCAAGTGACATAATAACTCGTGGTTCAACAACCCGCTAGTTATCTGTAACTCCTTGGGGCGTACCCCCATACAACGAAGCGGGTCCATAGGTTCAACCACTCCATGGTTAATCCCATGACCCTATTCCAACACATTACGACATTAGAACCAGCATAACAATCCATTCAAATGCCAAGTGGAAAAATCAAAAGCCTTGGGCTAGGCTACAAAACTTTTAAATATGACAAGAAAGTTTTAAAACTAAGAAAAACAAATGGCTAATTAGCCATGGTTAGTGCAAAATCCAAATGTTAATGCAACAATCAAATAAATGCCCAAAATATAAGAACATGTCAATCAAGAAAATGGTTGGTTCTAGCTAAAAGAGATAATGATCAATTTACGAATAAAAATACATATAGAGAAATAGCACATTACAATCACTATGTGGCCTCATACCACCACCAAAGGGGTACTCATCGAGTTGCTGGCACTCGGACATCGAGCCTCAGCTCGTAAAAATATACATGTAACTAGAAATGAGTATATCAAATAATGTAACTGTCATCATCTCTGACCTGAATCATTCCTCCATACTCCCACAAGGATCAACATAGTCAAAATCACATAGGATTATTCAATGAACAATCCAATAGGAAAGAGTAAGGGAACTCTAGTTGCATAAGTTGAGCCTAAGGTGGTGCACACCCACAATATACTGAGAAAGCTCAAGTATACTAAACAGATAGAAGTGGGTTTTCAGTCTATATAAGACTCCACTTCCTCACTCATACTCGGCTCAAGATTATGAAAACCTGGTCCACGCCTCCTCTCTCCACACATACACTCTTGATAGTTTATCCCCTTAGGGTCGTCTAGTGTAAGGTTCACAACATACACATAACTACATCACTAACACAATGGTGATTCACACAAATTAACCATAGCGTCTTACGCATGGTATTTATACGGGTATAACACAATCATTACTTTCACGGGTTACGATACATCACATTACCACATCCTGCACCCGAGTGCAATCACTATACACTAGGGGTCATACTCACCATATCCCCCAAATCACGACATGAACCATCACATATTACATGAATTATACGTATGAGGAACACAATATCTAACATTACGACATATAGTCAATTGCAATACAACACGATGATACACACAACTAATCACAATACTATGATGACATCACGATAAACTGTGATTCACTTTACATCAATTTTGTCATGCAATACATCAATACATCTTCACATCACATAAGGTCAAAATGTTTCAACACTCTGCAATTCACAATATCATTCCTTTCACACACAACAAGGTGGTACATCACACACGGATTCCTCATTGGATCCATGAAATAGAGAGTGAATACTCTCATCATCAGCACATCAACATGACAACAAATACGCACTAAGTGACATGCACAACATGTGCGTTCATGATTTCACAATTACAACTTAGTTCACATCACGCATATATCACATTACTCTTCCAATATCCACCACCATCATGCAAAATCATCACAACTCCAATCCATCCCGAGAGGTTCAAGAGCATGAACCTCCGCTCTGATACCATATGAAGTGCCCACATTTTACACACTCAATTACAACAGTAAAATACCAGGATAATTTTTTTTTTTGGCTTACATTGCTCACTACACACAACACAACAAGGGCTCCAAGAAATAGAAACTCGACTCACATACAACAATTACATAAGTCATCGACTCACATAGGCACAAGAAAACAACATAGGCTTTTCGGTGCCACACTTTTCCCAATGAATGGTTACTAGTAATGACCCAACCACAAGAAAAATGACTTCAGGAATGGCAAACCCACAACACATCATTTCTTTAATTGTATTTTAGTTACGATCAACATTCCAAGAACATTATTGTGCAAGGATAAATTTCTCGTTTTCCACCCACATTCTTAAGTTTATTCCATGGTTAAATTACCATTCACCCTTTTAAACTACTTTTATTCTTTACAAAAATTTCCATAACTTGCATACTTATTTGACATAATTCAAATGCATATATAATACTTACTTATCTTTCCTTATGTTAAGAATATTCTTCTCGAACATATATTCAATGTCTACCTTTTACTCTTACAACTCAAGAGGATGTGACTTGGTGTCCATATAAAAATTAGGTTTTAACGGAGATTTAGATGCGAGATAGCTTTTTACCAAAACATTCCTCGATCACGGTTAGTTATTTCCCTACCATAGTTATTCTAATTTAATGACTTGACGAACTCCATTTTGATTTATATATGTATTTTGTTTTCTCGAAGGTTGATCACACCAAGAACAATTCATATTCTTTGAAAACAATAGAATATATTTAATTGAGTTATAAGGTCTCCAAGGGTGGCATTATTCCGAACCTCAACTCTCGTTTTTACTCTTATATGATTTATCTTCTACGTCACATTATGGTCTAATTATTAGCATTGTCTTGAAAAAGGAGTTACGAAGTGTTTGTCTAACCTCTTTGAAGACAAAAAAAGATTAGAAGACTTGAAGCTACACACGAATCCTAAGTTAACATCCGAATCAACTGAGGTATAGATTTATTCCAACTTCACCTAAGGGTCTACCCCTCAACTGTATATGAGTTTTAAGCGAGAGGACAAATTTATGCTAAACCACCTTCCAGAAAGGACCAAGGTGTTATGTTGATAGGAACCAAGGTAGCACATTTAGCTATGCGGAGCCAAGGGGGTTCATTAACAAGAGTGCAAGGAAAAGAACAACTATGTCCCGATCTCCATTTATGTCATTTGGATCCAACAGGGATTTCATTCGATGAAGAAATTTACTTTTAAATCTATCTTCGAAAAACAAGGTAATCCACTAGGATACGAAGGAAGGGTTAGTTCATCTTACTCCAAATGAAGTTTGACTATGTCACTCCTATCTACCAGGTTTATGACAATGTCACTAACCATATTGACTAAGACGATAAACCCATTCTTGGGCTCTTGTTTACTCAAGCTAGGAGATTTCCATCGAGTGTAGGGTTTAAGTTCACTCTATGGTTTTCAATGTCTTCTAGGGTAAAAAGTAACACACATGAAAACAAGTTATGCTCCGATATTGAACAAGGGTAGAGTGTTTCGATTTAATTCTCTTTATTACATTTACAAGGTATAAATGCACAAGATGACTCATTAATCATTTAATGAACACTAAATATGCACTACAAGATATTACTTCAAATTTATTTACCTTATATAAATATCAAACCCTTTTTACTAGGTGTAATATAAATCAAAATTGAACTATGATTAAATGCACATTTCCTAGATGTCCTTGAAACTAGCATTTCATACATATCAACAAATTATCAATTATAACCTTCTATAACATGAGACTACATTATACATTTATTCATTTAACAATGAACTATCTAAATTACAATGATAATTAATGAATTACATCCACGTGAGCATGATATCAGCGATAATTCGCTGGCATGGCATCCACCATAATCTAACATAATTATCATTTTTCAGTTTTCATTTACATATGATAATCATTACAATTTACAATGAATTGAAATTAAAAGGTTTAGAGACATGTATTCATTACATTTCATTTTACTTCTTTTTGTAACCCAGAGAGAGAAAGAGAAGGGAAGCAGAGAAAAACACCATTTGTCAAAAGTTTTATTTCACACAACAATTTACACTATAGAGTTTTAAACAGATTATTTGCATGTGTTAAAAGTTTCCAAGGTGGTTTGGCAACCCTACGAGGGTCCCGCAGCCTTTCTAAACATCCTCATTTCAGAACACCAGAACAAGGGATTTTTTTTTTTTTTTTTGATAACATTCACTGTTATGAATTATAAAATTCAAACACACGTTCAAGTTTTAATAATTGTTCTCTGCCCAAACAACACAGTTTGGATCACACAATTCCTTTTTAAAACGAATGTTCCCTGTTCGCATATTTACAATATGGAACACACATTCAATGCCATTCAATCTTATAACAGATTCTATATGCTGCTGTAAATGACTCGATGAACTGCCGATCTTCCATTTTCATGGCTCGGAGTTTCAACGATCCTTCATTTCATGACTCGGCAACAACCGATCCTTCATGTTCATGACTCAAAGAACAACCGATCCTTCATGTTTGTTTATGCATAGTATATTATATATACCATTCTCATAACCTTCCCGATTGCTATCGAAGTGATCCATTTAAGAAGCCTATCTCGAATATCTCATTGATCGATATTCATCGACATCCCGCATCTTAAATTAAGTGATAAGGACAACGCAACCAAGAATTGCGATACTTTGGCCAAAGATTTTCACATGCTTTGCATGATCATATTCCCGGATGTGATACACATCTACGGAATACGTCCTTCACTTCACTTCACCGTTATCTAGAATGGTCTTTCCCGGCTCCTACCAAATTCTCATCGTTTAAGGTCGTTTTAAACTTTCAATTCCAAATAGTAATATGAACGGGTATAGGAAGGCACTCCCAGTAACTAAAGATACGCAGACATACGGTGTCGTTACCCCAAGACTCCGTGTGTCTATTTGTCTTTAGTATTCCGTGAGTCACTCCGTATACCATATCATACCCTATCCCCTCGCTAAGATCTACACATTCAAATTTATGTATTCTAAATGTTTTAATTCGGGAGGGCATTGCTATATATGTCACCGCAACATTGTGTCGTCATGAAGACCCCGTCTTCATGAAGACACCTGTTGTTATGGCGTATGCCAATGTCCCGCGAATCCACCCATTGAGAATACACATCCCGCTTCAAGTGACTTAGCCACGAGTTAATAATTAAAATCAACTTTCAAAGATTCGTGTTGATCCCTCGATCCTCGTTTTCGTTGCGATTGTATATAACTAAGAGGGACTAAATCGTCCATTAGTTTCACATGTATCTTCTCCTTCATATCGAAGGGCTACAATTCCTTACTTGGTTTATTTCTTAATCATTGGATTAAGCAGTCCGTACCGACGGACGTGATAAGTTTAACCTATTAAACTTAGCCAAGATTTTTCCAACTGCAACTAATTTCAGAATATTAACTTATTAGACGTCATTCAAACGAGGTCTAAACTTCGAGAAATGAATTCATTTGTTCTCCTTAACGTTATATAGTTAAGGTCCATTAGTTATGGATATATTTATCCTATATCCTTTATTCTGAATTTTATCAAACGGGATCATTAATGGAGTTCGAAAGCGAAGTTCGATTACTCCGAAGTTGAATTGATATTCCTTAGCTCCTAAGCTAATCCTGAATACCTTCTGATTATGGAATCATATTCTTCTTAATCCTTTCTAATGTCAATTAAAAATTCATCTTTACCCAAGTATGAACTAATTGCACTTTTCAACTTAAAAGTTGCATTTAAGTAAGAATAGATATCAGTTTCAATTCAGCATCCATCCAAGGACAATGAAACAATTCCAAATCAAGAAATAACATCATATTTCCAATTTAACAACAATATCAAACTGATATAATTATCGAAAATATCACACTTGTAATTGTATTCAATATTTCAAGTCATAATTTGTACATTTGCCAATCCAACTGATTGGGCATAGTTTATACAAAACATCCATACAACTCATGGACAGAAGAATATATTTTCTTCTTTTCACAATTCCTCGAAGAGGAATAAAAGCAACAATTACATGTCATTATCAAATCAAAAGCATCGTAAAAACAAAAAGTCTTCATTCTAATCAAATTTCATCTCGCAAAATGAATTGCACGGTCGATTGATGAACCGAGCATATTAAAGCACTTATCCTTAAAATAGGTGTGCTTGACTAATCATTTTCAATAAAAGAACCTTGCTTTTATGAAACGACAGCTTAAACATCAATCACGAAATAGGCACGTAAGAAAGATCAAAGATAACAACCGAACTATCAAAACTATCATCACACCGGCCAATTTCTTTGTCCCATTTCCACATAATCATTGCAAGTATCAATTTACAATATTTGTAAAGTTAGGAATACAAGTAAACTTGCTGCTATATAAAGCATCCAGGTTATCCTTTCCACGCCTTTCATTAATAACAAATGCAAAGGATGAAACTAACTGAAATATAAATCCATTACTTTCCTTTCCGTTCATGAAGCATATTAAATTCAAAGCATTCAAGTACAGACAAGAAAGCGAACAACAATGCATATAGTTGCTCCCATCTAAGCACTATAAAATTCATCATTCACGAATTCCAGATTTCCAACTGAATGAAAGAAGAAAAGATCATTTTTCTAAAACATTCATTCATATCTCTATTTCCTTCCACATGACTGTCCTAACAGTGGAACCCAAACGAAAATCAATTCAAGATAACAGTTCAGAGTGAAACTTACAAAATCCATTCGGAATTCACTTTCCGGCAGTAAGGATAACTTCATTTATAATCAGCTTTAAATGAAAACAGGGAAGAATTCACCATTCATATCCATACTTCATTTGAATCAGACTCATATAAAGATCCGAAACAGATTAGTACAACATTAGGTATATCCAAGATCAAACAATATAAGGCTGCATACCATGTATTTACCATAATAAAAGAAACCATATTTCTTTCGCTGCATACTAAACAGAAACAGTATTTCAATCATGCAGTCAGTTAATCACATGATTATCTAATTCTAGGAACGTACCCCGTTCAGAATAACATTTATTCATTGTTGTTACCTACAGCAAGTCCATTATTCACATGACTATGAATTTCATCAAGTTAAAACAGCAGGCAGAAGAAGGATTTCCTTCCAACAATGATTCTACCCAATCCATTTTCCAGTTTCATAACAGTATGCACAACTTCCAGAATGCAAAAATCAGACGTCATTACCTTTAGCAAAATAACCGTACAGGATGGCAAAATATGAACCTAGTACAGTCAAGGCAACTCCCATTGCATGACAAAATTTCATTGCATGTATTCCTTGCCCAGCAATTCAAACTAATTCGTAACCACCAAAACAGTCCATTCTCAAAGACCGTTCAGCATTGATCAACATAACTAATCATCATACTTTCCTAGCAAGATCACCTTATTCATTACAATTTCAGAGGGAAAGCTATTTCTTTTCCAATTCCCATAAACACTCATATAAAAGTCTAATGCCCATTCCCTTTTAAAATACAAGATGCCATTTCCTCATAATTCAAAACAGCAGAAGGAAGAGGAAGTCTTATTTCCCTTTTAAGCAAGAAAGGAAAGAACAGTCAAAGACATATTATCATTTCTTTCTCCATGGCAATTTTGTTATGCTCATACAAAAGAAACAATGTTGTATTCATCACAATCAACACAGCAGAGAGAGAGGAGGAAACTATTTCCTTCAAAGAAAGCTTCAGTAGAGAAACGACCTCAAGCCGTTCTTACAACCAATACAATCATATCGCAGTTCAGATGACAACAACAATAATACAGCAATAGAATAACCCATACTACTGTACAGTTTTACCTTCCATTCCACAAGAATAACCAATTAAAATTTTCATACAATACCCATAACCAGCACCTCATGGAGGTATTTCCATTCAAGAAGAGCAAGACAGTTAGACACAGCAACGGGGAACGATTTTCCTATCATTTCCAAAAGAAAAGACAGCAAGGGTCGACAAACCCAAATCATAGCGACACAACTCATATAACATGCACAGTCTTAAGATATATATGACGTTTTCCCATTACTGTTAAACATCCAGCTCGACAGGAAGGTATTTCATTCAATAAAATACAAGGACAGTCGAACTCAGCGACCAATAACGATGATTCATATTATTTCCAAATAATAGCAAGAGTCATCGGTTCCCAATCATAGCAATATAATCACGACTGTATTTCCATTTTCCCTTTACATGCAATAGCAGTTCCAAGCACAACAGCAAAGAAAATGATTACACTGTAAGGAAAAGATTAAACAGTCTGTTCCACTTCATACAACATGTACAGAGGAAGAAAAGGTCTATTTTATCCCACAATACAGTCAACAACCACCGCAGTAAATCATTCCCAACTTGATTCGAGCAAAAACACACCGAAACCAAGCAACCAGAACGATTCATCATATCATTTTCCAACCAAAAAGCAACAAGAATCGATGAAACCCAATTCGAATCGACTCAACAGCAAATCACACAATCCAAACCCAAGAGCAGGGTTGTTTTAATGAAACACTTAATCAAAGCA
The DNA here is from genome assembly GCA_018340775.1 of Taxus wallichiana var. yunnanensis. Classification (NCBI taxonomy): domain Eukaryota; kingdom Viridiplantae; phylum Streptophyta; class Pinopsida; order Cupressales; family Taxaceae; genus Taxus; species Taxus wallichiana. Next base: position 138,275,430 of record CM031241.1, read on the forward strand.
AAGATTTTTAAAGAGAAGGGCTTAACATGCCTGAAATTTCTTTTCCAGAGCTCAAAGAAAACCTTATTTGCCGCGTTTTTCCTTCCACAACGACAACACAAACTTCCCAGCACTCCTTTCTTCTTCAAAGCTTAGAACAAATTTCGAAACTCCAAAAAATGTCAATGCTAAGAGTTGGTTCAAACCAGGCAAAAACCAAATGCAGAGCAACTTCGCCAAAACCAAATCGAACAATGAAAAATCAAATTCCCTCATGTTGTTTCCAAGTGAAATGGTCATGAGGACCGAAACAATCAATGCATTAAAGGCTCTGCCTTTTCTTTACTTTCCACGCCACCGCCACTTGGGTTGTGAACTCTAATTTTCAAAATTTCCATGCAAACCGAATTTGGCTCTATTTCTAAATAGATGCCTCTAATTCCTTACTTACGCCCCACCAAAACCCAGGCGCTATCCACGTAGGGACAGCTCATTAAATGCCAATGAATGCCTCCTTCCCATCCTTATCCCTTTCCCTCCAAGGGTCTCAAGCACTCCTTAGATTAGGATTAGGGCTTTAAGGTTAGCAAGTAGTATTCAACCTAGGTCCTAGTTTAACCTTAGGTTTTAGAACTTAGGTTTATTTTCCTTTTTTTTTTGTAATTTAAAAATCCACTTAGGATAGTAGTGTAGGATGTATGTTAGGCCTTAGGGTTAGTTTAGGTTTAATTCACACTAACCACTAACACTAACAACTTCTATCCAAATTCTCCTTACTAACATTCACGTTAATGCAGAGCGGGGACGTTCCGCCCTTTAGATTACGTGCTGGCCACCCATGTCCGGCATTTCTTGCCTCACGAGGTCCCAAATTCGGCATCACAGGTTCAAGAATCGAACCCCTGCCGTTGGCATTTTCGTGCTTAATTGCTCACACTGCAATCAGCGCCGCACGCTCATAACAATCTCACCCTGGTTCAAGTGTGAATCGACACGTAAATCACAAGAGAGACTCGGATACTTGAATCAATGGAATTGATTCGGGGTATCTTGTCAATCAAAGAACAAGAGCTAGCAAGTATACGACAATTTGTCGTCACATCAAGAAACACACAAGTACAATATTTGTTGTCCCATATAATAAATCACAAGATGTAAGAATCCAAATTAAGAACACATTCTCTTAAGATCAAAACATATCTTAACATGTTTGCTTTCATTTCAAATAGATTATAACAAAGATGTAAAACATTCACCAAGTTAACATACAAAATCGAGTGTTACAAAAAGTTATCTTTCGATGAAAACGCACACCACAATTAAATCTTTATGTGTCCCCGTGATATACCAAGAGTTCATAAAGAACTAACGGAATTGGGAAAAAGTGAACGGTTTGCGTTTGGCTAGTTCTCCGGGGCCACTAAAGTAATTCGACCCAAATTGCAAATGAACAAAAATTAGCTCAAAGGCTCAAAAATCACGTCCTAAAATTGATGTTTGATGGATGAGCACGCAACGAGACACTTCCTACAAGTTCTCCTATATAAGGAGAATTCATCAGAGTCGATGGGACTGAGAACTAAAAAACCATTTTCAAATGGCGACAAGTTTCTAAAGCCACTGGTCTGGTGGTCTAGTTTGACCTTGTCAACCGCGATTGAGGCCTACAAAATATCGTCATCAAAATATCCAAAAAGATGTTTTTCCCTAAACTGAAGGTTCCATGCAATTGTCTAGTATAAACACTAGAGGTTTGCGAAGGCGGGAAATAATTTCTCTATCCAGGTTTCAAATGATGGTTCAAAATGAAAGCTAACTTTTTAGATTTAATAACTTTCTACTACTATAAAACAGTGTAATAGGGCTCCTATAAGAGTGTCAAAAAGATCTCCTATGTTCGTTGGGGTCAATCCAAAGGTCAAGGTGACTCCTCGCATACCAAGGTACACGAATGAAGCTTCACATCTCGTTTTCAAAGTTATGAAGGGTACTTAATGAGTCTCCAAAAATGCAAAAATTAACTATTTAAACAGGGAGAAGGTCAACATTATTACTAGGAAGTCAATCTCGTCTTGTCGATATACCAATATTGGGGCGATCTAGGTGGGTAGGAAGTTTTCTAAATCACCACAGAATGAGGGTGGAAGTTCGTGTTTTAATGCAACGAGTTATTTTGACTTCGCGATTTACGACACGATACTTCATTGTTTTGAAACAAGTTAAAATAAACAATTAATTGTATTAAAATCCTAATATTTTAAAATTATATTAAGTTGTAAACGAAAAACTAAAATACGAGAGTTATGAAAGATGAGGGGAGGTGAACCATGCCTGGAGATGAACTAGCGAGGCAGAAGTCGAGGAGTTGACATCGCACCGATTGATTTCACTTGCTTGCAGCCACGGAAGGAAAACCCAAAAATAGCATCCACAATAATGTCAAAATCAGTGGCCAGTTCTATTGGAAAATCCTCTAGTGGCAAGAAAGGACCAGCAAGTGCCTCGCAAAAATACAACAATATTATAGTCACAAGACCATAAAAAACCAGAGCAAACCCAAGGATTACGACCGCTTTTGGGAAGAAGTTCTTGCATTTGAAAAAGCCTATGGTAAGCATAAACTAAGGGAAAAATCTTTGTGAAGTTGGACAAAAGAATTATTGGAATAACAAGAAAATTTCATTCAATACGGATAATTTCATGCAATCTCAAATGTTGTTTATTGTGATGAACATGGCACTCAATGCAAAGCATACACTGGGAATGAAAATGAAAAATTGGAAACAGGGGGTAGCCGAATAAAACCAATCAGAACTCTGTGGTGTTCCTGGAGCGCAACGAGACTGTCTCTGACCTCTGTTCTGGTAATCCTGCTGTAGCTGAACAGGATTAGCTGAACAGGCAATCCTGCTGTAGCTGAACAGGATTAGCTGAACAGGCAATCCTGCTGTAGCTGGACAGGCAAAGGGTAATTTACACTTCACCTTTAAAATCCTTAAGCAACCAGAAATACAGGAAGGTATTTCATGTATACAGTTTACAGATCCTGTAACGTTAATGACAGGCGATATCAACTTGGCTCCAATATTCACAATAACCCATGTAAAAAAATGGATTTCAATATGAAACATGTCTAATTACCCATTTCCAACCAAATATAAATAAGTAAAACCTACAGCAGATTTACCCTGTTTTTCTTCATGTTTCAGTTTAAGTCTTACCATGATAGCCTGTTTCTCCTTGAAGAAAGTTGTTTAAATTTTTTCCACGGGTTATTCATTCAACAACAATAGCTGGAAGGAGGACAAGGCAAAACACAGGCAGGACTACACAGCTTGATGTCACACTTTTTGTTTGTTGCACATCAGAAAGACAATATTGGAATTGCTTCAAAAACAATAGAGGACTAAAAACCCAATAAATATGTAAAAAACAATGCAATATCAAAAAAACTTGAGGAATCAGAAAGAAAGCTTTGAATCCGGTTTAGAACACCGTAAAACAAACCCTGCACTGAATTAAAAAGCCAAATTGAAAACAAATTCGAGAGTATTTGGAAACAAATTTCCATTCCAAAATTAATTCCAAATGAGGCCACTTACAAGGCCTCCAAGTTTAAAGCATTTGACAGTATATTGCATTATAACTGTAGAATAGTGGATTGCTGTAAAAAACAACATTATAGTTTGTAGCAACTAAAAACAAATCTCACAGTTTTATTGCTTCAGACATTTTACTTTTCTAAACTACTAAAGTATAGACTTCTACCAATCACCATATAAAAAAGTCATATCCTTTCAAATAACAAAATATTAATCACATGAAATTAGACTGTGGATGGAATAGTTTCCACCACATGATCAAGACTGTGGATGGGATTAGCGAGGGATCTTCATTGCTGTTGCTACACTACTTTTACCAGTCTGCCATCTCTAAAGCCATCGTAGACCATTTCATTTTCTGTATCATCTAACTCAAACAATTTACTGCAGCAGATCATTTCCATTAGCACCACTACGAAGTTATACACATCTAATTTCAATGACTGTCATTGCCGTGCTCTTCCGACCCAATCAATTTGGCTATTCGGAAATCAATTATCTATTGGTTGCTTGAAGCCCTAAACCCCTCAGAATTGGTTTTACCCTGCTCTTGCAAGGCTTTCAGCTTGGGACGACATAAGACAAACCAAATTATTAAGAAAACCGCAGCAAAGACAATGGAAAAAGCCACCAGACATACTCCAATAATTACAAGTGTCTTCCCATTCCTATTCCCCTTCCCCTCTTTTCTTTCCTTTGACGGCGTGGGAGGAACTAATGCGGCCGGCGGCGTGGGGGAAAACGCCGTGTATACTTTGACAAAAGCTCTTCTAGTCTCGCTTACACCGCCGTTTCTCAGAGGCATAGATTTCTTCCAGCAATTTTCTGTGCCGTTGATAGTGGCGTAGATAGCTACTGTGCAAAAGCAATCTTCCATGCATGACTGCTTGCATGCAGTAGTATCCATGTCTGTCAAGTGTGCATAATCATTTCCCGACCAATCTATTCTATCAAGCTCCTGCATTTCTGCGCCACTTGCCTTGCAACCCAGTTGCTCGGATATGTTGGAAAGGCATCCCTTGGATGTGTCAACGCTGTCCGCAAATTGGAATCCTGGTGGGCAAGTGCAATTGAAGGAATTGTCCTCCTTCACCCGACAGATTCCATTGAGACCGCATTTGCCAATGTCATCGCTGGCTGAGCAAGGATCATCCTGAGCACACACGCCGATGACCAGCAGCAATAACAAACAGGCAGATATTATGTGGAGGAGCGTACTTCTGAAATGCATATACATTGCCATAGCCGTGTCATCCACAGACAGGCATGTTTACTCGATAGAACTATGATTTTTTTAATGGGAGCTTCTTTTATGGGCAGGGCAAAGCATTCAGAAGTGCATCTTGCGGTTGAAGAATCGAGACGTGTGCGTATTTAGTCCGTGGGATTAGTCGCTGAGAGGGAGAAAAACAGAGTTAAATGCTGTCCGTGTAGAGCGTGTTTGAATTTCGACATTGACAAGGAGAGCTGCACATAAGTCATAGAAGACCCCGTCATGTGTCTCGAAAATTAAATGAGTGGTACAATTATATGCATTGTATAGCACGCAATTCGTTTGAAAAGTATTCGATTGTTTTTACGCGTTACTAAGTTGGACGAAGGTCCCTTGCCTGACACGCAAGAGTAAACTGGACGGTTGACATGAGTCAAGAAGACCCAGGTCGTGCCGTGGAAAAGTGAAACCCGTGGAATTATTCACCGGTGCCTTTGTATTTTGGTGTGCACGGGTTTAGAGCCTTGAAAATGTCTTTTTTAACCATTAAGTATGTTGAGTATTGTAAATTTTCTTTTGAGTTTTTTTTTATCATTTTATATTTGGAAAGGGAATGGTACGGCATGTCCAATAAAACAATATATGTTTTGTTTAGTAAATTGTAAAAAATGTCAACCTTGAACATACATAAAGTCAAAAATACTTGAGAAATATGAGCTTTAAAAATGAAGATTAAATCATAATTTTGTAGATAAACGTAAAAAAGGCAACAATAAAGTTTTGAACTAGGCAGACCAAGGAAACTTGTTATGTATGTGTGAATATACAAACATATATACATGTGTACGAGGGTATGTAGCTAAATGAACACGCATTTATAAAAATATCATATTTTTTACAGGGAGTGTCGTTATACTCTTAACTTGAAGGGCCCTAGCAGGAAAAAATGCATAAGGTGTAGATGTAGAAATTGGTGTGGCACAAATAAATTGTGCTCCACCTTATCATATCGATCTCGATGCAAACTCTATGATCTCGTAAGTGGTGCGAGGAGATTCTAGATGAGAGGAAATTGTATGATTTGCAACACGTAATGTTAGATTCATGATGCAATTTGATGTCGAGATTGTAGGACCCTCAATGCAAATACTGATGCATGTTGATCCCAAAATGAAATGAAAATCCAATATAGATCGAAATTGAGATTTCAACTCGAGATCGGTGATAAGGCGGGGATGATTTAATGTTCTAAGGGGATCTACAAAAGTGATAATTGGAAACATCATGTTGGACGAGAAGAAAACATCTATAGTGGAAGGAGGAGAGAAGCATACATGAAAATTTTTATGTTTGCAAATATTAATTTTACGTTCGAGTTACACAACATTAACTTCGCCTAGACTTCTCTTTCTTTTCACTTGCACTATTGATCTGTCAACATGAAGGTTCACATATTTGAGCATATGGAGGTTATGGCGGTTGACAAGCTCATTTTTTGCCAAAAAATGCGGGGCCAATTGGAAACAATGAATACCCTATTGTGAAATCTTTATATTACACTTATCCATGGGAGTTTTTCATACTTTGACTTCCATGGAGGACAACCTTTCTAAACATGTGGGAGGGGATCTCTAATGAAAGCATCACGACAATCATTGAAAAATGTGGTTTACTTTTCTAATTTTTTAATTTTATGTGATAAAGGTTTTTGATTGGACAATTTTTAATATATTAGATAAGATGATGACATGAATGGAAAGTTGGATAGAAAAAGGTGGGAATTAAAAAACTACATACGCCTATTTAACATCTCGGGTTATTCAAACAAAAATAATATTTGTTATTTTTGCTCCACTTTATCATCTCAAGCTCCCACACTGTATTCATGTGAGCTCCTTTGTGGTTAGTGGAGAAAATAAAAAAGCGGCAAAATCGTATAGGTTAAAGGTTTGAAACCAATCCACAATTCTTTCTTATTATAGAGCTTTGTAGCCCAACATTTCAGTTTTAGACTCCTTTAATCATAAAATAATAGGCAATGTGCAAAGAAGCATTGATAATCGAGCCCCTCTAGCGGATTTTGATATGAGCAGAGGTAGATTTTATCTACCAATCAATTTTTGGTATGAGGTACCATAGGATTTTTAAGATTGCTAACTGCAAATTTATCTTTGATTTACAAGGACATATTTTTCCAAATCAAGCAAATATAATGACGAATGAAAATTAGGAAGCTTCCTTGCATAAAGACGTAAATCTTCATCATTACCTACCCCTCAGTAAGTAATGGAATGCTTACTTATGTAGAAACATACTACAATTAAATTTCTCTTTTTTTTATGTGACCTTTGACCCGTTTCGGTCCCTTGTGTGTTTTCACCCTTACATTTTATGTTTACCACCCATTGTGTGTTGACATGTGTGTCAATAGGGTCCTAATTCAAATTGAAGAAGTATATAAATTTGTAAGTTCATAAGTGTATAATTTAGGACAACAAATAAGAGATATAAAATGAAATAATCTATTGAATTTGTAAAATAGGAAAGGAATTCATTATCTCAAGATCATCCTTATGTGAAAATTGAATTTCAATCATCTGGATAAGAGCATCTATCATTTAATTGTTGTATTGATTAAGTTATTGAAGTTTATAAGTTAAGGTGATTTTATTACACAAAAAAACTTGTTAAATGTATTATAATATGTTTTTTGTTTTCAATAGGGATAATTTTAGTGGCGAATATTCGTAATATGGAAAAAAATCATTTTAGGAAAATTTGAAAAGGCAAATTTTTCAGAGCAAGTCAGTGTCCTGTTCGCCTAAAATTTACAGTATATATTTGTTTAGGGGTTGGCTTCGCCTACATTTGAAAACATCTCCTATAAAAACCTAGGTGATTTGTTGGGTAGTATACTACCACTAGTACCTTACTACTAGTGAGCTATTGGCATATCAAATACCATGAACTCGCATACAACATACTTTTAAGCACCAATGCACAGATTCGATCTGTTTATTGTTTATTAGTTTACGGTTGGGTGTGGTGTTATTTGTCAATGCATTACTAATAATATTTGCTAATGCGTGAAAAAGGTTTTTGTGGACGGGCGATAAGGAGATACAAATGATGCACGACAATGGTTTGGTTGTTGATGCCCAACACTACTTTTGTTGACGTATGACTATATTGTTGTTGACACACGAAATTTTTTTTATGTAATGCGTGATAACAATATTTGTTGATGCGTGACTTATTGTATTTTCTAATGCGCGACAATGGTTTTTGTGGATGAGCAACAAGGAGACTAAACCGACGTGGGATAGGGGTTGTGTTGTTGACGCTCGACATAGCTATTGTTGACGCATGACAGTTATCTTGTTGACGCATGAAAGTTATCTTGTTGACACATGACATAGTCCTTCTCTCGATGAGCATCAAGGATATTTTTTACACATGACAATGTTACTATTGACACACGATGCTCTTATTGTTGACCTTGCACGACTCGAGCTACCACGATGCATGATAGAGTTTCAACTTAGCCATTCAAAATAATGGAAGGTGTTAGTGCTCAGAATGAGAAGACCCAAAAAGTAACCAAAAAAATCAGAAGTCCCTATTCAAGTATTTTGGAAACTTTGTTGCTACAAATACCGCAACCACTAGCACCCATATAGTTGCCACTTGGAATGAATCAGAGTACAAACTATGTGGAAGGTAATATTGAGGTGGACATGCATTCTACACAAGTATCAACCAAATGACACCTATGATGATACCATGCTAGATCTTGAAGATATACCTATTGGGATGCCCGAGCTTGAAGATATTCCTGTTGAGGTGTAACTAGGAGTGCATCAAGATATCACACATACAAATACTCAAAGAAAAATGGAACTCAAAAATCAAATGCAAATTCTGGTTCACGAAAGAGGAAAGTAGGTGATTGTGGTAATGCTCAAAATTCTACTCATAAAAGTAAAACATTGAAAATGAACAAAAATATGTGGACACTTGGGAGGACATACAAGTTTGATTAGGCTTTAAAATTTATGTTTATCGAACCCGTCTGACCAACTAATTCGAAGATATCCCATCTAAATGTACATGTATAATATGTACGTGGAAATTGGGAAAGCAACAAAAAATGCAACTCAAGCTAGACACTATAGAAAAACCTGTGGAAAACAATATTTGACTGTAACATGGGAGGATGGCTATAAAATCAAAACACGTAGGTGGAAAACTGAAAAAGAATGCATGCATGTTAAATACACAACAGAGTATGAAGCAAAGAAAAAAAAACACAAACATCTCGTGGAAAAGGGAGGAACGATCACAAAGCATATTGGTAAGATGAATCAATTATATCTGCATGCAAAACTCATATAGTTCTCTACTTTATTTTACATACTTAAACATGGAAGACCGATTTTAGATTTCCTCAATTTAAAAGTTTTGTATCAATATAATGGAATGCACAACCTTCCTCAGTCTCATTGGTCAAACAATAGTGCATGAGAAATGGCAAAATGCCTTTCAATGATAGAGAAGGAACATTTGAAAGAGACTGTAAAAAAAGTGAAGTTTATCTCTCTTTCAATTGGTGAAGTGACAATAGTCAACAACATTGCATGGGTATGTATCCACATCTATACTTTAGAAAATCATATAAGGACACCACATCTACTGGGTGTTATGAAAATGGTTGAAAACTGTAATGTCAAAAACCTACATAAAATATTTGTTTCTCATTTGAAAGATATTGCTAGAATGACTGATTATGAAGTTTCTACAAAGTTGGTATGCATTGGAGCAGATGGTGCATCAATCATACAGGGTCACCAAACATGGATGTGTGTTAGATTGCAAACAACAGAGGCAACTTATATGCTAAAGCAATTCACTGTATGGCTCACAAAATGAATTTATCATATAAAATTGTAAGCAACTACGAAAATGTTGCTAAAGTAGAAGACCTTATAAGAGAACTTCATGCCTATATGACAAGCAAATGTTCAACGCAATTACTTGAGTTCCATAAATTCACAATTGGAATTACATATGGCAAAAAACTTCTGAAGGATGTTGAGACAAGATGGATTTTTTTGTATGAACCTACATGCAGAGTTTGTGAGGAGTATCTTTCGTTGGTTAGTTTCATGTACAAATATCATCATGAAGTTGACATGGTGAGGGACTTGTTTTTCCATTTAACCGATTTGGAAACATTTCTTACATTGGCTAGTATTCTTCTAATGTCATAGAAATCAATACATTAATGAAGAATGTATAGGGAAATTAATCTATATTGTGGATTTTATACGAGATGAGAAAAATGGTATGTCAAAATCTTGATATCTTGTACACTTCCCAAGATAGTTTTGATACACTTGTTTTCTAGAATTATAAATCTTTATTAGATCTTAAAAATCTCGATTACTATTTGAGATTTAATATCCATGATCACCTCTCGCATTAATGTTAATGGGAGGGACCACGGGGCTTCACTTATTAAAAGTATGGTATAACACGTGCGTTCGAAGGGTATTAAATAATACCCTTAATTCTAGTTTTTACCTCTAATTATTTAATTTATAATACCCCCTCTTGTTATATTGCTAGAGTGAAAATACCCCCTATTTTTTCCATGTACCTTACTTACCCACTTTTCAATTACAATTTTATTTACCCCTTTTTATTTCTACCCTAATATATTAAATAGAAAATATATCATATTTCTCCGATTTTTTTAATATGCATTTCCTCTCTAAAGATAATTTGAATCCATTGAATACCTATTACAAGTCACCTTATAAATGTTAAGCTTTAATCATTTATCAATAGTTCTTCAAATAATTAAGATGGTTAAATAATATCACTTGCATTGAAAAACATACTCAATCCTAGTTTTCTACCATCTTATTATTTTTTGGTTAAGAATCTCTTAATTAAGATTTCTTTATTCAAAAGGAGATTATAATTTAACTTTATGAACACACTCCTTTTGAAATTTTAAGGTATTTACTTTTACAAACTAGGGTTCAAATGTGTTAGTGTTATATTAAAATTAAACCTCCCTTTCCTTTGGCCCAACTTTCTAACCTACCCCGAATACCTGATTCAAAATATTAATAAAATAAACCCTTTCACCCCCTCATGTCTACCAAAGATATTGAATTTAATTTTATTAATTTTAATTACCTCAATATGAACCCACGTGCTAGGATATTGTGTAGCATGTGAACCCCCGTGGGAGGGACATACCACTGCACATTTTGCAGAAAGTCAAGATATTACAAGGTCAAAAAGAGAAGAAGTTCATGTGACATGTAATCTATTTGATTTTGTTACAGTTGAAACAATAATAAAGCTTAGAAAAATTTCAAAATCCTTATCATTAGAAATTAGAGAATGTTTCTCTAAAGATAAAATTCTTGAAGTAATGAGTGTGATGAATCCTAATTTTTGGAATATTGAAGGTGCTCGTGTAGACTTTGTAAGAAAGCATTTCCATAAATCCATGGGTACAATAATGGAACATTTCACCAAGACTTTAGAGGTCAAGGGTATGGAAATCAAAGGTATACTGAATGTTGATTTATTAAAGTCTCAATCAACAAATTTTGCAACAACAATGAGGAACCAATATAAAAAGTTAGACGAACCTTCTGAGAGTGGTGTTATTACAAGGCTCGGTGAGGAATCTATCAAATAACTATTTTACAAGAAGACATCAATGAATATTTCAGATTATATGAGTTATGCCAAACAATGATTTTGGGGTTTGTGGAGGATGAAAGGGTTTTTAGTGCTTTATCATTTATAAAATCAAAACTGAGAAACAAGTTGGATAAAAATTTGGAAAGTTGCATGAGGTGTTATGTTTCTCACTACTCCTTGGAAAACTTTACATTCGACAAAGCAATAGTGCATTGGAATTCCCTTTCTAAAAGAAGAGGTGTAAATAATACAGCTACAAGCACAAATGTTCCCAACGATGAGATTAGAATTCGTGCATCGTCACACTCTACGAGAGGAGAACATCGACTTTCAAGCTATTAATAATGGATTGTTTCAACTTTAAATAGGTATCTCCTCGATCTTACTCTTATTGTTTGTCGCCTTACATTTTAATTGTGGGTTATTTATTCAATTTCATATTAACATATTTGAATATAATAGTTTGTAGTTAGATGTAACAATGAACACAATTGTAACTCTACAGATGCAAATATTGACTGAGGAGGCTTTTTAACATATTTTTTTAGATCTTGTTATCATTAAAGATGTTATAGGTATATATATTTACATTTATTTAAATACAATTATTTATAAAAAAATTGTTTTATATAATTACTATTTTGGATTTGTCGAATACCAATTTCCATTTTAAAAATTTGTTTGTTACATGCATTTGTTGAATACTAATTTGCAAGGCCTTCAAAGTTCAGATAGATCTGCATATTCTTCCACTATTATACTCTTCCATACTTCCATTGTCCATACATGCACATGTTCTCATTTGCATTTTTTTAATCTTTCTGTTTTAAAAATATGTTACATGCATTTGTCGAATACTAATTTGCAAGGCCTTTAGAGTTCATATATGCATATTCTTCCACTATTATACTCTTCCAAACTTCCACTATCCAGACATGTATAGGTTATCATTTGCATTTTCTTTAATCTTTATGTTTCTTCCTTAATCCGCTCAATCATTATTTCATCTTTTTTCTTGAAATTACGTGGGTTGACATCCATCCAAGGAAGCTCTCACTTCTTGAGACTGAAAATATCAAGTAACTCACCCATCTATATACTAATCCATTTTTCATGTTGATTTTTCTTGAATTGAAGGTCATCTAAAGACGATGTCATGGGAAGACCCTATCTATAGTTTATACTGTGGTAGAATCGTTATGTTGTGTCTTGTCATTTAAAAAAAAGTTATCTTAATGTGCTTCACGTGTTTTCATGTTATCTATGTGGGTTAATGTTTGTGCAAACATATCATGTGTTGTGTGTTGTCCCAAGTGATCTCCTATAGTGTCTTGTGTACTAAAATGTAAGTCAAAAAAATTATTTTGGTATTTTAGTGTTGTATTTGTGTGTGTAAAATGTGGGCGTTACAAAGTTTCACGTTGTAGGTATGTAGAACTTAACATGACTTGTTTACGTAACACTTTTTGTCATTGAGTTGTTGCGTGATGTTTATCAAATGGAATCAAACTTTATTCCAAAACCAAATTGCCATCATCAATGTTGAAGTAAGTTTGTGTTGTTCTTCTTGGAATCTAACCTTAATATAATGGTTCTAATCATAGAAATCCTTTCATTTCTATATAGGGAAGAGGGTATGAAACTGTCAATGATCAAATCCATTTTGCATATCTTCTTACTAGATTTGTTTTGGTCTTTAATAGAGTTTTCTTCATATTAATTCATAATAATATTAATAGCCTAAAACCAAAAATACAATAAAATTCCATGTCTTGAAAAAGAAGCCATGCCCCATGAATAATGGTGTTTTGGTAGATGGAACGGACACCATGCTTTTTACATAAGCCATCATCATCTTGGCGTCCTTAAAAGGGTCATTTGAGATGATGGATAATGTTATTTTGTTGCATTATAAATCCCATAATATTTTGTTTATCTTGAGGAGGAGATAAAGAGGAGCCAAACTATATTCTTAATTACCTCGTTTCATCTTCAATCCAACCCTAAGAACGTTAACCCTTCATTATTTTCTTTATGCACTCAAATCCCATGGATGATGTTTCGAACTTCGCTTTCTTTTATCCTTCAATGCCTTCTATACATGTTGGAATTTAGGATTATTTTCTGTTAAATGTTTTTGTTCATAAAGTTTTGTCAAAACCTTAATTTTGCAATCAAATTTATTTTGTTGGTAAATAAACAGGCCAAACCAGACTTGCCCAATATTACGAATGATTGACTCGGGAGAGAGACGTCTTTATAAAGGGAGAAATCATTACATGATATTGTCTTCTGCGAAAAAAATTAGGTAACGAGTATTTGTTTTCCATTGATTTTTTTTTCACTACGTGTGTTGTGCTTTCATTTTTGCTTTGTTTTGATTCTTTCTTGGGTATTTCTTTAATTCATTTTATTCTCTGTTACTTTTTGTTGGTGTTTGTAAGGTTCAGCATATGAGAAAAGAAATGCTATGTTCTGTTCATTGTTGCTCAAGGATTTTTGTAAGCACCTTGCGAAAATCTCTAAAGAGGCAAATGTTCTAACTTTGTCGTCCAATAAATTATTTCCACAAATGAATGGCTGATTTACTTGTCATGTTTGCTATATTATGATTTTTTTATAATGCCCATACAATTTCATTGTGAACTTAAAACGAGGTGAATGGAACTTCAAGTGGGATGAATGTGTTGGGTGAGGGCTCACCCCTTGTCTATTTAGTTACTTAAGATTTATTCTCTTCTACTAACTCTTTGTTCTCTTCCTATAGATGTTTTTAGTATTAACATAACTATTATGCAATTCAAATCATTTTGTAAATATCTACGCCTTATCCAATTTTGCGTTGAAACGAAACACTTCATTTTTTTTTAAATTATTCAATATTGCTTTGAGTAGATAGAAAATATTCAAGTGTCTTGAATATAAGCTAGTTTCTCGATAAATACCACTAATGTCAATCCCTCTTATATTAGAGAATTCAATCTCACCGGGGAACATGATGAAAAAGCTTATCTAGGGACAACTATCAAGGGTAAAGCAAAAATTCTAGTGGCGCAGTTAAGAACTGGATCGCATCATCTTCGATGTGAAACTGGTAGATGGACTATTCCAAAGGAAGATTGGGAAAGGAGAATTTGTCTCTTCTGCAGCAAAGGGGTCGTCGAGACATAATGGCATTTTGTCATGGAGTGTTCAGCATATGATGATATCCGTATTCAGTACAAAAACAACCTAAAGGTGGACAGACTGGAGGCACTCTTCGAAGGAACAAAGCTTCCAGCGACAGCAGGCTTTATCCTCAAGATTCACAGCCGAAGAGCGGATATTGAAAGGAGTCTGAAATCTGATTAAAATATTGTTTCTGTGGTCCCATAGACTCTTTAGTCTCGTGGACGTCATTAAAATCTTTCATTTCATTTCATTTCTTATGTGTGAGCAGATCGGCATTCCCATTACACACTCTTAAACTTCTCCGTTATTCCACTCCCAAGTGATTACTTGTACGAATAATGGATCCACAAACAAATGTAGTCCCGTCATAGCCACATACGTACCAAAATTAGGTGTTTACTCCGCGTATTCGAAAGCTTTAAAAGACTTACAGAATCCGACAAAGGGTCCGGCCGTCTGTAATGGGGCACCTTGACAATGTAGAGATTTGTGTGAAAATTCCAAATACGCATTTTCCCCTCACTTTCCTCTCGACGACTAATCACAAAGACCAAATTCCCACACGTCTCGATTCTTCCAGCGTAAGTTGCGGTTCTGAAAGCTCTCTATTTTTCCCAATGCAACAACACCTCTGCTCTAAAATACTAGTTTTTACAAAGAAAACTTTCCTGCGGATTACATGGCTATGGCTGTCTATATTCATTTTAGTTTTTTACTGCTGCTGGTCATCGGCGTGTCTGTTCAGGATGATCCCTGTTCAAGCACCGATGAAATTGGTAAATGCGGTTTCAATGGATTCTGCCTGGTGAAGGAGGACAATTCCTTCAATTGCACTTGTCCACCAGGATTCCACCTTGCGGACAACGGTGACCAATCAAAGGGATGCCTTCCCAACATATCCCAGGAATTGGGCTGCAATGCAAGCAGTGCACAAATGCATGAGCTTGATAGAATAGATTGGTCGGGAAATGATTATGCACACATGACAGACATGGATCCAACAGCATGCAAGCAGGCATGCCTGGAAGATTGCTTTTGCACAGTAGCTATCTACGCCGATCTTAACGGCGCAGATAATTGCTGGAAGAAAGCAATGCCTCTCAGACATGGCGGTCTAAGCGAGACTAGAACAGCCTTTGTCAAGGTATACTTTGCCCTTCCTCCCCTGCCCCCGCCGCCGGAGTTCCTTCCACGCCGTCAAAGGAAAGGAAAGAGGGGAAGGGGAAGGGGATGACGCTTGTAATTATTGGAATAAGTCTGGTGTGTTTTTCCATACTCTTTGCGGTAGTTTTCCTATTTCTTTGGTTTGTCTTATTTCGTCCCAAGCTGAGAGTCCTGCAAGAACAAGATAAGTTTAATTCAGAGGGGTTGAAGGTGTTTAGTTATCAAGAGCTAGAGGCTGCAACTGGAGGCTTCAAGCAGCAAATTGGAAGGGTGCCTTTGGAAAGGTCTACAAAGGTTCGTTATCTGACGGAAGAGCAATTGCCGTCAAGGAGCTTGATAAAATGGTCAAGGATGAGCATGGCGAAAAACAGTTCACAACAGAGATGAAAACTATTGGGTCAAGCCATCATAAAAATCTTGTTCAACTTTATGGATTCTGCAACCAGGAATCTCATAAGCTTCTGGTTTACGAGTACATGCCCAACGGATCTCTGGATAGCGTTCTATTTGACGGCAGAAACTATCTTGATTGGGATCTGCGTGTTCAAGTTGTTTCAGGGATTGCCAGAGGACTTCTCTACTTACATGAAGAATGCACAACCCAGATACTTCACTGTGATATAAAGCCTCAAAACATCCTGCTGGATGCAAATTACAATGCTAAGATATCTGATTTTGGAATAGCCAAATTGATTGGGGCAGAACAAACGCGGACATTTACATTAGCCCGCGGAACTATTGGTTATATGGCACCCGAGTGGCAGAAGAGTATGGCAGTCACAGTGAAGGTAGATGTGTACAGCTTCGGAGTGGTGCTACTGGAAATTATCTGTTGTAGGAAAATGTTGGAATTAGAGGTTCCAGAAAATGAAATGATTTTGTCAGACTGGGTGTACGATTGCTTTAGGCATGGCAGACTGGTTAAATTGGTGGAGCAACAGCAGTGCAGAGGCATGGAGCCAAGACAGCTGGAAAGAATGGTATTGGTGGGTCTCTGGTGCATCCAGGAAGATCCAGTTGTAAGACCAGCAATGAAAAAAGTGGTTCAGATGTTGGAAGGGACGATTGAGATTGCAGTGCCACCTAATCCCGGATCTTCTTGATCATGTGGTGGAAACAATGCCATCCGTAGTCTAATGTCATGTGATTAAAAGCTAGAAACTTTACTTGATTGTCCTAAGAAAATGCTTGAATGCATTGTATACCTAAATGCCTTTTTGTATTGTTATACTTGCATGGTAGGAACTAGGAAACAACAGATCTGACCCAAGATGTAACCGTCACCATAGATTTCTACATTGAGTATCATATTCATACATAACTAGCAATTGTACTTGATTTGTAAACTAGAGAGGAGAGGATAAGAAGGAAAGTGGGTATTTTAGTGGGAAAGATTATGGAATATTATTTTGTTTTATGGATGTGTGAAGAAGAGGACTATAAAATGTAAATTATAGCTTTTTTTTTTTTTAATGTCTCTAGCATAGCATAAATATATATGTATTCTTACATAAAATTCGTTGGATATAAAGCATTTGAGTAGGGAGGGGAGGAGATCAATTCTTGTACGGAAATTTCCTTGCACATCTTGAAGAGGAGATAAATATGGGGTACGTGGCTAGAGATGGGTGGTGCGTTGGGTTGAGGGTGTGGATCCAACCATGTTCGTTTATTTGGTATTTGATGGTAGCTATATGGCGACAACATTCATTTTTCTGTTTTTGTTAATTTCGTAATAGAAGTGGACTCCCTCATCATCTTTTACATAGGTTTTTCTAAGATAGAGATGAAGATATACATACACAAAAACATAATGGAAAAGGAATGGGACTTTTGCCACATGTTATATTTGTAAGTGCTCTAGGAAATACATGTGTAAAATGTGGAAACATGTAATTGGCATGTAAATTGTTTAACTAAATGCCTGCAAGAAATGTGGCTTCACACACTTAATAATTGTAAGATATGTAGAAAATGAGATGACAAATGTAATTACCGAGTGTAAATTCGACTCCACAACCTTTTCCAAAGATACTCCCAACATCTACCAAAATGGGAGATTTAGAACAAGTCACGCATGAGAATAAAAGTATAATAGAAAGTTATTTACTTAGATGTATTCACAAATGCCGTAATAGAAAAGTATGCAAAACTAGCAAACCATATACAAGGCATGTGAACATTTGAAAAAGTGTTGTGATGAGATGTAATGTTGTTGACTACAATGAATGCATGATATGTACAAATTGGATTTTCTAAATAGGCCTTCAAAATTTTGAAGCAAATACATTTGGTAGGTGTAAATCCCGACTCCGCAACCTTTGTTACCGTACTCTTAACCCGTGCCAAAATGGGAACTTTAGAACAAAGGGGCATCCATCAAATCATAAAGAAAAGTACATTTGTGTCGACTATTATGATTGTTAATACTCATATAGACATGTATCAAGTAAATTGTAAGCATACACAAAATTTTGCACTCTTTGACTACATGACTCAAGGGAATGTGGTCTCATGGAATGTGTACATTGATTTTATTTATTTTATTGACATCAAAATAAAATCACAAGCTAACTTCAACATGACATACTTATCAACATACTTTGCAACTCATTGTATCCTTGATTTTATACACCATCTTGAACCCTGATTATTCCATTCATTCATGCTAGATGTGGCACTTTTAAAAATTATGCTCATTTGTGGGGATTTTGGGATGTTTTGAGTAGTTTATATTTGGAACAATAACAAGATGCATCATGTTAGAGTTACAATGATAAAAAAGGGACCATGTTTTATTTCCATTTCTAACCATTCGTATACCTAGAGGATGTTGTTGACTTCATAAAATCATGTGTAGTCTATAATGTGCATCGTCGCCTATATTTATAATTTCATGGATGTGTCTTGACATTGAACTATTTTCAATAAATTAGTGAATATTTTGGATGATAAGCTAGAGGCGCTGGAGAAAAGGAAAAATAAAAAGGAGTGGTACACTCAAAGGAAATGGAAAAGGCTTGGCCAAATGGAAATGTGAGAGTACTTACAATCAATCCAATGCTTGGAGATGATGGAGAGAGCATCTTTCGGTGGTTCTTTACACCAACCTTTGTCATTTTGTATACTCCTTTTATCTTGGGTAATTGTATTATATTATGGATAAGTTCAATGCGTGGAGATGATGGAGAGAGCATCTTTCGGTGGTTCTTTACACCAACCTTTGTCATTTTGTATACTCCTTTTATCTTGGGTAATTGTATTATATTATGGATAAGTTAGATCTATCCTTTGGGATTGATTTTCTTAATTCCAATCTTCATTGTTATAGAGATATTTATGTTTTACATTCTTATCAAAACAACAATCTTCAATCAACTCCATTAGAACGTACACAAATGTTAATGTTTTCCAATGGGTTCTTCCTAGGATGTTGTGTTTTATCATAGAATATCATAATCACAACTAACAAAAGACATGTGCATCCTACCAAAGTATTGATACTATTTCACTAAATGCACGATAAAAAGAGTCCAAATCCGAATAGTTTTTTCTTACGCCATCATACTTACTTGTCTACGCTAGATTTGGAGATTTTAAAATGTATAACAAATTACCAAAGCATTGTTGAGAAGGGACTTTTTCCAACTATTTTAGTTGTAAGTTACCTAATAGATGGTTTCCCTCTCAAAGTGTTTTATTGATTTGAAGCCATATTTCGTTTACGTAGTAGCTTATAAGGAGACCGAGTTCAATTTTGTCTACCTCTTTTGCTCCTTCCTAACCAAGTTGTGTGAAAAAATAAGTGAGTGGTGACTCTTTCTACATCATCCCATCTTGTTGCTATCTTTGGAAAGAAAAACATTAACTTGAATGCCGTTTTAGATGGCATGCTTGATACTGTGGAATATTTCACATTTCATTTTTGTAGTTGAATTGCTCCTCCCTTAGGTTTTACATTTTTCGCAGTATTTTCAAAATACACATATTCGACCAATGGGATAGGTTTCATACATTCGTAAAGTGTTGGAAAAATTACCATGCCTATATCTCTTCTCCATCCTTTTTAATCAAATGTTGTAGTTATGAATGCCCAAAAAATATGTATGTACAAATGTAGAAGCAATCATAAGACATTCCAATTGTTTGAAAAAATACATAATTCAATTGAAGTATAGTGGATGATGATGCTTACATGATATGCTCAAAATAGATTTGTGTATGACACAAATCACATACACAAACATAAGAAATCTATACAAAATTAGAGGAATTATCATGGGAGGAGTGATAGCATTTGACTATTTACTTTTGGAGTAGAAATATGGATTGGGAGTCGAAGAATAATAAATGAAACTCGTTAGTATTTAGTCATAAGGTTTAACTCCTAGTGATGTATTTGACGCTCATCAAACCCTAAGTGATGGTCTTAGTTAGCGGTATAGGGTAATGTCGGTGGCGGCATTAGAGCTTCTGCGAAGCTGTTTCTAGAGGAAGAATTCAAAATTTGGTGATGGTGGACCTCTTTTTGCCGCCATGGAATTTGGTCCTTTGGAAACATCGAGCACAAAGACGGTTGTTTTTCCGGAGGTGGTTGGAGACAGGTTTCTCGAAAGGTTGCAGTCGATCAAGGTCTTAGAGGGGAGAAGGGCGGCGCAAATGTCCTAAAAATGGATGTCATGGCTCATGGGGTGTTGGATAGAATCTCTCTTGCCTTTTAGTTTTTTTCTTCTAATGGTGGGATGCTTTTTTCACCTACGACTTCAAGTTTGATTGACGGATCGACCTGTTATAGTCTCTCCTATTGCAAATCATTTTAAAACTACATCCTCGGTTGTGGTTTGGTTGGTTGAAGAAAGAGTGGCGATCCTATCCCTCTTGTTGCCTCTTCTCACTCCCCTATTGTGAAATAGAGAAAATCTTTCAGGGATGTGGTTTAGAAAGACTATGTTTTCATCCCCTTGACCTTTGCCTCTTACACTTTGTGTGTGAGCTTTGGAGAAGAAGAGTCTATATCTAAGCCTTACTTCTAGGAGCATTCTCTCGATATGCAAATTCAATTGATGGTGGCACACTTTACCGAGACCTCTGAAGCATGGATTTCAAAGTGTTGGCTCCCTTTTCTTGAAGGCTAGGTAGACATTTACCCTTGTGTTAAAGGCATTTTTATCGTCGTTTTCTTTAAGCTTAGGGATATGAATTCTATCACTAAAACCATCCGGGTCCAACAACCCCACTATTTGAATTTGAAACCCCTGGTTCCCATCTTTTAACCTTCTTCTTACGAATCTTTCTCAACCAAACTAGTTTGGATTAGATTGCCTCATTTTCCCCTCCAGATTCGTAGCTGATTGTCTAGTTTCCATAGGAAATACTTTAGGTAATATCATTAATATTTGCATTTACACCACTTGTTATATCCACACAACCTATGCCCAGATCCTTTTCGAATTAGATACCTCAAAGGAACTTCTTACTAATATTAATCTTAAGGTCCATGACGAACTTGGACTCAACCCTTGATGATAAAGTGTTGCCCTTCGAGATCTAGAAAATGTTTTACTTTGGGACATATTGTTGCAGACTATCATCTCAAGAGGCATAAGAAAGTGAGATACACCTGGTGGAAAGATGCACTTCTATGTCATATTGTGATTAATGAAAAACCTGAAAGTGCACCTAATTATAACTTTGATTTGGAGGAATGTGTAGTTGAAACTCCTATTAGGACTTCGTGGTTGGATCGATGAGGAAATTTTTGATAAGGAAAATATTGAAATCATCATACTGATTCACACCGATGAAAATATAAATCCTAATTCTGCGTGTTGAATGGATTACAAGTGGCGAAATAAGAAAGGTAAATATATTAATGATTCCCTTAAGATGCATTTAAGATCCCATGGGAGGAGTCCCAAGGAAGAGTTGGTGGCTTGTTTACTTTTCTTTTTTTTTTTTTTAAAAAAATTTATTGATTTGGCTTTGTTTTTGTTTGTCCCTCTTTGCGCGGCGAGAAAGAGACAACTCCATTTGTTCCTCATTGATAAATATTTGTCTCCATTGAAACGTGTTGTAATGGGGAAGGGTCCCCTTAACCCTCTTTTACCATAAATAAAAATAAATAAATAAATGCAACTCATTTCATAATGAAATTACATTTCTCTAAATTTTATCTCCAAGATAAAGAAGGATATTTAAACATTGATATATTTCCACTATGAGATAGTTAAACATTGACATCCCTTCTAGCATAATTAAGTATAAAACACTTTTCCATATTTGAGAGATATTGATATTTTCATGTCAATCAAACTGTAATATACGTAGGGTTTGAGTTTGATGGTTATCTATGTTTGTCAAACAATTTTTTGTGACACTAAATATTATTTTTTTAAATATACAAAATATATCTTTGATGCAATAATGATAAAAATGTACATCTTATTTATTTCTAACATTTTTACAAATATATTAATAGAATTTTAATGTAAATTTATATCAAACCCATATATTAAATATATAAATAGACAACGATTTTAAAAAATCGTAAGTATTCTACAAATGAAAACAATGGAAAATAAATGCATCCATGAGAACTCATATCCTTGAGTGATTTTCTCAAACAATTTTTGTTATGTGCATGCTTATAAATTTTATAGACATGTATACGTATGCATTAAAGAACTACAACATTCGATAAAAATATGTGTTTAATTATGTTTTGATGGTTTTCCATACTATGTTCTAAAGGTCCCATTTTGGCACAGGCCGAGTATCCTGAAAAAGGTTGTGGAGTCTAGCTTTACACCTAAAAATGGTTTTTCCTTAAAAAAATTAAGATTGTTCAAGTGAAACCATGATGTGCATATCATGAATGAATTATAGTTGACAAGATCACATCTCATCAAGGAATTTCATTGAATAGTTCATATCTAACAACAATCAACTTTCCATCATGCTTTGATGAATGTCCTTGTGCATATCCTTCATTCAATAAATTTCCACACATGTCTACCAAGGCACCTACGACTACATTTAACACAAATTTTCTTTCCTTTATGATTTGATGTATGTCCATGTCCCGATCTAAAGCTCCCATTTTGACATAACATGGCATACAAGTATGTAGTTTTAGTGAATGAGGGATATATTTATACTCAATGGAATTATGTTACAATTGATCATTATGTCTAAGTGGTTGAAATTATTTGACATGTTGGTTATCTCAAGGAAAATCTAAAATTTATCATCAAAATGTTAATTAAGCCTATAATGGTTGTGTGAATGAGTTTTCTTGGTGTGTGAGAGAAAGGCTTACAATCAATCCAATGCCCTTATCTCACAATGAAATAACCAATGTGGTCATCTCGAGGTTGCATTGCATGGACCTACTCCAATAACTATACAACAAAGCAATATAATCACCGCCACTATACAAATTGTGTACGGTCCTCCGCCAAATATTATAAAAATGATCCGGCCAATTATCACTACATCCTTTAGAAGATCATTGGAATGTAATCTAGTCGATTATTTAAAAATATCCAAGTAGAACTTTAATATCACTTTGAACCCTATGAGGCTCAATTCTACTAGTTTTAATAACCCATTTTCTTCTCTAATTGATTATCTCAAAATGGGAATATGGCGATGTATAAATTAAAAGTCTATTAACACAACTACATCATACAACATTTGAAAAAATGTTACTTTCCAAAGACGCTTGAATAGATGTCCATACCCTATTTTAAGATCTCATTTTAGCACTTGGAAAAAGTGGTGGATTTTGATTTTAAATCTCGTAAATATAATTTCCGAGAGTTTATAAAATTTGCCTCCTATCTCTCCTTCAAAAAAGCATATACTTTACGATATAAGCTTTGGAACTCATTCTTCCTATTGAGTAGGTTTCGGGTGGAAAATGGTACACAACAAGAAAATTGTTTCTCCTACCAAGTTATCTCTTTCACTTCTGGGAAGTTGTTTCTTTTTGTTTCTTAGTATGTTAATGTCTTTATCTCGAGCTTTAAGGCATTTTTGTACATGGGTAGGGCCCCCAGTTAAAAAACCTTTATCCTTAATAAAAAACATTATCAACTAAAATGTCAATGTGGAGAATATTTAATTTGATGATAGAGCTTTAATCCCATAAAAACGTATTCATCATCTTTTTAAAATATTTACAATTTTTAATAGATATCATGACTCCATTGGCTAGGAGCTAAAATGCATCCATATTTTGAGTCCATAAGGTAACGACAACATGAAACATTAATAGTGTTGAACATTCAAGCACTGAGAGGGGAGGGGGTGAATCAATTCCTTCTAAAACTTGTGAATTTGAACTTAGCAATCAATACAACATTCATTTAGTATCCTTTCAAACAATGAACTAATCAAAGCATGTTATCATGGAAGAAGAAACAACAAACACATGAGGACACAAGAATTAAGGTGGGAAACCCAATAAGGGAGAAAACCCACTAAAATCAGAGCAATATCAGGGACAAATGTCCTGCAACAATTACAATGATCTCACCATGTGGTGAGCACCCACTCACCCTGAAGCACCCACTCCAGTTTTGAAGCACCTACTTCAATACAAGGCCAAACACCCACTTGACTGTTGTTTTGCAAGAACCTACTTGCAAGGAAGCTCACTCCCAAATTGTTGAGCTACAACTCAAACTTTCATCAATGAATTTTGATCACCTTCACCTCATTTTCTTACATCAACACCTTGTGATCACTGTTTTCAACTCTTTACTTCATGTTGCACCTATCTTCACAAATCAACACTCTTTCATTATCTCTATCTCTAACAAGCAAGCTTCAAACAACATGGAGAATATTTTTGCACAAGAATACCTTTGTTTCTTAACTCTTATAGTTCATCTACTCATCTATATGACTTCCTTATCCCTTTCAACTTGAGTTAAGGAGATCAAAGGACATAACACTAATTGCCATGGAGAGTAATAATAGTCCATGTCTTATCGTATTCAAGTTTGTTTCATTTCTCCGCTTTCATGGTCTCTTATGTACCTATAGGAGACAAAACTTATGCTTTAAAACCTTTCAATCGATTACAAAAATCAGAATCTCTGCCGAAATACACCAAATGTCTTCAATGGTAGTTACACATATTTTTTGTCTTCTTGTGTGGCAAGCAAAACTTTGTATTCCAGTGTTGTCATCCCCTACACAAGGCATTACTTATTGAAAACGTGTTACTTCACACCCCGCACATCCTTTATAACTTCCATTCAAACTTCAACCTTCACCATTTGTGCTCCCAAATTTACTTTAGAATGTAAATCATTGTTTAAAGAACTTGAAGAGCTTTGTTACAAGCTTGAAGAGAAGAAGAATGAGATCCATAGCTTAAGAAGATAAACATGAAATCACTTAGTTGTTTACATCAATCAGGAGGTCATCACCATACACATATATTTCAAGAAGTATGCATTAAAAGCAGGAAATGTATTGTTTTATCATCACGACCTACTGAACATTAAGGGTTTTGTTGACTCCATGAGTATTCTCAAACAACTATGGTAGTAGAGACATGTTCATGAAGGGGAAGACATTTACACACTTCCCGGATAAAAACTTTTTTCCGATAATATGTCCATTCATTTAAATTTACTTGGCTCTTCCAACATTGCACAATTAGGGTTCTTGAGCTCAAACCCTAGATCGTCAACTGAGAGATTTCATCACCTTATCTTTCAATTTTATGGAACTCAGAATCGCATGAGAATTTCAAAGCATATTCTAACTATAATATTTAAGTTCTCTTTTGAATTTGGTAATGGAAAACTAAATTACTTGAGCCCAAGTTTATAGTCCAACTTGACTTATACAAGAAATCAAACCCTATTATCAAGAATGAGTGAAAACCATTGTGTGATTCATGGTCTAATGTACAAAATCGAGGAATTTCCCTTTAACACCTCACAACACTGAAACATTCACAAACTTGAGCACATTTGTCATGGTAGATGGACATTTTGATACTGATTTCCCTTTTTCATGAAGCACTATAAAACAATCCTAGTATGAAGGCTTCTTGTTGTGAACATTGCACTTCACATGACCATCTTGTGAAAGATACACTTCATGTAGAGTATATACATTGACCTTCACCATTTGAGCGCAGAGTTATAATGGGAAATTTACAAACCAACTCAGAAGGCCATCATCTTGATAAGCCTATACAAGGAAATTAAGAGGCAATAAGTTTTAGACACCATATCTCATCACCAAAGCATACCATGGACTAAATTTAGTCATCATGAGCTTGTATCAGATGCTCATGACTACTTCATACTTCAATGGCAATCTTATATGCAAGAAGAATCTCTTCAAACACCATGATTGGTTATAACATGCATAGTCTTCTAACGGTAGGAAGGAGAAATGTACCTACTCTTCAAATTTTATCACACAATGTTGTGATCATTTGGAGGAAACCATGAGCTATCTGGAACACTAAGGTTTTCTTCATGAGACATCCAATACACTCATATACCTACAAATTTCATCAAAACGAGTCCTCTTATGTACCGTATAATCTGATTTGTAGATGTGAAATTGGATTTTATTGAACCTCTGGAGAGTCCTTTACATGTATAATGCATTAAACAAGCTTAACCAATTAATTTTATGTCCATACCTTGCATATTTCTTCTATCACTCAAAGAGAGGGTTATGGAGGATTTGAAACCAACTTAGAAAAATGGTTAGAACTTCTTTATTTCACCATCATTTGATCTCAGACCTTTTGTATTATCTTTTTATCCCAATTTCCTCCAAAAAGTATCTCGATTAATTATATGAAGAAACACTATCAATTTAGAACAATTGGTAAGAAGTTGAGATGCTCAAATTACGTTCTCAAAAACCCGGTTTGAAGAATGTGACTCCACATGCTTGGTTTTCACTTTCGGCCCTAAATGTTTTCTCACAAAGATGACAACTCATGCCTCCAACATCTCTCATAGTTGTTTTGTCATGAGACTCTCTGAATTTTCTTGTCCCATCTCATTTTCCTATGACTACAAGACTTCTCAAGGTTTCAACTTCCCTCACCAAGACAATACACATCATGGCCTTTGAAGGCACAAGACCAACACTGAAACACATTGAATGATTGAATGACAAGACACGCTAGACACCTTACCACCATGAGGACTGTGCTACACACTTTGCCACTTTGTCATCAATGCACAAGGTTCAACTAATAGATCAATATATCTCAAAATAATAGTTCACACTGCTCATTTAATCATGGGTGTTTGAAGGTGATACATACTTCAAGCCATGTACAGATCCTGTAAGAGCACCATCAAGGGTACAATGTGACCCTGCATAGGATGAGGAATTATTATGGCATAAAATGTTCTATAACTATCACCAAATCTCTTCATTTTCTCAATTATAATCTAGCATGGGTTAATTTATTCAATGCATCGAGGTGTTGAAACACAAATTTTTGTAGATATCAAATGCTCAAGATTGATAGTTTCTAATTAGACCAAGACTTCTAGTTAAGATTCGAAAGGAAGAATAATAAGAGTTGATATGGAATCATAATAGTAACATGACCACTCGATGTCATAGAATTTGTGCATGATCAAAATAAAAATATATGTAGTTAGCAAAAGAAATGTGTTTGTTCTATGTTTTGCAATAGATTAGATTTTTTTCAAGAAAATAGAATTTACCACTATCATTAATTAAACATTTAGATACATCAAATGGGTTGTAGTCAAATAGTGTGTATGATGGTGTAGGATGTATTTGCTAGCCATCTACCAAGGTTTAAATGTCAAGAGATACCACAAAATAAAGGATGAGTCCAGATCTACCCTAAGTGAATTTGGCGAAATAAAAATTATTCATCCCTTGATAACTAATCACAAGAATTATGTACACCTAACTTGTGCAATCTTTGAAATGAATTAAAAATACAAACATTTTGACATTCTAAATTTAGACCCTTCATAATAATGCAAGCTACACATATAAATTAACAAATTGAATGTACATATTGAATGCTAAAATATTATGAATTGAACCAACAACATATAGTATAATATTCATACAAATAAATATGATAGAAGTCGAAAATGTTTTATCTGCAATAAATATGAAATTACGAAAACCTCAAAAAGTTACAATTGAATGCACATATACATACAGCTTTAATGAAACATATAAACTACAAATTTGAAAATGTGATTTACATAGATAAGTATGCAAAGACTTGTTAACAATGTCTGGAAAAATAGAAAACCTTTAAATGACATTTAGAAAAATTGAAATGATTTACAATTTGTGTTTGCATTAAAGGTTTGATATTTTTTGTGTTCGAGACCAAGCACCTACAAAACCTCACATATTGGAGAATTGAGAAAATTCAGTCATCCTAAACTGCAAATGCATTTTTGCAATATGTGCTCAATCTATTAAATATAGATGCCTATTCAAGAACTTTGATTTTTCAAAATATTCTCTACGAGTTTATTTACCATAATAAACTTTTAAGCCTAATAATTAATAAAAATTATATAAATTCATTCATATTCATTATCAACAATTACATGTTGTTTTGCAAATTTAAGTTATTTTACACCAATAAATATGTACCTATCAGCCTTCCACAAGGGGTGCTTTTGCTAGTTATTTGATACTCCATGTACATCATAAGAGTAAGGGAAATCTATAGTCACGGTAACATCATGGGCCAGTTTGTTGTTTCCTAGTTCCTAGCATGCAAGTATAACAATACAATAAGGCGGTTAGTCATACCACGCATTTAAACATTTTCATGCACAGTCAAGTAATGTTTATAACTTTTAATCAAATGACATTAGACTACCTGCGGATGGTATTGTTTGTTTCGACCACATGATCAAGAAGATCCGGGATTAGGTGGCACTGCAATCTCAATCGTCCCTTCCAACATCTGAACCACTTTTTTCATTGCTGGTCTTAGAATTGGATCTTCTTGTATGCACCATAGACCCACCAATACCATTCTTTCCAGCTGTCTTGGCTCCATGCCTCTGCACTGCTGTTGCTCCACCAATTTAACCAGTCTGCCATGCCTAAAGCAATCGTACACCCAGTCTGACAAAATCATTTCATTTTCTGGAACCTTTAACTCCAACATTTTCCTGCAACAGATAATTTCCAATAGCACCACTCCGAAGCTGTACACATCTACCTTCACTGTGACTGCCATGCTCTTCTGCCACTCGGGTGCCATATAACCAATAGTCCCGCGAGCTAATGTAAATGTCCGCGTTTGTTCTGCCCCAATCAATTTGGCTATCCCAAAGTCAGATATCTTAGCGTTGTAATTTGCATCCAACAAGATATTTTGAGGCTTTATATCACAGTGAAGTATCTGGGTTGTGCATTCTTCATGTAAGTAGAGAAGTCCTCTGGCAATCCCTAAAGCAACTTGAACTCGCAGATCCCAATCAAGGTAGTTTATGCCATCAAATAGAACGCTATCCAGAGATCCGTTGGGCATGTACTCGTAAACCAGAAGCTTATGAGAATCCTGGTTGCAGAATCCATAAAGTTGAACAAGATTTTTATGATGGCTTGCTCCAATAGTTTTCATCTCTGTTGTGAACTGTTTTTCGCCATGCTCATCCTTGACCATTTTATCAAGCTCCTTGACGGCAATTGCTCTTCCGTCAGATAACGAACCTTTGTAGACCTTTCCAAAGGAACCCCTTCCGATTTGTTGCTTAAACCCTCCAGTTGCAGCCTCTAGCTCTTGATAACTAAACACCTTCAACCCCTCTGAATTAAACTTATCCTGCTCTTGCAGGACTCTCAGCTTGGGACGACATAAGACAAACCAAAGAAATAGGAAAACTACCGCAAAGAGTATGGAAAAACACACCAGACTTATTCCAATAATTACAAGCGTCATCCCCTTCCCCTTCCCCTCTTTCCTTTCCTTTGACGGCGTGGAAGGAACTCCGGCGGCGGGGGCAGGGGAGGAAGGGCAGAGTATACCTTGACAAAGGCTGTTCTAGTCTCGCTTAGACCGCCATGTCTGAGAGGCATTGCTTTCTTCCAGCAATTATCTGTGCCGTTAAGATCGGCGTAGATAGCTACTGTGCAAAAGCAATCTTCCATGCATGCCTGCTTGCATGCTGTTGGATCCATGTCTGTCATGTGTGCATAATCATTTCCCCCAATCTATTCTATCAAGCTCCTGCATTTGTGCAGTGCTTGCATTGCAGCCCAATTCCTGGGATTTGTTGGGAAGGCATCCCTTTGATTGGTTTCCGTTGTCTGCCAGGTGGAATCCTGGTGGACAAGTGCAATTGAAGGAATTGTCCTCCTTCACCAGGCAGAATCCATTGAGGCCGCATTTACCAATGTCATCGCTGCTTGAACAGGAATCTTCCTGAGCAGGCACGCCGACGAGCAGCAGCAATAAAAACACAGCAACTATTAGATGTAGCATACTTCTAAAATTCATACACACAGCCATGGCCATGTCAGCCGTGGGCAAGTTTTCTAAGACTCTATTTGCTTTATAGGCAGAGCAGAGGCGCAGTTGCATAGGGAAAATAGAGAACTTTGAACCGCAACTTGCGTTCGATGAATAGAGACGTGTGCAGATGTCCTTACGATCAGTCGGTGAGAGGAAGGTGAGGGGTAAATGCTGTCCGTGCAGCTCGTTTGAATTCTCACTCAAATGTCGATATTGACAAAGAGTGGTGATCGCGAGCCTTTGTCGGATTGTAATAACGAGTCTCTTGACAAGAAAATGAGTGGTACAATTGTTTGCATTGTATTGCATGCTATTGTTTTGAAAAGTCCGCCAAACCTTTGGAATACGGGAAGTTTCGCACCTAATTCTTTATTTATCTTTTGAATGAAGTTATGCTCTTACATTGAAAATATAAGTTTCTTTCAAAGCGATCTTGGTTTTTAGGAGTGTGTTTTGTTCTTGTTATTTATTTATCTCGATTGCTTTCTTTCTGTCTCTAGAGATTTCATCTTTTTCTCGAATCAAAATGTTAACGCTGACCGCTTTTAGCCCGGTGAGGCGTTACTCATATGAATAAAAGGCTTCGAAGGAAAAATTTTGCTCCATGGATATAGAAGCATGGATTGCTTCGACATGACCAAAGCGAAGACTTGATGAATTCGTAGAATTAAGGATCTCATTCCTATCATCAGATATATTCCATCCTTATTTTCTCTCGTAACACTAAAGATCATCTGGATCATTTAGAACAATTCTATCGTGTTACTCAATGGCTTATGTCATAAAGATGGAAACATTCAAAGACACAGCTTCAATTTCTCGGGTATCACTATTTCGTAGATTCTTGGTGATATCAGATCAAAGATCGTTTCAAGGAACGAAAAACACAACTACAAAGGTTTTTAGGTTGAAATGATATCAAAATGTTACGAATTGCACTTTTGAATAAAGGCTTCGCAAAAATGCCTGGAATTCTCGACATGACCAAAGCCTTTAAGGGTCCTCTTGCACTCTTCCATCTCTATCTCTCGCCTATCATTCTAGATCACAGAGGAAAGATTCTTGGTGAGCAAAAGAACGAAAGGAGAATGATATCTGACGAACAGTATCTTTCCTTCCTAATTAAAGTATCATTCTAGTCATAAGGAAATTCTTGCAAAAAGAGCCATCCAATCTTTCTTGTTTTTCATTCAACGCATGAAAAGTTCCTGTTAAGAACTGATTTACAGCATTTCAAAGGAAGATTGTATAAAGGTGATCCTACAAATAAGACAACTTATGGTCGCCTTCAGCGATGGGCTCAATGGTTTGATGGTTACGACTTTGATGTTGAGCATATCTCTGGTAAAAAGAATGCTCTTGCAGACTTTGCTTCTCGCGAGCTTGTTCAACATAAAACCATCAATGTTACTCAAATTGTTCATGAATTTCTTCATCCAGTATGGGACACAATGCAACCTGTTTACCCATGATAAGATCAAAAGAAAGATGTGATCTTACTATGTCCCAAGAGGCCGAACAATTATTATTATCTCGAGAGATAATTTCTGTCTCTCATTACAATATGACAGAAGTTGCTTGCAGGTTTGTTGATCCAGATATTCCAACTTCTGATTTTCATACTATACAAGACCCCATGGTCTTCTACAATTTGAAATGGCCATGGCGCCATTCCCGGCATACAGAGCCTACACATGACACTCCTCCTCAAGGAATTCGTCTTCGCCAACTCATTCCCAAGCCAAATACATTGTGGAGATTTGAATTTTCAAAGCTCTGGCCAGAAGGTGATCCACTCAAAATGATGCATGGAATCGTCCCAAGTAGACTAGGAGATCAACAATACATTTCAGCTTATCATAAATATTTCTTAATCAAGTTTTTACCAACTAAGCTGTCTAACAGTCCTCTGCTCAATCCAAGTCCAGATACTGTTAGAAATATTATTATTAATTGTAAAATCCCTGGTATGTCAAGATGAAATATTATGTTGTTACTAACACCATGCAGGGTCACCATGCAAACCCCAATGGAGCACTTTGGAGGAAGTTCTACATCCACCATACGATGAATGTACCTCCTCCTGCACCTGGATACTCTCTACGTATCCCTGATCAATATCTCTATCCTACACGAGCATATCTTCGTAGAGATACTAATGGGTCTCGAGCTATCTCACGACTTTGGTACGAGCGCAACACGCGTCTTCTTTTTCCTGTTGAGCAACGTGACAAAGATACACCAAGAAAATTCGTCCCTCATCCTCTCGATGATGATGTCGGGCCCAAAGATTCTCGTATAGTCCTTAAAGCTAGCTGATAGGCTTGTTGTCATTCGTGAAATAAAGCAATGACGTGAAAACTCACTTTATGTAAAATGTGGACCTCCCCATGTTCTAAAGGTACTATTATGAGTGGTATGTACTCATCCTGTTTGTTTTAGTGGGAATCTTTTGGGTAACCTACATTACCGGTTCCCGCTTTCTAGGTTCTCGTGTTTCCGGTTTCCTTTCTCTCCTCTTCCTATATGAGGATGGGTCGAGCTCTTTGAAATCAATCTCGAAACGAGTCTTCAAATGTGTTTAGTTTTAATCAAAGTCTTCAAGACTTCTAGTTTTGTCTTTAAGTACATCCTGGAAGCAAGTGTTCAAAGTTTTAGTAATTAAATCTATCGAGAATTTGTCTCTTGTGTTAAAGCAAGAAGTTTGTAATGGAGTTATGCTCTTACATTGAATAATATAAGTTTCTTTCAAAGCAATCTCAAGTTAAACTGCTTTTGAGTAATGGAGTTATGCTCTTACATTAATAATATAAGTTTCTTTCAAAGCGATCTTGGGAAGTCATTTTTGAGTGTGGTATCAGAGCCGCTTTGTTCTTGTTATTTCTTTATCTCGACTACATTTTCTTTGCTTTCTGTCTCTAGAGATTTCGTCTACAACATTTCTAATCCCGTAAGACACGCACAGAGGAACGCGGACCATTTTTAGCCCGGGTGAGGCGTGTTGAGGTCATATACGTTCTACATAAGACGCGAAGAAGGACAGAAATTTTGTGCCAAATGACATGGATACAGAAGCATGGATTGCATCGACTTCGGGACGACAAGATGAAGACTGCGATGATGCATTCGTAAGTCCTGTCTTGATCTCATTCCTATCAATGATGAGACAAATATTTCAAGAGGAGAATCCAAATCCAACTTTGGAGGAGTGGTTGTCTGGAATTCCAACTGACAATAATGTTTCTTGCGATGCACAAAGGCATGAGGATTATCAGAGGAACAGTCATTTTTGATTTTGGAAATCATGGCATCAATGACAGAGGTATTGAGAGAGATAGACTTATGTAACCAGTCATTATTAGAAGCTTTACAGGGCTTTGGTGCAGAGGGTACAATAGACTGGTAAGAAGGAAGTCTTGGAACAGATCCTTGAGGGAAACGGATCTCTTTTCACAGATGGTATAGGGCATATGGTTGTTAAGGTTATCTGACCCAAGAAGCATATCATAATGAAGTAGGTCAAACTGATGAACCTTAAATACAGTTTGTCTGGACTTGCCCTAACTGAACAGGAATATAAGCAGAACATTTAGAAATGACTTTCTTTGAATCAAAACTTACTTGCAGAAAGTCAGAAACCCAGCAATCACTTGGAATAGCTTTTTCTTTAAGTAGACTGATTTCTGCACCAGTGTCAATCATTGCATCCAAAGTATATGGTTTGATATTTGGAATACAAATCTGAACTTTACAAAACGGATTGCAGGAAGTTCTTACAGTACTTACTTCGCTTGATGTTCTGCATCATATTGGTCGTAGGCTTTCTCCATGATCAGCCTATCGACATCTTCTTCAGTATTATCAACATTGGTGTTGATTCTTCTTCTTGAAGTAAAGACTGAAATTCTTCAGTGGCTTTTTGTATGGCTCTTTCAAGAAGGAAGCCGCCACCATTTGCGTTCGGGAGTTCCAATGGCGAGAACAGGAGTTGAAATAGAGGCTTTTGGTAAACGATCTTCTTGATCAACGTCTTCATCTCGCAACATTATCTTCGGGAAGAGAAATGGGAAGCTTCTTGACCAAGTTCCACGTCCTCGTCCAAAACTTGGAGAGACTGCTTGTCGGGAATTCGCCCTTGGCCGCGACTGCAAGGAAGAGAAAACTGATATGGTGCAAAAGAAGTTGTAGGAGTAGAAGACCTTTGAGAAGCAAGATGAGTGTCTTCACGATTTTCTTGTTGGATCTTAGCATCCAACTGGTTCTGTAATTCATAAATTTGTGCCTGCAGAGAGTAATGACGATTGACCATGTGCGGGGGCACTTTGCAAGTTCTTGCTGAAGTGTATCCAACTTTTGCTTTAGCACAATAGAACTAGGAGCAATAAAAGGATGCTCATATGAACTTCGAATCATATTACAATGAAAACTAGGCAATGAGTCATACCCTTGATCTGAATCAGAAAATTCATCTTCAGAGGAAGATGCAGATACTTGATTTGTAGCAACAATGAGTTCAGAGAACTCAACATCTGATTCATAACTCTCTGTGTCAGATATAAGCACATATGTATCTTCATCTAGAGAATGCTCCTGAACAAAATTTACTTTGGCCTTTGCAGAGGCCTTGTGACTTTCTTTGGACAGTCCCGGCTATAGTGGTTCCCTTTACATATGAAACACTCAATCTTTTTATTTTTGGGAAAATATTTCTTTCTTCTAAAGAATTTTCTACGGGGCTTGAAAGGTTTAGATGCACAGTCTGTGCATTTGGCAGATTTCTTGAAGCGGAAGAATGCTTCTTATATTTCTTATCTGGGAAGGATTAGGAGTTGGACAACCAAATTGATTTTCTATTTGAGTAGAACAAAATTTGACTCCTAATATTTTTTCAGCTCTAATAGCTTCCTTCCTGCCTTTTTCTCAAGACAGAGACGTTGATTAGTCTCTGTGATGATCTGATTTATCCTTCCAAAGGTTAAATCAGCATCAGTATAATTATGCATGGCTTTTTTATATTCAGTGGAGAAGTATGAAGGAAAAGACTCCACATATCTTAATTTCATTGTAGAGTTAAATGGAGTACCTGAATTATAAAGGAGCTTTTGCATGTAGCATTGGTACTCTTTAACTTTGGACATGTCGCAGAGTTGAGCTCTCAAAAACTCAAGAGTACACAGTCTTTTCTCATCATCAATCATAAGCAATAAATTCTCGCAATTATTGCAAATGCACAAACCGCCATTCCTCCCCCAACTCGTTCAATGCCTTCTTCACCTTGGCCATTAATGATTTGGTCTTTCATGCGGGCAGGAACAACATCCCACCATTCTTTGAGTATGCCAACAAAACCGTTAGCAATGATACCGGCAATATCTTTGTCATGCTTGCCAAATTGCAGAACTTGGGTGTTGCCCAACCAATCATGCCATGGATCATCTCTCTAATTTCATCAGCAGTTTTACATTCAACTTTGTAGAAATTGGGCTGGAAATTCAAAGTTCTGATCGTACCTTGCATAGGAGGTGTAGAGCTTTCAGCTGTGTCCATGAAGCTTTCTGCAGCTTCTTCTGTCAACCGTGCCATGCCGATTTTCTTGTCACCTTCTTTTTGCTGACTGAAAGGTGACTTCATTGAGGCAACTTGTGCCCAAGTAATGGCCTTGGACCAGTCTGACTGGGTCCTTGGCTACTTGAAGAGATACTGCTTTTATCAGATTGAGAACTTTCAATTTTACTGACAGCAGTAGTGAGAGCAGGAAAATGTTGCTCGATCTCTGAAACAGAAAAACACAAAGTATTAACTTTTTCATTGACAGATTTGAATAATACTGTCAATCACTTTCTTCTCAGATCCTTCAGATACAACGATAAATAGATTGTTGGATTTGAGATTGCAAATTGTTGCTGACTTGATCTGGGACTTGCACGCAGTTAGAAGTCACCGTTGTACATTAGTAGATAAATTATCTATTTTTTTATTTAATAGAGAGATAGCAGACTGAATGTCTCCACGCTGGTGGAGCTCAATTGCCTTAAGAGTATCCTGCATTCTCTTAAGCTTTTCATTCTGAGACAGGACTTGATCCTGAATGGCTCGTGTGGCTTTGTTGTTCCAGTTCATCATTCGAGCAGACTCAGATTGCTCGATCTTGGAATCCAACTGTCATTGGTACCAAAGATTGCCGATGCTTTGCTGCCGATCCTCTGTGTAGATCTCAAAATCTTTAGCCATGGGAAACTCATTTTCAGTCTGAGAGGTCGAAGCCTCTTTTGTATCCATGGAGATCTTGGCTCTGTTGAGAACAGATTTGGCCATTTGCAGAGTCTGATAATAAGAAGAAGATGAACAAGAATTCATACTAATATTAGGACCATTCTTGGGAATGTATTTTTGTTGTACAAGGACTTGACATTGTTCACACCAAAGACAGTCAGTGTTTGGATCATGTACAAGTGTAGGATGGCTACAAGGAGGAAAGTCGACTCAAGATTTTTCTCTTTATCAGACATAAAAGACTGAGTAGAGGAAGATGCAGACAATCTTGGTTTAACAGAGTTAGACTTTCTAAATGATATAGTAGCCTTACCTTTTTCTTCAATGACTTTTAAAGCAGATTGTACAGATGAAGTGCTTCCAGTAACACATTTTGTGGATATAGTCCATTCTGGGGCACACGAATTTTATCCCAACTTACTACTTCAGGTTCAATTTTTTGTGCAGTAAGACTAGCATGCATGACTACACTACTTCCTTGGGAAGGGCCATGCTTTATAGCAGGATGAGCAGTATTAGTTAAATGAAAAATAATTCTATAAAAAATTGCTAAAGGGGAAGACCCTGGTTTCATATTCAAACCCGTGGTTTGTAAATGTAACTTTAAAACTTGATCTAACAGATTGTCAGTCTGTATAGATACGGGATAGTTAGGAACACATTAAAGTGAATGGGTCCATTACTGAGACTGGTTTGTAAGGCAGCTAACAAAGAGTCTTTAAAACTCTCATGGCGAGTATCAAGCAAGCAACACAAAACAGATGCATTTAAACCTTGACGGAATAAAGGAGTTATTCCGACCTGCACACAACCTATATGTACAAACTTATAGGTAGACTACTTTTTTAAATAAGCTAGATCTTGTGGAGAAATCAAAGGAATATCGTATTCAGACTTTGCAGAAGTTTTGACCTGAATGCAAGATTCACGAGATCTAATAGCAGTACTAGCTAATAAATGAAATGATTTAGATTTTTGGTAAACTTCACTATAAGGGAGTTTAGGGAGTTTCCAACCTGGAAGTGGATTCTCCTCTTCAGAAATATTTGTTTCATCATTGAGGATAAGATCCGAAAGACTTACGAATGCATCATCACAGTCTTCGTCTTGTCGTCCAGAAGTCGATGCAACCCATGCTTTTGTATCCATGTCATCTGGCGCAAAATTTATGTCCTTCACCGCGTCTTACTTAGAACGTATATGACCTCAACACGCCTCACCCGGCTAAAACGGTCGTGTTCCTCTCGTGCGCGTCTTACGGGATTAAGAAATGTTGTAGATGAAATCTCTAGAGATAAAAGCAAAGAAAATGTAGTCGAGATAAAGAAATAACAAGAACAAAACCGCTCGATACCACACTTAAAAACAAATTTTAACATGATCGCTTTGAAAGAAACTTATATTATTCAATGTAAGAGCATAACTCCATTACAAACTTCTTGCTTTAACACAAGAGACAAATTCTCAACAGATTTAATTACTAAAACTTTGAACACTTGCTTCCAAGGATGTACTTAAAGACAAAACTAGAAGTCTTGAAGACTTTAATTAAAACTAAACACACTTGAAGACTCGCTTGTGATTGATTTCCAAAGAGCTCGACCCATCCTTATATAGGAAAGGAGAGAAAGGAAACCAAAACCCGAGAACCTAGAAACCGGGAACCAATGAACGAGGTTACCCAAAAGACAAACAAGATGAGTACATGCCACTCGTAATAGCACCTTTAGAATGTGGGGAGGTCCACATTTTACATAAAGTGAGTTTTCACGTCACTATTTTATTTCACGAATGACAACAAACCTGTCATCTAGCTTTAAGGACTATACAGAATACTGGGCCCGGCATCATCATTAGAGGATGAGGACGAATTTTCTTGGTGTATGCTTTGTCACGTTGCTCAACAGAAAAATAAGACGCATGTTGCGCTCGTACAAAATTCATGAGATGCTCGAGACCCATCAGTATCTCTACGAAGATATGCTCGTGTAGGATAGAGATATTGATCAGGGATACGCAGAGAGTATCCAGGTGCAGGAGGAGGTACATTCATCGTATGGTGGATGTAGAACTTACTCCAAAGTGCTCCATTAAGGGGTTTGCATGGTGACCCTACATGGCTTGGTACGTTAATGTAGGGTGAGTCCTCCGAGCCTGGTTGTGTAAATGTAAGGATAATCGGATTCTCGGGGATTAGAACAAGGGTGGGTAGGTAGCGAGCACTTAGTTCCTACCATCAAGCCATACCCTTGCTAGTAGACACCTAATTTTTATACTACAATATTATTGTTATGGTGGGACTACATTCGTTTGTCACGATCACACATGGGTGGTGTAATGGAGATGTCGAAAGGGATGTGTTAAATAAGTTGAACATGAGTGAAACAAGTCAAGAGGAAGAGAGGTGATGAAGAAGAGGATTGAGGGCGAGAGAAGTTTAAGGGTGGCAAAAAGTTGGGGAAACATTTGTGACACTTTTCCTTCTTCCAACAAGATTGATATGAATCGTGTGTCATTCATTCAAGAAGAAAGGGGATGTCGTGGCACAAATAGATAGGGCAACATACTTTGGAGATATCTCAAAAACAAGCCCATTTGTATCAATACTCCCATTATCAATAACTTTGTTTATCGTGCAATGTTAGCCCTTGTGTTTTGTGGATAGTTAGAGAACATAACAATTTTAGGGGAATTCACTTGCGTGTTCGGTGGGATACTTTAGAGATAGGGACGTGTGGAGGGGACTCGACATCCTATGTCGAGTTAATGTGGTAGTAGAATCTGACAACCTCAAAATTTAGTAGATTAGGTGGTTTTGCACCATCTTTATAAATCTTAGGTTATTCTCCACACTGATGCAAACAACTACAAAAATCAGTTACAAGAGTTTTCCTTGTGGATTTGTATTTGACGTAGTCTCCTCAACACTTTAGGGACTTAACACTCCTTAAATTTGAAGCACCATCTTTTGTAATCCTATGCTTGTTATTTTGAAATTTTGGTGTTATGGGGATTTACAAAGATGAGGGAGTTGTCAAGGAGGATGACAAAGAACCAAATGAATGGCTATGCTCATAAAATTTTTATGGAATTTATCAAAGTAAATCCAATAATTGTTTATTCATTAAATGTTATTTGAAGTAATATATATATATATATATATATATATATATATATATATATATATATATATATATATATATATATATAATCTTTGTAAGGTTTTAACAATCTGCCATGCTTTCATCGACTTCATCTTCTTACTAGCAATGTTATAGTCAACATTTAAACATGCAACTTGATATTGCTCTTATCATCTTCTTGTTTCTTAGTCAATATTGGTTTATGCCATTATAGTCAAGGCTCATATCTTCTATATTAATGCAAATTAAATGCACTATCGCTTCATTAAATATTATTTCATGTGTGTGTGTGTGTGTGTGTGTGTGTGTGTGTGTGTGTAGTTGATTTAACCAACACAAACATTACAACTACCCACCAACTACTATTGTTAGAGTGTAAAAATATTTTATAAAACATCTTCCGAAAAAACCAATCTAAATATGATTATTTGAATATAATGGGTTGTCTACATTTTTAATGAGGGTTGTGGCTATTCATGAGACCTATTTATCTTTTAGATATGACATTAAAAACAAAACATTTGGTGGAACAAGCTTTGAGAATTTTTGCCTCAGTATTATATTTTTAATGCAATCTCTCACAGAAAATGAGGTGCACATAATATGAGTTGAGACAAAAAGGATCCAATGTATGAAGTTAGGGAGATGTTCACCCCAATTGAAAGCCCACAACTCAATTACCTCCACCATTTATTAAAGGCCTTGTACACACATAACCCTCAAGAGAATACATTAATGTGTAAACATATAAACAAGAGATTAAGTCACAAACACATCAAATTAAAAGAAGTATATTAATAATAAATTATTGCATGTGTACATAAATCAAAGATAATAATAATCGTATCATATGTTTGAAATAATATAATGTAATTTGTACCAACGTCGTAATGACACAACATCGTCTACATCGCTCGATATAACAATATTAATAAATGGAATGTTTTTTCAACTTCTTAAGCCATGTGAAAACATAACAAACACCGAACCTCGTGTTTAAGCTCACAAATTTTTATTAAATACAATGAACAAAAATATTACCTTTTCAAGGTATTTGAAATTAGGCACCGACAAATTCATCGATACAAGACTTTAGACTTTGCTCTTTAATAACTATATAATGTGGTCAATTCCAATGATATAAACTACTTAATCCTTCAATTAATTTGTTCATTCTAATAAGCTTTGTTTCACCAAAGTTTGAATTATATAATAGAAAGGAGATCTATATCAACATCTAATGTGATTTTATGCCTCTATCTTGCATTTTGCATACAATGGAAAGTTGTATTTCAAGGTATTTGGACTAGGATTTTGAAGTAGTACACCCCCGAGTAAATATTCTATATGATTGATTTTCCTTGTGGATGCATATAAACTTCCACCACATTAGTTGACAATTTCCTTTCACTTTTGTCAATCAATGAATTAGGGAGAGGACCCCATAATTGTGTAGGTACCAAAATATGTACATTGATTTTCACCATTGGTTGTTGAAAAAATGACTAATAGTTGTTCACTATTTGATTAATGACACTTTTAAGAGCCAATGACAATGTGACACATAGGGTGCTCGGTCATTGGTACCTCTTTCAAATGCTTTATATTATTTTTTTCATTTTAAATCAATTCAAAAACTACTTTTCCCTCCAAATAAACACACAAAATGAAAATGTTGATGTGGCATAATGATACGCTACATGATGATATAATTTTTTATGCTGACGAGACCCCTACATATATGTACGTGCCCCTAAAGTTAGGGTGCACAAGATGGGGTCCTCTCCCTAGTTAGGGTGACTATTAGGGAGTATGCCCTTATTAGTATGTGAAGTCATGCGGTTACCAAGATGGCTCACAAATTTCCTTAAGAGTGAATTTCAAAGCCTATTTTTTAAAAGAAAGATAACACTCGTAAAAGAAAATATTTTGCAATATTTATCAACTTTGATGATATATGTGGTGTGGTTAGAAAAGTCAAAGTCCAATACTTTAGAGGTCAATACACGTAAATATAGAACAAATTCCTCTACTTCTAATAGAAAAAGATTTCAAGAAACATTTGTAGGAAAATACTACTTATTATACTTTCTAAACATTAAAAAATAATCCCATCATATGATATTATGATATAGAATGTAATGTATGTGTGTGTGTGTGTGTGTGTGTGTGTGTGTGTGTGTGTGTGTGTGTGTGTGTGTGTGTGTGTGTGTGTGTGTGTGTGTGTGTATTGATAAATATTGATTGAGCGCAATTGTATTACTTTACCTCTTATCATAAAGTTCCATCCATCAAAGTATTTTTCCAAAAGATTATGATATGCCAATACATATCAGGTCACGATTATAACACATCTTTGGAATATTCTTCAAACATATGAATAATTTTGAAACATAAAATATGAAGAAATAGCCACTAGCATATTTAATCAAGCAATGACATTTATTTTTATAAAGCTTTATCTAAAACACATGTTGATGTACTATTGTTAGTAGGAACTTCAAATGGTCATAATTTGTGCTCGAGTGTCCGTTTGAGTCCTTTTTTCACTTGTTTCGATGAGAGAAACGCACTAGTCAACCAACTCTACTAGATGGAACACGTTGCACATTTTTCGTCCCAAATCTGCCGCTGCTAGGGGTCGAAAATTAGGATTTATGTTTTAGTTAGTTTTTTTCCTATTTTAGTGCATCGGTTAATGTCTCTTGAATGTATGGTTGGTTGAAAGTTGGAAATTCCTCTAATTTAGGCATGTACAAGATGCATGGAAACTTTTGTGCCGTATTTAATAAGCATGTGAACTTACTAAGAATAGCAAGTTCATGTACATTGCTAAAAATAGTAAACTTCGCCATCTATATTAGATTTAGTCAAAGTTAGTTAGATTTTGATGGGAAACTTGAGTTGTGAGTTGTTTTCCTATTTATGAAGCATTATAATCCATGATTGAATAACAAAGAAATTTTTTTATTCTTTTGAATTCATGATATTTGCAGAGTAATGAGTATGTGTTAAGTTTGGCTACATTACATGCCCAATTACAAAATCAAAGTAATGTTTATATGACAAGTGAATAAGACACGCCGCTAGTTCTAATGCTCATCCAATCGATGGATTAGTAATGGAGATTGTTGTAGTTGCAGCAAAGAGACATATATTGTCTTTTATGCAACCATAGGACAGACTGCCATCTTTTGGATTGTAATGTGTCTCTTAGAAAGACAATGTGCGGTGACAATTGCATCAGTATTACACACAATTTTGCTAATTTTTTCAAAGCTTTGAAATGCGTGAAGTAGACTTTTAATTTTGGTACTACCTTAATGGTGCAAGGGAGAGTTTGGTAGGGAAAGGGAGAGGGAGGATTGCACACCAAATATAATAACAATTTTATCAAAGGGGTGCAATGTGTATGCCGATAGGAAGCAAATAATGATGCATTTAGTTCTAGAACAAAAATGAGTCGATGAGGTTA
Source organism: Taxus wallichiana var. yunnanensis (assembly GCA_018340775.1). Lineage (NCBI taxonomy): Eukaryota > Viridiplantae > Streptophyta > Pinopsida > Cupressales > Taxaceae > Taxus > Taxus wallichiana. Next base: position 138,318,706 of record CM031241.1, read on the forward strand.
AGAAATCAATGTGAGCAACAATGATTTATCTAAGAAAGTGAATATATTGTTACGCAATGCATAACATTGTCAAATCTCCAAAATAAATTGAAATAACAACATTATTTTTCTTAATAATTATTCAAATAGTATTTAATGATCTATGCAATAAATGTTCTCATGGAAAAATCCAAGCATTGAGCTAGAAAGAATGAAATGTAGTTTCCAAATTTTGTTCATTGAACTTATATATATTGTCAATATAAATGTTCATTAAACTTATGCAATTAGTAGGTGTAAAGCTAGCTTGGATAATAAATAATTCTTACACTTTGTATCGCTATTTGCAATAAATTTTTAAATTTTAAACCATGAAATGTACATTAAATCCATATCAATAGACAAATAAGAAATATATTATGGAGAAGGAACTTCTGGAAGTTGTTTTAGTTGCAATTGTCATGGTAGATATGTATGCAAAATGCGTAAGCATTTGAAGCTTTCAACAAAAATTGCACCATTAGGTGCAGTGGTCATGCTTGCGACAAGGACAAGCACACAAGGTTAAGTGAGGAGAAAATGGTGGCTACCATCCTATTTTCATGTATAAAGTCCGATTTATTATTTATATAATGATGACAAAGGATGTTATTTTAGATTCTATTAAGAAGAAATTGCAATAAAATAATTCAAAATCAAATAGTATGTTTAGAAATTATCCATAATAGTTTTCTCTTCTCAAAGTGAAATATAAATTGTTAACCTTATCAACAAGTTAGTCTATAATTAAATCATACAAAAAAATATTAATGGCATAAAAAAATTACACTATAAATAAAGATCTATCCAAATCTTAACAACATTATTTAATCCATAATCAAATTCCATGAAATTCAAACATTTTTTTCATAGGTTTGATTTGAATAAGCGAAATGTCATTTGGTTGATATTCATAAAATACAAAATATCTTAAAAAAACCTGATAAAATGAATTTGACCACCTTGAAATTGTTTCATCCCAAGCACATTCACCTTTTTAGCAATCACCTAAAACAAACAGAAACCAACACTCCAATCGGGGGACAAAAATAACATTGTTGAACAAGGCCACATCGATCACATCGCATGTAGAAAAAAATAGAACTATAGAGCTTCAAAATGTTAATCAATTTTAGAAACTATTTGAACCATGCATACATTCCTAATAACAACATGCAAAATAAATGCAATATGATATATTAAATTCACCTCCGTAATGCTTCATGGGCCAAGAACTTCTCTTCATTCCATTCTAGGATTTTGAAAGTGGGTCAACGTAGGCCTCCTCCTCTCCAACCTAGTTGTATTTCAATTTTCACTCTCATCTTTCCCTATATCAAAAATTCTATTATGAAGTTAATTTATAGGGTTCATGTTTCTGACCATTTGATAGGATTATTATCTTGGATCATTTGCATGAAAAATATATATATGTTTTTTTTTCTCATTTTTTTGCCTAATCAGTTTTGCATAAATTTATTTTACATGTTTTAATTATAAAATTATTTTATGGGTTATGAGTATTTATTTATTTTCAAGAACATGACTATAATGAGCAAAGGAAAATAATACCAATACTATCAAGTAAATAATAGTTGATATCTTTCACTTCCTTTTCAAAGATAGAACACCATCGATCGTATTCTACAATGGGTTAAATAAATTAAGAACCGATATTGTTTAGATCTGGTTGTTTGTACCACAATCAAGGAGAACTAGTGGAGACAACAATGAATAAAACACTTCAATATGTGAAAGCCAACTAATGTTTCCCAAGCACCTATATTTTCATACCGCTTTGGGTGGCAAAATAGATGCACATATTTGTTTAAGTGGGGAAAACAATTGCATAACGAGCATCTACACTCCAAATATATTCTAAATGGCACAAATAGTGGGAGAAATAAAATGAATGCAATTGAAGTAGTGGAAATATACGTTAGTTGCATAGTAAAACAAAATATTCATCGAGGGGTATGAAATCTTGCTACAATTTTCTATAATGTGTTTTTTCTTCTCTACTTGGTCTTTAACTATTTTCTTAATAATAAAAGTAGTTCTCTCTCCATGGATACATTTTCTTATCATAATTTTTGTATATTATTTGAGAATTGTTTGGATCTCTCTTCCTCCATGATTGGATTGCACCTACAATAGATGGTGTACACATGCTGCATATAAATTGCCACGTTTGAAAAGTTATAGCCAACAAAATTTTATTAAAAAGTAAAAGGTATTTGAAAAATAAAGCTTACTATAATTTTGGCATGTATTTCTCGAAGCATGTTGAACAATTCCTACTTTAACATTTCATAATCAAGGGAATACCTAGTGTCTTCATATTATAGCTTGCCCAAATACACTAATCATAAAAGTGATTTTGAGGCTCAAAGAGACTCACCAAGGGTCCCATGCACGGTTTAGTTCCTCGACCCCTCGTACATAGCCTAAAAAATTTATTTACTTTTCCTCCTAACCTACATTTTCTCAACGGTCCAATATAATGGGAAAGCAACAAACAAGGTTCAAAATGCTTAAAGATATAATTTACATCTCTATATTTTTAACAGAGTCAAGAGCAAAATAAAAGGGTATATCCAATGATGAAATCATGGGATACATCAATCATGAGTGTGAGCATCAACATGTTGTAGAGAAACCACGAAACTAAGTGGAAGGACCATTAGAATAATAAGAGGCAAACACATATCTTAGATGACTTGATGTAAACAAACAACCGCCATGATGAAATCATAGAGTAGAGGGCGGCCGATGATTAGGGATAAGGAAAGGAAAAAACAATTTCCACAAAAGACCAAAAGAACTTAAAGGAACTTGATACATGAAAGTAGAGTAAATGAAATCAAGGACTACTTAAAGCACGTAAATGATCTCGTTGAATCTTTTGGAAAAGCATTTTCCCCACTCGAGCCACAAGTACCTTTCAGCCTTCTCTGTTTTTTGGGTATAAATGTGCAAGAACATAAAGATAATATTATTTAGTATAACAAACTAAATATGTACATAGGTGTTTGATGCAGAAGAAGAAGGGGAGGGGAAGGCCCGGAAAAAGGTTAATAGGAAATGGCGAGATTGTTATTGTGCGGAGGATGTTACGGGGGTGGGGAGCTATAGACGGTGAAGGTTACAGGGGATGAATTAGGAGGAGGGGGACGGCGGAAGGGATTGGAGGTGAAGCTCTTCTTGTTTTCGGAATTGCAGGAGGGAGGCTGAAGAAATTCTTGAGTAACGGTCAAAGGAGAAAGCTGGGGAGATACGAATCTTATCCAAGGAGGGCACGCGCGAAAGAGCAGTAAAAGTAAGGCCTGGTCTCTCGGTGGATCCAATGTCTATGGTGGCATGACCAAGGGTGAGCCCTTGGGCTTTGTGAATCGTTAACGCCCATGCCATTTTTAAAGGCAGCTGTGTACGAGAACCTCTCGAAATGGGGGGAATGGGGATGTGGGTGGGCTTTGATGGATTCCACGGTGGACCGGAATAGCGATCGAAGTCAACAATAACAAAAGAAGGCAAAGAAGGTGGAGCGGAGGAAGGGGAATAAACAATGTCAACGATAGTGCCAGTTGCGCCATTAACAAGCCCGGTAGCAATCCACAAATTAGCAGTGAGCATGATTTTTTGGTCTTTGCAAAGGAGCACTATTTGTTCTAGCTGGTCGTCATCAGGATCATTGTAGTCAGTTCTTCTTGTATTCAGAGCAATGGACAAGGCAACCGGAGAATTGAGTTCCTTCAGCATTTGTAAATTGTGGTTTTTAACAAGAATATTTGTTGAGAAGAGGTGGGGGGCATTGTGGAAGTATGAAAGTTCTTGTTGTGAGAGGCATGAGTCGGTGCGGGACATCAAAGTCTCCCAATCTGGAAGGGTGGCCACACCGTTTCGGATGTTGAGAAGCAAATTGCGAAAGGAAACTTGAGTCGGAGCAGAGCCTTGTTGTCGGAATATAGACGTTAACGAGATTGAATTAGGAAATTTGCGCCAAAGGGATCCACCGTAGGAATTACTGGCATATAGTGGAATGTCCATAACGGGTGGAAGTTGACCAAGGTCTCCAACAAGAATCATTGATCTATTTCCGAAGGGGGAAGTACGGAAGTGCGGGAAGGCCTCACGCAGGCGGAAGTCAATTTTTGCAAGAAGTTTAGGACCAATGAAGCTCATTTCATCAATCAAAATGTATGTGACATGTTTTAAAGAGTCTTGAAAGGAGGCCAAAGCTTGGCCTTCAAGGGGTTTTAAATCTCGAATGGGAATTCGGAGGCTGGAATGAACGGTCGATGCGGAAATGTTAAAAGCGGCCACACCAGTAGGGGCAAGCAAAAGAAGGGGTGAAATGGCAGGGGCAGCGAGGGAGGAGAAGGCAGATCGGAGAGAGTGGATAAGGAATGACTTGCCTGTTCCTGCAGTTCCTTGAATAATGAGAAGAAGGGGTGGTAGGCTGTGTGTCGAGGAAAAGTGGTGGAGTATTGTAGTGAAGGCTCGTTGCTGGCTATCGGAAAAAGTCGACAAAGAAGGCAAACTAGATGGATTTGTATGGTCAGGGCAGTAATTCACCCTACCATTCTCGACAAAAGAGGGGGTGACGTCAACCAAGTGAACCGAACGCGTTGTTTGAGGACCAATCATAGCAGGAGTCATATTCTCGGAGGCCAAGCATTTGCAAGTGGTCTAGACCTTCAGAATGTCCCGGACGGAGGCCTGCCAAAAGTTGCCATTCATAGATTCTCTCGCTTGTTTGCATTGGGTCTGTGTCAGATTCAGACGATCCATCTGGAGATGTATCAGCTCCGTGTCTGTTCTTCTAACATGCCACGGTTTGTATGAGCTTTTGAACAGGTGCCAATTGGAAGAAACAACATCTGGCGAGGAACCAACATCCGAAGGAATGTTCCTAAAGGCTCAGGCTTGTACAAAGAGAGCTCGGACCAACAAAAAAAGGTGGAAAGCCTCTGATTAGCGGTGGAATGATGGAAAACCTTGGGTACACGCGACAATTGCTGGTGTAGTGCGCTGTTTCCATTTCTCTTTTTTTCGGTATTTGCTGTAATTCCATTCTCGAGCAATTTGGATAAGGGAAAGGGATTCCATTGATGGTGGGCGAGACAAGGTACGCATCAAGAAGCTGTGATGTATCTTGTTCCTGAGTAGCCGATGCAGAAAGGTGCCTAAGTATTTTTTTGCCCACATTTAAATAGACGGTTTGCCGGCTGGACACAACAAGAGGAAGTTTGAGAAGCAAGTGACAAGCTTCTTGTGCACTTATGTCATGTTCAACAACACTTTCAGTGAGCATCTTCCGTATTGCAAAAGACGAAGGGAAATCGGGGTTAGCATGCGAACAAAGCCTAGACAACATTTGGTGGTATGTCTCAGAGCGTTGCTCTGCTTTAGAGGCATACTTTGCAATGTATTTAAGAACAACGTGCCGAGATAGTACAGGCTGACAGTCAATGTTGGCTCTCCATATAGCTAGCATGGCTTTATTGTGAATGTTTAATCTGTCATCATTCCTGAAAGGAAGGTATTTAACGCTTTTGTTGGCATCCATGGTCAAGGAAGAAAAAGCCTGTGTTTCCCAAGGAGCACTGTAACGGCATATAGTTCTGGAACCTTTTTTTCGAAGACATGTCTGACGTAGAACATTTGGTGTGGCGCTGAACCCGGTTTATAAGTTCCTCGACATCGTGCAGAGGGTTGGAAGCTAGAACCTCTGAAGAGGAAAGCAAGCAGGGATCATCCTCGAGAGATCTTTGAAAGAATGTAGGTCTACATGCAGGAGCTCTAGGGTTCCATGCAGAAACATATTGATCAAAGTATAGTCTTGTTGTTTCAACAGAAGCATTGTCATTCCAATCTATTGTGTCAACATTGGGGGCGCCTTCCAGCCAAAGGAAACCGTGAACATGTGCGACCCTCTATGTTGCCATTCGTACCTAAAGGAAAAAGGCGGTTAGAAATAAAGAGAATCAATAGAGTGGCAAACGAACCATTTAATTTTGTTTACCTGTACCAGTAGTCCTTGGCTCCAAGGTGTTTCTGCAGGACCTCCTCGCGGAATATTGTGAACCTTTGGTGCAAGTAAGCAGAAACACGATGGGGGTGGGCGATAATGCTCTCTGTTCTAAATTTCTGCGCGGACCGACGATCAGGAGGTGGAACACCCGGCATACAGCTATGCAAATCAGGCCATTTAGTATCTGCAGCACTAAGAGTGAAGAAGAATGTAGGTGCACCCAATTGTTCAACCATGTCTGATATCTCTCCTCTGTATTTGGACCAAAAGGAGCGTGTTCCGCGCAGGTTATTTCCAAACCGCATCAAGGTATCTGGAAGCGAATATGCAGGGTCTTCAAGCAATTTTTTTCGGAGGTCAGCTATAGTTGGCGGTATGTCATTTTCTAGGTTTTGCTGCATGAAAACCGCTACTGTAGATTGGCTCCTATGCCGCATGATGAGGTTAAGCAAAAAATAGCGAAACCGGGGGTGGGAACCGAAGCGGTTATCATGGAAATGGATTAAATGGAGGGCATATTCATGAAAAAGTACCTCTTTCATGCGAGGTTGTCTAAACATAGCCTTACCTTCAGGAAACAAAGTTGGGAATGCCATGGAAAAAAGACCCTCAGTGGTGTATTCATTTATGGGAGAAAGACTTATGTCTGGCCAAGGCATGGTGGAAGGCATGTTTTGATCATGGGAGAGAAGGAACTGTGAGATCTGCTCGTCTTCGGTGCCGAAGTTGTGGGCAGAAGGGACGAAAGAAGAAGAGTGGGCGTCAATTAAATTGCAGAGAGAAGGATCATCGCTGGAATCAGGTGCGACAGTGTCTGAAGAGGCGGGGATGTCCATCGGTATGGAGTTGAGGGAGGAGGAAATATTTGTTTGTTGTACGGGAAGAGCGTTGAGGGCTTCATTGTCAACAAGAACATCCTTGTAGTATGGGTCATGCAAAATTTTGTATTGAAGTGCCTGCCATACACGAGATCTACTAACGTAGAAATCATATTTTGTTTGTTGGGAGCCTGCCTTTTGCACAAGAAGCAAATCCAAATCACCGAGACGTCGAGGGAGGTACTTTGCTATGGTAGAGATATCTTGGGGGAAGCTTATAGTGTGCCCAGAGTATTTGTATTGTCCACCACGTGCATGGGTTACTTGGAGAATTGGGTTAACTCTAGCAATCAACATTTCTTCAACTTGTGTCAAAGATTGTAGTACGGATGGCTGGACACCAGGGTCCATGTTGTTCCAAGAAGAAAATCGGTGTCCTTGTTTCTCAAGCCTGCACCTGGAGCAAAGGATAGATCCTGAACAACACTTAGTTAGAATGCCAGGGTAATTCTCCAAACAGATTGTGCATGTGCTTGCAGCGGAAAGGGAATCTATCCTTTTGCGGAAACGCCTTTGTGCATCTGCGAAGGAGGACGAAGAAGAGGCGGATGGCTCGGAAGGGAACATTCTAGTAGAACAAAACCCGTCAAGATTTTGGCATGTATTGGAAGCTGGGGAAGGTAGCACAAATGAATGCGAAGAGGTCGACAGAGCATCAACAGAAGGGAGAAACCAAAGGACATTGGAGAGTACATGGTTGATGGGGGGGAAGAGGAATGCGTCGATCGAGAAGGGAAGTGTTGTGTATCCCAGGGTACATGGGCCTCATAGAAGGGAAGGGTGGAAGTGTTGTGCGAAAGGAAAGGGCAATGTGGAGCGGATGGCGGGGAGAGAAAAACATTTGCGGCGTTGGATGAGGAGGCACCGTGAGAGCCAGAATGGGGCGATGGAAGGGCAGGTGCTGGGGGCCGGAACGGGGCGGGACGGGGAAAAAGATGTGCAATGTGTGTTTTTTCTAGCATGGTAACGCCGGCGCTGATCCGCATTTATTTGCTCTTTGTTTTTGGTGTAGATTTCTCTTCTTCGAGCTAATCGTTGCTCTGCAGACATGGGGAATCCTGCAACGCTTTGCAGCAGGAGAAAAAGTATGAGACAAGTAAAGGAAAAAGTGTGCATCTAGCCATACATGGAGTAAAACAAAAGAATACGAAAGTTGTTTTGCGCATGTATATTACAAGTAAAGGAACATAGCACCAACAAAGCTCATTCAACGAAAGCTATGAATACAGGAAAGTGTTCGAAGGAAAGAACATGTCCATACAATATAAAAGACCATCACTAGTATTTATTTTTTAAAGGAAATGGCTTAGGAATTCCAATTATTGATATTCAAGAACATAGAGAGTGTGACAAAAATTACAAAACAAAACGTATATATATCGATATCCATTGAATCCGAGTTTACATAAGCAAAAGTAGAGCAAAAAGGAACAACTAGACATTCGTCTGTGCAAGAAAGAGTTATTGGAAAGGGTGCTAGCATATCAAGAGACCACGAGAGCTTTACAAGGGGGGAACACAAATGCAGTGAAGCCTGTACATTGTTACACAAACGTAATTCAGGGAAGGGAAGCCGCAGCTTCAAGTTTGTGCGACTTTATAATGACACATTTAAACTGCTTCTTCTCACGGTATGTTTCAAGTTTGATGGAAAGCGTAAATTGATATTCGTGGCCTATAACTTGGTCTGTAATTTCAGTTGTAGCACCATCATCTATGCTCAAAAACTGCAAGTCTTCAGCTTTGACGCCCATTATATTTTCAGCAGTCTCATCAAATGCAGTTACGGATTGAAGTTCTCCTGTGCCATCTTTTAAAGTGACACGGAGTGCATACCTGTAGTCACATTTTTGGATAGGAATATTACATTTCCCACAAAACCAGGACCCGTTTTCCAGTTCTTGCACTTTCTTGCGACATTGTGTACCATTTTTCACTAAAGGGCATGCCAAGTAATAAAAATTGTCCAATGAAATGTCTGTGATTTTTGCTGTAATTGTAGCCCATTCATTTTTATCTGTGTTACCCATTTGCAGGACCTGAGCTATTGTTTCCGGAGAGGACAAGGCAGATGGAGGCCCTAGAACCCTGTTTGTGATAGATGGGGCGGGGACATTGAAAGCATCGGATGCAATCCATTCCTGTAGAGAGAGGCTTTCAGGAATCATTGGATTGACAAACCATTTTGTAGTGGATATAGTATCAAGAGATGTTCCATTGAAGCTGGAAACACGAGTTGTTTTAAGAGCAAGAATTGGTTTCTGCGGAATTGAAAGGAATTCTTCTAGCTCTTCTCCAAGTACAATTGAATGTTGACCCCACAAAGTGATGGAAACACTAAATCTGGACATGTCTTCAACCTGCACAGTTCACTTGAATGTTTCTGTCTGATCACGTCTGCGAATGGTGGATCGTGGAGAAATAACAAGAACAACACCAAGAATGTCAACAAAAGATCCGGCAGGTCTTCCAGGTATGTCTTTGATGGGGACAAAGTGGAAGTGGTGTAAAGGTATGATTTCATCGTTGACATGCAGAGGCCGGACAATAGATGCTGCTGAAAGGAAAATTTCGAGTGTGTTGTTCAGGTTGTTGAACTTTTCTTTTGCTTTTCCAATTCTTCCGTTAGAGATGGTGTACGTTTTTTCGTTCTCTATCGTGCCATAGAACTTCTCCGCAATCTCATTGAAACAAGTGACACGGATTTCACCACCTCTGCTATCCACGAAGTCGAAACCAAAGAAACAACCATTGCCGTTATCATTACTATATGTCCGCATGGAGTTTTTCGCGACCGCTCTGCCCTCTATGGACCAAACACGCATGGTTGTGTTTAAGTCGTCTATGAAAATGGCCTTCGATGCTGATTTCGAGGAAGCATAAATCTTTTGAGGCGGTGTTTGCGGAAACAAAGTTTTGGGCACACCCTCGGGGTGGTCAACACAGGCTTGTTTGCCCCGAACAACATGGCCAGGGATCCGGGAAGGAGAACCAATTTGCGGATAAGTTTCTTTCGCTATTTCCATATCGGTAATTAAAACGGTCCTGCACGCATGCAATGCAAGGAATAAAAAGGTTAGGAAACATTGTGCGAGATAGAAAAGACGAAAGGGAAGCCAAAATGTTGGCTACTTACATTTCATGGTCGACCATCCTGCAAACGGTTTTTTGCAGCTGAATTATTGTGCCTTCTTTCAACGTTTTGTCTGCAACTAGTTGTGAAAACTTGGAGGGCAACAATGCCTTCTGGATGTGAATACCGTCGGAAAGGTCAACTCGATGCTGAGTGCCACTATTCAACAGAGACCGCACAGGACAAATGTTGAGGAGCTGGAACGTGGAACTCGTCTCCGAGCAACCGGACATTAGGCGCGTAATACCTCCTTCTGTTAAAGTTGTGTCCATGGTTGCAATGCAAAAAGTAGAGGAGAATGGATGCGCTACACGACAAATGCAACGATCAACCAAGAACGTGAAAGAAAACACCAAAACAAACAACCAAACCGAATGCTACGCCCCCACCTAGAAAATCGAACCCGATATTTCGTTTTACTAGAAGCAAATGCGGAAGGGAAGCTTGAAGCGGAACAAAAGAATGATGCCAGCGTAAAGGATAGTAGCTTAGAGTTCGCATAAAAAAGGTAAAATCTAATGCAATGCCACAAATCACAAAAGCCCTTTTTTTCGTTATTAAATTCCATTGTGGAAGGGAAGCCAGAAACGAATGTAAAGAACAATAACAGGCAAACAGGAAGTTGTGGTGAGCATGTATAATAAGTTTTTAAAAAAGGAGGAAGAAACAAATTAATGAACGGTGAAGCAAACATGTTATTATTGAAAAATCTAAAAACTGCGAATGGACACGCAGGCACACCAAAGGCAAAAGAGTTTGAAATAACAGATAGATGTGGAATTTTTTTTTTTGAACGGGGACAAATTTAATAGAGATATGCATTATATAAGTGTATTCTACAACTATCATTTAAGCACGGAAGAAGAGTTTGCATAAGAAAATGTGTTCGGAAAATGATCAAGCGAAAAAAACTTATCATTTGTGAATGTGCCTAAATATAAATATTGTTATTGAATTCCACTACATAATAATTAAGAGATACTTATTATATAAAAAACGTAGATCATTATATTAAAAAACCTACCATAAGTCATTTTGAACTTTTGTTGAGATATTATTTTGTATTCATATTTAAAGCATGTAGCGTAAGGGCCGTGGTTGGTTCAAAGTGATGGGCAATGGCTTACACAATGCAAATTTCTGATTTGAACCAGGTCGTTTGCTGATTTGGGAATGAATCCATTGAGTTTAGGAATAAGATTTGATTTTTTGATGGCTATTCCATATGAGAGTTTGTTCCGACTCTTACTGCACTCTTTTTGCATTTACTAATCACATTCACCAAGTATAATCACTCCACGCATAAAATTTCTATACCCTTTGACTTTAGTTTTATAATCTAGATTTAATACAAACATACAGTTTTTCTGGTAAACTGACCGTGCTAGTGTAGAAACTGCGCTAATGCTTGAGAGTATTGGCCTTAAAATCTCCTTAGTGTCCCTCATTGTTTCCGGTTAGTTATATTTTTTTTCGATCATTATTGAAGAAAAACTACAGAGGAGGTGGGACAGTTCTGATTGCAGCCATGCGAAATGAGAGCTATCCAGCACTCTAAAAAATCTCAAGGCAAGTTAGCTTTTAAATTTTATTTTGATATCAAAGATTTATTTATTAAAATTTGCTTCCGTGGAAATTGAAATTTGTGGGTCTGTACTTAAAATAAGGTCCTTGAATATGTATTGACAAGTCATTCAAATTTCTTGAACTCCTTTGAAACATCAAAGAACCTTACCGTCTATTCTCCTCCATGCATTTGTTGAACACTTACTCTGAAATCAAAAGCCTTTTTCCTCTATCCTCGTCCTTGGCTTTGTTTAATTCTAGTCACTCAACTATCACGAACCTTCTCCCTCACCCCATCACCCTTCTATCCTCATATTTGGCATTGTTTAATTCTAGCATCTCAACTCTCACAACCCTTAACCCATCATCCTTTTCTTCTAATCTTATCCTCTTTTGCTTAATTCTGGTCTCTCAACTTTCACAACCCATTTTTGTCCCCCCTCATCACCGTCATTAACTTGCATAGTATTAAGGATGATAGCAAAATGGCATATAATACCCCACATAGAGTGTAAATCAAGTAGATCAAGTAATCAATCGCCATATAAAATATATACCAAATTTGAGGCATGCAGGCACAGTTACAAAACTTTATAAAGTCATAGGCGCACAAAAATGCAACAAAATAAACACTACGGCATAGCATGTAAAGAAACCCATGAGGAAAAGAGGTATCTATTGACATACATAATAATAAACATTAGATCATTCGCATGGCATAAAATATCATAAGGAAATGACGCATGTATACATATACATTGCAGGGTTTAACAAGCAAAAAGTTACAAGGTTATATCAAGATTGTAATTTTACATTGTAGTAAGTTTTCTAGCTTTTGATATAACAAGACAAGAATTGGTTAAATAAGTCATAGCATATGATTGGCGGAAGTCATGGCAAGATACGAATACCAGACCACCTAATGAGCTTACAAGCGATAGAAGACACTTGACATGTGTTTGGTAAAAAAATTGATAACTGCATTATTTCCAATTGATATTCACTTCTATTAATGACTTCTCTCCTACTAAGATTTACAAAATAATGAATTTGTGAAGCACTCCACTAGGTACAAGACACTAATCGTGCCTTACAGCTACCTATCAGAACCACCTGCCGTGGAAACCTTAGCACTATACCAATGCAATATCAGAAAGATTTCCATCTTTTTCTGTGACTGATCTAACAACATTCAGATGCCCTAAAAATCCATTTGATGCTATAAAACTGCATATAATGCCTTTACACAACCTCTAAGTTCCATAAAACATTTGATAAAAAAGAAAACCAGTTTAATAACCAGACATCCAAACATTTCCCGTTTTTCCCACAAAACGATGCACCAACGTCAAGGTTTTCCATAACAGATACTAAAAGCAATTCCTATGTTCAGGAGCTCCAATGTAAAACAAAAGCACACATTAAATCACTCCATAAGCTGAGTACAAAATTTTGAACCAAAAAGTTTTACCTGTATTTGTTCTAGATGATGCACCGGAATAAAGGTTTTCAAGAACAGATATACTTACTATGGAATTGCTATGTTCAGGACCCCAACAAAGAAGAAAAGTACATACATTAATCACTTCAAAAGCCAAGCAGAAAATGATCCAATGCAATACTAAGTTGAACGCCACCCCAAACATCAGCAGCAACATCAAAAATATAAGTATTGAAGCCAGTATTGCACAAGCACTTTTAGACGTTGCTCTTCTAAACATGATTGAATTAACAACAAATTCTTAAACACCATCAAATTAACCAAAAAAGCAGGTTCAACTTCTGACATTCAGCAGCTACAACAGCATCAGCTTCAGGTCAAATCTGGCACAACTAAAACCAGTGTTTCCACAACCTCAACTATCACAGCCCAGGACATGGTCCAAGGCAAGTTAGAAATACTCACTATTAGAACATTAATACTTATAACTATGATCAATAATAATTAAGATTTTGTAGATAAAAAGAAGTGGACAGTTCCTAACATCCATCCTAAATATGAATTTTCTTTTCGCCGCCACTAATATTAGATAATAACAGTGGAAACACCATCTCTAAAAACTCTATTAACCAAACACGAAGCTACTAGTTCCTTTACATTACTTTCAGCAGGCACAACAACGCATCAGCTTCAGGTCAGAGCCCCTGCCCTCCATCTTGGCTAGCACAACTAAAAACCATTGTTTCCACGACCTCAACTATCACATCCCAGGGCATGGTACAGGGTAAGTTAGAAATACTCGCTATTAGAATATTAATACTTATAAATATGATCAACAGTAATTAAGATTCTGTAGAATAAAATAAGTGGATGGTTCCTTAATGTCCTAAGATGTCCATCCTACATATGAAATTTCTCTATGCCACCACTAATATTAAACAATAGCAGTGAAACAAACCATCTCTAAAAACTCTTAAGTCTGACCTTGAGAAAGTTAATCAACACTAACAATCCAACCAACACAATCTACTAGGTCGTTTACAATACTTCCTATGCTTATAAGTTTTTTTAAAGAACTAATACACAACAAATCACTTGAAGAGAAAAGCACAGAATGGTTAAATGCAATACCAAATACTCAATCGAGTTGAATACTACCCAAGCATCAACAGCATCATCGAAAAAACTGAAGTTCACACAAAACCCCTACCCGAATATGCTTGAGGCGATCATGGAGATACTCTCAAAAAGCTAAAACTTATTGTCCTTTGAGATTATCCAATCATTGAAATGACATGGCAAAGATTTTAAAGATAGAACCGCGTCACATTAAGATTATTTGATGGAAAGATAGCACAAGTTAAACCGACTTTAAATTCAAGGCTAAAAATTCAAAATAAAGTATGACCACAACAAGAATATTATGGCCATTTATATATGTTTTGTCAAGAAACTTTTTTATTATAATTGAGGTTCTTTTGTCTATCTCAAAAACAAACGAATTGTTACCCAAATCAAATTCAACAGACAAATATGCTTGCAAACCTTGGAGCTTTACTCCAATAAATAACCGATAAGAATATGTATATTTCGAGCACCAAATATTATAATTGACGAGAATCACCTAGATCACCAAAGCTTTAGATGCATTATAACACCACACAATTTCTGTCAAGAAATCTGGATTCGAAGAGCACAACCGCTTTACTTTTTTTAGAGTGATATATGGTGACCCATTCAAATTCTACATGGGCCTCCGATTATTTTCAGTTTCAGTTAAACATTTTCATTTCATATTCTATCAAATACGGCAAGGTAAACAATCGCATTCACAACAAATACAATGCAAAAGGGTTACACGCTGGAAAAACAAAGTACATGCTGTTAGATAAAACAAAGTAGTATATTGGAATTAATATTTACAGATCCAAAATATGGCTCATTGTTTCACGTTTACTTGCAAAAAAGTATTACAAAAATCCTGTAGCTATATACAGTCTACAACTTCGTTTTCGTCTACAAGGTGTTTGGGGAGGAGGCTATCAAATGTTTTTTTTCTTTGTTTTTCTTGCTAGCACCAGCAATTTTCTTTGCAGCTTTGTTTTTTTTTTTCCACTGTCTTGTTTCGCAACAGCAACACCCATTTTTCTTAATTTGTAGGAAGGTTCACACGCCATTGCAGCCTCCTTAGTATCGTAGACCAAGCCAAACCCTCGGGAATGAGGCCCAGCATTTGAAATTTGGACAAGTACAAAGGGCTATGTGGCAAAAGGCAAAGTCACTCTCTAACCAAATCAGCTATAACCGGTTTAGGCGGTTTTGGTTGCCTGCAGTGTAAAACGTTCACAACAAACTGAGTCCTCTTAAACTGTTCTTCTCTTTGCAAGTGCGGTGTCGTAACAGTTACTCCAACCGGGGGAGAGATAATTGTATTTCTAGTCTTCATTCTTTTAAACTGAACAGGAAAACATCCAAACATTAGGGAAAGCAGTAGCCGAAGCAAAATGTACAATGAGTCGAAAGAGAAGGTTTCTTTCCAGGCAGGCAGCTTTAAAAACCTTCCTGTTGAACATTTTAACGCTCCGCAAGGGTTGCTTGCGGAACGCTTCAAAGTGGCTTCCCGGGAGATAACTCCCTCCGCACACTAGGAATCATGCTAACAAGAAAGGCACGTGCTCCTATATGCCATTATTATACAGGGAAAATATAGTTTGCATCTTTCCAAAGCATAAGGAAGGAGGCACACAAAATGATTTCCGAAAGGTAAAGCCACTCAACCATAAAAACAAAAACACACATTGAAAGTTCCATGCGATACTATCACAAGCGAGCCAGATGTACACAACATGAAAATAGCAGTCAGAGATATGGAGCGCAAAAAAAAAACAGCAATATATACGCACACAAGACAAAAAAAACCAAAGCTATTCATTCCAACAAACATGTTTACAATTTATTTTTAAAGTCCATGGCATGCTTAAATGAACAGTAAGCAAAGGGACAAAGCATTAGTAAAACAGAAGATGATTGCACCTTGCTTTCCTCCCGACAACCTTTTTTTCCCGCCGCTGATGAAAACCTTCAGAGTAAGTTGTTTTGCATGCAAACAAGGGTAAAAGACAGCCTGTATTTCAGCACCAATTTTCCTGTTTCAACCAGCAATAGAAAGGCAAAACGTAAGAAACAAAACAATATCCAAGGAATATAAATATAATAGGATTAGGCATGCCCAAACATCAAAGTCATGGATTAGGATAGCAGCAGCCCTTAACCTACTGGAGACAAAACAACAACGGTTGACCTTGTTTTTCATTTGGCGTAACAAAGGCAAAGGAAATAGATATATAGTTGAAAAAATTGATAGAATATTAATTTCAGAAGAATGGATCACAGCGGCAAAACAATTTCAACCCATTGTGAATGACACTACAATTTCAGTCCTCAGCATCAACACAATTCAGTCAACAACAATAAAAATAGTCCTCAGCATCAACACAATCGAGGCATTTTGGCCTTCCCTCTTATTGTGAAGTTGACATTTTTTTACAATGGGTTCATATTTCATTGCATAATCTGAAACTCGGCTAAGGAGCAACCATTTCCTATGAGAAATGACTCTTACTTATGAGACTAAGACTTGCACAGGTAAAGAAATGATTTGGTAAAAAGCACAAATGTTTTCAAATAAAGCCTGTGCAGCCCACCAGGCTCCGGCCTAGCAGTAAATGTGAGGGTCTTATGGCTATGATGACCCAGATTCCATAACCGATGGGTATCACTCAGATCTGATTTGTAGAAGTATCAGGTGATTAAGATAAAGTGTTTTACATTGTAATAAACCAGCAAATATGATTTTCATTCAAAACATGAGGTTCGAGAATCATAATCACAAAATTTCCCTTACCCGACTTGCACTTACCAGCTAGAATTGTGTCATGGGAAGATCAATCATGCCCAGAATTGCTCCAAAAGCAAATAGCAGCATATTATGACAAAAACACAGCGCATAAAGTCATGGGGCCTGATTTCTCAGTTGTGCCAACAGAGCATGTGGCACAAACCACAGTGAATCTCCATATCCTATATTACCAAAAAAAGGCTAGAAAATGGAGAAGGCAAGCAAAAGAAGATACAATACTGAAAAGATCAACAAGTATCACAGGTTTCAGTAAAAAGAAATGATTTGGTAAAAAGCACAAATGTTTTCAAATAAAGCCTAGACGTTCAGCAATAAGACTTCAGTAATATTCTGTAACATCAGAGGAATAAGATTTCACCTTGTGTCCTCGTAAGAACCTTTCCACTTTATTTTCCTAGTTAGGTGTCTGTTTCAATCTTTAATTTTCTCTAAGACTCCTCTCTCTCAAATTTCCCTCTTTCAACTTTATTCTGGGCTTCTGTTATTTGCATTAAATCATCTTGTTTGAGACCTTCAGGGTCATGTCTTGCCTTCTCATTTTCCACATCCATTAATCTTTTAATTCTAGAGATGTCATTGCGCTCCTACAGTATTTCTTATTTATGTTTTTCTCCATTACTTTTTGTACTGGATCCCAATCTAAATTTACTTGATGATGCTTACTGGCGAGTAACTTTTTGCAAGCTCTTTCCTACAGTTGTAGAGCTTGACAAAGAGGTGCATGGGAGTTGCGTAGCATCCATTTGTGATTTGACCCCACTACATCCCAGGAATTGTTTCAAGCTTTTTCTTCCCTTCTACTCAATAGAAAAATATATGTTAGCTAGTATACAGGTGTGATTTGCTCTCCACCTACAAAACACTGATTTTTTTTAGGTTCATAAATCAGAATGTACACAAGGAGATGTTATACTAGAACTGCACATTCAAACTTTATTGTTGCTTCCAAACAAGAAGCACCATGCATCTCAGAGAATGCTGCATCATCTGCTGAACATTTCTTCAGATGGAAATGCATTGTCTGAATGTTGCTCGCCTGTATAAATTTAAGAAACCAACCAATACAGACTAAGACATATGTACTAATTAAAGAGACAATAATGTTTGGAGTCTGGGAGCCAATCTTGTGCGTAAAAGCAGTTACGGAAAATCTCTAGCCATAAAATACCCATGAAGCCCCAATTACCATCACCGTTGCTGTAATGTGTGCAGAGCCAATGTTTTATTCTTGTATATGTATGAAGCATCTTCCAAAACAAAACAAAAAGATAAGAAAAAAACAACCATGATTTTCCAAAGAAAATGAAATTGATGTTAAAATCACAGAGCAGCTGATAAAATGAGTACTGTGATCTTCATTTCCCTTGGTGGCTAGGGTAAAAGTGAGAGAGAGTCTTAACCAGGCTTATAAGAAGACAAACAGTCCGAGTCCTCAAGGAAACAACTCGAGAACAGCAGGGCAGACCCGGGTTCAAACCCATTGTGGCTATGGCTGTAAAAAATTCTTGTATATGTATGAAGCATCTTCCAAAACAAAACAAAAAGATAAGAAAAAAAAACCATGATTTTCCAAAGAAAATGAAATTGATGTTAAAATCACAGAGCAGCTGATAAAATGGAGCAGAACAAAGTTCCTGATATAACAGAGCAAGGGCAGAATTGCTACTAGGGAAAAATGGACATAGAACAGAGCAAGAGTTTGTTGTTAATAAATTATCAGTCAAAATCTTAATGCTCAAATACAACCATTACATTCCATAACCGATGGGTATCACTCATATCTGATTTGTAGAAGTATCAGGTGATTAAGATAAAGTGTTTTACATTGTAATAAACAAGCAAATATGATTCTCATTCAAAACATGAGGTTCAGAATCATAATCACAAAATTTCCCTTACCCGACTTGCACTTACCAGCTAGAATTGTGTCATGGGAAGATCAACCATGTCCAGAATTGCTCCAAAAGCAAATAGTAGCATATTATGACAAAAACACAACGCATAAAGTCATGGGGCCTGATTTCTCAGTTGTGCCAACAGAAGGCACATTTTTAGTTGGTATAACACAATCATAGACAACCATACCTCCCTTTCCATCATTTCCCCAAATAAAATATGCAAGAACAGCTCAAAAACATTCTATTGCCTCTTTCCGACTTATACATAAAATATTATAAAAAAATTGGGCATAATACGCATAGGTGAATCGAGTTGGGCATTTTTGAATATTTTACAGCAAAAAACCCTAGCTTTGTTGTTCATTACATTCTCCATGAGTTTGTGGATGATATGGGTGTGGATCTATGGCCAAAACCCTAAAGAAAGCTCGAGATATTGCACATCGGCTCATATTCAATTCCTAGTTTTTTCTCTTCAATCTGATTTCCAAAAAACCACAAAATACAACCAGTGATCTAATTTAACAACAAATAAAGAGAATGAAGGAAATACACGAGTGATGATGGACGACATCCGGTTCCTGTTTCTTTCTCCTTCTCTTCTTTCTCTTCCCGAACGCCTCCTTTCTAGATTTAAGCAGACTTTCTTTACAAATCAGTTCATGAACTAGCATACAGTGGCGACCGACTAAATGACATTTATCAACTCCGGGCAGCCATGCTTCAGCGTACACTGCCAAAATCCGTGCAGCAGATACTCCTTTGCGTATCAGGGTTTACAATCTCTGGGCAGGCATGGAGGCGTACAAAAAATACACCGAACCCTTACTGGCGCACAGACGAAATTTAACGAGCAACAGTGCCTTCGCCTAAAACAATTTATGGTCTCTGTCCAGGCATGGAGGTGTACACCGCATGGAGGGCCAGATCGCATCCGTGATCGACGTCGTCCTGACCGACCTCATCTCGGCACTAGGCTTGATTCGTATACCACTATTCACAAAATGATGGGAGCCACCTAAGAATTTTTTTTTTGCAAAAAAATGGTGTTTTGTTTAGTTTTAAGTCTCATCACCTACTTGATATTGGTAAATAAGACAAGTAACCAACCTTGTATACAAAATTGTATTTGTTGCATTTTGAGCACCTCCTATGATTAATTTTCTCCATCCATGGATTATTACTTATCCTTATTTGATAATTTTATAGGATATTTTTAATCCTTTTGTATACCAATTTCTCTAAATTAATGATGTGTTACTATCCTTATGCAAATTCTAAAATACGATAATATATGTAACTTTTATTTATTTATTTGATAGGAAAAAATTAATAAGTAAAATTGTAAGAAGGGCGCCCACTTCAATTATTGCCTAAGACACTTCTAACCTTTAATTTTACTCGGGCATCGGAATTTCCATACTTGCATTTCTACAAATCTCTGCAAGGTATAATCTAGCATCTGTGATAACATTATTATGGCCTTCCACCAAAGTCTCTATTTGAGGGGTTCTTTTACATGCACTAAAACACAAAGATGAAGTTGTTGCTGATAATAAGATGAAAACGTCTAACCCATTCATTGGATTTTTACCGATGACATTATAACAAAAAAATCAATGATGTTGTTGATCAAATTTAGAGAAATAATGGATATGGGCTATGAAACAGTGACACATGGGCTTCATCCTTCAACATACTATTCTGAAGATTTGACAAGAAGGCAATAATGAAGTCCATACCTCATTAAATTCTTCGAATAATGGCCTCCTATGTGTTGAGTTTTCCTTATGTCCTTCAACATTAATGAATGGTGTTGAGTCGTTGTGATCCTTACATTTTGTGGAGGGCTTGTCTGTCATTAAACACGTAGGAAGATGAATGTATTAAACCAGGAAAGCTCATTGCCTAATGCAAACAAAGTGACCATCTATAGTAATCCAAGGTGAATTGAACCGCAAGGCCAAATCTCCAACACTTAGTTTTTTTTGATTTTTGGTATACACACAATCTATTTTTTTGTGATCCAAACCCAGGACCTCCCATGTATTTGAAATTGGCCCTACCAACCTCGCCAGCAGGCCGATGCATGCTCCCATCATTTGCCAATTGCATTTATTTACAAGTGTGGTATACACACAATGGGGGCACAATGGGTCCCACCTCATGGGGCACGTGTGCACTATTCAAAGGCCGTGATATCCACGAGAAAATTGAACGACCAATGTTACTCCTATGGTTTTCCTTTGTAAAGGTGGTAGGAAAGTCATCGATATGCCTCTCGCAGCTTCATGGAGACTGACTATATAATGCTTATCGGCATAATTAATGAGGGGTGAGTGCAAAGGAAAAAGGGGCACGAAGATCTAAAGATAAGGACAAGTAAATACGTAATTATATGACTTGTAAACTATTTTGGAACCGATATGAAGTTGAAGCTAGTCTCCAATTTTATTTTGATGTGATTCAAAAAATGAAAGAAATGTATTCCATAAGACCACATATACCCGATTTAATTTTGTCAAACTATTTTTACTTTGTATACACTTACATTTGTTAAATAAATGTATACGTGAGTATTAATAACTATTAAATATGATTATATTATAATTTCCATTATTATTATTTAGTGAAAACATATTGTGTATATTTTGCATTCACCGTAGTGCACAAGACCACATCTCGTTTAGGAATTTTGTTGAATAGTTCACGCCTACCAATGATGTGCCTTCAATCATGCTTTGATGGACACCCTTATGTATATCCTTCATTCATTTAGTCCATAACATCACATCTTAGTGCACTAAAGTTTTGTTGAGAAGATCACACACCTTGTGTATGATTCTACTTGTTCCGTAGATGTCTACCATGATATGTATAACTACATTTTACAAAAATCATATTTCCATTATGGTTTCATAAATGTCAATATCCTAATCCAAAGTGCCCATTTTGACACACAATAGAAGGATCTTGGTAAAAATTGTTTTGTATTTTCTAGATAGTTAAAAGACCTGTTTGAAAAACCCATTTTGTGTAAATCATGTAATCATTACACTCCAAAAATTTACATGTCTTGTGCATGCTCCCATTTTGTATATATACGTCTACTAGGGAACTTTCAACCACATATGACGAAAGTATCTTCTCGACTATGCATTTCTAAATTTACACACATTGTTGAGCATAGGTAGGGAACAAGTTGGGAGTATGCTTTTTATAGATGGAAAGTGAGGAGTTATATAGTTAGGTGTAATCATGTTTACAACACACACTCCATATCAATCTATGAAAGGTAATGGAAACGTAGACAAAAATGGGTGAATAATAATTTTCTAATTTGTTGCTACTCTTTGAAGTAGTGCAAAGCAAAATTATAATATTTAAGATTAGCAAAATAAAAACAAAGTTAAAATTATTCGACGCATTTTGTCAAAAATTCACTTTCCTCTCGTATGATTCCATAATTTGCATACATTTGTAGAAGTGCACTTGTAATTAAAACAGATAAACATTAGCTTCCCATTATGTTATGATAAACATCTATACCCCATGTTGAAGCTCCCATTATGACAAAGGATAGAAGGATTATGGATAACATTGTGGAATCTATCTTTATCCTACCAAATACATTCCTTGGAAAAATTCCAAGGTATTTCACATACATAAATGTTAGGATGCTTGCATCTACAACATTTGATAATAATTTTTTTGCCTTGGTGGATGTCCATACCTATTTTCAATGCTTTGGATGATTTTGGACAATGTTGGGAGTATGCTAAAGAAAGGTGAACGGATCACACTGGACACCTGGTAGTTACATTTTGGTGAAACAATGTCAATGCTTCATGAGAATGCACATGTCTTCTACAAGATGCAAAAAAATGCATTCTAGATGCTTACCTTAGGAGAATGAACTTTGGGAAAGAGTGCACATGTTTGGTACATGTCATGACCATTTTGCATACATATTTATAAGGGATTTTAGACAATGGGAGGAGATTTGGAAGATGGCATGTGTTTATGCTTTGACAGATGACCAAATTTTTAATGGATGTTGGGGGCACAAGTGAATTATGGAAATAAGGAAAAAAATAAAAATATTTGATTCTTGATACTGTTAAATGCATTTTCTTAAAAATCTAAACTAGTCTGGATGTGCATTTGTTCATTACAATTGGTGTAGTCCCTATGGCTTACAGGGGATGACTATGTATTATATAATATATACAAGTATGTTATTCCATGAAAAGATGCCACATTCTTCCCTTTGGTCAAACATTTGGTGTCCATATATTAAAGCTCCCATTTTGGCATTTAAAAATTTCCATCACTTTGACACCTAATTTTACGTACATATAAAATAGTCAACCTATACCCACAACATCCGGAAAAAAACCTTTATAGTATGCCTTGATGGATGTCCATACTGCTGTTGCAAAGCTCTTATTTAGCCATTATCTTGAGTGCAATGATGCATGATTCAATCCCACCATTAACATTTTCCACCGCCATTCTCAAGTATTTCGGATTTGCAAAATATTGTCAAACCCTTTTATTAGAGGAAATGGTGCTATCATCACTTCCTGTCTTTTCACCATTTTCTCTATTAGATCTCTCTAGGAAAATATTTAAATCCAACATGCTTGAGAATAAAAAAATTCAAATTATAAATGGCTACTTATTCTTTTCTTCATGAATTCCATGCCTAGACCTTGATAAGAAATCGCTTATTCAATATATCATAAATTAATAAACAATGAATCATTTGCTTTCTTACAATTACTTGAACTTAAAATTGAAAAGGGGGCTATAAAGTGCTACAACAAGAAAGCATTGTGGTTATCTTTATCCAAATTTTTTTACTACGAACCATTACATGACTTTGATGGTTTTATTAGTTAAAA
Source organism: Taxus wallichiana var. yunnanensis (assembly GCA_018340775.1). Lineage (NCBI taxonomy): Eukaryota > Viridiplantae > Streptophyta > Pinopsida > Cupressales > Taxaceae > Taxus > Taxus wallichiana. The sequence continues at coordinate 138,342,500 of CM031241.1, forward strand.
TCCTTACATGTGTATCATAGAGAAATTTGTAACAATCAATATGGAAGCACAGTCAAAAATTTCATCTAGTAGTTAAAATCTTCTTTAAAACAACCACTAGAAGGTATCAATATTAAATTGTTGTTCTCGTCTACTTTTCTACAATTACCCGAGCTTTAAAATGAAAATGGGAGCTACCTAGTGTTGTAAAAATAAGGCATTGCATAGCTTGGATTCTAACTCGGTATATATTGGGTTTTCTCTTCTTTATTTTTAGGCCCCTTTAATAGTAAATTACACCTAACTAAATAATGCAAGAGAGACCTAGATGATAAAATGGAGCACAAAAACCAAATATTATTTGGGTAAGAAGTAGGAACAATCTCACATGTTAAATAGGTGGGCAACATGTGTGGGACATGCAAATAATAGTTGGGGAGATGCATGCATTTGATTATGACCATTTTCTTTCCATCCATTTGCATGATTTACCTATCTAACGGTAACCTTCTAAACAATAACTAGTTGAAAACCTCAAAGTCGTTAAAATATAAAAAAATGCTCTAATTTTTAGTTAAATCTATGATTTTGCCATAGTAAACTGATTAAGAAGATGCTCGATCAAGCTTACGATATAAGTACAATGTCATGGCAGAGATTAAGAATTAGATTGGTTGGAAATGAGGGGTTTCCATTCGGAGAGGAAGAAAGAAATTAGGGCTCAAGAAGCCAAAGAACGACCGTGACTAGGGTTTCGGAAGGGCCATGAAGACCCGTCCATGGAAAATCCTCCCACCTTCTCCACTACGCCGACAATGGTGGACATGCAACCCAGGCTTTTTTTTCAGATAAATCATTTTTGGCTACGATTACAGGGCACATTTCTCCAAAGGCTCAAAATCTTTTAGAAATGCCTTATATTGTGGATAAATCTGAGAACACTCCAGTGGTTAAGCTCTCCATGCCCGAGGTAGCTTCCTATATTTCTGTGCTTAAAGCTTCTGCACTTATAGGTAGATTTAATGGATTTTGGCCTTAGACAGAGGCTCTTCATAAATGGATTCACTTTACTTTGGCGAGTTCTTGTGAGATTCAACTTTGTGCAAAATGGCTTTTTATTATCTAGTTCTCTTCTCCTGCTGATTATCAACGGGTGCTTACCAATGGCCCGTGGTTTTGGGGTAGGGCTGGCCTTTTTCTCACTCTATGGTTTGAGGATTTCAATCCTTCTACTATGGCAGTCTCCAAAATGTCGGTTTGGGTCTGTCTCCCTAATCTTCCTCTCCCCTTTTGGCATCATGTTGTTTGTGAAGCTATTGGTAACTCTATTGGTCATTTCATTAAAGTAGACTATGAACGGTCCAAACAAGGGTTATTCACATACGCTCATATTTGCATTGAGGTGGACCTCAGCAAGGGGCTTCCTGATAAGTTGGAATTACTTCATGATGGTTTCAGATGGATTCAACTTCTTGATTATGAGAATACAACCTTCCGGTGTAGATTATGTCACCAAATTGGTCACCTGCAAGAGGCTTGCATGCTCAATAAGTCTCAAAAAAAAAAAAATGACTACTCCATGGCCTAAAGGTTGGTAGCCATTTTCAGCACCACAAGTCAACACATGCTCTCCTCCCAAAAATTCTAAAAATATGAGTGTTGAGGTTCCCTTGGCTGGCGGTGGTACCAAGCGGTCGCATGTCTCTGAGTCCTCTAGTTCTAACCCGAGTCAAGATAGCCCTGCCCAATTCCCCCACTTACATTGGCTCTCTCACAAATGCCATAGATCGTTGTCACAAAATATAAGGAAAATAAGGGGCGCTTTGTTGCTCCTACCTCTCAGGGGTCCTTTGGTTCTCCTGGTCCTTATGTTCCTTCATCGTTGGATGGTTTTACTTTTAACGTTTAGTGTTTTTTATTGCTTTCCTAGGCATGGCCTAGTTTGTTTGTGGCTTTGGGGCATGCTCTCATACCGCTGGATTTTTTGTTGAGAGAATCTTGTATCATGTTGCATTTAATATAATATAAGATCTTTTCATCAAAAATAAATAAATCATAAAGAAATCCTTATATTTTCAAAAATTCTATTGTGGTTGCCACAAACCGACGAGCAACTTAATGGCATCTTTGTATAACTACAAACAAAATTTGTAGTGAAAATTTATTCTTAATATTATACTATTTTTAATTAAACGAGACACATGAACTACTCAATACTTACTCAACCATATCCCCCAAATATTCTCTCCTTGTTTACTCCTCTATATGGAAAATGTTTTAATTAGACCACCTAAATAACTTCCTCTTTTGGTGAAGAACTATAACCCCTTTATTTATTTTTTATTTTTCCTCTCATATTCCTTAGTTTGTGGAAATTTTTTTCTTATTCGCTACAATGTGGATAATAGTTCACTCATTAAAATTGACGAACAACTATGTCTTTCATTACAATGACATAGACGCCATACTTTGCATCTCCGACATATCAATAAGACTACATTAACATGAGGTTTTGCAAGAGAAGGTGAACGAGTTGCTACAAATGCATCCTCCACTAATGACAACTTAGCTAATAAAATGTTCTCGACCTCTCCACCTTTCACCCTCGGGGACTACATTATTTCAACTAACTTTCCCACTCATAACATTCCATGGAATTGTCTATGGCCATCCATTTGTCTTCTAAGATGATGTCTTTGTTAAATCTTGTTCTATTTTCATCCTTTATTTTGCATCTCATTATTAGAAAAGATAAATTATATCAATATCATCATCTACCCATGTCATCCACAACGTCAAAATAGTTAGCAATGACTCGCTTTGAGGTTCCCGGACTTGCTTTACTACATATCTTCTAGGTATTCTAGATCTCGTGCTTGAATTCTTGATACCCCGTGTGTTGTAATATATAAGGCATATAATTTATTAATAATAATTTAAGTTATCAAAATTTCATTCAAATATGATGATTAATGACAACCCACATGGACTTACTAAACATATCGAATAGTTAAAGTTTTGGGAGTTGTAGGTATCACACCTACTTGATAAGAGTGCAAGAAATCAAACTTAAATTCTAGTCAAAGAAAGGTCTCACGAGGGTGAGACATTCATTTCTCTTTCATTAGTGCTTTAGGTATTGAGATCTCACTTGGGAAAGAACTATATCAACCAGCTTTATTTCCATGGTCATTAACAAGTTGTCACATGGGAAATGCCACACGTGTTTAAATATAGCTATGAATGTCTAGATTCACAAGGAGAGGTTCACATTTGAAAGATCCATATAAAAACATACATACCCTCTTTTGGATTATAATGTGTATCTCGGAAAGACAATGTGTGGTACAATTGGATTGTATTACACATAATTCTACTGAAAAGAATAAAAGTATTTCAAAGATTTTAAATACACGGAGTAAAATCTTAATTATGGTAATAACTTAATGGTGCAACAGAGAGATTGATAGGAAAGGGAGGATTGAAAACCAAATATATTAATGAGGGGTGAGTAGAGTAAATTTTAGGGGTGAATATTTGTGAAAAGGCGAATTTAAGGAATTTTGAATTTGGAGAATTTTATACTACCGTATGGTAGCGCGCTCACCAAAATTTTATGGGGCCTAAAAAAATTGAATATAATTTCACCTTCATGTTTCCACCAAGGGCCGACTAATGTTAGTATATTCACCTTTATGTTATAACATTCTAATATATATAGGATTAATTCACCATAATATAGTCCTATTATTTACATTATAAGCATGTGAATAATCCGAAAGTATAAGACCACAAGACAAAGGATTAAGGAAAAAGTGAAAAATTCAAGAGGTAAGTGAAAAGAGAAGTATGTCTCGTAGACCGACAAGGTTATTTTATGATGACATATGATATCAATTATTTGTGTTACTATTATCTCTCGAAAGTGCACCTGGTTGAGAGATGACAATAGGGGTTCTAAGATTTCTTTGAATCTCTCACTTTCGTAGATACAATGGAAACACCTCAGGTCTGTGGGTATACCTATTGTTGAGGTGAGTCTTCATGATCATCAATCTTTGGTTCCTTATTGATGTATCCTAAACTAATTTTTTTGGGGTTTTGAGGGTAAAAAGATGATCAGAATCTGAAATTGAAAAGGGTGATACACCAAAATTATTGAGGGCTTTGACTGAGTATATGCACAATAAAATTGAGAATGAATTTTGGATGCACAAACCAATGGTTTTTTAGTAGAATATTAAGGAAAAACACTTTATGTATTGAGGGATAAATCACAACAAGATAAACATGCACACTAAGATTATGTAGAAAAGACCAAATTTGCAACAAGGTACAATGATTAATCAAGGAATTGACATTCACAAGAATTAATGAAGAGATACACACCACTGCAAATAATTGGAAAGGAAAAAATCAGTTCTCATTCAAGGCAAAACTGGCATAAAATTGCTTCATCACTCTTATGTCCAAAAAGTCCTCCCTATGTCCAAAACTCCTCCATATGCTTTGTCAATATACACAATATATAGCAAAATAATTCACCCAACCCATCCTAGAAATAGGTTAAAATTTGTACTCACCTATGCATGATAATTTTACCCCTTTATCATGAAGAAAAAAATAGACATACCAATTACAATGAGGCATTAATAGCCTTAGTTACAAAAATAAACTCAAGTCAAAGTGTAGTTGACTGATCTATTTTTAATAAAACTTGGGTGAATAATTTTGCTAAAATTAAATACTTGCTTGTTGTGCAAGTCTTCTCCAATGTGCATGCAATCTTTGTCTTCTTCGCTTGATGTGACACTTACAATTTGATCCACTTGCAATGATAAATTTAGCATTCTTTAATTCTTCCCCTTGGATGCACATGAAAAAATTAATCTTCCTACAAGCAAAATAATGTATTTCTCTTCAATACTTTGCAAAACATTCACCCTCCAATATGGGGACCACCTATAGGCATGTGCAAGAAAATAATACCATTATTTGTAAAAAAAAAAGGTAATTAGCAAAAGTGGTCCTCATGATCCTTGTTGTTGACATCTCAGCATATACTCAACTATTCTATCTTCTAGTGGATGACATGAAAAAGATACTCCTGTGCAAAATAATGCCACCCCGCGGTGGGGACCACCTTCATTCTTCTCCACTTGTCTTATCACCTTGATTCAAAAATAATAATAGTGGGGCTCCTTTACCTTAATCATGGCACATTCATCACCTATTATCTTCCATTGACCCACTTATATTCTCATGGCATATTTTATGATTCATGTGGGTCAAATTTGACTAATACATGGTCTAATGATATGGCCTTTGATTATCATTTCATAGACTAAGCCTTATGTTAAGGTCAAAAACAACAATCATTGTTTAATAATCATGATCCCTCTATTCATTCTCATGGCATATACTATTGCCCCAATAATTTTGATGAATATACAGCACTTTTGAACTTAATCACGACATACTATAGTCAAAATAAATCACGGCTTTAGAACTATATGGTCCCCTTTCTCACGATGAACGATCCTTTGACATTGTTGGTGGCACATTCAAACCATGGTTGAGCTAGGGTTTTTGGATCTGCATCTGAGATAGTGCCACGTAATGTACTTTAACTCATATTGAGTTAATTAACTCACTGAATGAGTTAATGGAGGCAAAAAGGGTTGGAGCTCTAACAACATGTATTGTATGTCCACATGTAATTGTTGCTGGGAATTGGAGATGATGATGAAGTAGCTAAAGATGAAGCAATACAAGGAGCACGAAAGAACCAACCCAATTAGGCAATGATGGGTTTCTTCTCTCTCCATTTTCCTATTGTTTTAAATACATTCATCTTTTATTTATAGTACATATAAGTTACATCCCATAGCTTGTGTGGGAAACACTGAATTTCTTAATGAATAAATAACATTAATTTTTGTAACTGGAGTTGTCCATTTCTTTCTACATTCAAATTTTATGATATGTATTGATTGTATAACGAAATAACAACTCAATCACATGATTAATTGTATTAAAACATGCAGAAATAATGATTTTTATATACCTATAACTTAATAACGAACCCTTCTCCATTCCATGTAATCGTAATCTGTTTGCATACTCCTGAATATAAAATTTCACCTAAATTGTGATTCCTACCTTTAATAAGGTAATGCATTAGTCCTTCGGGATTCTCGTGTTTCCTTTCTCAAGACGAATGTGGAATGAAAGTCTATGTGAGGTGTTACATTATGTAACATCACACATAGCTACAAATCACATGTAGTTAATCAATTCGCAAATCGAACACACAATAAAACTATATGAATTCCCCTAGTTAGGTCCATTTCATCAATGCCTTCCATCGTAAACAAAGTTTTGAGTTTCCATTTTTACATGAGTGCAAAAATTGTCAACAGCTACCACTCGACAATAAATTATGTGATGAGTCATGACAGATGACAAGGCAAATGTGAAAGTGTTACCAGTGAAACATGTATAAGTGTTATAAGCTGATAACATATATACGTGTTATCTACTCGATAACAATTATATGTGTTGTCGACACGTAACAAATATATGTGTTATTCGGCATGTATCGAGATTTTATGCAGCCGCCCTACATATTGCTTTGCCATTCGAGTTATCGGTTGTGTTTTCATCCGTCATTCTTAAGTTGTGTTGCCTTACATTTGGATAAAGTCATGTTGCCATCAGTATTTGAATGTTCTATGTTTTTTTCCAATGTGCAGTCTTCAAAATCATCCATTCAATGGCCCCTGTTACAAATGAGAAAAGAACTCAAGGAAAAAGAAAACACAATATGAACATTTCAAAATATTTTAGTTAGCCAACAAGAACTCCCAAAGGACAAGAGGTAAGAAAACCAATTTCTACTATGATAATGTTACTTTATTTTTTTTATTTACTTAGGGAAGATGTAAGTAGACTAATTTCTCTCAAATTCAAAAAACCCTAGCAGTGATCTTACTCTAGAAAAAATTGCTAATCACTGTGAGTAATACAATTCAAATTGATAGTATCGATAATCCCATTTCCCATCCAAATCACACTTCTGATAAGCATTCCAGAAACTCACATCAGAAACCTAAGAGTGGGAAGTGGACTATAGGAAGGACTTATAAATTTGAATGGTCAACCATCCATTCAATGAACCTTAAAATAGTACTAATACTCCTACAGAATGTAGATGTACTATCTCGTAGTTGGAAACATGACAGAGACCACAAAATGCAATTGAAGTTGATACAATAGAGAAGCATTGTGGGAAATTATACGAGTCTAAAAAGTAAGATAATGGAATAGTTATAAAAACAAATAGATGGAAAACTAAGGAAGATTTTTGCATATGAGATATGCCATAGAATATGATCATCATCATAAATATCTTCAGACCTAGTTGAGAAAGGTGGAACTATAAAGGCTAGATTTGAAAAATCTACTAACATAAGTCTTCAGAAAAACTCATTCAATTCAGAACAAAGATTTCACATTTTAAAAAGGGAAGACCAATTTCAGATCTCATTAATTACAAGACATTGTTTTAATCTAATGGATTTATAAATATTCCAACAACACATTGGTCAGATATCGGCATGGGAGATGGAAAAGTGTATGGGAGAAATTGAAATCACTGATTTGAGAGAGAATGTAAAAATGCAAATTTTATCGCTTTGTCGATTGATGAGGTCATAAAGAATAGATAATACATCTTGGGTGTGTATGCATGTCTATAATTTCAGTTTCAATAACCATTTCATGGAAAATCATCTACTAAATATGCACAAAATGATGGAGAATTACAATGCTGACAACATCTCGTAAAACTTCTTATTAAAAATGTACCTTCATTGGATATGTCTCATCAACTATAACATTTGGTCTTCATTGGATATGTCTCATCAATTATAACATTTGTGCTTTCTACTATCTTTTGTAGACTTTTAATATAACACCTATATTCTGAGCTTACTGATGAGCATCCCAAGAATGTACCTTCATCATTTCTTGATTCAAAATTACCTAGGTTGCCTTCATCCCTCTCGATGAAACACCTACTTAAAAACACTATTAGATGTTTCACATTTACAAGCCTTCCTTTCCAAAGCTCATAGGGTGTCTTCTTATTGTTTATCCTTATTTTCATCTATTTAAGATGTAGATTGTTGTACTAACTACCTCCCTCTAATAGTCATTAGATACTTTGTACTCATTCGACATGGTTCTTTCCATCTCTTGAACAATCCTATTTTTTCTCTCCATAACTCCATTTTGTTGAGATTTTCTAGCTACTAAGAATTTCCTTCTTATTCCATCACTTAAAAAAAATCATCAAACTCATTTGACTAAAACTCGCCACCTCTATCAGATTTCAAGCTTTTGATTTTTGCATTTTTCTCATTTCCAACTAGAGCTTTGACTTTTTGAACTTGTCAAGGGCTTCTGATTTTTCTTTCAAGAATGCAACCCAAGTCATTCTTGTGTAATCATAAATCAAAAATATGAAGTAACTCTTACTTTGAATTCTATCAATCCTTTTGGGTCCAAAAATATCAGTATGGATTAGTTCTAGTGGTCTTGTTGTGGAGTATTCCCTAGAGTTGAATCTTCTTCTAGTTTATTTTCCATGTAATCATGCTTTGAAAAGTGTATTAGTAGGTTTGGTAATATTGGACATGTTACTCACACATCCCTTGGAGATAAGTTTAACAAGATTCTCAAAATTTATGTGCCCTAACCTCCTATGTCAAAGCTAACTATCATCAATATTTATTATGAGGCATTTCTCCTTGTTGATCTCTTTTAAGACAAACATGTTGTTCTTGGACCTTTTGGCCTTACCAACTAGCTTGTATAATTTTTTCTTCCTTATATCACAACATTTGTCATGAAATTACAAGGTGTACCCTTGCTTGCACATTTGACTCACACTTAGCAGGTTGTGCTTTAATCCTTCTACATACATGGCATTCTCTTACTACATTTCCATTATCTAAACTCAATGTGCCCTTACCTACAATGTTTGCAGATGTGTTATCTCAAAATCTTACTGTTCTTGAGGCATCCTCTTTAAATGAGATTAATTTTCCCTTATTCCCCGTACTATGACTTCCTTAAAATCCTATAAAATTACTTTTACATGTCGACGATTTTTTTCCTTGTTGTTGGGTTTCCAAGGACGATCAATGTGAATGCTTAAAATCGAAATAATGTACCATAACTTATATAAGACAGTAAGAAACATATTAAACATTTATCATTATGGGTGCGACTCTAAAATGGAAGTGGACCTCTTATCAACATAATGGTTGATTCATTGTATGATGATTATGTTTTCTTTCTTATCCCTCCCCTTTCCTTTATCATGTTTTCACAATCCCAAAACTAAGTCTTGTTCAAATGTATCTAAATATGTTGTACTACCCAAATTTCCATGTTGTATATGCCCTATAAAGTTTACTTATAATTAGTTATATGAATCTAAAATGGCATTTATTCACAACCTTAATCCCACATTGGTCGGAAGTGTTGATTTTTAAACATATATATTTATTAATATCTTGATCCTTATGCTAATGGTGTTGATTCCATAATAAAAGTGTGCCTCCTATTACCATAATATTTGACTGGTTTTAGAATGAGTATGTTTACTTTCTTGGATATCCTCTCTCCTCTTTTTGGCTTCACATTCCCAAAAAAACATCATTTAAATTATTCTAAAAACATGTCCTACCACCCTAAGGTGAATATGAGTCTTCATTACTTATATAACTCCAAAATCCTCATTCATTTATAAATTCAATCCCACATTTGATGGTGGGTCAAGTCCATGAAAATGATCCTTATATATAAATGGGGGCAAGAACACAATGAAATTCACCCTCCTATTAACATAATGATTAATTAAAAGTGGGATTATTTAATATGTTTGTTTACTCTTTACTCGACCTTCCCTTCTCCTCCTTTTTGTCTTAATTATGTTTATTTATTTATTTGTAAAGTGCTAATGAATTGACGATATTAATATAGACACAAATTCATACTCCCACTACACGCATATGGTATAAATTAAAAAAAAAAAATGGTAAAAAATAGTTGAATTGGGGACCACAATGTATACAAACATGTCATTGACTATAATACATATGTGATTAAACTCTATTTCTAACATATCTTCAAACTTCATTAGTTTTTTAACCTAATTTAATTCCAAATGATGAATCTAACTAAACATATTGTATCTTTGTATCCATATCCTAGTGTCATATAAAAATAAATGGCATTCATGCATTTATATATTCCAACTAGAATTTACTCTACCGATGATAATGTGTAATGACAATTATTTTTCCACTAGAAATCTACTAACAAAATAATAATAATGGTTGATTACTTATAATATGAGTATGTTTGATTTCTCATAATTTACCAATCCTCTTTTGTAGTTTCATAATCTTATAATATAAATCTTATTCAAATACCTCTTAAAAATATACCTTATCACCCTAAGTCATATATTCATCTTTAGTTCATCTTGAATTAATTCGTTGACTCTAAAACCCCGATTAGTTCAATAAATTAATCTCGCATTGGTTGGTTGGCTTGATTGAAAAAAATTATACTTGTTCAAAGGAGGTGATACCTCAAGTAATTTTAGTGATTGATATTTTCCGTTTAACTAAAATTAACTTTTTAATTTAAAAATGACTAATCGGAAAATAAATGCATTGATCCATTAACCCCAATTTTATTTCATTTATTTTATTAAACCACTTCTAATCACTATAAAAATATATTTATATAAATTTCAAATAAATAACCATGGTCGCACCTCGCTTACGTGACACTTATCACCGAAAACAACACAATTTAGGGTTTGGTACATGTTCGAGCTTTCTAAAATCATGTAAGGTTTATAAAAAAACATAACCCTTCCCTAGATTGTGAGGCAAAGACAAGTTCTCGCCATTCTCAATCACATTGAGATCCGATATCATCCGTAATCACTATATAATATCTACAACAAGTTCTCTAGCAAGTCATACTCAATATTCGACCCTACGCTCTCCTCCACATTTATCATGAATGAGATGATGAACAATTGTATTAATTTGAGCATTTTTGCACTAAATTTGATAAAATGTTTGTATGCAGAGAATGGAATGGATGCTAAAGAATGTGTTGTAGCATGTATCACAAGAAATAACACTTTTTTTTCTAATAAGATTTTCATTCTTACATATAACAGGACTACTTTTAACCATTTTACCTAACTATCACACATGTTAAGCAGTTGACAATATGGTCAATTGTTGATAGAATATTCAATAAAAATTATTGAAGCGCAAAGTGGTTAGGTGTGTGTCTAGTAGACAGGAGGTCATGGGTTCCATTTTGGTCCACTACAACGTAAACTCTCTCGAGACTTAGGCCCTTCCACTTCTAACAATGTCATTATATAAAAGCAGAGACCCCATATTTCATGGTAATGCCCCTTTTTAAGGCTGCCATTTTCCTCAGAAATTAGAGTTTGGAATAAATTTTCCTGCTTTTCAATTGAAATGTATGAAATAAGGGTTTATATATTTGACAAATATTTTTTCCATTTAGTCTTTATGTGCTTTCTCCGTAAAGATCATGCTCTATGGTGAATCTTTATTTAGTAAATATTTATAACATTGAGTAAATGTAATATTAATAAAAAATCAAATCTTTACAATTTACCAAAATACTTTCATAATAAGCTACTTTGTTATGATATATTTATCTCCCATGGGTCATTAAAACAAGATACATGGCGCACGCTATTATGATGTAACATCTAACACAAAATATAGATCAGAATTAAAATGTATGTTTTGGAGTTATTGTCAAATTACGAGAGATGGGAGTGGAAAATAACTCCAAAACATACATTCTAATGGACTACATGTTATTTTGTTCAAAGAAATAAAGAATATTTTTCAATTTATTACATAAAATTAAATGTACAAACAATAATATGACAATATTGTTAATTAGATTATTACTTTCATTAATAGGAGCTTCTGTTAGCTTAATTTAATACATCCTATCCTATGTTGCATATGGTTACTCCTTAACCGTCCTCGCTTGTGTAACCGCTTCCCTGCTTTATATTCTTCTTGTCTGTTGTTTTATTTACACATTGAATACATTCTTCTTTATCTCTGCTATCATTGGTATCAGATCTTTAAGTAACTCGTGGCCTATGCACAGTAGTTAGAATATTTTTCTCTTGACATTTTTCTGATTGTGTTTTGGCATTGAGCGACCTGCAAGAAACTGGAGTTTTTTCGCAATAATCAAAGAAAGATAAGGCGTATCGTGAGCGACCTATCTCAAATTTCTATGTTTGAAAGCCTTGGCGTGTAGGAGAATTCCCGAGCATCTCTCTCTCCCCTACAGACATGGACATGGCAAAGCGTGACCAAGTGAAAAGGAAAAGCCACTATTTTGATCTCGAGTCTTGGCCTAAGCAGGCAACACCGCAGCACCGCGCATGGGAAACGTGATAATTTTCATTTATCGAAATAATTAATCAAAGCGAAGTGACAAAAGAAGCGAAAAGCGTGGAAACCTCCAAGCCTTTGGAGCACACCGTTACGAAGCAAGGTTGACCATAGCCAAAAACAACATTGTGTGGAAGCAACGAGGAGGCCGGAGACCGTGTGAAACTTGCATCGTGAAGAGCTTGGTGAGAGAGGGTAATCCGTATAACCTCTCCACATACATGTTGCACATTTCGATGCCGAGAGTCTTATGAGTAACCCTTCCGCTGGTCACATCTCGAGAACCCAAGAGGACACCACCGGCATCTATTTTTCCTTGCTCAATGAATTGCTTAATCGAGGATTGTTACGAACTATTTTTGATGAATTGGTGTCAAGGATTGTTCACACTATTTCTGGTTGAATTGGTGTTGCGCACGGCCAATCCATGAAGAATTGAGCATGATGATGCGTATGATGAACGTGAAGTAAACACCCACAGAGTGTCCATGTCTCACTGCACGAGCTTATAGAGCCCATCTTCGTGATAGGTTCCTTCAGTAAGCATTTGTAACCATTTTTGAACAATCAATAAATAAAATACAATTTTGAGTTTTTGGAAATGTCTGCACCTCGCATTTTGTTTCGGATGCCCAGTTGCTAAAAGGGCCAAATTTTTCCACATGGAAAACCAAGATGCACGATTCTTCACTTGAAGATCTTTGGGGGATCGTTTCTGCACAAATGCCCCTCCCACAGACGCTGATCTATTGGCTAAGTATGAAAAGGCCGATGCAAAAGCATTAATGCTTATCACTCTGAGCCTTTCTGATGAGGTTCAACCTCACATTCGGGAAGCAACCACTTCCTCTATGGCATGGGCCACGTTGTGTACCATCTATGAAGCCAAGAATCTAATGATGATGTCTGCATCTTCAGAAAAAGCTTCACACAATGAGTATGCATGATGGCGAATCAGTTGAAGCCTTCTTGTGGCATGTGGCCGAGTTACACGCAGAAATTTCTGCTCTCGGTGAACCGGTGGATGACAAGTTGCTAGTCCCGCTCACCTTGCGAGCTCTTCCTTCCCGGTTTCGACACTGATCACCACATTGACCATCACTCAACAGGAGGTGAGTTTTTCAAACTAGTGAATTATCTCCAAGCAGAAGAAGCCATTCAAAATGTTCAAGAAGCCTTCGAAGACAAGGCTCTCATCACGAGGCAAAAGCATAAGTAACAAGCCTCAGAAAGGGCAACAGCCCCCAAAATCAAACGAAAGCAACATCCACAAGAAGAACCTTCTCAAAGCGCCACCACAAAGGCCACACCCCGTATAAAGCAGTAAACAACAAGGCGGATCGATGGTGCCACATTTGCTCCATGAATACACACACGATTGCGAACTATTATTACAACGGTCACAAGCATGGCAACTCTAGTGAAGAGAGAACTTCTGCCAAGGATATTCCAAGAAATCCCAATGGCGTGCTCGTAATCAGAGGCAGAAGGGTCATATTGCTACTCAACAGGATGCCTCCTCCGATGAAGAGGTTCCAGACACAACTCATCCGACATTGTCCTAGTCTCGCAGACTTCGCAGCCATCAGAAAGTGTCTGTTGATTGATTCGGCACCAACAAACACATGACTAGCAATAAGAAGTTGTTCCATACCCTGAGTGACCGCCCACTAGAGATCGGATCACCATCGCAGATAATCAGGAGTATATTGCGGTGGGGATTGGTGATGTCATCATTCCTCTTGGGACATGAAGATGTACACTCACGAAGGTGCTATATGTTCCAGGTTTGACCTCAAATCTCTTGTCTTGTGAGTCAACTTCTTAATCATCGAATGCGGGTCAAATTCTTTGTTCAGAAAGGGGTCAAGTCCTGCATCATTTCCCAGGGAGACTTAGTTATTGCTCGAGCATTTATGAAGGGCCATCTATTTACACTGGATGTGGTCACTTCATCTAACATTGCTCTCTCTACTTCAACGGCGGAGTCCACTGCACTATGGCACTTTCGATATGGTCATCTTTCTACCGGGGCTCTACATCACTCAAGTGCCAAGGAAATGGTAAGAGGGCTTCCTCCACTCTCCCATTCCTTACCTATTTTCTCGATGTCTTCATGGGAAAACAACACAGAGGTCCATTCAAACAAAGCTCTTATCATTCTACGAGCATCTTCAGGTTGTACACACCGATCTATGTGGACCCCTACCAGCTAGCTTCCAAGGTTTTGAATACTTCCAGCTCATCATTGATGATTACTCATGGAAAATGTGGGTATATTTTCTCCGAAGAAGAGTGAGGCATTTTCCAATTTCCAAACCTTTACCAACGAAGCCACCAGTAGTCTGGGAAGCCTCTCCTTCTCCTCCACTCAGATCGAGGGGGAATTTGTATCAAGAAGTTCTTAGCATACCTAAAGTAACATGGCATTCAACAACATCTGACTACACCCTACACACCCCAACAAAATGGGATTTTTGAGCGACACAACAGGACTGTCATGGAGATGGCTCATTGTATGCTCTCCACCGCCAAGTTGGAGGATCAGTTTTGGGCAGAAGTAGTCCAGATAGCAGTGTATCTACTCAACCGGCACCCACGAAGATCTTACAAAACAAGACACCTGAAGAGGTATGGACTGGTCGTAAACCTTCTATCTATCATTTGAGAGTTTTTGGTTATACATATATGCATGTTCCAGATGAGAAAAGGAAGAAGATCGATCCAAAGACACTGCCATGTCTTTTCTTGGGGTATAGTACTACCTCAAAGGCATATCGTCTCATGGATCCTGAGATGAAGAAAATCTACGAGAGTCGAGATGTGGTGTGTGATGAGTCATCCTTTGACTCCCTACCACACAATGGAGATCTAGTACCGACCTCATCACATAGATTGCTCACACATCCAGATGATGGGCAAGATGATTCTTCTCAGAGAGAAGAAGAGCTGAGTGGAGACTTATTCATTGATCTAGGCACACTGGAAAACACATCTTCACATCAAAGCAATAAACACCAACGTCCGAAATGGGTCCAAAATACTATTGGGGATGCACACCTGAACTCACTTCCAGTACTTCTACGGAGTCAGAACACGAAGTCAAGCCAAACATGAGGTAAATTTTACACTCATGAGTTCGGGCTGTTGATAAGACCAACCTCGACACTGCTCGTGAGGCATTAGACCAACCACAAGTGGAAATAAGCTATGAATGCCGAATATGATTCCCTACTTCAGAATCGACGTGGAACTTGTCGATCTTCCTCCAGGTAAGAAATCCATTAGGCTGCAAATGGATTTTCAAAACAAAATATAAGGCAGATGGTTCAATCGACAAACACAAAGCATGACTTGTTGCAAAGGGTTATGCTCAGCAAGAAGGAATTGACTATGACGAGACCTTTGCACCCACTACGAAGATCAAAACCATCAGAGTTGTCTGATGCACTGACAACACAAAATGGATGGAAACTTCAACAGATGGATGTCAAGAGTGCTTTTCTGAATGGTGATCTCAAAGAAGAAGTATACATGGCCCAACCTGAAGGGTTTGTAGATGAGCATCAACCACACAAGGTATGTCATCTGATAAAGTCACTTTATGGACTCAAACAAGCACCTAGGGCATGGTATATAAAAATTGATGATCACCTATTGCAACATGGATTCACTCATAGCCCCTCAGATACAAATTTGTATATCAAGAAGGTAGGAACAGAGATTGTTATTCTAGTTTTGTACGTAGATGATCTTGTGATCACAGAAGTTCTAACAATCTTGTGGATGATGTAAAGAATGATCTGAAGAAATCCTTCGACATGACCGATTTGGGGCTACTTCACTACTGTCTTGGCTTAGAGATATGGCATAAAGAAGAATCATATCTTCGTCTCCCAGATGAAATATGCCAAGACACTCCTGAGAAGTATGGAATGTCATATTGTAAACCAATGTCCACACCTATGGAAAAAGGTTTGCAATTATCTAGATTCCGTGGATTCACCATGCAGATGGGCACTCACTACAGGTGAAGCTTGTGGGGAGTCTCATTTACTTGACTTATACCAGCCGTGCCATCTTTGCTTTGCAGTGAGCTATCTCACCAGATTTATGTAGAGCCAAAGAAATGTCATTGGATAGTAAAGAAAGCATGTGTTGAGATATGTCCGAGGTATAGTTGACTTTGGTCTCGAGTATCAAGAACACTCAGCTTCTTCTTATAGGATATACAGAACTCGACTATGCAGATCCGCTGATGACAGAAATCCACTTCAGGATATGTTTTTCATCTCGATCTGACCTATCTCATGGATTAGCAAGAAGCAAAACTGTTTCTCTCTCATCCACCGAGGTCAATACCGCGCCGCATGAGGAGCCAGTGTGTGCGCAAGTGATTTGGTTACGCCCATTCTTGCAGATATAGGGATTCCTTTCCAAGAGAAACCTCCCATCATTCACTCGCGACAATCAAGGTGTGTCAAGCTTGTGAAGAATCCTATTTTTTCATGAAACGAACAAAGCATATTGAGGTCGAATGTCACTACATTCGTGAATTAACACATTAAATACATTGTTCTTTGTCTTATCAACCACCAAATTCAGCTCCAAGATCCACCCTACCGATTTTCAAAGTCATAGATATTCTCACCAAGCCTCTCAAAAGGTGAAGTTGATTTGTTTAGGGGGTACATATGTAGGAACAATGTATTAAGGGGGAAACATTTCCTATCCTACGCCACATAAGGATTTTGTCTAGATGACAAATATCATGTTGCCAACTTATGGTAGAAGAATCGATGTACTCATTTAGTCCATCTTGTCGTTCATATTTTATTTTTAAATTTAGATGTAATTTTTTTGTTAGGTTAGTTTTATTTTAGGTTTTACCTTTAGATGTGTTTTATAAATAAATGTTTTATATTTGTAACTAAAATTTAACTAGCATAGATGTCTTAAATACATCTATCTAAGAGAGACCGAGAGATATCAATCTCAAGGTGCCTTGGAAGATGGCACGTGTTTATTCTTTGAAAGATGACAACACTTTTAATAGAGGTTGGGAGGGTAGGCAAGTCTTTAATGGAAATAAGGAAAAAAATAAAAGACCCGGAAATTGATACTTCTTAAATGAATTTTCTTAAAAAGATAAATTGATTAAGATGGGAATTTATTCATTAATTAGTGAACTAGTCTCAATTACTCATAAGCATGATAGTGTATTCTATAAGATGCAAGTACATTCTTCCATGAAAAGATATTACATTTTGTCCTTTGGTCAAGCACATGGCGTCTATATACTAAAGCTCCCATTCTGGAATTTAAATTTCTTCATTTTCTTTTCACCTAATTTTACACACATATTGAGCAGAGAACCTATAAATGCATCATCCGACAAAAACACTTTCTATTATGCTTCAATGGATGTCCATACATTATTTTGAAGCTCTTATTTAGTCATGATATGTGATTATGTTAGACACGGTGGGTTGATTCAGTTGAGTAATTGTTCATTGCATTTGTTGAAACACTCTCAATATATTTTGGAGAAGGGGTTAAATTTGACAAGCACTTAGATGTTTTTCATGGTTTTAGCCATAAAAATACTTGCAAATATTTGAATTAATCATTCACATGACTTGGAATATGACCATTATATATAGACACACACACACACACACACACACACACACACACACACACACACACACACACACACACACACACACACACACACACACACACACACACACACACACACTAATTGCATATTAAAAATGGTTAAATAAATATAGAATAATAATTGGTAAATGACATTGTTTTACATTTTTAAGGACAATATTGAAAACATTTTGCCACAATTTATTTTTTTAGACACATAGGTTGCCATTAAATTTAAGCCTTACTCTTTAGGATGACTATGTTCAAATCATCCTAAATTTGTTTTTCACCGATCAATAAGAAACTTTTAAAAGAATGTTATGAAAGTATTAGTCATTAATAGTTAAGAATACATATACACATGTAAACAATTGTAAATGTTAAATAAAAGTTGGATTCATGATCACAAAGTCTCCCCACCTTGGTCGAATTTATTTCACCTTTATAAACTCCAATCTAAACACAATACAAATAGTGTTATTAGGATTGATTAATTTAAAAAATACATAAAACACTAAGAAAAAATACACATTAACAATTACGAGGATCAATTTCCTCTTTGAATTCATCTAAAGGAATGTAGTACAATTAACACATCATCGAAATCTCCCATTCCACCCCTACCTATAACTTGTATAGAGATCGTGACCTTGATGAATACATGTTTCTCAAATAAGAATTCCTCATATGATTTTAGCCCATTTATTTTGAGGAGAGGCTTTCTCATGTCCATTTGAAATTTTTTTTTTTTGCATAAGAAATATATGTTTTTGCAACAAGTATCAAAAGAAATGCAAACCATCTCTACAAGGTAGTTTCTAATCCTTGAGAAGATTGTTTCCATCTGTAGACACCCTAATTTCACATATGTCCTAAATCAATTAATTCCCCTTCCTCATTTCCCACAAAAATACACTTCGAATTAATCAAATATAATTTGATTAATTATCCATTTCAAAATCTAAAAAATAACCCAATCCTCACCACATGTCATTATTCTCCATGTTTTTCTACTATTGAATTAAAAATTCAAATTCAAATCCTCACCCACCCTTCGTGGTCCCCACTCACCTAAAATCCTCCACTTATGAATTAAAAATATAATTCAAATCCTCACCCATTCTTCGTGGCCCCCACTCATCTAATCTTGCCCACATTTTCAAACCACTCACCTAATCTTGCCCACATTTTCAAACCACTCACTTAATCTTGCCCACATTTTCAAACCATGATTACTTAAATTAATCTAAGTTAATCACTCCGCTATAAATACAACCTTACCCCTCCCCTCTAAACACACGGAGAATAAGCTTGAATGCCATATCTAAGTTTTTGCATCCTTTGAGCAAAGAACATCCTTTTACCTCATCCTAATGCCCAAATAGCCTCATAATCATTTTTCCCATCTAGTGCAAAGTAAGAGGATCATTGTTGCAGGAAGGTCTTGCTCCGTCTCGAAGAAAAGCACCTACATATCACACAATCAGGGCTCAATCCAAGTTTCCTATCCCATTCGAGGTTTCTTTATGGAACGCGAAGGAGGAGGTACGATTATTGGTATTTTACTTCCTTGTTAGTAGTGTATTTTTCCTAGCTTACATTCTGGCACGCCCGGTTACTTTCGATCTGTTACCATTAATTTCCCAATTAGTGGTTTTATCTGATTCTTTGTTTATTATTGTTCGTTATTATTTCTTTTTCTGTTCCTTATGGCCTTCTTTGGTTAACCTTCACGCTTTGGGTAGTGTTTTTGTTGTGTGGTGTCTTGTGGTGTATCTGCAGGTTATAACAACAATGAAACTATGAAGCTCATCTTGTCTTTGATCTTCTCGGTGCTTGGTGTTTAGTTCCCAGTTCTGATTTTGCTATTCACTTGTAATCTATAAAAACACATGAACTAGTCATTAGTTTATCATCTTACTGTCATGGGACAACTAATCTGGAAAATACATTTCTTTATTTACTTTTGCTAAAATAACTTGCTTTGTAGGAAGTTAATCATTTTTTTCTTTTATTTTAATCAATCATTTTGTGATCTAACTCTTTCTTTCTGTTTATTGTTCTTTTTTAACCTTGCTGTCAAAATTTTAGCTTCTCAGGTGAAGTACAGAAGTCAGAAAATAAAAAAAGCTCCCGGGACGTTTTTCTCACGTTCAAAATTTTCATTCAGAGTGCTACCGTAGCCCATCTTCCGGAAACCATAACTTTTGCTCCCAAACTCGGAATGACTTCATTTTTTTAACGAAAAGGTATCGAAAAGATCTATGCAATGAAAAATAATTTTTAGATTTAGACTTACAGAAAATTTTTGGTTTCATTTCTTCTAACACCTGTCTTTTTAACCAAAAACAACAAAATTATAGTTTTTTTTTTTTTGTTTCACGTAACAACCTCACACGTATGCTCTTTCCTCGCACTTCAAAAGTGATCTTGGAAATCAAAACATGAGGCCATCCAGGCTCAAAAAATATTTTTATTTTTTATTTTTTTAATTTTTAATTTTTTTCCTTACATTTCAATTTTCCACGACAACACTTCTAGGTAACATTTTCACTCTTCTTTCATCGTTTTATTTTTTGTGAAAATAATCATTATCACTATTTCGCAATCATAATTAATTGTAATAATTATTAACATTTTTAAAAAATTTAAAAAATCTATTTCAATTGTATTCGCGCATGCTCTTTTCTTGCGCCCGAGAAATTATCTCGAAAAATTAGAAATGGTCACAATTTTTTAGTTTCTCTTTCTAACATTACAGGATCCTCTAGCTTTGTTTTCCAACTATCATTTCAATAATTATTTTCCTTTATCATATTATTTTGATCGTTGGTTGTGTATGCTCTTTTCCTACGCCTTCGAGTGATCTGGAAAATCAAAAATAGCCATGATCACTTTTCTAATATTTCGTTTGCAGGATAACTACTAATTTGTTTTCGTAGAACGCGTTCTTTGGCATATTATCAAAAACAAAAACAACAAAAATCCCGCAAAAATACCACCATTCAAAGAAAATTTTTGAAACCAAGAAAAAAGTATGCTCCGGTATGCAATTATTTTTTACTAGTGATTTATTTCAAGTTAGAAAGAACCTTGCATTTAATCACTTTATCATTTTGTTTTTACACATAGACGAGGTGGATTTCATCACCACCAAAGCTACACTAGTGACGTGGACTTGACTACCACACACCAACAACATTTACATCTGCATTGCACTTTGAGACCTAGTCTCATCACAGCGTTCGGTATTTACCTCACCCCTGCTCTTCACTTACAGGTAATGTTGTCATGCAACGCATGCGAGTCACGCCTAAATAGCTGTAACAACGAAGCTTGGGCATCGTCCCTATAAATCTTTGGGAGTTATAAGGACACCATACACATTCATCCCTCCATCACCTTCCACCTTTTCACAAAACCTGTTTTGGATGTGGTGATTCACTCTGAAACAGGCAAGTAAGAATTGGTGAGTCTCCTCCAGTGCTCTAAGGGTTCCCCGTACCAATTTTGTCCCCATACAGAATTAGGTATATCAGGACTAGGGTATATCGGAGGACGCATCTTCTTGGAGTAATAAGAGCCTGCATCCACCATTTCACAGCATACTTGTATGATTGCATGAAACAATGATCATTCCTGAAGAAGTTACCTCATAAGCCAAAACAATTGAATCCACATGATTACTTGTTGTTTGAAAACAAAATAGTTTAGCATTGTTTTATCATAAAACTTGGCTGATATCAATGTGTTCATTGTAAAAGTTCAGACCCTAGTTGTGTTCCACAAAAAATCAGTTCTCGACCAATTCAATACCAAGCGAAAACATCCAAACAATCCAACAACACAGACCAAAACATCACACCAATTTCATTAGCTTGCTTCATCCAACAATACATCTGTCATAGCTTGTCTTCGGCTATATCCAACTGATATTGAGTGACTAGCATTCACTCCCCATATCGTCAATTGTCAAAACATCCTTCATAGCTTGTTTCCAACTATATCAAACTAATATTGGGTGACTTGTTTGAGTTCACTCATTATTTTTTCCACCATCATGTTTATCCAAATCACAACCAACACAAATCCTTTCATAACTCATTTTGAGTTATATCACAACCATATTGAGATTAACTTGTTCAGGTTACTTTCCCTGTCAACAATCCCGAGCTTGTTTAAGCCAAACCAATCAACATCTTCATCATAGCTTATTTGAGCTATATCCCATTTGTATCGAGTACCTTGTTTGAGTGTACTCCTTACATTATCTTCTGATAAGCTTGTTTAAGCCAAATCAAACCATTTTCATTATAGATTGTTCGAGTTATCACATATTTATCCCAAGTATCTTGTTTAAGCTTACTCCTTATAGCCTTACTTGTTAACTCGATCAAGAGTCAAAACAAAGATCACAATCAATAGGTTGAGTTATTCATTGCACCTTTCTCTGTTGTCCCTCTCTTTCAACCACGATGAATTCACAAAAAACATCACACAATGAGCTATTAGAACAAATTAATAAGATAACAACATAACTCTCTCATATGGCTACCCAAATCAGTGAACGATCGCCCAAAAGGCCAATCATACAACCTCATGAAGACATTAGTTCGCGTAAATTCCAATGTTAGTTTACCCCCCTTGGAGAAATTCTCTCTAGTGTTTTTCATCAACTAAAAGAGGCTAAACTAATAAGATATCCAATTACAAAACCCTTTGTCAAAGGGGAAGCTAAACCATGTTGGTACAAACCTAACACATACTGTGAATTTCATCGCATTGATGGTCATCACACAGATAAATGTGTTCGATTTAAGAATTACATCCAAGACTTAATTAATGATGATGTCGTCTTTGTAGAACTTGATGACAATGCTCTTACAACCAACGATATATCCAATACCACGTATTTCCATGAAGAGTTGACTACTGTCGAAACTCCTATATATACTGAAATTCCACAAGATCATGACGACAATAGTCAAGCCTCTCTAATTCCAAACCAATCCATATCTTCTTCAAATTTCCTTCTATTAGTTCAAACATACATTGAACCTATTTTGGACAACAACATTCTTCCAACATCTACTAAGCACTTGAACTTATTTCAAGACTCTCTTTCAACCCAAAAATACATTGAACATGTTTTGGACAACAACATTCTTCCAACATTTTCTCGAGCACTTGAACTTATTTCAAGTCTCTCTTTCAACCTAAACATACGTTGAACCTATTTTGACAATATGTATGGAATGTTTTAGACAACCTAGTTAGGCAATCTAATGTCTTTCAATACGCACTAGTGGAATTTGTGAATCTAAGGCAAGGAAGGCCCTTCTAACTTTGAAGGTGCTGTGTGATAGATCGATCGTTAGAGGATGACACACTAGCTCGAAGGCTCCAATCAATATCGAGCTCTGGCGTGATTCGGTCTATTGGTTGTGGAATACGTGGAAAGTGACCCGGGATAGTTTCGTGTATGTCCCCAGACAGGGTCATAAGGTGGATGATAAATATAGTTAATTCTATGGATGATTCTCTGGCCTAGTCCAGAATTCCCTAGCTTTGTTAGCTGTTGTGTCTAGCGAAGATAATTGTTCAACGATGATAGGTGGAAGTGGAGTAGATTGGAATACTAGTGTGCGTAGGCCAGTATCTATGTCTAATTCACCTATGGATTCGTTAGGCTGCGGGATTTGTGGGTCACAACCATAGATTCGTGGTTGTTGTGGACCTGCTATGGTCATGCGTGGAATCAAGTCCTAATCCCTAGTATCCAGTAATCATATGCTTTCTCAGCTTCTATGTTTAGACTCAATAACTGTGTGATTTTCTCGGAATATCTCACAGGCGTTCGTGCAACCTGGATCCTTAAACTGGTATCTATGTCTGTGAGGGTGTCTCCTGCACCTGGCTGTGGGACCAAAGGATCACAACCAAAGGTTTGTTCCCTTTCTAATCCTCTTACAGTCATATATACCTAGGGTAATCTGTAATTTGGCTGATTTGACCAAAACGTGTGTGCTTGGTCGTCTTCTCTGTTTAACCCGTTCAATTGGGAATTGATTTGTTGTAAGCTTACCGTTGTTTGGAAGACTTGAATCCTAAGATTTTGGTCTATATCAGTTATTGCTGTGATGAGATTGGGCTGAGGCACGATTGGCTCGAATACGTATTCTCTGGGCTCCTAGGTCCCGTGATTGTCATGCAAAAGCAACAATATAAACGAACTGTAGTAAAATGAAAGTTAACTATTTGCAATATATCTATAGCATATATGATTTCTCTATTTTTGTATTTTCTGATGAACTATATGAATTTAAGAAAGCAACTATTTAAAATATCTAGAATTGATAACTAAACTAATAATTTAAAACAAACAAAATAGCCGAGTGTAGCTATTTGTCTGTGCAATTTGTAGATCTATTCTAAACAATAAAATAGCTTTCCTAATCTATTTGCAAGATTCTCGATCCTACCTCAGAAGTGAGGAGTGAATCATAGTTTCTCAGAAACTATCAATCCCCACAGCTTCCCTGGTAATATCGAGAATAGAATTAACTGAAATAAAGCAATTAACTACTCTATTTGATATGATTCTAACTAGAACTTTGAAAGCTAGAACCTGGATTCTGCAGAATAGTGGCGAATCCGATGGTGTGTGTGATCTTGTCCCCTCAGTGTGATCTCCTCGTTCTTTCGTGTTCACGTGGATCCAGAAAAGCGTGTAATGCTAGCATCAACAGAAGTAGATATTGGGATAAAGGCAGCTCAAAATACACACCGAATACAATGCGAGTAGGAGAGGGATAGCGCAAGAGTACAGAGCTTGGCTTATGCAATTCCTAGCGGGATTTATTGCGAGTCATGCAACATAAAGCGTCCAGAACCTGAAACTATCCTATTTGAGGAGCAAAACCTGCAACTTTAATGGCTTCCTAAGCTATTCTACTCCAATGGATTGGATGAAATAACAACACTGCTTGCACAAGATGGATTGTGGCTTACCAACGGTAAAAAACAATGCTAAGATGGATATGAACTAAACTATGAATCTAAGCAAAATGAAAAGACTAAATCTATTGAAATGAGAAAATGAGAAGTGAATGAGGGGCTAAGTAATGCATGCACAAATGGATATGTGGCTTAAAACAATGCTAACTAGGCATAAATGAAAAACTAAAACTCTAAGAAAAAAAGCTAAATGAGAGAAATGAGAGGTGAATTGAGGGCCATTTGCTTGAGCACAAGCCATCTATTTATAGCATTTGCATTTACCCAAGGTAAAAGCCAAATAGAACTCTTAAACTATAAACAATGGCAAAACACTATTCCAGGGAACCAGAATCATAAATGCAAGCTCATGGCAGTAAAAGAAAGCTGGTGAAATGTTGAATTTACGTGAGTCGTGTAAAAATAGCCTTCTGGAAAATGCGTAAAGGACCGCCGCTCGAGCGGGGCGGTGGCGGTTCTGGGACCCGCCCTCGTGGGGCGGCGATCACGAGCCGCCTATTCGGGGCGGCGGTTTCGTAATCTTGAAAAAAGGCTAAGAAAAGAGGGAAAAGGAAAAAAATAAAGCACGCGGGGGCTAAGCGGGGCATGCGGGATGTTAACGCACACTTGGAGAGCTCTTCCGGATCCCGAACACCTTGCGAGGAGACCTGTATCATCATTGGGGCACTTGTTACATTGTTCGGCAGTACAATACCTTACAATTTTGGGTACGTACATATTGCCCCCTCGGAGAAGCGCTTTTAGCCATGAAAAGGCGTAAAACGGTGGGTCAGTATGGCGGTCCCGAAATGGGAAGTTAGAAGCTATACATACGATCGTCAGTGTGTGTGAAATGACGCCGTCCAAAATTCCCGCTACCTGCAAAGGAAAAGAGAACTCAAGTGCAGATAGACACAATAATTTGGAAAATAAACGCTAAAATAATAGGGAATGAGAACGTACCATTTGTGCGGGGATAGGAACTTACCTCCGTCGGCGCTCCAAAACCTGTGAAAAAGTCTTTTAAAATGCGATCAGGGTGCTATATATATGAAAGTGGGCCCATTTTCCTATTCATTTGCGTGAGTCGATTTGATTGATTTTGAGCTCTGGGACCCACGGTGATGGTTTCTTGCGTGAGTAGAGTCAAAACGTCTGCAGCGAGATAGTGATCATGCCTCCACGTGCGGAACACCGCCCTCAGCGATCACAGGTTAGTTTTCTTCAATTTATTGTTTTTACCCCCTTAAATTTGAAATGCTAAATTCTTTGCAATGGGGGGGTCATTTTTGAAAATGCTAGTGTTAAAAGGTCCACCTAGGGGGCGCTCTTGGGTAGGCTCTGTTTTTAGGTTAAATGGCCATTTTTTGCACTTTTTAGGCCTTTTTAGTTTAAAAACCCGCGTGGGTTTTCGGACCACGACCGCCACCCTGGCCAGGGCGGCGGTTACATGACCGCCGCCTGTTCAGGGTGGCGGTTACACGACCGCCGCCTTTAAGGCGGCGGTTACAAAACCGCCCCCCTGCTCAGGGCGGCGGTTTTGCCTGAGAATGCAAAAGGAACCTTTTTTTGAGATTGTGTTTGTATTTCTAGCATTTCTACGTGTTTACATGATTTTTCTAGTATTGCTCGGATGCTAACTTACTTTGTTTTGTGTGTTTTTGGGTGTATGCAGGTGAGAGAGGAGTACATCCGATGGAGTAGAGAGAGGGAGTGTGATTGGCTCCCAGGGGTACTAGATGCCCTCTCACAGGATGAGGAGGACACACTTCAGAGGGCTGGCATATTGCGCATATCGCGCGTGCCCCATGTTGCACCATCTAGTCACATCCTTTGTGACTTGTTCTCATACTGGGATGCAGATCGGAACACCTTCCGATTGCCAGGGGTCCGTGGTGAGTGGACCATTACATTGGAGGATGTCTACCGCATTCTGGGGGTCCCGATCATCGGGAGGCGACTCACTTTAGAGACAACAGGCTCACGGGCACAGATTGCACAGTGGGCGACATATATGGGAGATGCAGTCATCTCCACGGGGTCGAAGAAGGGGGTGAGAGTTCGATCTATTCCTTCTTTGCCCATCCCCGTACTTCGACAGGCCATCATGGGGATCCTTGCCTCGAGACTGATCGGGGACAAGGGAGGAGACACATTATTATACTGCTTTGGGCCCCCATTATTGCACAGATAGAGGGGCACGGTCGGATATACGCTTGGGGAGCAGACATTCTTGGGACCACCTACCACGATCTATACAGGGTGGTCCATTTACAGGGGCAGTCATTGAGCCACCCGACTCTAGTCATGAGTTGGGTCTATGAGCATTTCATCCCTTATGGCAGGGGTGTGGAGGTGGCAGATCCTGGGGCTGTGAGGGCAGCCAGATGGACAGACATGTCGGTGCTTAGAGCACCTCATCAGCCAGTTGCCTCCCTGACTACTGCCGACATGGAGGTGACACCATACCAGACTATGGTCGGCATATGGGGCGAGGAGGCTCTTACCTTGATCTCCTGCTCCACCACAGGGCAGCTTATTGATAGAGTGGGGCGAGTGGAGGTGCACCCCTTTGGCCGAGTTCCTCAGCAGTTTGGCCTACCATATACGGGTATGCTTCCCCGTGGCGCCGGTCTGAGATCGTCAGTGAGGCCGAGGGGGGCCTAGAGGCCGAGGTTGGACAGGTGGTTACTCTGGCGTTCCCATTGCAGCCAGGAGGATAGTTCGTGCTAGAGGGAGAGCCGGTGCGCCTCAGGCACCTTTGCTTCAGATTGCTGCGGGTCCTGCTCATAGCAGCGATGACCCTATTGATATTGACTCCGAGTCTGAGGAGTTCACGAGAGGAGGGTCAGAGGAGGAGGCCGAGGACAGCGATCTGAGTGGCATGACACTCGGGATATTATGCGAGCGAGAGAGGGCCGAGCGAGGCGCGAGAGAGGGTGACTCTGGTTTCAGAGGAGCCACTCTCCCAGGGCCGTGGTAGAGAGGATGAGTCCGTTGCGGGGTGATACGTTGCTCCCACCACAGGAGCAGCCCCTCAGTCGGCAGCGGCATCCATGGCGGCAGTCTTGGCCCAGACCCATCTGGAGGCACAGTGATCGAGTAAGTTACCCTTTCTCCCTTTTAATGTTTGTTTGTAGGCTCTCCTTAGTTGCTATCTTGTATTTTCTAATTTCTTATTTGGTTTCTAATTCACTTTCTTCCTTGTTTGCAGAGACTGTTGATGAGTGGCGGGATTTGATCCGGGGTATGTCTTGATACCACAGATGATCCCCATGGAGAGAGGACCATGGAGAGCTGTCCGTGGATGTTGGGAGCCTTCAGCAGCCGGTAGACATACCGATGTCTTCGCTCCCATCTGGCACGTGGCCAGGATGGTGTCGACCCTCCGCACAGAGTTAGCGGGCTATAGGATGGCTGAGCGCCTCATGAGGAGCCATTCTCGTGGTGAGACTGCGGCTGCCCCTCGGGACCCTGAGCCCTCCATTCATTCAGAGCGCCGGCGTAGCCGGAGTCCTAGGCGAGGGCGCGCACCTCGGAGGGGTCGCGTAGGGATTGAGAAGCCACTTGGCTCTCATAGATTTTGTTTTATATATTCTTTTGTATATCACGGGCTCTTTGAGCATTTTGACCATGCTTAGTGCATGATGGCATTGTATATAAACATTGATTATTTATATATATGCATTCATTTTGGATCAAAATCTTGGCACTCATGGTTTCCTTTCTATTTCCAGTTTCTTCATGTATACTACGATGTATGTTTATATGCTTTTTAGAATGTATGCAATGGTGAACAAATGATGTAAATGTTTTACTTTCCTTTTGTATTTCATGATGCTAATATATGATGATGTAGATATAATGTGATTTTGAATCTTAGTTTCTGTAAGCAATTTTGGATACCTCATGTTTGTTTTGCAAAGTGATGAAAATAAACCGGTATGATGAACAGATAAACCTGCCCCTACTCCCCAACTCCACGCAACTAGTAAGATGCGAGGGCTTATCACCAAGAGTTGGGAAGGGCACAAGTTATGAGGTGTAGTGAAATGATAGTGATGAAAGACAGAAAAAGCTTTGGTGGAACCAAATTAGGACACCACAAGTCTACTCCACTCGAGTGACTTCATAGTTTTGGATGCAACTTGCTTTGCGGTTTATCCAGACTTAGACCCGTAGATGGCCACATAGTAGACAAAATCTGGGTTTTTAGGATTTTAACTCTCTTGGGATTTTGAACATCTGATTCATTTGTTTTTGACTCAAAGTTTCAAAGTTTGAATTGTTTGTGTATGACCTTTTGCATTTATTTGTCAAGAGGACCCCCTACACTTTGCCCCATGCTACTAGTAAGAAGCGTGGGTTTATCACCGTGGGCAAAGCATAGGCGAGTAAGGGCATTTCCATCCTTTCCCAACCCTACGTCACTAGTAAGAGATGCAAGCTCATCACCAAAGGTTGGTGGGGCAGGGAAATGTGTAAAATTTAAAATTTTTGTTTGATCAACGTTTGACTTGTTTATTTGAGTAAAATGTCAGTATGTGCTTATTTCCAAAGAGATATATATATATATATATGTAATAGATGTGACACCATGAAGCTTCTAGAACAGACCATAGGCAAGACACCTACCCTAAGAAGAAATCAAAGTGAGAATAAACTTGCAGATCTTGGTATGGTTACCGTTAAGACTTCGTCATGTCTAGCTTTATTTGATAAAATGATTCTGAGATAATTTGATGATATCATGAAAATGGAGAAGTATGATTAAAGAGTTTATGCCAACAACATCATGAGTTTGTAATGAATTGCTTTGAGAATAGATTCCTTGATCACAATTTGTGTACGAAACAAGTGGACAATATGATCCTAATCTATATGAAAATGCAATGTAGATAGTCATATAAGTAGTGCTAGCTGCTTACGCGTAGAAACGCTTGAGGTGTAGGGAATTGACTGTTTCACCAAATTCCTCACCTTCTAGCGTACATAAGAGGTATGCACCATTTCCATAGTCCTTCATGACTCGGTATGGGCCCAACCATTTGGGCGGAAATTTCTTCCTTCACCGGTCTTCCTGTCGATCCGGCTGTCTAGCCTTAGAACTAGATCACCTTCGTATATGTCGCGTTCGTAGACTTTCTTGTTATACTGCCGGCACATCCGGTCAGCATAGATTCTATGTCACTGTTCAGCATCCAACCTAGTTTCATCTAGGCTTTCCAGTTGGGAAAGACGTGCTTCTCTGTAAGCGTCTTCATCCAAGGATCCTTGTAATGAAAAATGCGGAGGCCCAGGTATTTCAACCTCGAGTGGGAGAACTACCTCTGCCCCGAATACTAGTGAAAAAGGAGTTGCTCCCGTTGGTGTTCTTATTGAGGTTCGGTGGGCCCATAAGGCCGGATATAACTTCAAGTGCCAATCTCGTTTGTTTTCTTTCACCATTTTAAGGAGAATGGCTTTTAGTGTTTTATTCGTCGCTTCAGCCTGTCCGTTGGCTTGAGGGTAATACAAGGAAGCCGTATGATGGCTTATCTTAAATTTATTGCATAGTTCGCGAACCTCTTCATTCTTAAAAGAAGTTCCATTATCGGAGATGATGATTTGCGGGATACCGTACCTGCAAATGATTTGGTTCAAAATGAACTTGGCGATTACAGAACCAGGTACAGTAGTAAGAGGCATAGCCTCTACCCATTTGGTAAAATATTCAGTGGCCGTGATTATAAAATTATGGCCGTCTGTGGATGAGGGAGAGAATTTCCCTATTAAGTCTAGGCCCCATGTAGAAAAGGGCCATGGAGTAGCGATTGGTTGCAGAGCTTGTGCTGGCATGTGGATCTCATGGGAGAATTCTTGGCACTTATGACACCTGCGTACAAACTCTATTGCGTCATGTTCTAGAGTGGGCCAGAAATAGCCCATTCGATGTATTTTTCGAGCGGTGGCATGGCCACCGAAGTGGCCTCCACATATTCCACTGTGGGATTCATGGAGAATCTTCTTGGATTCTTCTGTGTCGACACATCTTAGGAGCATTCCATCGAATGCTTTTCGATAGAGCACTTGCTCTATAATGACGTATTTAGCTACGATAATACGTAACCACCTTCTTTGTTGTGGTGTAGCTCCTTCTGGATACGTATGGTCCATGATATAGTTAATGATATCAGCGTACCAGGGACACTCAGAGATAGAGGGTCGGGTTTCGATGTAGTATACGCACTCATCTGGAAAATCTAAATCTACTAGATCACCTCCATCTAATGGGTTATCAGCTAACCAATCCATGTAATGATTTGTCCCTTAACTGACTTTTGATTTACAAATGTTAATTCGAATTCTCCCATTAAGGTTATAAAACGTCCAACCTTTTTAGACAAGGACCCTTGTGTGAGGAAAGTTCGTAAATGGTCCGTTTTTACCATGACCCTTGTTTCTTGATTTAACATATAATGTCTTAGGCGTTTGGTTGCAAAGACTATGGCGAGACATTCTCGTTCTACTTGTGTATAGCGTGTTTCATAGTCGAGCAGTGTTCGGCTGAAATAAATCACACGTTCTCTCTTGTCATCGTCCTCTTGGGCCAACATACAAGCTAATGAGACATTGGTAGCTCGTGAATATAAAATTAACGGGTGATCTAGCTTAGGTGGCATTAGCGTAGGTGGTGACAACAAGAAATGCTTAACCTGCGTCAAAAGCTTCATTGCAGTCTTCGGTCCAATCAATGCTATAGTCTTTCTTGAGTAAATTGTTGATTGGATGAATGGCGAAGCTTAAGTCCGGGATGAATCTTCGGATTGCACCCAACTTTCCGAGAAATGACCTGATTCCAGATTCATCCGAAGGTGGAACCATTTCGAGGACAGCCCAAATTTTGGTTGGGTCAACATCTATCCCTCGTGACGATATGATGTAACCTAGGAGCTTCCCTCCTGTTACACCAAAGACATTTTTTCGGATTTAGCGTGACTCCGTATTCTATCAGACGTGAGAGAATGACACGGAGTACTTCTGGATGGTCACAACGCTTCTTGGCCTTAGCCAACAAGTCATCTACGTAGGATTCCATGATTTTATGAATTAGATCGTGAAATATATATGTCATAGCCCGCTGGTATGTAGCACCAGCGTTTTTGAGACCGAATGGCATAACAGCGTAGCAATAGGTTCCCCAAGGAGTTATAAACGTGGTTTTAGCTTGATCTTGCTCAGATATTTTAATTTGATTATATCCCGAGAATCCATCCATGAGAGACAAAAGTTCAAACCCAGCTGTTGCATCAACAATGACATCAATAGATGGCAACGGGAAGTCGTCCTTAGGACATGCTTTGTTGATGTCTCGAAATCTATGCAGATGCGTATCTTTCCATTCTTCTTGAGAATGGGAACGATGTTAGATACCCATTGGGAGTAGTCGACTGGTTTGATGAATCCTACTTGGAGGAGTTTTATTACCTCCTCCTTTACCATGAGAGCTACCTTGGGTTTCATGGGTCTCGATTTTTGTTTAACTGGCTTTGCATCAGATTTAGTGATGAGGTTGTGTACCACGATGTGGGGTGCGACTCCTGTCATCTCCTTATAATTAAATGCAAATGCCTTCTGATGTTCTTTGAGGATCCGAGTGTGTATTTCTACTTCTTCTGAGGTTAACGAGGACCCTAATTTCAATATTCTTGGTTCATCTTCTGTTCCGATGTTGACATCGATTGTTTCTTCGATCAAAGAGGCGTTACCCTCTTGAACTCAGGCGGTGCTGGGGGTAAATCCAAATCATCCCCATTTTCTACTGCGTATATGCTAGGTTCCATTTGTGAGGGAAGATCCATCATGGGATTTCCGAAGTAGGAAGACGAATGTGGAATTAAGGACAAATCTAGCATATGATAGGAGAGATGTAGTGCTGCATAGGCGTTTAAGTAATCCAAAGTAGCCATATCACTATTAACATGATCTAGGATGGTAGATTCACTTCCGTTTAAAGGGGATTTGTCATTGTTTTTATCAATGGTTCATCACGAATGGACACCGTGAAATGGGTATCCTCTAACTCATTGCTTGGAGTAAAACGTGATGCTGAAGTTGCTATTGAATCGGCGAGAAGATTTTTCTCTCGCGGGATTGCTTCAATGGATATGAAGTTAAACGCCTTGCTTAAATCTAATACACCTTTTTTGTAAAGCTGCAAGTGTTCGGCTTTGGTTTCATATACTTCAGAAACTTGGTTTTCCACTAATTGTGAGTCTCCTAAGACTCTGATGTTATCAACACCAATTCTTTTGGCTAAGGTGAGGCCAAGGAGGAGGGCTTCGTACTCAGCGCCATTGTTTGTGCATTCGAAATTTAGTTTAAAGGCAAATGGCAGGACTTTCTCCTCGGGTGAAGTAAGAATTATACCTGCCCCTGTGACATCTAGCCCCATCAAAATGGAGAGTCCAATACTTAGCTGGGAGTATAGATGTTGGGGTATTTCTTGCGCGTTTGCGCACTCTACTTCCACCATGCAGAGATCCTCTGCTGGAAGAGAACCAACACCTAGGGAATATCCTATGCCTACTGAATCAAATGGTAAGAACATTGGTAGATCTTGTTCTATCAACTCAACGATTTTTGCAGTAGTTCCTAATGACACTGTTTCTATAGTGTTTGCCTTATCTTTGGGGGTTGGGGTTGTTTTGGCTATGCTCACAGTTTCAAGATCTGTCGTAGGTACCAACTTTTCTTTTGTTTTTGCGTCGGTAGGTTTATTAAGTTGATTTGTTGGGAGTTCAAACTCCGAGTGTACGCCTGGTCTCTTTTTTAAGTCGGCTAGGTGTACATCAAATGGTTTTGGATCACCTTTGGCCACGAATACCTTTCCTAAATGTAAAAACCTTACTTCTTGAAATAGTGTAGAAGGGATTGCCTTCATGCGGTGTATCCATGGTCGGCCGAGGATCATATTATAGTTAGTTTCCCGATCTATAATATAAAACTCAGTCAAAATGGTTTTGGGTCCTAAGGTGACTGGTAATATTATAGTTCCAATTGAAGTGGCTTTAAGACTATCATAGCCCCTTAGTGTATTTCGAGTTGTAGAACAATTGGTTTCTCCATACCCTAGCTTTTGAAGGAAAG
Source organism: Taxus wallichiana var. yunnanensis (assembly GCA_018340775.1). Classification (NCBI taxonomy): domain Eukaryota; kingdom Viridiplantae; phylum Streptophyta; class Pinopsida; order Cupressales; family Taxaceae; genus Taxus; species Taxus wallichiana. The sequence goes on from CM031241.1 coordinate 138,376,819, forward strand.
AGAAGGGGACTATGTTAACTGCCGCCCCATCATCAACCATTGCACGTTTTACGTAGTTATTATAAACCCATACTTGCAAATGTAAAGCCGGATCACCTCGACGTGTGATCTCAGCATCTGTGGGCATTTTGTTTATCTCGAATATGAACTCGACGTCCCTATCTGCCTGTCCTCGGAGGATGAACATCAAAGTCTATATGATTTACCTATGTTTCAGGTGGTGGAGTGATGTTAATTAGATGACCTAAACCTAATGCTTCCAAAAGAGCAGCCATATGTGGGCAGGAGAGTTCTTTAGTAAGTCTAAGAATGAAATGTGCGAGAAGGTTTTTGTTAGGTCGTTAATTAAATCATAGGCACCCACAGGTTTTGTTACGATTTGTTGGATGTTATCCATTTTGGCGGTGGTTGGACTTGGCTGAGAGAAATACTCTCGTGTCCTTGTTATAGCTTCGATGGGTAATTCAGTGTCTAACTCCACTAATCCACTACCTTAGGTCGTGGCTGACTTCCTAGTTGTGGTGCAACTAATGGATTTAGCGAAGTCGAGGCTTCATGATCATTGTTTCCTGTCATTGCACCCTTGTTCGTCCCAGTTGGATTTAGCTATTGTTATCGTGATTTGGGAGTGGATCATTAAAGATCTTCAGGGGTGCGTTTTGAGGGGAAACTGCCCCTGAAAAAGTATTTGACGTTGGTGACGTAGGATCTGCTAAGAACATATCCATAAAAAGTTGTTTTTGTTCATTTGGCAAGCGTTGCATGAATTTATTGTAGTCACGGCATGTTCTAGTGTCATGGCCCGAATTTTGTGGAAACCACAATATGAGTTAGGATTGTAATTCCTAGTTTGTTGGTTTGATGTGTATTGTGGCCCATAATTTTGATCGAACCGTTGTCTATTAAAATTTTGCGTTTGTTGTCTTTGGTTTGAATTCTGGTTTTGATACCTAGTTGAATTTTGGCTTGGCCCTTGTATGGGATTTCACCATTGTTTGTTGTTGTTGTTGTGGATGGTTAAAATCCACTGTATTGATTGTCGGGGTAAAGTTGTTGTTTCGTTGGTTGTTTATTTGTGATGGAGTATTGACAACATTTACCTTCTTGGGCTGGTCGGTTACTCCATCTGTTGTTACACCCCGATTTTTGTTAAGGATTTTAGGTCCTTGATTGACGTTTGTGGTAGTGGGATAATTTGTAGTGTTCTGATTGGGGCGATTAACCTCCCGTTTGCTCCATATGTTTTGCGACCACTATCAATCGCTGCTTGATCTATTCGAAGAGCACTCTCCAGTACCTCATCGTAAGTTCGTAATGGGAACTTCTGGACTTCTTCTTTCACTTCTCTGCTGAGAGAATGAAGGAATAAATCACATAGTTCCATTTGATCCATGTTTGGAGCACTTGCCGAGGAATAAAGAACTGTACGCCACCTTTGGATGAAATGGGCGACAGATTCATTGTGTTCTTGTTTGATGTGTAAGAACTCCCTGATTCCTGTTCTTAATAGTTTGTTCATGTCGAAGGCCTTGATGAACTCAGACACGAGTTGTTTGAATGAATGTATAGAAGCCTCAGGTATTCTATAATACCAATCGAGAGCAATGCCTTCCAAGGTTTTGGGAATATTTTAGCAACAACCCCATCCCATGGGAGTAGCTCTCGAATGGCTGTAGCGTAAGCTTTGATATGCGCATTTGGATCTCCCTCACCTTTGTATTTGGGAAAATCGGGAAGAGGTCTTGGAAGCATGACGCTTCGTATGGTGAAATCTAAGGGCTCTTTCAAATATTCTGAGTAAGTCCCTATTGCATATGTTTCGACCATTGATGGTGCCTGTTGAGGAAGTGGCGTTGGAATGGGTTGTTGATATGGCGTAGCGTACGCGTTGGCAGGGGCGTAAGGAAGCCCCTGTGTTTGAGCAAACATGCCGGGAGAGGAGAACATATCCCCTTGTGGTGATTTGGAGTACATGTTTAAGTATGACGGGGTACTGTCCAGGAATGGATTGTTCTGTACTAGACCGGGAGGAACAGTGTTAGAGATGGTGGGTCTAGTTGGCGTTTGTTGTGAATACTGAGGAGTCATGCCTAACGTGCCTACTCCTGTGAGGAGATCTACTTGGCTAGGATGGAGTGGAGGATTGGAACTCCCTGTTTGCATGAATTGCGAATTTTGACTTGCTTGAGCAAGTTCTAACCCTCTAACCTTTTCTATTAGAGTTGAAATGACTTCATTTGGTGAAGTCACGATATTCTGCCTTGGTGGCATTTGTTGTATACCATGGTTTTGTATAGGTCTATGATATCCTGTTATGAACTGATCGGTGTCCTGCCAAGTTTCCCAGGGCATTTTCTATATGACGTGGTATGGAGGTACTTTCTCGAAAAGAAACCTCAGGTTGTGTATGTAAACCTCCTATAGGTGGGTACATACTTCGAGAATGTTGTTCGTTCCTGGCATAACGTACCGAATATTCATCGTCTAAACCTTGGTATGAATCTGATTGTCTACTAATTTGTGGTCTAAGCAGCATCTGAGGAGATGAACCAGATTCTCCGGTGAACGTCATATTGTTTGAGCCTGAAGGCTCTGTTTGTTGTGTTTGAGCAAGTTGTTCCAACCCCTCTGTTTGGAAGGATGAGCTATATCTGATCCTTGGAGTTTGTGTTGACAACTGATTAGTTGAATAGTTGTCTCCCCATACTGAGAGTGAGGGTGATGATTGTCTATTCTTTGGGCGTAGTATGCCTCAAGACCCAAGAGGGGTCTGCCATATGCATCGAATCCCGACATATTCGGGGGGTATATGAATACCCGCAGAATAATGGGAGCGAGCGAAAATGATTGTGAAAGCTAATGAGGCGGGTAAAAGTGTACTAAACTTGGATGAAAATGTAATACTATGACTGACGAGAAAGTAGGACGTTTTATGTCAGTTTTGCTAATTTTGTTTGTTTCACGTCGGGTTCACCAATTTTGTACGCTGGAAAAGTGACAAGCGAGCGTGGGAATCTACAAGTAACTCTTCCGCGTACCCGACCTCCCGAGGTCGTGCCGAGACAGCCGGTGGGGATGGAATATGTATGGAATGCAGACAACTAGTTAGGCAATCTAATGTCTTCAATACGCACTAGTGGAATTTGTGAATCTAAGGCAAGGAAGGCCCTTCTAACCTGAACTGGTGTGATAGATCGATAGATCGATCAACAAGGATGACTGCTCGAAGGCTCCAATCAATATCGAGCTCTGGCGTGATTCGGTCTATTGGTTGTGGAATACGTGGAAAGTGACCCGGGATAGTTTCGTGTATCTCTCCAGATAGGGTCATAAGGTGGATGATGAATATAGTTAATTCTATGGACGATTCTCTGGCCTAGTCCAAAATTCTCTAGCTCTGTTAGCTGCTGTGTCTAGCGAAGATAATTGTTCAATGATGATAGGTGGAAGTGGAGTAGATTGGAATACTAGTGTGCGTAGGCCAGTATCTATGTCTAATTCTCCTATGGATTCGTTAGGCTGCGGGATTTGTGGGTCACAACCGTAGACTCGCGGTTGTTGTGGACCTGCTATGGTCATGCGTGGAATCAAGTCCTAATCCCTAGTATCCAGTAATCGTATGCTTTCTCAGCTTCTATGTTTAGACTCAATAACTGTGTGATTTTCTCGGAATATCTCACAGGCGTTCGTGCAACCTGGATCCTTAAACTGGTATCTATGTCTGTGAGGGTGTCTCCTGCACCTGGCTGTGGGACCAAAGGATCACAACCAAAGGTTTGTTCTCTTTCTAATCCTCCTACAGTCATATGGATATATACCTAGGGTAATCTGTAATTTGGCTGATTTGACCAAAACGTGTGTGCTTGGTCGTCTTCTCTGTTTAACCCGTTCAATTGGAATTGATTTGTTGCAAGCTTACCGTTGTTCGGAAGACTTGAATCCTAAGATTTTGGTCTATATCAATTATTCTTTGTGATGAGATTGGGCTGAGGCACGATTGGCTCGAATACGTATTCTCTGGGCTCCCTAGGTCCCGTGATTGTCATACAAAAGCAACAATATAAAATGAACTGTAGTAAAATGAAAATTAACTATTTGCAATATATCTATAGCATATATGATTTCTCTATTTTTGTATTTTCTGACGAACTATATGAATTTAAGAAAGCAGCTATTAAAATATCTAGAATTGATAGCTAAACTAATAATTTAAAACAAACAAAATAACCGAGTGTAGCTATTTGTCTGTGCAATTTGTAGATCTATTCTAAACAATAAAATAGCTTTCCTAATCTATTTGAAAGACCCTCGATCCTACCTCAGAAGTGAGGAATGAATCATAGTTTCTCAGAAACTATCAATCCCCACAGCTTCCCTGGCAATATCGAGAGTAGAATTAACTGAAATGAAGCAATTAACTACTCTATTTGATATGATTCTAACTATAACTTTGAAAGCTAGAACCTGGATTCTGCAAAACAGTGGCAAATCCGATGGTGTATGTGATCTTGTCCCCTCAGTGTGATCTCCTCGTTCTTTCGTGTTCACGTGGATCCAGAAAAGCGTGTAATGCTAGCATCAACAAAAATAGATATTGGGATAAAGGCAGCTCAGAACACTGACCGAATACAATGCGAGTAGGAGAGGGATAGCGCAAGAGTACAGAGCTTGGCTTATGCAATTCCTAGCGGGATCTATTGCGAGTCATGCAACATAGAGCGTCCAGAACCTGAAACTATCCTGTTTGAGGAGCAAAACCTGCAACTTTAATGGCTTCCTAAGCTATTCTACTCCAATGGATTGGATGAAATAACAACAATGCTTGCACAAGATGGATATGTGGCTTTCTAACTGCAAAACAATGCTAACTAAGCATGTAATGAACTAAGCTATGAAATCTAAGCAAACTAAAAGACTGAAATGAGGAAATGAGAGGTGAATTGAGGGGCCATTTGCTTGAGCACCAGCCATCTATTTATAGCATTTGCATTTACCAAAGGTAAAATCCAAATAGAACTCTTAAACTATAAACAATGGCAAAACACTATTCCAAGGAACCAGAATCATAAATGCAAGCTCATGGCAGTAAGAGAAAGCTGGTAAAATGTTGAATTTACGTGAGTCGTGTAAAAATATCCTTCTGGAAAATGTGTAAAGGACCGCCGCTCGAGCGAGGTGGCGGTTCTGGGACCACCCTGTTCGGGCGGCGGTCACGAGACCGCCGCCTGTAGGGTGGCGGTTTTCATCATGAAGAGAAAAGGCCAAGAAAAGAGGGGAAAAGGAAAAAAAAGGCACGCGGGGGCTAAGCGGGGCATGCAAGATGTTAACGCACACTCGGAGAGCTCTTCTGGATCCCGAACACCTTGCAAAGAGACCTTTATCATCATTGGGGTACTTTTTACGTTGTTCGACAAAGATCAAGACCTTACAATTTTGGGTGCATACAGTACCATTAAGTTTGATTCTATTATTCCAATATTGGCTCTTATGCCTAACATCTCTAGCCTTGTTGTCAAAACACAACCACATCGAGTTTGGACACTTGCGACAATGCAACCTATCGTGTCCATCATGCTTTCAACGATCGATCTTGCAGGCATCTCATCACTATTTATTCTCACCTGTCAAGACTTCTACATGCATACATTCTATGAGGTAATTATACCCAGGAATATCTTTACACAACCTTTTCGCTTTAATCGTGAATCTATCCTCAAAACAATCAATTAATGGAAAAATAGAAGCAACAAACCAAATAACACAAACCATCATTATCAACACACATGGAAGCTATTGGCTTAACCAAATCTATCCCACTATTTGGGCTTACCGCACATCTTATCACACACCTCACCGGAGCCACTCCTTCTCCTTTGTTTATGGTTGGGAAGCTATTTTACATGTCAAGGTTGAATTTCCATCCTTCAGAATATCCTTCAAAGATGTAATCAATAAAGATTATTATCAACACTCATGCCTTAATGAACTCGAGCTTCTTGATGAAAAATGACTTAATGCCCTAGATCATCTTCAAGTATATCAAAATTGGCTACGGCATAGCTACCATAAAAAATTCAAACCTAGAAAATTTAAGGTCAATGATCTCATTCTCAAAGAAAATTGAAAGAACACACCCAAAGAACGAGACAAACAAGACAAATTTGAGCCCAACGAAATCATAGATAGTTTTGGGTTTGGAGCCTATAAATTGGCCATTGAAGATGGTCAAGATCTTGATGAACCAATGAATGCAAAAGTTCATTTACGTAAATTTTATCCTTGAGATGTTCACTATTCCAAGATACAACGTGTACATTGTTCCTTTTGTCTTGCTTATTTCCGAATAATTTAAATTTATTCATTTCCATTGGCAGATATTTTCTTTATCAAAATCACATCTTCATATTTATCATCATGAGACAAGTGCTAGTATAAATCCTATTAAGTTTGTGAATGTCATACTTCTTCCATTTTCAGTCGCTTTCCTCTATGGTCATACCTAGAAGCTTACTGATGGTAATATATTCCCTTCAAATACATTCTCTCTTTCATAACAAAGCTCTAAACTTCGTTACCTAGTTCGTTTGGTCGTCCATCTCAGTCTTTGGTGTTGAACCCTCGCGTCCTACTAGTCATGTGGGGCTGAGATTGGGGGCAGATGTTTCTTCCCAAATACAAAGCACTATTGTAAAAAATATATCAATTCAATAACTTATGAATAATTCATTGTCACATCTTTCGTCCTTCATAGTCTTTGGTGTTGAGCCCACACTTCTTACTTGGTAGTGTTAGACTGGGAATGGAGGAAGGTGCCCTTACTCACCTACGTCTTGTCTTCGGTGATAAACCCTTGCCTCTTACAAGTGGCATGGGGCAAAGCGTAGGGGGTTATTCTCATAAAAGCATAAAAACATTGCAAAATATTTTAAAAAATAAAACAAAAAAAAAAAAAAAGACAAAAAGGGAATTCACTCACCTATATTTTACCTTCGGTGATGAGCCCTTACTTCTCACTAGTAGCGTGGGGCAAGGCATAGGAGTCATTTCAAACATATAAAATCTTACAAAGGCTTACAAATTATAGAATCCCCAAACACGTAATTTAGATGCCTAAGTGAAGAGAGAACTATCCCTTAACCTCATATCTTATCAATCAAGAGCCACATAACTATCTAATTCTAGCATATGACTCATAAAGTGAAAGCCATTTTTGAAACTCGGTTCAAGATCAAGTTATGAAGAATCGAGTCACAATTTCCCAAAGCTATTGTTGTTAGTGTTTGTCTCTAAATTCATTATTTACCTCCTACGTCCTTCTTGATTCTTGGTGATGAGCCCACACATCTTACTAGTTGTGTGGAGTCAAGAATGGAGCTGGAATTCTTTTCATCATATCATCACCACCATATCCTGCCAATGGAAAGATAATTTGTGTTATTCAGAGTATAAGTTACAACACGGAATGCGGTACATACGGATAATATCCATGTTTATCGTCTCTCAAAATAATTCTCCACTCGATCCATAAAGTGTCAATCACAAGGTGTAAAAATCTACAAACATTTGAAAATCATCAAAAATCTAAAAACAATGTAAAAATCCAAAAACATTTGAAAATCGTCAAAAATCTAAAAACAGTGTAAAAATCCAAAAATCTAAAAACATTTGAAAATCGTCAAAAATCTAAAAACAATGTAAAAATCTAAAAATCTAAAAACATTACACATAATCGTCAAAATCCGAAACCATTAACAAGAATCGTCAAAAATCCAAAAACATTTGAAAATCGTCAAAAAGTCAAAAACATTTGAGAATCGTCAAAATCCAAAAACATTTGAGAATCATCAAAAAGTCAAAAGCATTTGAAAATCGTCAAAAATCCCAAAAACATTAGAATATATATATATAATAAAAAAACAAAAAAATCCACAAAATCGCAAAAAAAAAACTCTAAAATACCCAACACAATTTAACCTTTGAACTATTATCCCCAACGAATGATCCAATCACCTTATGACTACCAAATTCAAACCACTTCTCCTCGCGTGAATCCTCAATTGGGGCAAATCCGGCTCTCATTGTTTCCTTGTTTGACGACAATGACCCAATACTTTACTGTGTCCTCGTACCCCTGCTTGGGGGCACATCCAATCAATCCTCACTGTGGAACATGTTAGGGACATGTTTATTGGTTCTTGTGTTGCATTATTAGTTGTAAATTATTAATTACTTTCTTGCATCTTAAAATATTACAGGGCATCTTGATTTTATGTATCCCGTGTTCTCTCTAATATTCTTACATTATCTCGATTACATGTCGATCTTGGGGCATCATACTTTCTTGATGGCCTCTCAGTGTATACTCTCTTCCATTTATATATCTTTAGGGGCATCAAACCTTTTTGATGGCCCCTGTCTATACTATCACGCATATTACAGTCTAGTCATCCTGATCTTTTATATCATGATGCATCCTGTTATGTGCTATATTAAAATTAAGATACTTTTCGTCATGTGAGTACCTCCCTGCATGATCAACATCTTACTTTACACCCCATCCATTCACTCATACTAATACATCCCCGAGTTTGCAAATCCTACTTGATCATCACAGTTGCGGTTTGCGAATCCTACTTGATGATCTTTCTCAAGTAGCATTCTCTATCCAAAGCAGCTCCTCCCCCACCATGCTCACCATGTATTTGATCCATTCATCCTCGCTCCTCATTTTTACTCCTCCGCCACTTATCCCCATATTACCCTTCTCACCATTCCTATCCCCTCTCACCCATTTGTATTCTTTCCTTTCCCCCTTCTGCTTCCCACTTGACAATCTTACTTAATAACCCCTTCTATATGGAATCCTCGGTGGAGGTTTACCCTCTCCCTAAGATCTTCCCACTGTAGAAGCTTCTTCACCACCTCCCCTCTCATCAAACAACAATCACCACCAAACACATCTTCCCATTCCACCTCTTCTGCTTCCCATTCTCGCATCATTACTCTCACCACATGGGCATCCCAATTAAGGATTCCCCTCACACTCTCTGCCCTCCACCGCATATATTCCTTCATCCATTCATGTTACACTCCTTTGTTTCCTTTTTTCTTATTATCACCTCATCTCATATCATATACCACTCAGGCATACCTCACTCACTCTTTTCTCATCCTTCCCCAAATCTGTCTTATGCCTAGTCATCCTACTTACACGCTTTTGTAGTATGGTAAATTCACTTGAGGGTTCCCCTTCAATCCATTTTTCATACCCTATTCCCACCAACTCTAATATCATCCTTCTTCTTCCTCAACTTGGCAATCTTACTTAACCATTCCAGCCGCATGGCAATCTTACTAAGACTTCCACTTAAGTTTGATCTACCCTATGGCCTTCCCCATCCCATCATATTTCCCCATCTTATTTATCCCGCCTCTCGTCGCGATCATCTTCTTGAACCTACACTTCCACCCCCGTCCCCAATATCATCTTGTCTTTCTCCTTGCATATCATCCTTGTCGGTTGGGTGATCCTACAAAACCTCTCCAAAGAAGACATGACGATCTTACTTAAGAGATTCTCTTAAGCATGACATGTCATCTTACACTCGCCCATCACTCTACAATCTCACCATCCATCTTTCCTCTTCATTCCCCATCATCACATCTTTTCACCACTATCGCCCTCCTCTACTTGGGCAATCTTACTTAACCACTCACCCGACATGGCGATCTCACTTAAGAGTCCCTCTTAAGGATGATCTGTCTCCTTGCCTTTCCCCATCACTACACACCCTTCACCCTTCATTTTTTCTTGGCGTTCCCCATTATCACATCCTTTCACCTCCTTTTCGATTCTCACAAACACCACTTCTAGCTTGACCACTTGTCATCTCCGGTTTCACTCACATGGCAATCTTACTTAACCACTTCCGTCACATGAAAATCTTATGTCGGGGGTCCTCCCTACGCTTAACGTGTCATCGTGAACTTCTCCCCCACCTCATTCTTCGTTCACTTTGTTGATTGATTCTTCCACCTGATATATCCACTACCCACTTTTTCCTCCTACTATTATCCTTTCTTCACATATCCTCTTACAACATACATCTCATCTCTTCCACCTACAATCACATTCTTTTCCCCATTTTCCCTGCGCTTGATCCATCATCCTTTATACCGTTTCTTCCCATTATTTTCATGTCTTGGTTCTTCATCCTCACCTTGTTCATCCTCATCATCCGCATCCTCTCCTCGCTTTCACTTAGTCCCAACTCATCCCTCCCATCTTCTTTACTCTTTCCACTTCATCTTCTCAAATTCCCCCACATTTCTACCCACACATGCATTCGCCATTATTGTTAACACTCCTATATCATTCTTTCATCATCATCTTATCGTCCCATGCTAATAATTGTAAATGGATTTTCCTAAAAATCATCAATCCTCATTTTACACAACCTCATTCACCCCCTTGGACCTTCTAGAGTTTCCCTTCATTCCTTCCCTCCTCTAAGCTCACCACTCATTGTAAAAAGGGTTTTCCCTAACATCCCTTTGTTGGCGTTACCCTTTCCAATCCTCATTCGCTTTCTCCTTTTCTTCATTTTTTCTCTCACCCTTCCCCACCACTCATTGTAAAGTGGATTTCCCTAACGTCCCCTCATTGGCATTGCTTCTTCTCTCCCCATTTTGTTTTCTCTCCTATTATTTTCCCTCAATCCCACCCTTTCTTGTCACTTCTTACCCATCTCTCCATCTCCTCTTTGCCCTCTTCACTATCTTTACTTGTCTTCATCATACATCCTTTTTCTATTTTCTCGTCATCTTAGTATCCTCATTTCATGCATCTCCGCATCTTTTCCAATCGATGTCATTCCTCAACTCTTTCTTCTCTCGAACATTCCTTATACCGTTCCTTTCCACTTATTACCCCTTTCTGTATTCCTTCCTTCTACATTATTTTCTTTGTTATCCTCTTCTCTCTCCCACCCCTCGTCTTATTTCCCTTCCCTGTATTATCTTCTTCCCCTTTTTCCATCACATTTCCTTCTTACTTCCCCATCGATAACCTGGTTGTTCGGCGTTGTCTTGTCTTTTTTTTATCATACCACCCTCCACATGCATCTCCATACGGTCTGTTCCATATTCTTTGCCTTGGTCTTCCTCATGATGACACGATTCCTTAAATCTTCTCCCTATATTCACTCTATCTTCCTTTCCTATCCACTAATTTTCACGTTTCTTTTGACCACTTCTCCTTTTCTCTACCACCCCTACCTTTTCGTTCATTCTATATATGTTTCTCTTCTTTTCTCTCCTCTTTTTCACACTTTCCTCGCCCCTCATAGTTTCTTTTTTTTCTCCGTTCTACTTCTTCTTTCGTCCTCTTTCCATTTTACCCCTACTCCCACCTCGTTTTCTCCTTTTTATTTATCCTTTCATGTTTCCCACTTTTCTCACTCTATCATTTATTTCACTTTCACACATCCCTCTTTACTATCTCTATTGCTTCCTTCATTTTGCACATCTCTCTCTTTCATCCCTTCACCCTCTCCTCCTGTCATTCTCCTGTTTTACCTTGTTTGTCCTTCATCATTCCCTTCTTCCCCTATCATCCCTCTCTCTTATTTCTACCTCTTTCATTCCTTTTCTTTCCCCTCCCTATCTCCCTTACTCTTTTCATAATCAACCCCCAATCCTATCCATTCCCTTTTCTCTTTCCCACACACCCTCACACCTAGCATTCAAGATCGATTGAATCCTTTCTCCATTTGTGTCGTGCGATCATTCTAGTCTCTTCCACTCCATTATCGTCCTCTTCTCCGAGAATCCATTCCCCTTCTTTTCGAGAGTTCTATTGTATATTCCATTCTCATCAGTCCTCTCGAGGGGCATCACCACATCTATCCATAATCACATCTTCTCATGACATTTTTGTCTTGGAGGATACTATGACATCCGTCACTCACCACTTTCTATTCTCCCCAACAAACATTCACTCTACCTTTTGCTTAAGAAAAGTAGATTGAATTCTTCCCCCATCCCATCTACTTTCTTTGAAAGGACACTACTTTCATAGTACCCTTCCAAAGAGGGGCAAATGTAGACACCCTAATTTCACATATGTCCTAAATCAATTAATTCCCCTTCCTCATTTCCCACAAAAATACACTTCGAATTAATCAAATATAATTTGATTAATTATCCATTTCAAAATCCAAAAAATAACCCAATCCTCACCACATGTCATTATTCTCCATGTTTTTCTACTATTGAATTAAAAATTCAAATTCAAATCCTCACCCACCCTTCGTGGTCCCCACTCACCTAAAATCCTCCACTTATGAATTAAAAGTATGATTCAAATCCTCACCCATTCTTCGTGGCCCCCACTCATCTAATCTTGCCCACATTTTCAAACCACTCACCTAATCTTGCCCACATTTTCAAACCACTCACTTAATCTTGCCCACATTTTCAAACCATGATTACTTAAATTAATCTAAGTTAATCACTCCCCCAGGCTATAAATACAACCTTACCCCTCTCCTCTAAACACACGGAGAATAAGCTTGAATGCCATATCTAAGTTCTTGCATCCTTTAAGCAAAGAACATCATTTTACCTCGTCCTAATGCCCAAATAGCCTCATAATCTTTTTCCCATTTGGTGCAAAGTAAGAGGATCGTTGTTGCAGGAAGGTCTTACTCCGTCTCGAAGAAAAGCACCTACATATCACACAATCAGGGCTCAATCCAAGTTTCCTAGCCCATTCCGAGGTTTGCTACTGGAATGCGAAGGAGGAGGTATGATTATTGGTATTTTACTTCCTTATTAGTAGTGTATTTTTCCTAGCTTACACCATCCATAAAAGTGATGGTAGGTAAAAACTTCATACCTATATTGGAGCCACCATCGGATCCTCATGTGAGAAGTCAAAACTAGGGTTAGATGGGATCATTCTTAACCATAATCTACTAAAACTAGGGTTCTTTTTCAAATATTTCATCCTGATGCGGGAGCATCCATGGGGTCCACATATTGATATCACCAAAAATTAGTTGATGTGTTTGTTTTTGCTTTGTCTTACTTTAACAATAGTTGTGTTTGTTCTTGCTTTCTTACTTTAACGAGTTGTGTTTGTTTTTTTTGTCTTAATTTAACGATAATAATGTTTGTTTTTTATTTGTCAAGATGAGTTAGTCTTTAGTTTTTTGTTTAAATATAGACTTTTGCATGCTCATTAAGGAGCAACAATGGAGTAGTGAGAGTTGGGTGGACTAGGAGGAGAAAAGAAAAACTTTGTTTTGTTTGGTTGGGTCTTTAGTTTGACATGACAGACTAGAAAATTAATAACGAGAAATGTTGCTTTGCATTAGAAACTTGTGTTACTCTATAGCTGCAAGGTTGGGCTCTTATTCGATTGATACCCCATACCTTGACTATGACATTTGGTATCGTGAGCGAGAGAAACTTGTCGGAATGAAAAACATATGCACAAGTGTTTGTAATAGTTGGAGCATAGTAGGAGAGATTTGCATATGTGCAAATAGTAAAAGAAAGTTGAAAAAAATGTGAAGAAGCTCATTAAAGCTTATGTGTAGGTTGTGAAATCTGTAGAGGTTAAAGAGAAAAAACATAAAAAGCTCTGTCGAAGCTAAGTTGCAGGTTGTAAAGTCTTGCAGAGGTGTAGAAGCAAAGTGAAGGTGCATATGATATCATTGAAGCTCGGGAAGGATTGTTACATGTTGGGCCGAGCCTTGCAAGATTTTAAAAAATCATTGTGAAAGTGCTTAAAGAAGTGTTGAGTGATTGAAGAAGAGATATTTCATTGAAGCTCATTGGATGTAGGCTATGCAAGAGGAGTCTTGCCATTGATATAAAAACATTGAGAGAAGTGTCAAGACTCGGTTTGAGTCCAAGACCGAGGTTGTGATAGAAAAACTTGTAGTGTGCAAGTTGTGAAAAGAAGTTTGCGAAGTAATGTGGGAAGAAACAAGTGTCAAGAGGTGAAGTGTGGAGCAAAACTTGAATGAGACAGAGAAGAAGAGTGTGAAGAAGAAGTGTCAAAAGGTCAAGTGTGAAAGAGAACTTGAATGAGACAAAGGAAAAATTTGGGATGTGTAAAAGAAGTTGTGTAAGAGGAACTTGCTTAATATGAAGAAAGGAGAGATGAAGTTCTCACTACAACAACAAGAAACAATTTTTAAGAACAAAGTAAGTAGAAGAGGCCTAGAGAGATCCCAAGAAGGTGAAAAGGAGAATTAAAGAGAGATGGCAGCAATGTATTATCAAGAAGGCATGCAAGTTATGCTAAAGGAACTTGTTGAGAAGATGAAAAGATTGGAACTTGTAAGGTCTTACGCAAATTTTCACCAAACGCCTATGAAATTGAGTTACCAGACGGGATAGGCATTTCACCAATTTTCAATGTTTCTGATCTGTATAAGTATATTGAAGGTTCTACAATTGATGAGACTCAAGAGGAGGATGTACCAGCAATTGAATGGAAAGCACAAATGCCTGAGGGAGTAAAAGAGGAAATGGAAGCAATCATCGACATACGAATCAACAAGAGCACCAGGCGCAAACACTATTATTAGTATTTGATAAAATGGAAAGGAAGAATGACAGAAGATGTAACTTGGATGTTCAAATATGAAGTTGTGAAGCACGGAAAAACCATAAAAGATATTACCGTGGGCACATGAGCCGGAACTCATGTTTTTTTACCCTGGGTGTCTAATGTAGGAGCATTCATGGGGTCCACATAATCAGCATCACCAAAAATTAGTTGTTTTGTTTGTTTTTGCTTTGTCTTACTTTAACAATGGTTGTGTTTGTTTGTGTTGTCTTACTTTAATAGTAGTTGTGTTTGTTTTTGCTTTGTCTTACTTTAGCAGATAGTTGTGTTTATTTTTGATTTGTCAAGTTGATTAAGTCTTCAATTTTTTGTTTAAATATAGACCTTTGCATGCTCATTAAGGAGCAACAAAGGAGCAATGAGAGTTGGCTGCACTAGAAGGAGAAAGGAAAAACTCTATTTTGTTTGGTTCGTTGTTATTTTACAAATGAGACCGGAAAATTAATAACAAGGAATGTTGTTTTGCATTAGAAACTGTTGTGTTACTCTACACTGCAAGGTTGGGCTCATATTCAATTGAAACCCCATACCTTGATTGCATCACATCCCTATCCTCATCGATTCAAATAATGGTGATGAAGAAGCCATGTGAACCAATGAGAATCTTGATGCACCCTTTAGCCTTCCATTGTGCTATAACCCAAACTTGTAACTTAATTTCATGAGGACCCTGACCCAAGAACTTTTAGATTAAACCTGGTTTCAATGGCAATAATATCTTGTTTTATCGCCCTATAGTCAAAGGTTATTATTAGCTCTTCTTCACCACTTTAATACACCTCAAGATTTCATCCAAAGGCCTTCATTTCTCACATTATTGGCATGGACCTTGAGCTCTGCCAAAATCTAAGGTTTGTGTAACTGGATATTTCCTCCAAGACACAACAGATTGAACACAAGAAGCTATAGGGGAGTGGGCTAAAAGCAAACAACCGCATGCCAAACAAAGAGGGCTACCTACAATAATGTCACTTCCTATCACATGTTTTGTTGACAGTTATGGGCAACAAATTTTCGAACCCTAACTACTTCGCTTTGCCTTTCCTATGAACCCATTTTGAATTTCCACAGTAAACATTTGAATTGGCAAAAATCAATTAGTTAGTACATAAAGTCAAAAGAAAGAAATCCTTATTATGTAAAAATATGATACTCCATGTACATCATAAAAGTAAGGCAAACAGCATTGGCCACACTACTTGTTTCCTAGTTCCTAGTTGCTCCCTAGTTTCTTATTTTGCAAACATAATTATACAATGAATTTAGGCATATAACAATGCATTTAATCATTTTCCTACACAATCAAGTAAAGTTTCTAACTTTTATTCACATGACATTAGACTACGGATAGTATTGTTTCTACCACATGATCACGAAGACCCTGGATTAGGTGGCACTGCAATCTCAACCGTCCCTTCCAGCATCTGCACCACTTTTTTCATTGCTGGTCTAAGAGATGGATCTTCTTGGATGCACCACAGCCCCACCAACACCATCCTTTCCAATTGTCTGGGTTCCATACCTATGTGCTGTTGTTGCTCCACTAATTTAGCCAGTCTGCCGTGCCTAAAGCAATCGTACACCCAATCTGACAAAAATATTTCAGTTTCTGGAACATCTAACTTCAATATTTTCCTGCAACAGATGATTTCCAATAGCACCACTCCGAAGCTATACACATCTACCTTCACTGTGACTGCCATGTTCTTCTGCCACTCAGGCGCCATATAACCAATAGTGCCACGGGCTAAAGTAAATGTCCGTGTTTGTCCTGCCCCAATCAATTTGGCTATCCCAAAGTCAGATATCTTAGCATTGTAATTTCCATCCAGGAGGATGTTTTGAGGTTTTATATCACAGTGAAGTATTTGGGTTGTGCATTCTTCATGTAAATAGAGAAGTCCTCTCGCAATCCCTAAAGCAACTTGAACTCGCAGATCCCAATCAAGATAGTTTCTGTCATAAAATAGAACGCTATCCAGTGATCCATTGGGCATGTACTCGTAAACCAGAAGCTTATGAGATCCCTGGTTGCAGAATCCATAAAGTTGAACAAGATTTTTGTGATGGATTGACCCAATAGTTTTCATCTCTGTTGTGAACTGTTTTTCGCCATGCTCATCCTTGACCAGTTTATCAAGCTCCTTCACGGCAATTGCTGTGCCGTCAGATAACGAGCCTTTGTAGACCTTTCCAAAAGAACCCCTTCCTATTTGTTGCTTGAAGCCTCCAGTTGCAGCCTCTAGCTCTTGATAACTAAACACCTTCAACCCCTCTAAATTAAACTCATCCTGCTCTTGGAGGACTCTCAGCTTGGGACGACATAAGAC
Organism: Taxus wallichiana var. yunnanensis; assembly: GCA_018340775.1. Classification (NCBI taxonomy): domain Eukaryota; kingdom Viridiplantae; phylum Streptophyta; class Pinopsida; order Cupressales; family Taxaceae; genus Taxus; species Taxus wallichiana. The sequence goes on from CM031241.1 coordinate 138,393,793, forward strand.
AAACCAAATAAATACGAAAACTACAGCAAAGAGTATGGAAAAACACACCAGACTTATTCCAATAATTACAAGCGTCATCCCATTCCCTTCCCCTCTTTCCTTTGCTTTGACGGCGTGGGAGGAACTCCGGCGGCGGGGGCGGGGAGGAAGGGCAGAGTATACTTTGACAAAAGCTGTTCTAGTCTCGCTTAGACCGCCAAGTCTGAGAGGCATTGATTTCTTCCAGCAATTATCCCTGCCGTTAAGATCGGCGTAGATAGCTACTGTGCAAAAGCAATCTTCCATGCATGCCTGCTTGCATGCTGTTGGATCCATGTCTGTCATGTGTGCATAATCATTTCCCCACCAATCTATTCTATCAAGCTCATGCATTTCTGCACGACTTGCATTGCAGCCCAATTCCTGCGATATGTTGGGCAGGCAACCCTTTGATTGGTTACCGTTTTCCACAAAGTGGAATCCTGGTGGACAAGTGCAATTGAAGGAATTGTTATCCTTCACCAGGCAGATTCCATTGAGACCGCATTTACCAATTTTATCGCTGCTTGAAATTGAACAGAGATTATCCTGAGCCGACACGCCGATGACCAGCAGCGGTAAAATACTAGCAGCTATTAGATGGTGGGGCATACTTCTAAATTGCATAGACACAGCCATAGCCATGTAATCCGCAGGCAATGTTTCTTATTGTAACTAATATTTTTTATTAATGGGAGCAGAGGTGGTGTTGCGTTCGGGAAAATAGAGAGCTTTCAGAACGGCAACATGCGGTGGAAACATCGAAACGTGTCCCATTAGTCCATTAGTCTTTGCAGCGATTAGTCGCTGAGACGAAAGTGGGGGAAAATGATGTTCGTTTGATTTTTCACAAAAACCTCCACAGTTATTACTGCGTGTTGAATTTTCAGGCCAATGTCCATATTGACAATGTACAGACGGCCGGACCATTTGTTGGCTTGCAACCTCTCTCAAAAGAAAATGAGTCGTTGCAATTATTTCGAAAGGTATTTCAAAAGTTTTGAAATACTTACACGGAACACTTAACTTTCGTACTACGCTACTATATTCTATGGTGGTATTATTTTTGTTTGTCAATTAATTATCTATACAAGTAATTTCACGTAACCAATGCGATGGAGATGTCGATAGGATGTGCTGAAAATATCAAACTTGAAAGAGTCAAACATTATAGGTAAAATACAACTTTTTCCCTTGACAATAATGGACAATCATCGACAAAAAAATCTAATTGTTAAAGACTAATACATTTTTATATGATAATACCATTTAAAATCGAGGAGCTAAGCCAAATAACGGCTATATAGGTTTATATGAAGTTAAAACAATTCAAAAATGCACAGACTACAATTAAACTTGATTAATTAAAGCTTTAAACCCACGACACGCGTCAAGATTCCTTGGGTTATTCTAATAATTCTATCTTAGGGACTTTAGGCTCGCATAAGCCCGACCAAAACTAAACAATTTTGGTTACGGGTGGTCGATAGGGTCAATGAGCAGGGCACATGGTAACGATAGGACAAGACATGTGTGGAGATCTCAACGACTATGGAAGATGCTACGTGTCGGCATTACGGTTAAGATGAAGGCACTCGGGTTCCAACGAACTTAGAACCCTAGAATTAACCGTATTCAAGGAAGCTTTCGGGTCCATAGTAGAAGACAAAAGACACAACAGCAAAAGGTAGAGACATGTGAACCAATCAGATAACGCCACTTGGCAACGATCTAATGACCGAAAGTGGACACGTGGCAACATTCCGCCACACTTTTGAGAGATGGCTCAGAGTGAACGTCAAGTTCACAGAATTGGCCAAATTTTAATGAATTTTGGGTCCGGAAATCAAATAAGGAAGGGACACTTGTCAACCTCACAACAAAAGGGTTTTTCGTAGATTCAAGTTAACGGAATAAACTGAAATTTACAACAAGAATCTGCAAATCTACTAATTACAGTCGATTACATATCAATTCTTATTCTACGTTACTTTATACAAAATCCTCTCAAAATTAAAAAAACATACATATCTAAAATCCTGCAATTCGTTGTTCTTTATAAAACAATTACATATTTCATCAATATACATATTAAAATAAACGAATACATTAATTTTCTCTTTTATCGAATAAACATAAGAATTATCTTATTCAACGAATTCACATAGCTTTTTCTTAGATTTACATAGATCATAGAGAGAGAACTTATCTGAGTCAAATTATCTAGAATTCTAATACAAAATTCCAATGCAAAGAGAGAACTTATCTGAGACAATGATAAGGAATTCTAGTACAAAATTCCAATGCACCCTCAAGTTAACAAACACCAGACTATGGCCACACTATGAGAGGAAATGCTATACACCTAGTGTATTTTCACCTTGCCTTGGCCAGGAACCATCCGAGGTTGTCGGCTGCCCCCTGGTTAGGACACCGCTAGTGCCCCCTCTTTCGCAACCACTGCTTGTAACCTAGGTCATCCTTGGAATTACTTCCACAGACTAAATTCACAAAGTCCTTAAGACTCTTTCAATATTCTCTTTCTCATAATCACAATCACAATTCAATGTTTGTTCTCTATGCACTTTCACATCTCTTTTATAATACATCATAGGTGGTTAAAAACCAACACAATGGTTTCCAAACCTTTTCATAAATTAATTAAGCATCTTTAATCAAATGCTTAGGATATTCATTCCCGTATTAAGCCAATAGCTAATTACAACATCTTTGTAATAGAGAATCTCAAATCAAACTTGTATTAACAACTCTCAAATGAAACTTGAATTTAACAATCCAAAAGTCTTTAATGCTTTAAAAGCTTCAGAAATTTAGTCACATAACAAATGGAGGAAGAGGGGTAGTGATAAAGGCAATAGAGGGAAGAGAAGTTGAAGGGTAGAAAACTGTTGGGGGAACATATGCACAATTCTTATTTATTCTGTTTTAAGATAGATATGGACCATGTGCCATTTTTATCAATAGTTTGAAGAAGAAATGTGGTATTTTACACAGGATAATTAAGGCAACATCCTATTAATCACTAGTCCCATAGTCAATAGTTATTTTTTACAATGTTTGTCCTTGGGTTTTGTTGATAGGTAGAGCACATGACAATTTTAGAGGAATTTTTTTACGCCGGGATACATTAGAGATAGGGACATGTGGAGGGGGCTTGGCATCCCATGCCGAGTTGACTTTTAGCACAACACACAACAAGTTAGGCGGTTCTGTGCCATTTTTATACTGAGAATTATCTAAGAACATTCTCCACGCTTGTGCGGGAAATAACATGTTCTTAAAACACATTAAATCTAAAGCACTATTATGTGCATAATATTATGTTTGTTACTTAGTTATTTTGGTGTTATGAAGTTTTTATAGTATGAGTGAGCGGTAAAAAAATATGAGAGAGGACCAAGTGTATGAGTATTCTCATAAATTTTGTAAGGAATTTATTGAAAGTAAATACACTAACTATTAATTCATTAAATGTTATTTTCTAATATTATATACATATTTTATGTATATTGTAAGGTTTTCATGATTGCCACTATTGCATTGACTTTGTTGCTACTAGTAATGTCATTATCGAGCATTTTCTTGTTTCTCAGTCAAAGACATGGATTTCTCCGCTATAATTAGGGTTTATATTCTATATTTATCCAAATTAAATGCACTAACCATCGATTCATTAAATGTTATTTTCTCATCGTATATAATGCAAGGATGGGTAGTTGATTTCATAAACATAGAACTTAAATTCAAAATTACAATCATTAGAGTCAAAGAATATTGTATAAATGATCCCATAATGAAACCAATTTGAATATGATTATTCAAATATTATGGATTGTATGCATATTTCATGAGGGTTGTGGATATTCATGAGACTTATTTAACTTTAGATATGACATTAGACAACAACAAATTTAATGGAACAAGAATTTGCAGACTAAATTATATTTCTAATGAAGGATATCATATATGGAATGAGGAACACATATTGTTACAAATATTATCTATTAATGCTCACATAATTTAGTATTTATATGGGTTTATAAAATAATATATTGTGTTTGAAATCATCGTCCAAACCCTTTTGGTTTTTTCCTAAATATTTACATGAGGTATTTCCATTGAAAACGGTTTATACATTGAATCAAGCTTTGTTTGAAATCATGTTCTAAACCCTCACATCAGGCTACACTCAAATTCATGCTCATTGGCATACCAACTTAGCCTCGACTTTGTAAATTCATGCATATCCTGTAATCGCGGCATCCTATGAGATTGCATACGGTCAAATATTTTGGCAAATACTTCACATGAAATTTGTTTGTAAATCACCTCAGCTTATGCTTTGTCACCTACGCAACTCAGATTTGGCTCAACCTCCATAAAAATTGTCACCTCTTTTATCTTGTGAACTCATTATCTCGATCCTCAAAGGTTGTTATGCTATGTAGCATTATCATCATTCTCCACTACAATTACTTTGCATAACCCTTGAGCTCTTTTGCGGGTATTTTCATGGTCCCTTTGTTCATGGCTTCCACAAAGGCGTTTATAAAAGAAAAAATGTGTGTTTCAATATTATGTGGGTCCATTTCCATTTAATGGTCATACAAAATTATGGTATATTGAAATTTTAGAATTTAGTGAACTATAGTTCTATCACTCATGTTATTTTTATTTTTTCCGAATAAAATTTTTAGTTTATCATTGGGGAAGGTGCCACTTGTTAAGTAACATATATTCAACAACATCACGACAAAAATTGTGAGTAGGAGGGAGTCTAATTTTTTCTGGCATGTCCAAAATTTCCTCTGGATTTTAGAAAAGTGTTGATGCCACCTTGGCACCACGTCAATCATTGCATGGTGGGCCCACTACACAAAACCTATTAAAAAAATTAAATTTGCATAGTGAACCGAAAAATAATTTTTCCCACATGAAAAGATGCATTTAACTACATGGCAAGTAGAAATATTTACTTTTAATCCAAATAATCCATTCAATTCACTTCACATCATCCCCTACCACTCTGTCATCCTCCACTATCACTCTTGCAGACCGTGTGCCATGAATGCATTCAATACTGATTTCTTGAATTCATTTGCATTTGGGGATGGAAAGATGAACAATCCCAACCCTTTCAACCCCGCAATGTGAACCAAATACATGTGCCTATTAACAGCCACTGAATCTTTCCACCCTACTGATGGAGCCGAAGACCTATTTACACTGCTTCTAATCACCATGTGGGTGAGAAGGTGAGTCCTTTTCCATATTTGATTGGATCTTTTCTCTCCGGTTTCATGCAATGAGCGCATTAGGAAGAAATATTAATTTGACAAACATATATTGATTGTAAGGCCCACATTTTACACGCGCAAAAAACAACAATAAAATTACCGGGATATTTTTTTACTTCAATTTCTCACAATAAATGTTCTTAGAAGAGAAACTGAACAACACATTGAAGATGCTTACATAATTCATCGACCCACATAGACACATGACAACACCATATACATGTTGATGCCACACTTTCCCAAAAGAACGAATACTAGAATGACCCAACCACAAGAAAGGAACCCAAGGATTGTGACCCACAACACATCATTTCCATGATTACATCTTGTTATGATTAACATTCCAAGATTTTTTTATACAATGATAATTTTATCTATTTTCCACCTACATATTCTTCAATTCATTTCACATTCAACTTACAGTTAGACCCTTTAAGTTGGCTCTTTATCCCTTACGACAATCTCCATAATTTACATAATTATTTTTCATATTTCAAATTACATAAAAGTTTCCTAATTCTCTCGTTTTATGTTAAGAGTATACTTCTTAAACGCTTCCAAAGTTTAAATTTTATCTTTGCTACACAAGTGAATCTAACGTGATGTCAAGAAGAAATCTTAGGATTAAGGGAGATTTAGAATAAAGATAGCTTTTTCCCATAAACATTCTTCGATCACGAAATAATTATTTCCCTACCATAGTTATTATAGTTCAAAACTTGTTGAATTCCATTTAGATTTATATATCTTTTGTTTTCTCGAAGTTTGATCTCACCAAGGCAATTCATATTCCTCGTAAAACATGAAAATTATTAATTAAGATATAAGGACTCCAAAGGCGACCTTATTCCTAACCTCAAATCTCGTCTTCAACTTATATGATTTACTCTTACATTGCACTATGGTCTCATTATTAGCATTATTTTATAACGTAGGAGTTACGAGAAGCGTAGGTCTAACATCTTGAAGAAGTACATGATTGGAAGAATTATAAACTATATGTAACGCATGCTAAAAACTCCCACTCGAGACCCAAGAATAACCTAAGTTTAGCTAGAAAAATTATGGAATAATTTTTTTAAAGCGTAACAACTACCAAGCTTCAAACAACAGTTGACACAGTAAGATTCAAAGTCCATTATAATTTAATAAATGAAATTATCCCATTGTAACAAGCATTAGAAACACATTACAAAATTAATGAGTATAATTATTTCAATTATAGTTAAATTTCTCTTAGGAGTTAACTTAATAAGCAATTAAATTAACATTATAGTTAAATATTCCCTAATCAATTTTAGAGGGTCAAAGGGCCAAAGGAATTAAATACCTTGGGTATTTAATTCCACCAGTCTAAACAATAAACAAGGTTCTTATTTTCATGGGATAGAAACTTTCCTTTAACCCCTACCGTGACCCTTAAAAATGTCAACTCATGCTTTAGAATTAAACATTTAAGTTAATAAGGGGTAATTTCCCATTTACCCACTCTCAAGTTCATCTTTGCACTTCAACCTGATTTTTTCACATAATTAACGCACTTAGGGTTTCCTAAAAAACATTACCATGAGATAGGAAATTTCTTCCTCTTTCCAATGATATGAAGAAGCCCTCCTAACTCCTCATATTTCTTAAGTTACACGTCGGTGGGCATAGGGAGGAAAATTTTCCCTAACGACAGGCCGGTGGGCTGGAGGAGAAAATATTCCCAAAAGCGGGCCAAGAGAGCCGAAAGAAAATTTTCTCTAAAGGTGGGCTAGTAGGCACAGGAAGAAAATTTTCCCAAAAGTGGGCCAGTGGGCCCCAGGAAGAAAATTTTCCCTAAAGGCGGGTTAGTGGGCTAGGGGATGAAAATTTTCCCAAAGCCGCAAGGGACACATGGCATGTTGTTGAGCCCACATGGGAAGGCGGGTCGTTCGAAGGTAAATTGGATTATAACTCTTTTTGTTTGAAAGTACAAAACGGTTCAAAAACCCCTACACCTCCTCGATGCCCGGGGACACCACATGTCCCGCCCAAAATCTCAAGTGGGGAAGTGGGTCGTCAGGGAAAACTTAGAAATATTAGCTTTTGCGTTAAACAGCGCGAAGGCTAAAAAAACCCACGCCTCTGCCGATGCCCAGCGAAGCCACGTGTTAGTCCAACAAAGGTGATGCATAGGAAGGCAAGGCGGTCGGGAAACTTAGGAATTTTTGGCAATCTTTATCGAAAGGCAATAAGCTCTAAAACCATCCGCGCTTTATGTCGATGCCTAAAGATGCCACGTGTCGACCCAAAGTGATAGGCGGGGAAGTGGATGGCGGGGAGACTTGAGATTTTTCGCCATTTTTCAAAACCTAGAGTTTGAAGGTGCGAAGCCCACGAAGGCGTTTTCCCAAAAGCAAAATGGCGGGGTTGTGGAGCTGCAGAGGAACCTCGAATTTTTGTTTATTTGGAAAAAGTGACCTAAGTAATGTTCGGGCCGCATGTCCGAATTACGAAAATTCCCCTTTTTTGTTTATTTTATTTTTATCCAAGCAAAGTAAAAACTTCATAAGGCCATAGCTTTCATTTGGAAGCTCGATTTGGGGAAATGAGGACTTTTCACAAGGTATTGAACTCCTATTAGCATAGGAAACATCAAAATTCAATTTTTGACAAACTTTAGTGGGTGAAAATTGACAACAACATCTTTCTTGTCATTAAAGCGTGAATGGACTTTTTAACTTAACATAATTAATTCAATCTGCCATTCTTTCTTCTTCAACATGCCAAACCGACATGGAGGATTACACTTGGAAATATTTAGACTGGATTGCAAGGATTAATTGTTAAATTTTGAGTTTTCAATATGAATTTCTTTTCTCCTTTTTCTGTAATTGCATTATTTTGTCCCTTGCCCGATTAATAAAGTTCTGCATAAATTTCTTAAACAATACAAACTATTTTAAGATTTGTTTTGTTCCTCCTTAAATTATTTTAATGTTTTATCTTGTCTTTCATCAATGCAGATTGTTCTGTATATTTTTCTGATATTCATTTTACATGTTTACAGTGAATCAAAAATAGAAATCATACTTAAACTCGAATGGATCAACTTTTCGTTATCATCCTTTAAATATTTAAATTCATTCAATTATAAGTTTTCAATGTTCAACTTTCCTTCAATCAATATGTGAAAAGAAAGGATGTACTTCTATTTTCAAACGTGTCAATCAAATAATACAAAGGAATGCAATAATTTTAACACGGGCATTTCCAGCCTTCAACAGAGAGTTTACAACATAATTCCAACAACATATTTTAAACAAGAGTAACACCATTTGATGGAAGTTGAATCAACATTTAATTAATTGAAATAATTCCTTTTACACTTCTTTTATGTTTTCCAAAATATAAAAACTAGCACTTTCTCATTCCTTCTCACATTCAAATACAACTCTCATATCTATAACAGAGCAGTTGTTTACCACAAATAATATTACAATGCCATCCACTTGAAGTGGGAAATTTTTACAACAAGGAAACACCAAGGAAACTGTGAAATTTGTTTTCATCCTTAGCTCGAAAACAACAAGAATATCCACAATATATATTTTGATTACAACAAAAAAGTGTTAGGAAATAAGAGATAAAATATGCGGAATAATCCCATACAGAATCGCAATGAAGAGAAACTAATATGCAGAAAATATTACAGATCTCAAATAAAAGTGTAAAATAAATAACACAACATAGAGAGACAAGATTTAACGTGGTTCACCCAATTTGGACTACGTCCACCAACAATCACTTGCTCAGATTTTATTACAAGCCTCCACTCTCTCAATATAATAACCCAGATCTGTTTGGAGCTATGCTCAACAAACTCTATAGAATTCACATCCGAATTCAAAGCACATCTGCAATACATTTGCTTGTCTATCTATCATATGCATAAGACCATATAAATAGACAATTGCTTAAGTAGTTTGATACAAAACCGTGGGTATCAAAACCATGGGCAAAAAACCATGGGTATCAAAACAATGGGTACCGAAAAACCATGGGCCCAAAATAGCCCATAATGGTTACCCATTACCCATGGGTTAATAAACCACCCATGAAAATTTTCTTCGGGGCTTCACCCACGAACCCCCTTGACCCGCTCACCGACGAGTGAGACCGCCGTAAAAATACCCAAGTGTAACACATAGAAGGTGTACCACACTCTAACCTGAAAACAGGCTCCACAAACATAACAATCTCCCACTTAGAGACTGATTTCCACTAAGCAAGCTTCTCAACCCTTCACTGTCATCCGCGAAGGCCAACCAAAGCTGAACATAGCTTTAGTTTATCCCTTGTGACCACCTTGGTTATCATGTCTACAGGATTTTGACTGGTATGAATCTTCTCCAACTTCAACTTATCTTCTTCCAAAGCTATCCTGATGAAGTGATATCTCAACTGTATATGCTTCGTCCCCGAGTGGAAAGCGAGTTCTTAGCTAGGTGTATAGCACTCGACTATCACTATGCAGCTTACATTCCTTCCGATTATGCCCCACCCCTTAAGCAATTGATGTAACCAAATCATCTCTTTGCTTGCCTCTTTGGCAGAAACATACTCAGCCTCCGTGGTTGATAAAGCCACCAGCTTCTGTAGTCGTGAAATCTAGCTCACTGCTGTCCCACCTACAGTGTAAATATAACTTGTCGTGCTCCTCTTGCTGTCAACATCTCCAGCCATGTCTGAATCTACATAACCATGTAAAGTGGTGTCTGATCCATTGTAGCACAAAATTGTCCCCATGGTCCCTCTCAAATACCGAAGGATCCACTTTACTACTTGCCAATGCTCTTTACCTGGATCACTCATAAATCTACTCACAGCTCCCACTACATGGGCAATATCAGTCTAGTGCACACCATAGCATACATCAAACTGCTTAACCGCCGATGAGTAAAGGTACCTTGGACATCTGGTTTCTTTCCTGCTCTGTCTTGGGACACTGCTCCTTTGATAACTTAAAATGGCCTGCCAAAGGAGTCCCAACCGGTTTAGCATCCTGCATGTTAAACCTATCAAATACCTTCTTAATGTACTCTTCCTAAGATAAATTCAGCTTCCGTTCCTTCCTATCCCGAGTTATCCTCATACCAAGGATTTGTCTGGCTGCCCCCAAATCCTTCGTACTTTTATTTCCTGCATGCTTTTACCTCGCAACCAACATATCATCAACATACAAACACAGGATAATATAACTTCCATCCTCAAATTTCTTTGTATACACGCAATGGTCAAAATGACATCTAATATAACCTTGCTCCATCATGAAGCTATCAAACTTCTTATACCATTGACGTGGAGCTTGTTTCAGACCATACAAGCTCTTCTTCAGTTTTCACACCATATCCTCTTTACCTTTGACTTCATATCCTTCTGGTTGTTGCATATATAGCTCCTCCTCCAAATCACCATGGAGAAATGCAGTCTTTACATCTAACTGTTCTAAGTGCAAGTCTTCTACTGCCACTATTCCAAGAACAGTTCTAATAGAAGTCATTTTTACTACAGGAGAAAAAATCTCATCAAAATCTATACCTTATTTCTATGCAAACCCTTGACCACCAACCGGGCCTTATATATTTTATTTCCTCCTTCTTCTTTAACTGTGTAGACCCACTTGTTCTGCAATGCTCTTTTGCCTTCTAATAGCTTCACGAAATCCCAAGTCTGGTTCTCCATGAGAGACTTATGCTCCTCATCCATGGCTTGCTCCCACTTCTTACTGGCATCTACTTGCATTGCTTCATAAAATCTCTCTGGCTCTCCACTATCGGTGAGTGATAAATAATAAAGAGAAGGAGAAAAACGTTCGTGTTCTTTTCTTACCCTAGAAGACCTCCTCACTATAGCGCTTTAGGGTTCTGTTGAGTCGGTTCTGAACCGATTCATGGGTCACTTTGTCCCATCCGAAAGATCATCTACCACTACATATTATTTCTTGGATTCTTCCTGTTTTCCCGCAATTTGCTTATACATGACTTTCTCATTAAAGACCACATCCCTAGACCGAATGATTTTCTTGTCCTTAATACTCCAACATTTAAATCCAAAGTCATCACCACCATAACCAATGAAAGTACATTTTTCTGATTTAGCCTCTAACTTGGTCCTATCATCCTTGTCTATATGAACAAACACCTCACATCCAAAGACTCTAAGAAATGAATAATCAAATTTCTTACCATACCAAGCCTCCTCAAGTATGCCTCCATCCAAGGAACTTGAGGGTCCTCTGTTTATCAAGTACACAGTTGTGCTCACCGCTTCTGCCCAAAAAGAAAGAGGTAGTCCTGCATGTAACCTCATGCTCCTAGCACATTCCATTATTGTTCTATTCATCCTTTCTGATACCCCATTCTGCTGCAGAGTTCCTGGAACCGTATTTTTCCTATGGATTCCATTCTTAGAACAATAATCATTAAATTCATTGCTACAATACTCCCCTCCATTATCTAACCTGAGACATTTTAGCTTAAGACTGTTTCATTCTCTACCAAGGCTTTCCATTTAACAAAAGTGTCAAATACATCAGATTTGTTTCTAATACAATAAACCCAAACTTTCCTTGTTGCATCATCAATAAAAGTAAAATAATAACTTGAACCCCCAAGAGATGATACCTGAGTTGGCCCCCACACATCAGAATGCACCAGCTCTAACTTACTCTCTTTCTTTGTAGGTCCAATCTTTAGAAACCTTACTCACTTTTGTTTCCCATATATGCAGTCCTCACGTAACTCAAAACCTATTTCGTATATCCAGGAAAATTCTTCTTTATGATGTCCATGCCATTATGGCTCATATGACCAAGCCTATAGCACCATAATGTTGTATCTCGCATCTCAAGCCACAACATTACAATTATTAGTACTATCAGTGGATAAATACAAGGTTCCAACCTTCTTACCTCTTGCCACCACAAGAGCACCCTTGGTGACCTTCCAAGAGTCAGCTATAAATATCATAGTACAACCATCACTTCCCAATTACCCCACCGATATCAAATTTCTCCTTAATGTAGGCACATGTCTAACATCCTTCAATAGCCATGTATTCTCATTCTGCATCTTAACCTGAACAGAACCTTTTCCAACTATACTGCAAGGCTCATCATCACCAAGAAAAACATGCCCAAAATCCCCTTGAACATAATCAAAAAAATAATGTCTATGTGGAGTAGCATGGAAAGAAGCCCCTAAATCTAAAACCCAAGATTCAATAATATTATGCAAAGAAAGAATCAAAACATCCTGGCATACATTACCCGATGCCACATTTTCCTCCTTGTTTTCTTCATGTTGTTTCTTCTTATCCCGAAGCTCCCAACATTCCTTCTTTGCATGCCCATAATTTCCACGATGCAAGAAAGATACTATCTTGCTTTTGGATTTTGACCTTGCCCGATCCTTTGATTTTCCACGGTTTCCTCTATTCTTCTGTCTCCCTCTAGTTTCCACTATCAAAGCATTCCCTAAAGTAGAAGATTCACCAGAGCTTTTTCTTCACATTTCCTCACTTAGAATCACCCCTACAACATCCTCAAACTTCAACTTCGAGTTAGCTGGAACCGAGTTGCTTACCGCCATTACCAGGCTATTCCAACTTTCAGGTAAAGAGCACAGAATTAATAAAGCCCTAACTTCTTCATCAAATTATATTATAACTGAAGCTAGCATATTCACAACCGTATTGAAATCATTTAAATGATCTGCTACTGAACCATTCTCAGACATCTTCATATTAAACAACTTTTTCATTAAAAATATCTTATTGGAGGCAGAGGGTTTTTCATACAACTTTCCTAATGCATCCATTAGTTCTTTTGTAGTCTTTTCCTTTGAAACATTAAATAATACCGAAGATGCAAGACACAACCGGATCGTTTCAAGTGCCTTCCGATCCAAAAAATCCCATTCCGCATCTGTCATACTCGAGGGTTTGTTCACCTTCTCGACATAGTGGAGTATAAAGATCCTTCTAATAAAGGTAATCTTCCATCTACATCTTCCAAAGACTGAAATTCTACCCGTTGATTTTATCAAGCCTAGATCTTCCATCATCTGCCATAGCTCCCTCTCAAGCTAAAAACTTTCCCTGCGATTCAACACTTCAGCAAACCAAACCAGGCTCTGATACCAATTGTTAGGAAATAAGAGATAAAATATGTAGAATAATCCCTACAGAGAATCGGAGCAGAGAAACTAATATGCAGAAAATATTACAGATCTCAAATAAAAGTGCAAAATAAATAACACAACACAGAGAGACAAGATTTAACGTGGTTCACCCAATTTGGGCTACGTCCACCAAGAATCACTTGCTCAGATTTTATTACAAGCCTCCACTCTCTCAATATAATACCCAGATCCGTTTGGAGTTATGCTCAACAAACTCTACATAATTCACATATGAATTCAAAGCACATCTGCAATACATTTTCTTGTCTTTCTATCATATGCATAAGACCATATAAATAGATAATTGCTTAAGCAGTTTGATACAAAACCGTGGGTATCAAAACCATGGGAAAAAAACCGTGGGTACCAAAACAACGGGTACCAAAAAACCATGGGCCCAAAAACAGCCCATAACGGTTACCCATTACCCATGGGTTAATAAACCACCCATGAAAATTTTCTTCGGGGGCTTCACCTCGAACCCCCTTAACCCGCTCACTGGTGAGTGGGACCGCCGTAAAAATACCCAAGTGTAACACATAGAAGGTGTACCACACTCTAACCAAAACAGGCTCCACAAACATAGCAAAAACGAGGAGAGGCAACCGTATCGTGCACTCGAAATTGTAGGGTCTTGCACTACCGAAATGATGTTACACATGCCCCAATGATGATACAGGTCTCCTTGCAAGGTGTTCAGAATCCAAAAAGGCTCGCCAAGTATACGCTTATATCCCGCATGTCCCGCTCATCCTTTGTATGCTTTGTTTTGCCCTTTTCCCCCTTTTCTTGCATTTTTGTCTTCGGTGGATTGGCATCGCCGCCGCCCTGGGCGGCGGTCCCGTAAATGCCACCCTACACAGGGCGGCGGTCCTGTGCACATTTTTTAGATCCTTCTGACGATCGTGTAAAACGTAAATCTTGAATTTTACATGCTTTCTTCAACCACTTTGGCTTGCATTAATGTTTTTGTCCCCTGGTAATAGTGTTTTTCCTTTGTTTATAGTAAAAGAGTTCTAATGGGAGTTACCCTCTAGTAAATGCATTGGTTATAAATAGCCAACTTGTTTTCAAGCAAATGGCCCCTCATCTTCTCAATTCTCTTATTCAGTATTTCAATTTCTTGCTTAGAATTCTATCAATTTCATGTTTTGCTTCCATTGTTGGTCTTTTAGAGGTCATATAATCTTCTTGTTTCAGTCTTGTTCCATTGTTGCTTCATACAATCAGTTTAGCATAGAATAGCTTCATTTCTAGACTAGAATCCATTAAAGTTGCAGGTTTTGTTTTGTCACAAGGATAGTTTCTGAAACTCTCGGTACACTTGTGTTGTATTCCCGAATAAATCTTGCCAGAATTGCATAATCAAGCTCTGTTCAATTGTGTTATCCCTCTCCTACTTACATTGTATTCGGGCTATATCCAAAGCCGTCATTATTCAAATGCCATCTTTTGTTGATACTATCATATACGAGGATTTTTGGATTCACAAGGACAAGAAGGAATGAGGAGATCACACCAAGGGGACAAAATGACACACAACCGGATTTACCATTGTTCTCGTAAACGCTAGGTTTGAGCTATCAAAGTTCTAGTTACGATATATCAAATAGAGTAGTGAATTATTTCATTTCGGTTAAAAGTTCACTCTCGATATCACCGAGGAAGCTATGGGGATTGATAGTTTTGAGAAACTCTGTGAAAATATACTAGAGTAGTTGCTCTTTAATTTCATTGAAATACGTTGTTGAAAATACAAAAATAAAAGAATGCTTGCATAGTGTAAATACTTCTTTCATAATCAGCTTATTAATGTTAGAAGTTGAATCATTTTGTATGAAAATCACAGGACCTAGAGAGCCTAGCAAATATATATTTAAACCCATAGTGCCTCAACCAAATCTACCCACGACATTAGCTGATATAGATCACGACCTCGGGATACAGGTCTTTCGAGCAACAGCAAACTTACAAGCAATTAGTGAGCAGCTAAGAGGATTAAACATCGAAGACGAAAAAGCTTACACATTCTAGTCAAACCATCCAAATTATAGATTGCCTTGATAAAACATCTGAATGATTGTGCAAGGATTCGAACGAGAGAAAACATTTGGTTCCATATCCTAACGCGGGAGACCTCCTCGTCGACATAGACACTAGCTTACGCATTCAAGTTGTCAGAACACTTGTTACGTACTCCGAGAAAATCATACAACTTCTAGTTCTAAACATAGAGGCTGAAAAGGCATACGATTACTAGATAATTTGAAGAAGGGATTGATTCTTCACATGACCATAACAGGTCCACAACAACCATGAACTCACAGTTGTGATCCCCAAGTCCCACAACCCAACGGGCCCACAAATTAGTTAAGTATTGACACCGGCTTGTTGGTTCAAAAATCTGTCGGTTGGGCAGATTTATGGATAGACGAGCCAACAGTGTGCAGGGCATAGCCCCTCTTTGAGTCAGCAAAGCGAAACTGGTTTATTGCTATTCTACCAGCAGGAATCTGTGCAAGTCTCACAATATTCTACCTTTGGGGGTTTGGGATCTCATCCCAGTAGGGTGTTTCCGACTGCGGAAAGAAAGGAATGAAAGAGAGGATGAAGAAAGATCAGGTCCGAAGGAAGAAAAGAAATGAATTCCAAGGAAGAAAGGTCAGAGGGTTTATGTTTTGGGATTGGTAGTAAACAGAGCCAAACCTACTTGCATAAACGAACAAAGCAATACTGATGAATAAATGACAATAAAACAGAAGTAGATTCAACAGAATAAACACACAGATCTGACATAAGAAAGATCAAATGCAAATAACACACGTATTCAGCACAAAGTCTAAATATTTGTATTAATATTCCTTTCTGTTACAAAAAGCTCAAAGTCTTTTCTCCTCACTTCTATTTTTCATCTGAAAGATATCCACTCCCTCAAATACAACAAGTATTTGAGTATTTATAGAAGAAGGAGAAGAAGGAAGGCAAAAAGGAACCAACCACCTATTTACAAAATATCTACAAAAATATCTCAAAGTCATGTTGACTTTTGACAACTTGATGGATGACATCATCCCATGGTGCAACATGGATGATGTCATCATTTGTGTCAACATACTTTAGACATTTTACAAAAAGAAAGTCGGAGGAGAGAGAGAAGAAGAGAGAATTTATTCATCGTCGTCATCCCGCGGCTGAAAGGGGATATCCTGTTGTTGCTGCTCGGGTGACGAGATGTGGAATTGGGCACGGTATTCCATGAACTTGCTGATCATGGGCTCTAGTTGATCCTGGGAAGGATCCTTGTGTCGCTCACTGATCGCCTCGCAAGTCTCCCGCTCGTCTATGAGCTTCTCTGGGAGTTTGGAATATTCTTTCTCTGCTTCTATTAGGAACCCGATGAAGTCCCGACAGGCCAGCAGGTTATTGATGGACTCTGCGTCAAAAGTGACCTCTGGCCCCAGCCCTTGTGAAACGATCTCCTTGAAGATCTGGATGGTTTCATCAACTTTTCTTAAGGCGAAGGAAGGAGTAAGCAACCCTGGAGACATGTTGAGAATGATTTGTTCCATTTGGTGCATCGCATCCAGGGCTTCTTCCTTTACCTTATCGATCTTTTCAAGGACGAATTCCAGTTGATCCATCCGGTAGTCCAGAGTGGAAAGGACTTTATTGAGGGCCCTGGGATGACCGAAAATGCCGAACTTGACCAGATCTTCGACAGTCGAACATTTGTTGAAAGGTCTCATGCTGCAGCCTAGCATGGTCCAGCTCTTCTGATATGGGTCCTGCTAATGCTTGGAGCTCTTTATTCACCTTGTTGATGTTCAGATACAAATCAGTGAACTTGGCGATTACTTTTTCACTGTCTTTGAGGATCTGGCTCCTCCAAGCGGAAACGGCCATACCCTGCTCACCAATCTTTGCATATTCATCAATTTTATCCTGGCTCAGAGGCTCAGGAGTCTCGGCGGCGGCCAGTGGAGGTGCACTTGCCCATCTTCTGTAAGGCTCGGAGCAGATGTTTATTTTTCTCTTTCAGCAGCCTTTTCTCTTCTTTTGCTTCTTGAAGCTTCTTGCAGAGGGTGTCAACTACAGATAGGGCCTCTCCCTGAAGGATTTCAGAAGACGTACCCATTGTGACTTGAGTCACTGTGTAATCTGTAGGAGATAGATCCTTTTTATCCTTCAGAGGATTGGGGTATGCGATCTCCATTACCCTCTCTCCCGAAGCACTCTGAGAGAAGCGTGTGACGGAATTCTGCTTCTTTGCCCCTTTTGACGGGATTACGAAGAAGTCCATCGGAGCGATGGGAACTTTCCTTTTCTGTTGACTTAGATGCTGGGAGATCCAGGCTGGACTTGTGGGAGAAGGGCCAGAAACAGAGAAGGGGCAACTGCAGTAGTAGAAGGGAAAAACGTGGAGACACTTGGAGGCGGCATCGAGAGGGAGGCCGAGGAAGTGCTCACGGGAGGAAGAGATACTGCAGGAGAGGAAGACATAGGAAGAGAGGGGAACTCAGAGATGAGGGAAGAAATGGAGGGGGACAGGTCCGCGAGAGAAGAGAAGATGGACGAAGAAGCAGGAGGGACAGAAGGGACCTTAGTTGTTACAGCAGTGGCGACATCCTGAGTGGATGGGCCTATTGGGACATCTTCCGTTGTTTCTTTCTCTGGGGAAGCTAGAGTTACAACTTGTTCAGGTGCAGCGGAAGGAGGACTTTCAGGAGCTTCCTCTTGAGTGGTGCTGGATTCACCCTCTTTACCCTTTCCTTTGCCTTTTGGCTGCTGTTTTGATCAAGGAGGTGCGTTACCCAACGAAGAGGTTGTGAAATCGACTCTGAGGTAGATGAGCCCGTTCATTCGGCACCAATGCTTTGTTCTGCGCAGAGTTTCCTTGACTCTTTCCTCAATTGTCTGAGGGGATTTGGTTCTATCAATCAATGCAAAAGGCCAATCGTCCCCACCTGTGTCAAGATACACTTGATCCACTTCCTCCTCAGTAGTTTGGTATCCTTTGGGGACGATGGCCACCCCAGCACTTGGATGATTTCTGCTAAGGCCAAACGAGAATGGTCCTTCCTCCTGAGCTCAACCTCGTGATATAAGTCAATGTAGATATCCTCGATCTGAGGGATGTGGATCGGATCGAGCTTAGCCCTTGGCAGACAATTCCTCGGGTCGAAGGTGGGCCTTGCTGGGAAGTCATGTTTCAGATTCAGCAGCTCCAGCTCTGCAAACATGTCCTTTGCCTTGTGGTGAGAGGGACACGTATACCTACCCACTGTGAGGGGGAAAGGAGTTCCACCCTTCTTTCTCTTTAGGCACTTTTCATGGTAAGTAATAAGCTGCCTTGACAGCTCCAACAGGATCAACTTGGGCCCGACATATCTTGGCAGTCTAGTCAGTTCCCCCAAGAAATTAGCCACCCTTAGATAAGTGAATGTGGGGAATTGAGTGAACAGGGCCCCCCATTTCTCTGTGGCTGCCACGATGCTCTTGGTCGTGCGACCGTGAGCCATATTTGGCCTCAACAGGCAGATGATGAAATAGAAAAATGCATCATTGATCTTTGTAAATTGAGGGATGCTATTTTCCAGCTTTAGCTCTGGATAATATTCATAGATTTTAACTTGGGACCAAACCCCACTCCGCATCGAGCCGGGTAGTCCCTTTAAAGGCAGCGCGTAAACAACATAGGAATTCATGTAGAACCTCCTCGTTGTGGGGAATTGTGCATGCTCGATATCATCTTCATGATGATTTCTGCCCACTCAAAGCGTTGATCGGGCATATTTTTGTTCATTGTTTCTAAATACCACAGCATCCATTTGTGGAAATAGTGGGCGTCAGGAAGCCCAAACACCCTGCTCAGGAACGTGATGGTGTCACTGAGCTCCTCTGAAAAATCACTGCGGTGAATGATTTGTGGCCAACGGGTCACCACCTTTTTATTTTTCAAATATACCTCGTTCATCATTGCATGCACTGATCTTCATTGTCGTCCCAGGCCTTAACACAGTCTTCTTGGCTGACGGCCACAAAGTGCCGGTGATGAGGAATGCCGAGTATTATTTCAAAGTGGCGGGCAGTGAGGTTGATTATGACCTCGCCCTTCTCATTTACGACACATCTTGTGTCTTTATTGTAGCACCGGGCAACCACCATCATAAATTCATTGTTTACGGACCTTGATCGATCGATTCCTCCAAAGAAAGTGCAAGGCACTGCCTATCAGCTTGTCCATCCATGGACTTCTTGTGACCTTCTGGGTTCTGGACCAGAATTCCTCCATGTCAATATGACCCAGCTCTGAGTCTCTGATGTCCAGGTCACATTCTGCTTGGGACTCGGGCATTCTGACCCTCTGATACTTATACTTCATTTCTTCTTCTGTGAGCTTGGCCTTGCCTTTGGATTTGGTAGGTCTCTTGCTTGATGTTGACATATGTTCTTCTGAACTTAGCTGCTGATCTGCAAGAATAAGAAGTGAAACCCAATTGAAGAAAGTCATGTCAGCTGTTTGATTTTCCATTGAAATGCTGACAGAAGAAAGAGTTAGCAATTTTGAGGCCTTAGGGCGCATGGCGCATGGATATTGCAGATTGCAGAGCTAAATAGATAAGGCGCACGGGAAAGGGCTGCTGCAAGGGGTAAATCAGCGCCAAAGGGCGCATGGCGCATAGACACTGCAGGGTGCATTCTTTGTTGCTGTAAGCACAAGTGCGCCTGCGCCATGTGGATGCATTTTGTAAAGGGCGCACGAATTCTTCATGTTACATGGAACTTCGGTGCGCCAAAGGCGCATATAAGGTTTGCATGACACAACGTTGTTGCAATGGTGGATGCGCCTACGCCGTTTATAGCTTTGCACTTGGCGCATATGAAAGGATTGTTACATGGATGTTGGGTGCGCCAATGGCGTGAATTTTATCAATGCAACATACGAGTTTGGTGCGCCAGGCAGGACGCAAGGAAAGCGTTTGCAACAAGCGGGGAAAGCGTGTTATTGGCGTGGCTGCCCTTTGTGTAACAGGGGTGACAGATGAACCATTGGCACAACTGTTCTTCATGTTGTAGAGTGTGCCAATGCACCGAAGGAGAAGGAAAATACAGTTTCCTTTAAAGCTTTGATTCTTCTCAGAGGGGTTTCACATATGGCTTAGCTCCTTCTGCAAGGTTCATTGGGGTGACAGAAATAGCTTTTAAACAAAGGGGTCCAAGCTTATTATTATTTTTAGAACAGAGCTTCCTCTACCAGCAGATCTAGAAAGAGGGGGAAGATCATGTGGAAAGACGGCAGGGGGGAAAGCTCATGACTTCATTCTTTTCAATCCGATTCATACCCACAAGTAGCCAAAAACCACAAACACGAAGCACAAAAGAAAGAGGACCTCTTACCCGATATTTATAACGAAGAAATGCGCAAATGGGTCCACAAAGCAATTCAAAAGCGACAGGCTGGTGCGCAGACAGGTACAGAGAAAATCACGTGATTTTCGTTGGTGATAATGACAGCGCAGACGCGCCTATTTATAGGCGAGGAGGCAATAAATGCGCCACCAAATTTTCAAGTGGTGCACCAAATGAGCTGTCGACACAAGAAAACATGCGCCCTTTGGCGCACCAAAACGCTTGTCAACATGAAGATATGTGCGCCTTAGGTGCACCAAAAGTGGTGTCGACAGAGGAATATGTGCGCCCTTGGCGCACCAAAAAGTGGCACAACAAATGATCTGTTGACAGGAAGGCGCATGCGCTTTGGCGCATGCAAGGAAGACTCAACAAGGGGAGGCGCACCAAAACGCCTGTTGACACAAGAAAACCTGCGCCAAAGGATTAAAAGGGGGCGCATGAACATGTGATGTTGCATAGTGATTATATGCACCCGCCCAAAAAGACCAAAAACGGCTAAGTTCGAAAAACTAGATTTCCCGGGAAGGGATTTTGCAACGTTCCGAACGCAAGAAATCCCTGACGAGGGATCGGAACAAAATTTTCGGTAGGGTTATCCGTAAAATTGCCCTTGCCAATTTTACGGGATAACACGGCTTACAATCACTGGTATTTAGATCTTCACCACTCCTACCAGATATCATAGTACAATTCTCTGTATTAAACATAGAATCCAATCAATCTAATATTTTTGGGCTAGACCAGAAAATCACCCATAGTTAACTACAAATCCACTAAATCACCCATCACCATTTTATGACCTTGTCTGGAGATATATACGAAGCTCCCACAGGTCACTTCCCACGTATCCAACAACCAAGAAACAAGATCTCGGCAAAGCTCGACATTGATTGGAGCCTCCGAGCAGCCATTATATCTGAACAAACCATTACACCAATTCAAGTTAGGAGGGCCTTCTTCACCTTAGATTCACAGATTCCATTATTACGTATTGAGGATATAAGATTACCCGATTAGCTTGTATGTATCCATTCGCATTCAACATTCACCGGTTGTCTCAATTTGACCTCGGGAGATTAGGTACGAGGAAGAGGTCCTTATAGATTCCCATGCTCGCATGTCACTTTTCCATTGTACAAAACTGGTGAACCCGACGTGAACAAACAATTCTTCCTTTTATTATTTTTCATTTCTCTCATCCACCTTCGCTCTTTCCCATTATTCTGCGGGTATTCATATACCCCCCGAATATGTCGAGGATACGATGCATATGGCAAACCTCTCTCAAGTCTCGAAGCAAACTATAGTCAATCAAATAGAGAACTGTCGCCCTCACTTTCTACATGGGCCGATAACTATTTAAGTAATTACTTGTTGTCACAAACTCCCCTCAAAGAACTAGTTCAAGTTCTTCATTCCGAATTGAGGAGTTTGATCAGTTTGCACAAACACAATAGCCAGAGCCCTCAGGCTCTAACAATATGACGTTTACTGGAGAATCCGATTCATCTCCTCGGGTCTTGTTCAGACCACAGACCAGTAGGCAGTCAGACCCAATCCCCTTTTTGGATGAAGAGTACTTAGCACGCTTTGCTAAAAGTGAACAACACTTCCAAAATATGTATCCACCGATAGGGAGTTTAAAAATACAGTCTGATACCCTATTCCAGGAAAACACCCCCATTCTTCCACCTATGGTAAATACCCTTGGTGAGGCTTGGTAGGGCAACGATCAATTCATAGCAGGGTATCATACCCCTTTACAACCTCAAGCTATACAACAAGTGCCTTTAAGGAAAAGCACTATGTCTTCGCCAATGGAGGTCATCTCGGTCTTAGCTGAAAAGGTTAGAGGGCTGGAACTTGCTCAAGTAAACCAAAATTCATATTTTGGGCAAGCAAGAATCCTTAACCCTCCACATCATCCTAGTCAGGTTGACCTCCTTACAGGAACAGGCACGTTAGGCATGCCTCCTCAAAATCCTTATAGTTACCCACAGCAAACACCAACTAGGACCTTGTTTTCAAATGCCGCTCCAGTTGAAAACATGACACCTCTCGGCTTGGCACCAAACAACCCGTACCAGAACAATGCTCCTCCTTACTTAAACATTTATTCAAAGTCACCACAAGGAGATATGTTCTCTTTTCCCGGATATTCGTTCAACTACGGGGATTACCATATGTCCCTAAAAACACATATGTTATGCCATATCAACAACCCATTCCACCTCAATCCCTCAAAGAAGCCCCATCGATGGTCGAGGCCTACGTAGTAGGGACTTATTCGAGAATATCTAAAAGAGCCCTAGACTTCACCATATGAGGTGTTATGCTTCCAATACCTCTTCCTGACTTACCCAATTATAAAGGGGAGGGAGATTCAAATGCACACATTAAGGCCTATGCCACAGCCATACGGGAGTTACTCCCTTGGGATAGGGTTGTCGCTAAAATATTCCCTAAAACCTTAGAAGGTATTTCCCTTGATTGGTATTACAGAATACCTGAAGCCTCGATACACTCATTCAAACAACTCGTGTCAGAATTCATCAAAGCTTTCGACATGAACAAATTGTTAAGAACGGGAATCAGGGAGTTCTTGCATATCAAACAAGAACATAATGAGTCCACTACTCATTTTATTCAAAGATGGTGTATGGTTCTCTACTCATCAGCAAGTGCTCCAAACATGGATCAAATGGAACTATGCAATTTATTCCTTAATTCTCTCAATAGAGAGATAAAGGAAGAAGTCCAGAAGTTCCCACTAAGAACTTATGATGAAGTACTCGAGAGTGCTCTCCGAATCGACCAAGCAGCGATAGATAGTGGTCATAAGACATATGGGACAAACAGGAAATTAACAACTCCCAGTCAAAACACCACGGCCTATTCTAATACAGGGAACGCAAATCAAGGACCTAAAATCCTTAACAAAAACCGTGGAGTTACAACAGATGGAGTAACTGACCAAGTTAAAAGGGAAAACGTTGTAAACATTTTTCCACCTATTAATAATCAATGAAATAACAATTTTACTCCAACAATCAATGCAAAGTGGATTCTAATCGCCTAGCAAGACGGCAACAACAACAATGATAACTCCAAACACAAAGTCCAAATCAAAACTCGATTGCTATCAAGTCAAAACCAAAGGCAAATAGCCTCAAAATTTTAACTCTAACAACCAAAGAACCTTATCGAATTTCGGGCCACAACATTATAAATCAACACCTCAAAATTATAATCCCAATTTATATTGTGACTTCCACAAGATTCAAGGCCACGATACTAAGACTTGTCGTGAATACAATAAATTCATGCGCGTTTGCCAAAATATCAAAAGCAACCCTTTATAGATATGTTTTTAGCAAATTCTATAGTACCCACGCTAAACACTTATGCGGGGCGCTTTCCCCTCAAAATGCACCCTCAAGATCTTTAATGATCCACACCCAAACCGTTCTAACAATAACAGTTAGATCCCAATGGAACAAACAAGGGTGTCATGACAGAAACAATGATCATGAAGCTTCGACTTCATTAAATCCACCGGTCACACCCCAACTAGGAATTCAACCCCAAACCAAGATAGTTGGTTTCGTAGATTTAAACACCGAGCTACCCGTAGAAACCATAACAAGAACACGGGATTATTCATCTCAACCTACTCCAAGTTATCCATTGGAACTGATAAACCAACAAAAACGTTGGTAAAACCCATAGGCGCCTATGATTTAATTAACGATTTAACTAAAACCTTCTCTCACATCTCCTTTTTGGATTTGTTAAAGAACTCTCCCGCCCATATGGTTGCTCTCTTAGAAGCATTAGGCCTTGGTCACTTAATCAACATCACTCCTCCCCGTAAATGGAAGTAAACCATGTGGAATTTGATGTTTATCCTCTGAGACAGCCCGATAGGGATACGGAATTTATGTTCGATATAAGCAAAATACCAACAGATGCTAAAATTACATGAAGAGGTGACCCAAATTTACATTTAAAATTTTGGGTCTACAATAATTATGTTAAGCGTGCAATGGTTGACGATGGGGCAGTAGTTAATATAGTCCCCTTCACTTTTCTTTAAAAGTTAGGATATGGAGAGACGAACTGTTCCACAACGTGAAATATGCTAAGAGATTATGATAGCCTCAAAGCCACTTCAAATGGAACCATAGTTTTACCAGTCACTTTAGGGCCCAAGACGGTCTCCCACGAGTTTTATATTATACATCGGGAAACCAATTATAATATGATCCTTGGTCGACCATGGATACACCGCATGAAGGCAATCCCTTCCACGCTATTCCAAGAAATAATATTTCTACACTTAGGGAAAATATTTGTGGCACAAGGTGACCCAAAACCCTTCGATATACACCTAGCTGATTTGAAGAAAAGACCCGGCATTCACTCCGAGTTTGAACTCCCAACAAATCAACTCATCAAACCAATTAATTCAAAACCAAAAGAAGAGTTGATACCCACCACAGAGTTAGAAGTTACAAATCCAACTGAGGACATTCCAGCACTCAAAAGTGAGACCATTGTTATAAAAACGGTGTCACTAGGGACTACCACCAAAATTGTCGAATTGCTGGAGAAAGACTTACCTATTCTCCTACCATTTGATTCCATGGGTATGGGACACACCCTGAGAATTGCTTCTCTTCCATCAGACGAAGTTCTTATGGTAGAGGTAACCGAAGCAAAAGAAATAGATACGACAGATATCCCAACATCCATTTTTCCAAGCAGTTATTGGACTCTCCACTTTGATGGAGCTAGATGTCGCTTTGGAGCTGGGGCGAGAGTGATTCTTACTTCACCTCAGGGAAAT
Source organism: Taxus wallichiana var. yunnanensis (assembly GCA_018340775.1). Lineage (NCBI taxonomy): Eukaryota > Viridiplantae > Streptophyta > Pinopsida > Cupressales > Taxaceae > Taxus > Taxus wallichiana. Next base: position 138,419,598 of record CM031241.1, read on the forward strand.
ATTCTACCTTTCAACTTTAAATTAAACTTTGAATGTACGAACAACGGGGTTGAGTATGAAGCTCTCCTCCTTGGCCTCATCCTAGCTAAAAGAATGGGTGTCAACAACATTAGAGTGCTAGGAGACTCGCAACTGGTTGCAAACCAAGTCTCTGAGGTATATGAAACTAGAGTTGAACACTTACAACTCTATAAAATGGCAGTATTAGATCTAAGTAAGGGATTTAACTTCATATCAATTGAAGCAATCCCACGAGAGTAAAACCTTCTCGCTGACTCAATAGCAACCTCAGCTTCCCGTTTCACCCCAAACAGTGAGTTGGAGGATACAAATTTCACGGTATCACTTCATACCGAACCATTAGTACGTAAAATACCAACAAACTCACTCCTAACTCATGGAGAGGCTGAGGATGATTTTTCTATCATGGGTCACTTTGATGATGATAGAGTCACTCTCAAATATCTAAATGCCTATGTGGAGCTACACCTTGCCCACCATATAGTTGATCTTTCCTTAACACCACATTTCTCTTCCTACTTTGGAAATCCCATGGTAGAGTCTCCTCCACAGAAGGATCTTGATATATATGAGATAGAAAACGGAGAAATCTTGGAACTACCTCCAGCCCCACCTAAATTTGAAGAAGGTAAAACTTCTTTGATAGAAGAAACAGTTGACATAAACATTAGAACGGAGGAAGAACCAAATATTTTAAAGTTAGGATCCTCGTTAACTCCAAAGGAGATAGAAATACACACCCAAATCCTCTAAGAACATCAAAAGGCTTTTGCATTTAACTATAAATAAATGATGGGCATTTCACCTCATGTCGTGGTGCATAATCTTGTCACTAAACCAGATGTGAAGCCAATTAAACAAGTCAAGACCAATGAAGCCAAAAGTGGCTCTCATGGTAAAAGAGGAAGTAATAAAACTTCTCCAAGTGGGGTTCATCAAGCCCGTTGACTATTCACAATGGGTATCTAATATTGTCCTTGTCCTCAAAAAGAATGGGAAGATACGCATTTGCATAGATTTTCGGGATATTAACAAAGCTTGTCCCAAGGATGACTTTCCATTACCATCCATTGACGTTATCGTTGATCCAACAGCTGGATTCGAACTATTGTCCCTCATGGATGGGTTCTCAGGGTATAATCAGATTAAAATATCTGAACAAGATCAAGCCAAAACTACATTCATAACTCCCTGGGGAACTTATTGCTACATTGTCATGCCATTTGGTCTTAAGAACGCCGGCGCTACGTATCAGCGGGAAATGACATATATATTCCACGATCTTATCCATAAAATTGTGGAATCATATGTGGATGACTTGTTGGCCAAGGCCAAGAAACGCTATGATCATCTAGAAGTGCTCTGTATCATCCTCTCACGATTAATTGAATATGGCGTCACATTAAATCTAGAGAAGTGTGTGTTTGGTGTGACAAGAGGCAAACTTTTGGGCTACATTATATCTTCACGAGGGATTGATGTTGATCCAACCAAAATACGGGTTGTTCTCAAAATGATCCCACCATCGGACGAGTCTGGAATCAAGTCATTTCTCGGGAAGCTCGGTGCAATCCGCAGGTTCATCCCAGAGCTAAGCTTCACCATTCATCCAATCAACAATCTATTAAAGAAATATTATAGCATTAATTGGACTGAAGAATGCAATGAGGCCTTCAAAGCGCTTAAATGCTTCTTGTTGTCTCCACCCATCCTAATACCTCCCAAACCAGATGCCATTCGATCCTATACTCATAAGCCACTCATGTCTCACCGGCCTGCAAGCCGGCTCAAGAAGACAATGATAAACAGGAATGTGTTGTCTATTTCATCACCAAACGTTGCTCGATTATGAAACACGCTATACACATGTAGAGATAGAATGCCTTGCCATATTCTTTGCAACAAAATGTTTAAGACATTACATGTTAAACCAGAAACGATGGTCATTGTAAAAATAGATCATTTACGAGTGTTTCTCACGGAAGGGTCTCTGTCTAAAAAGGTTGAACGTTTTATAGCCTTAATGGGAAAATTCAAGTTGACATTTGTAAACCAAAAATCTGTTAAGGGGCAAATCATTACAGATTGGCTAGCTGACAATCCACTAGATGGAGGCGATCTGTAAATCTGGACTTTCTTGATGAGTGTATATACTTCATCAAAACTAGGCTTCTCATCTCTACATGTCCCTTGTATACTAATATCATCAATTTCATCATAGACCACACATATCCAGAAGGTGCCACGTCACAACAAAGAAGGTGATTACACGTTATTACCACTAAATATGTTGTCTTAGAACAAGTACTCTATCGTAAAGCCTTCGACGACATGCTTCTAAGATGTGTCGACACGGAAGAATCTGAGAAGATTCTTCATGAATCCCATAGTGGGACATGTGGAGGCCACTTCGGTGGTCACGCCACCGCTTGTAAAATACATCAGATGGGCTATTTTTGGCCCACTCTCGAGCATGATGCAGTGGAATTTGTACGTAAGTGCGAAATGCCAAGAATTCTCTCACGAGATTCACATACTAGCACAATCCCTACAACCAATAGTGACTTCGTGGCCCTTCTCCATGTGGGGTCTAGACTTGATAGGGAAATTCTCTCCCTCATCAACCGATGGCCATAATTTTATAATTACAGCCACGAATATTTTACCAAATGGGTGGAGGCCATGCCTCTCACCACAGATACCAGTTCGGTAATTGCCAAATTCATTTTGAACCAAATTATCTGTAGGTATGGTGTCCCACAAGTCATTATCTCAGATAATGGCACGTCCTTTAAAAATGATGAAGTCCGTGAGTTATGTAGCAAGTTCAAGATAAACCATCACATGGCCTCTCTTTACTACCCTCAAGCCAATAGGCAGGCTGAAGCGAAAAACAAAACGTTAAAAGCTATTCTCCTCAAAATGGTCAAGGAGAACAAGTGAGATTGGCATTTAAAACTATATCCGGCCTTGTGGGCCCATCAAACCTCAATAAGAACACCAACAGGAGCAACTCCTTTCTCGTTGGTATTCGGGGCAAAATCAGTTCTCCCGCTTTAGGTTGAAATACCCAGTCTCCGCATCTCATTACAAGGAATTCTAGATGAAGAAGCTTATAGGGAGGCACACCTCTCTCAACTGGAAAGCCTCGACAAGGCTAGGCTAAATACCGAACAAAGGCACGAGCCTATACCGACCGGATGAGCCAAAGGCGGACAACAAAAAAATCTATGAGTGAAAAATATATGAGAGAGATCTAGTTTTAAGACTAGACACCCGGATCGATAAGAAAACCAAAGTGAAGTAAGGAAGTTACGGCCCAAGTGGTTGGGCCCATACCGAGTCATGAAGGACTACGGAAATGGTGTGTATCTTTTGTGCATGCTAGAAGGTGAGGAATTTGGTGAAACTGTCAATTCCTTACATCTTAAACGGTTTTACGCATAAAACATCAAAATCATTACTTGTACATTATAGCTACCTACATTGCATTAGTCTTTTAGCTGCTTCATTCTGTCCATTTCGTAAAAGTGGTAGTCCAGAACTTACTCTTAAACAATCTGTTACAAATTTCTAAACGTATTGGCAAAAGCATTCAAAACACATCTCTTCAAACATCATCAAGTATTTTCAAATCTTCTCATCAAGTTCGATGAAAACATTGACGAAAACCATACCAAGGCCTGCATACTTGGCTTTGCTCTTTCTTTCTACTAGGTGAAGTTGTCCTTGCCTATGGTCTATTCTAGAAGCTTCTTGGTGTCACATCTATCCCTCTTAAATCTCTTTGAACGAAAGGATATCCCAAAGTCATAGATCAGAAATATCAAAATCAAATGAAATCAAAAGCACCAAGCAAACAAAATATTTTAATGTACACACTTCTTTTCCCCATCAACCTTCGGTGATAAGCCCACATCTCTTACTAGTGGTGTGAGGTTGGGAAAGGAAAGAAGTGCCCTTACTCGCCTATATCCTGCCTTTGGTGACAAACCCGTGCTTCTTACTAGTGGCATGAGGCAGGGTGTGGGGGGTCCAATCACACAAATTAACAAATCTTGGTATGCTAAAAACACAAACCAAATTCTATTAAGAGAAAAAAAATATCTAAATTCCAAAAAGATCAAATCCTCAAAACCAGATTTTGTCAACCAAGTTGCCATTTATGAATCTAAGTCTAGATAAACTGGAAAGTAAGTGGCCTTCTAAGCATGGTAGTAGTTATGAGTAGGGTAGGTGTGTAGGTCCAAATTTGGTTTCTGTTACTGGTTTGTCTGTATCTTATCATTCCATTCGATCAAACTCATACAACTTGTGCCCTTCCTAACTCTTGGTGTTGAGCCCTCGCATCTTACTAGTTGCGTGGAATCAGGATTGGGACAAGTTCATCTCTTTATCACTATGCATTCATCACGATTTTCCAACATGAGAAGAAATTACGAATATTTCCCAAAGATTTTAAAAGTTCAAGATACCACCATATGTTAATATAATCTCGTATCGAGCATTACAACAAACATACAAAGTAAAACATTCTCATTACTTATCATTTTTTATCCATTAGATACATTCTCAAAACATGAAAACAAAAGATTCTAAAAACATCTAAATACACATGTGGAAATGAGTCACGAAATTCTAGATGCCAGAGTCTAGATCCAAAAAGATATATATATATATATATATATATATATATATATCAAGTTTCATATACAATGACATCATGCACTAGGCATGGTCAAAACGCTCAATGAGCCCGAAAAGTACAAAAACAATCATATAGATATCTGACAAAATGCTAGAAAATAGTCTCTCAATCCCTATGGGATCCCTCAGAGGGTGCACGACCACGCCTAGGACTCCGGCTATGTCGGCGCTCTCGAATGTACTGAGGGCTCTCGGTCACGACCAATAGCTGTCGTCTTGCTACGAGAATGACTCCTCCTCATCAAGTGCTCGGCTGTCCTATATCCAGCTACCTCCACACGAAGAGAAGTCATGATCTTCGCCGCATGCCAGACAAAGGAAAAAACATCAGTATGCCTAGTAGCTACTGAGGGCTCCCCACGTCCATGGAAAGCTCAGCCCGAGTCTTCTCCGAGGGGAGAAGCAAGGCATCAATGCATACTCGGTGAATCAAGTCTCGCCACTCATCAACAGTCGCTACAAACAAAGGAGAAAACAAGTTAGAAAATGATCAACGATAAAACCAAGAGTAAACAAAACAAAAGGAAATAACAAACTAGGACAACTCTAACTAAAACAAATGTCAAGAGAAGAGTGACAACTCACTTGGATCTTCGGGCCTCCAAGAAGGATCTCTAGGATCCACGCCCACCACTGACACCGCCACTAACTGGTGTCCCTCTCCCACATCTGGGAAATGTGACGGCCTGCAATGGACTCGTCATCTCCACCTACATCCTGAGAGAGCAACTCCTCTGAGACAAGAGTCACCCTCTCCGTGCTCCGCTCTGCCCTCTCGGCCCGTAGGATCTCTTGAGTGTCATGCCACTCGGGATCACTATCATCTCCCAACCCATCTGGCTAATCTCCATCTCCTCTGTCTCCTCCTCGGTCTCTCCCCTATGAACTCCTCAGACTCAGAGTCCACGTCAATGGGCTTGTCACTGCTATGGGCAGGACCGGTAGCAATCTAAAGTAAGGGTTCTGAGGCACCGCTCTCCCTCGTGCATGTACCACCTTGCGGCCGCAATAGGAACACCGGGGGTAACAATAGTCCAACCCTGGCCTCTAGGACCTCCCCGAGCCTCGTGAATAGATCTAGTTCATCGGCCTGCCCGAGGAAGCATGTCACTATAGAGGAGGCCGAACTGCTGTGGCACTCTATCTAAGGGGTGGATCTCCAACTTCCCCGCCCCTAACTATCAACTAGCCGGTAGTCCGACAGGCAATCGCAGTAACGGTCTCCACTCCCCATACCCCTACCATGGTCTGATAAGGAGTGGCCTCCATGTCTGCAGTGGTCAGAGAGGCCACTGGCTGGTCGGGTGCTCTAAGAACTGTCATCCTCATCCACCTCGCTGCCCTGAAAACCCCGGGATCCACAACCTCTACACCTCTCCCATATGGGGTGATATGCTCATACACCCAACACATGACAAGAGTCGAATGGCTCAGTGACTGTCCCTGTAATCGGACTACCTTGTATAAATCATGGTAGGTAGTCCCAAGGATATCTTCTCCCCAAGCGTAGACACGTCCATGGCCCTCAATCTGTGCAATAATGGGGGCCCAACAATATAAGAGGGTGTCCCCTCCCTTATCCCCAATCAGTCTGGATGCAAGGATGCCCATGATGGCCTTGCGGAGCAAGGGAATGTCTGACTCAATAATAGAGCGGATCCTCACTCCCTTCTTCGATCCCATCGATACAACTACATCTCCCATGTAGGTGGCCCACTAAACCACCTGTGATCTCGATATTGTTGTCTTAAGAGACAGTCGTCGCCCAAGGATCGAAACCCCGGATACAGTAAACATCCTCCAGGGTGATAGACCACTCACCCCTAACTCCTGGCAATCGGAAGGTGTTCCGATCCGCGTCCCAGTATGAAAATAAGTCACACAGAATGTGACTAGCAAGCGCAACATGAGGGACCTACGCGATCCTCCAAATGCCAGCCCTCTAAAGGGTATCTCGCTCTGCCTGAGAGAGCGCCTCTAATACTGCTAGGAGCCAATCACACTCCCTCTCCCGGCTCCATCTAATATACTCCTCCTTCTGCATACACCCAAAAACACAAAAAGAAGTGAGTTAGTATCGAATTCCAATTAAAAAGACTACTAAAAACATGTGAAAGTGTAAAAAATGTAAAAATAAATAAGGTAAAGCATTGTTTTGTCACTCTATCATGGACCGCCTCCTGCATGGGGTGGTAGTCCTGTCCCACAAACTTAAATGGGTCGTATACCCTAAAAAATTCTTAAAAACAAACAAATACACCTTTTTGCTAAAATGAAAACCTACCCTATGGCCCCCCCTAGAGACACGTTTAAAACTAACATTTTCAAAAATGACCCCCAAGAGAAAAATTTCATCATTTCCACATTTTAGGTCTAAAAACAATAAATCGAGAAGAACTAACCTGAGACTTCGCGGTCGATGTTCCACTCTCGGAGGCATGATCGCTATCTCACCACGAACGTTTTGACTATACTCTCGTCAAAAACCATCACTGTGGGTCCCAGAGCTCAAAAACTATCAAATCAATCCACGCAAATGAATAGTAAAATGACTTCGTTTTATATAAATAACCCCCTTAATTTGATTTTGAATGTCTTTCGCAGGGTCGGAGCGCCAACGGAGGTAAGTTCTAAACCTCACATAGATGGTAAGTCCTCTTTTCTTATCAATTTAGCCTTATCTCTCCAATTATTTTATCTAGCTGCACTTGAGTCCCTTGTTTTTATTTTACAGATAGCGGGACTTTGGATGGTGACTTTCCAACACACGGGCGTGTCAGGTATAACTCCTAACTCCCCATTTTGGGACCGCCATACTCGGATCCACCATTTTATGCCTCTTCATGGCTAAGACGCTTCTCTCGAGGGGGCAATATGTACGTACCCAAAATTGTAGGGTACTGCACCGCCGGAACGATGTTACACATGCCCCAATGATGATACAGGTCTCCTTGCAAGGTGTTCAAAATCCAGAAAGGCTCACCAAGTATACGCTTATATCCCGCATGCCCGTTCAGCCTCTGCATGCTTTGTTTTTCCCTATTCCCCCTTTTTCTTGTTTTTTTGCCTTCGATGTGAAGCCGCTGCCCTACTGCACCCGGTGGTCCCATGGTCCCATAAACGCCGCCGCACAGGCAACGGTCCTATGAACATTTCCCAGATCCTTCCGACGATCGCATCAAACATAAATCTTGAATTTTACACGCTTTCTTCAACCACTTTGGCTTGCATTAATGTTTTTGGTCCCCTGGTAATAGTGTTTTTCCTTTATTTATAGTAAAAGAGTTCTAATGGGAGTTACCCTCTAGTAAATGCATTGGTTATAAATAGCCAGCTTGTTTTCAAGAAAATGGCCCCTCATCTTCTCAATTCTCTTATTCAATCTTTCAATTTCTTGCTTAGAATTCTATCAATTTCTTGTTTTTCTTCCATTGTTGGTCTTTTAGAGGTCATATAGTCTTCTTGTTTCAAGTCTTGTTCCATTGCTACTTCACATAATCAGGGTAGCATAGAATAGCTTCATTTCTAGACTAGAATCCATTAAAGTTGTAGATTTTGTTTTGTCACAAGGATAGTTTTTGAAACTCTCAATACACTTGTGTTGTATTCCTGCAATAAATCTCGCTAGGAATTACATAGTCAAGCTCTGTTCACTTTCGTTATCCCTCTCCTACTCGTATTGTATTCGGTCTATATCGAAAGCTATCATTGTTCAAATGCCATCTTCTCTTGATACTATTATATACATGCTTTTTGGATTTACGAGGACATGAAGGAATGAGGAGATCACACCGAGGGGACAAAATCACACACAACCGGATTTACCACCGTCGTAAACGCCGTGTTTGAGCTATCAAAGTTCTAGTTATGACATATCAAATAAAGTAGTGAATTATTTCATTTCGCTTAAAAAGTTCACTCTCGATATCACCGGGAAGTCATGTGGGGATTGATAGTTTCGAGAAACTGTGATTCATTCCTCACTTCTAAGGTAGGATCGAGAGCCTTTCAAATTTAATATATTTAGTTGCTTAGATATTTAAGATAAAATCACAACTACACGGGAAATAGCCATACACTAGGGCAAATATACTAGAATAGCTATTCTTTAATTTCATTGAAATACGTTATTGAAAATACAAAAATAAAATAATGTTTGTATAGTGTAAATACTTCTTTCATAATCAGTTTATTAATGTTAGTTAGAAGTTGAATCATTTTGTATGACAATCACAGACCTAGAGAGCTCGGAGAATATATATTTGAACCCATAGTGCCTTAGCCAAATCTACCCATGACATTAGCTGATATAGATCACAACCTCAGGATATAGGTCTTTCGAGCAATAATAAACTTACAAGCAATTAGTGAGCAACTAAGAGGATTAAACATCAAAGACGACAAAGCTTACACATTCTGGTCAAACCATCCAAACTATAGATTACCTTGATAAAACATCTAAATGACTATGCAAGGATTTGAACGAGAGAAAACATTTGGTTGCGATCCTTTGGTTCCACAACCTAACGTGGAGACCTCCTCGTCAACATAGACACTAGCTTACGTATTCAAGTTTCCAGAACACCTGTTAGGTACTCCAAGAAAATCATACAACTTCTAGTTCTAAACATAGAGGCTGAAAAGGCATACGATTACTGGATAATTGGAAGAAGGGATTGATTCTTCACATGACCATAACAGGTCCACAACAACCACAAACTCACGGTTGTGATCCCCAAGTCCCACAACCCAACGGGCCTACAAATCAATTAAGTATTGACACCGGCTTACGAATGCTGGTATTTAGATCTTCACCACTCCCGCCAAATATTATAGTACAATTCTCCGTATTAAACATAGAAGCCAATCAATCTAATATTTTCTGGGCTAGACCAAAAACCACCCATAGTTAACTATAAATCCACTAAGTCACCCACCATTGTTTTATGACCTTGTCTAGAGATATATACGAAGCTCCCACAGTCACTTCCCACGTATCCAACAACCAAGAAACAGGATCTCGGCAGAGCTCGACATTGATTGGAGCCTCCGAGTAGAAATTATATCCGAACGAACCATTACACCTATTCAAGTTAGGAGGGCCTTCTTCACCTTAGATTCACAGATTCCATTATTGTGTATTGAGGATATAAGATTACCCAATTAGCTTATCTATATCCATTTGCAAGAAGGTACACGCTTTTATCCAATGGATAAAAGAATGCACCCAAAGGGTACAGATCTGCGTCCAGTGGATAAAAGACTGCATCCAAAACTAAAATACCTAGAGGATAAAAGACTGCATCTAGAAGGTACACGCTTTTATCCAATGGATAAAAGAATGCACCCAAGTACAGATCTGCATCTAGATTTGACTGTCTCAAAACATGGTCGAGTTTACAGTCGATTCTATGGTTTTGGCACCTTCCAAATCCAATGGTGCACTCCATTTTGCATAAAAATGCATGCTGCAGAAAATTGCTCACAAATTCCAAATACATGAAAATAATAAACCCTTGCTTGCAAAGAAAAACTTACAGATGGATGTCTACATCATCTATCGCTCTGATACCATGAAAGGAACGATAAGAAGATTGTTCCAAGCCGCGATCTCAGATGATAATAACACACCACATTAGATTTGCAAAGCAGAAGAGTTAAAATACCATATATGGAAATCCATCATAATCCATAATGCTCAATACATTACAATAGAATGAATTGAATTATTCAATAAGAAAGATGTACATATATGAGGAGAGAAGTGCAACTACTACCTAAATCAGTGGTGAAGAACTCCCACTAACTAATACTGGTAGTTAAGTTAACTCCAAAATACTAGTAAGCTAACTTCACATAACTGAGAAGCTAACTCAACACAACTAGTAAGCTAACTCCACACAACTAGTACACCTAAACAAGCTAACCCAACAAGTGTAGGGCTAACACAAGTGTAAGAATTATCCTAATAAATAAATAAAAGGATAAATAATAACCTACACTAACATTCACATTCAACATTCACCGGATGTCTCGACATAACCTCGGGAGGTCGGTACGAGGAAGAGGTACTTGTAGATTTCCTTGCTTGCATGTCACTTTTCCATCGTACAACGAAGCTCTCCACCCAACGGAAAATTCCAATGAAGAGGAGAAGTCGTCCTCCTCATTGGCCCCCGAGCCCCAACCACAAAGCAATAAGAAATGTATTTCAACTCATGGCAACAAAAAGGCTTCCACAACAAAAAATAATTTTCACATATAAAACACAGTCCAATGCATACTGCAGTTTGCAACAACATGAAGAACAATAAAAAATACTCACGCTTCATCATGCACAAGCCAAAGGAGCAAGACCTATGGGGAAAGCTGCTTATATCTCCCAATTAGGGAAATAGGTGTCCACCTTAATATATATATATATATATATATCATTTCAAAACCCCTACATGCCCTTATGCCTCCCCAAGTACCCCTTATACCTATCATTCTCTTATGTCCACCCACACTCTTATGGCACCCCATAACGAGTAAAGAAATGTAAGCTATTTCTTTTACAATGTGGAACTCAATCCCAAACTCCCTCTACCATAACACTTATACCTCCCCAAAACTCATATGCCTCCCACAAGAGATCCCCATAGTCTTCTCTCACACCATACCTAGGTAATCTACTCAACCAGCCAACAACATACCAAGATATTCAAAGCATTCACATGTGCATAAATAAAGGAAGAACATTTTAAAGAGTCAAGCTCCTACCTCTCCATGGTAGAGTTTTCCCTAAAAGTTCAACACCAAGATTTTTCAATCCAAACAGTTCAAAAGCTCCAAAGTAGTCCACAAGCATTCAACAAAAATCTCTAAATCTCTTCCAAAATTACCAGAGCTCAAAACCAAAATAAGTAACCAAAATAAAATCACCAGAATGAGGTAACCCCAAAACAATCCAAGGAATTCAAAGAAATAGAAAAGGGAGAGAGAGGGATGAGGTGGATCCATGTAGGATGTCACATCACACATCCTCAACTCCACCTCATAAGTCAACTTCCAACTTCAAAGCACAATTAAAAAGGTGGGTGAATAAATGACATTTTACTTACACACATAAACCAAGTCCACACCCCAATGACCAAAATTAATTTCATGCAAGAAGGTGCAATAAAAACTTACAACTTGTCTTTCCAAAATACATGAGGCCTAATTTTGACTCCTCAACCCATAAGTAGGGTTGGTGTAGAAATTTAAGAGGTGTGGGACAAGTTTAACTTATCCTACAAGCCTCCAAAATCAGCCCCTAAGGATAGATCTGAATTTCAAAAGGAAGGTAGAGTGTTTCACACTCAAAGTTACTTACACATTACTTACAACATATAATCCAAGAGCCATCAGCTCTAATAAATGCATTCTTTTGACCCATTTAATTAATTTAGCAACATGATTACTCACAAATCTAGACACAATTAAAATAAATAATAAAGGGGAAAATGCATTACCAAAATCCACATACTAAATTCAAACAAAGAAAACTAAATAAAATAATATACATAACCCCTTAGTCACATTCGAAGGTGAACCCCACCCCCATGGGAACCCCTAACAACAATTCAAATACAAACACATAAAAATACGCATTGCCATGGTGACCCTTGTTGAATTCATTTAGAATTTCAGTATGGTTGGTCTTCAATCCCACGATGTTTGTTATAACATGTTTACCTGCAAAACACAAATACCACCTTCGGCCTCGTGGCCGCATCAAAACATCCAACATAAATAAATATAAAATATAACTCCAAACCATCTATATATATATGATGAATCAAAATATCATCCAAGAAAGCAACAATCTCTTTTACAAGTCCATCCATAATCATATGGTCACAATATTAGTTCCATTTTTAGGTTTACTCGATATGACAAAATATCACATGTAAGGAAAACATATATATATATATATATATAATCATGTCAAGCGAGTGTATCAGCATAAATATAACATGTCTCTAATAATCCACATGCATCATATATGAATCAAAATCAACCATAGTTCATGATCTCTTAACATCTAACATCATGTCAAATCAACAGCTACAATAATGTTCATAAGTATAGTCGACAGTATCATAATCCATATCAAAAGGTGTCGAAGGGAAGTGGGCACTAAATCCACCTCCCCTTAGACTCGACTTCCTCCTAGAAGTCACTAGAATAGGTGTGGAAATTGAAATCGTAAAAAAGTATCCTCCTCCCATGTAGGCACAGTCTTATCATATATGTCCCACTGCACCCTTACTTGGTCAATCTCTTTGCCACAAGGTCCAGGGTCCTGTGCTCTATAATGTGAATAGGCTCCACCATCACCTTCCCCTACTCATGCACTGATAATGAGGTCCAATCTAGCACATGAGAAGGGTCTCAACATATCTCCTAAGTACTGAAATATGAAACACATCATAGATGCGAGACAAGCTAGGTGGCAACGCTAGACGGTAGGTCAAAGGACCGATACGCTCCAAGATCTCAAAGGGGCCTACAAATCTAAGAGCTAACTTAGAACCTTTTTTGTAATAGATTGGGCTCTTATGTGGCCTGACATGAAAGAAAACCTTCATGCCCACATCAAAACTACGGTCAGTCCTATCTTTGATTAGCATACTTCTTTTATCTATCATGTGCCTCCTATAGTCTTTATTTGATCGTAACCACCGCTTTAGCTTCATGTCATGTAATAAAGTTGGTCCAAGAGAAACCATGTCCTCTAATTTGTCCCAACTAAGAGCCGTCCTACACTCTCTACCATACAAATCTTGAAAAGAAGTCATTCTATCGAAAACATTGAAAACTATTATTGTAGGCAAACTCTACCAAGTACAAATACTCCTCTCATCTCGATTTTCAAAATCCATAACATACATCCTAAGCATGTCCTCTAATATCTTATTCACCCGCTCAGTCTATCGTCCATCTGTCTTAGGGTGATACTCAGTATTGAAATTGATCTTCATCCCGAGGGCATGCTACATGGTAGTCTAAAAGTGGGAAGTATACAGAGGATTACGGTCACAAATGATCCTCTGTGGAATCCTGTGTAATCTAAAATTTCATCTAGATATACCCATGCCACTTTGCTTGTTGTAGGTGGTGGTATTCATTGAAGAAAAATGAGCCACTTTCGTCAATTTATCCACCATGACCATGATGGCATCATGGTGGTATCTTGACATCGATGTATCCCAACAATGAAGTCCATGGAAATGGTGTCCCACTTCCACTCCAATATAGCAGACGAGGAAAGAGAGGGTCAAAATTTTGATGCTCGGCCTTCACTTTCGACACTCTGTCATCACCAATCCGGCACTATGATAATTCTTTACTGGGAACTCCTCGTGCTATGATTATTTACTAATGCACAACTTTTATTTTGGTGGATGGAATCTGAAACACAACAACAAACATAACACAAGAATACCATAGACTATGATAAGAAGGAATGATGATAAATCTAAAATATAAGTGTAAATTATAATATCAACATGAAATTGTTACAATCTCACCCATGAGGTACTTCAAGTGTTACTGACTTCACTTGCCTTCCAACAATAACTATGGGAGAAACTTCACAATTACACCTCTTAATGGCTTCTTTAACACACCTTCAAAATGATGGCTTCCTTTACACACTTACTCATACAATATTTCTCACTACTTCCTTCTATGCCAAATGAGGGGGTGGCCTCTTTATTTATAGGAATTCAGTTTATCCACCCTATCTCTAAGATAGGATAGGAAATCTCTTCCGGCCAATCATATTCTATGCCTAAACTCTTGCCTTTACACATTAGGCTTATCTTTTAAGATAAAATAAACCTTATCATCTCACATGGGTTCCACCTTTTTAGAATTTTCCACAAATAAAATACACAAAATATTTATGACATCACTCTTTGTCCTTATTACAAATATAATATTTCTAATTCCTAATCATGTAGACCCTACTTCTCTACTTATCCCAACTTTGACATTTTAACATTACCGGACCACTTACGACAAATATTTACTTTTTACAACATTCTTATTGTACTTTGACTGTTACCGTACTCTACATTATTGGCGGCACCGTACTGACGACGTCGTTATCTTCTATTGGACGCCACTACTAATTATACTTAACAACATCCTATTCCTAATACATACATTAATAAAATAGAAATTACGGAGGAAAATTTTAATGTCGACATTTTCCCCTTCCTAGCTTCTACTCCGTCCTCGGAGTAGACTCTTATGGACATTCTAAAGCTGGTGCCTAGAAAATATTCAACTTGTCATGGTTGACCCATTTCGTAATGGGAGTACCATCCAATTCCTCCAGTCGATATGTACCATTTTCATGCACAACTGCTATTTTGTAAGGCCCCATCCATTTGGGAAGAAATTTTCTTTGCCTTCTTTTTGTATCTAGAATCATATACTAGAACCAAGTCATTCACATGAAATGGAGACCAACGGATCTTTTGATCAAAGTATTCCTTCTACTTCATTTTCTTCTTATAGTTTATATCCTTCGCTATTTCCCTCATTTCCTCTAGCAAATGAAGATGTACCAACCTTTCTTTTACTAAATCACTTTCATCCATCCTTTCATTTTTCATAACTCTCACAGTGGGAATATCAAACTCAATAGGAAGAACTTGGATCAATGCCATAAGCCAACTAAATGGGGAGTATCTTGTTGCTGACTTTGATGTTGCCCTATATGCCCACAATGCTGCATGAATCCTTTTATCCCACTTATGTACTGCAAGGTGCTTTCATCTTTTGCTAGAATTTGACATAACACAAAATTTGTTCGTTCCACCTGTCCATTTGTGTTTGGCTTGTATGTTGTTGCCTTCCTGTGCTTAATAGAAAACTTGTTGACTAGGGCTTCTACCACCTCATTAATGAAGTGGCTTCCTTGATCTATTACAATTTCTAATGGGAAACCAAATCTAGTGACAATGCGTTCATATATGAACCTTGCCACTTCATCCATAGAAGTTGTTTTCAATGGCCTAGCTTCAACCCACTTGGTTAAATAATCTGTGGCAACTACAATATACTTATTTTGGCGTGGGGTAGTTGGAAGTGGACCTACAATGTCTATTCCCCACTTTTCAAAGGGACCAAGTGGAAGAATAGGGCATAATAGAGCTGATGAAGTCTTACGGTTACCATGTGTTTGACAAATATCACATGTCTTACAATAATTATAACAATCTCTAAAAAGAGTGGGCTAGTGATAACTTGCATCCAAGATCCTTCTTGCTATAAGTTGTCCAGAGAAGTGTCCTCCACATGTACCATTGTGGAATTCTTCTATCAGCTCCTTCCCTTGATCATGTCCAATTACCCTTTTATCTTTTGTCCATCGTGTCATATTCGAAATAATACTTCATGCAAAATAGAATATGGACGATGGCTTTGAAGTAATCTTCATCTTAGTCTTTGCATTGGCACCATCAGAAACTTGAATTCATTCAAATAATTCCAAATATCTATGTATTCACTAGGGATTGTGTCAGGGATAACAATGTTGCATCTGGGAAATCATCATCATCACAAGATGAACCTAAACCATCATAGGCTCGAGAGAGTGCATCTGCGCATTGACATGCTTCTTTCTGGCCTATCTATAATATCAAATTCAAATTCTTGTAGCAAAATTATCCATCTTGTTATCCTCCCGATGGGTTAGGCTTATTTACAATATAATGTTAGAGCACTGATGATTTATTACAACTTTAAATTTCTGCCCTGGCAAGTAATTTCTAAACTTCTTTACAGCAAAAATGATAGCTAGAGCCTTTTTTCGATTTACTGAGTATAATTTACCTCTCCGCACTTCTCATTTGTCTCGCTCCCAAAGTAAATGGATGATCATTCTCATTTTCATCCTTTTGGCTCGAGTACTTCCTAGTGTTGCATCTGAGGCATCAGTATACACAATGAATGGCTTGCTCTAATCTAGATTCTTTAAAATAGGTGAAGACACCAGGCTTCCTTCAGTTGTTCAAAAGCTTCATGCGCCTTATTTCCTGGTTCATAAGTAACATCCTTCTTCAAGAACTAGGTTAGTGGTTGTAATCTTTGAGAAATTCTTGATGAACCTTCTATAGTAACCCACATGGCCTAAAAATGATCTCAACTTACTTCTATTCATAGGAAATGGTAACTCTTTGATTTTTAAAACTTTATCAAGATCGATACCAATACCATCTCTGATACAACATGCCCTAACAAAACACCTTTAGAACATCCAAAGACACACTTTGTAGGGTTTAGTGAGGCTTGTGCTTCATCTAACCTTTGAAATGTTGTCTCCATCTGGTGCAGGTGGTCCATCTTGCTCCCATAGATGTAAAAATCATCCAGAAATACTCTGATGAAGTTCCCAATGTAGGGTTCAAACACCCTATTCATCAAGCACTTGGAATGTTGCTCGGAGCATTACACAACCCAAAAGGCATAACTCTATAAGCAAACGTTCCCCAAGGAGTGGTGAACGTGGTCTTCAGCTGATCTTTCTCCGCTATACGAACTTGGTTGTATCCGCTATATCCATCAGCAAAACTATAGCACTCCTGCCAACTACTTCGTCTAAAATCTGATCTGAGAATGGAAGAGGGTAATGATCCTTCTTTGTTGCCTTATTGAGCTTCCTATAATCAACACAAATGCATAGCTTCCCATTCTTTTTTATTGAGATCACAATGGGAGAAACCCATTTTGAATTCTCCACAGTAAATATGAATCCTGCATCAAGCAACTTATCTATTTCTTCTTTTATAGTCTTGGAAAAATTAGGATTCATTCTATATGGCATTTGCTTTATGGGCTTAGCACCATCTACCAGCTCAATAGAATGTTCTACCCAACTTACTTGACGGAGTTCCTTATAATCAAAAGTGAATATGTGTATGTACCTTCGAAAGAGCTGGAGGTAGGATTCCTTCTCACTCTCCATCACAACATCACCAATCTTTATTTATTGGAGATGATCATCAATTTCTTCTTCAGATAATTTTATGGGGTCATGAGTCGGTGTGACTGGAAGGATATCCATAACCGAAACATCAACCTCACTTTCTTCATCTTCGGTGTCCACTTCACTGGTACTAGAGTAATCAGAAGATGTCCAATCATCAGTTTCATCACTTGAATCCACAGGTTCTGCCTTATGATGCCGAGGGATCACGTTTATCTTCACCCTCTCTCTACCATGTCCAAGTGTCATGAAGCCTTCATTCCAGTAGTTTCTTGCATGAACTCTCCTTAGCCATGGTCTTCCCAACAACATTAGGTATGCAATAGTACCATTTTTCATCACCTGAAAGTCTACCACACATACAACACCCATAATAGATATTGCCACATTTGAAACAACACCTTTTGGTTTATTTTTCCCTTATTTAATGACCTTAACATAAGTGTTGAGGGGTGATCAATTTTTAAACCCAACATATTCATTACAAACTTGGTCATTACATTAACTTGCAGCACCTCCATCAAATAAGACATCATGAATTGAAATACCATTACATAATACCTCAACTTGTGGAGCATAGGGATCCGCCTCTGCCTCCAAAACAGGGACCTCAACCTCCTTCCTTCGTCGAGCATTGAGTCCACTTCGCAGCTCCCGCCTCTTCTCAGAAGACATAGCCAAGAGTTGACCATATGTAATATTTGCAGCCTTTTGGACAGATCTTCTAAGATGGAGTATGGTCCTTGTCCCTGTGAAATTAGAAAATCCTACACACCCAACTTTCTTCTCCTATGTTTCTTACTAGTTTCTCCTTTCATCTTCTTAGGATCATTTCCATCTTGGTTATCTTTTTCTTTCTTTCTTTTTGTTACAAACACATCTACTTCATTATTTATGCTCTTATCTACTACATCAAAAGAATTCATAGGTGCTTTTCCTTTATCATTATCTCTTGTACCAGATGTAGAAGCTCTATCTGGACAATTATACTTATAATGACCCTTTTTATAACAACCATAACATACAACTTTAGAAATATTTCTTTTTGGACCTCTATCTCCTCCCTGAGAACTAAATTCTTTCCTTGAAGAAGATTAATAGTTAACTGGCCCATCTTCTTAAGCAGATCTTCATACTCAGTAGATGTACTAGAAGAAATATTTGTGCTCACCGAGAGTGGTTGTGGATTATGGACCAAAGGTGTTGGTGTAGGCTCTACCTTAGCAGCAATTTCTTTGGGCTCCTCTTCCATGCTTTCTTCTTGCCTTCTTGCAATCTCCTTTGCTTGTTCAATGGTATTTGGGCGGTCATACTTCACTCGTTGTCTGATCTCTGACTTCATCCCAAGAATGAAGTGCTTACAGAGGAGATTATCCATGCCATTCATCAACCCATCCGTTAATCCTTCCTTCCGGATCTGGGCATCGAGCTTCCTCCTTAGCTCTAGAACACGAGCATGATAATCTCTTATCTTCTCCTTCTCTCCTTGGGCTAGCTTTGTGATCTCGATCATGAGATCTGCATATTTCATTGTTCACCAAATTCTTCAAGAAAATTTTCAATTAATAAATCCCATGAATTTTTCACATTATCACCTAGTGTTTCAAACCACCTAAGTGTTGAACCATCCAAAAAGGTAGGAAAAAATTCAGTCCATTGTTCCCTTCTTATAAGGCCATTACAAATACAAGATCGTTTAAACTCTTGAATGAAAGAGGAAGCATCTTCATTAGATTGGGCTGAAAAAATAGAATCTTCCCCATTTTCAAAAATAACCACAGTGAAATACCAACCCACAAGTACAATCAACAAGACTTATGTGCACAAATAATTGGAATCACTATAATAGAAAGTGACTTTACACCTTTCTACAGTAAAATAGAAATGACCACGGTAAACTATGGTAAAACTTGACTTACTGCGGTAAAAAATGACTTTACTATGGTAAACACTATTCACGGTAAAAAGTGAAGTTACTGTGTAAATACTATTCACGGTAAAAAGTGACTTTACTGCGGTAAATACTATTCACGGTAAAAAGTGACTTTACCATGGTAACCACTATACACAGTAAAAACAAGGTTACCCTCCAAATGTTTTCTGACTAAGTGGGAATATCTCTCCAGAAAATCCACCAATGAGGAATGGTCCTGAACGGGAACCAAAATGTCATCACCAATCCGGCACTATGATAATTCTTTAACGGGAACTCCTCGTGTTATGATTATTTACTAATGCACAGCTTTTAGTTTGGTGGATGGAATTTGGAAACACAACAACAAACATAACACAAGAATACCATAGACTATGATAAGAAGGAATGATGATAAATCTGAAATATAAGTGTAAATTATAATATCAACATGAAATTGTTACAATCTCACCCATGAGGTACTTCAAGTGTTACTGACTTCACTTGCCTTCCAACAATAACTATGGGAGAAACTTCACAATTACACCTCTTAATGGCTTCTTTAACACACCTTCAAAATGATGGCTTCCTTTACACACTTACTCATACAATATTTCTCACTACTTCCTTCTATGTCAAATGAGGGGGGTGGCCTCTTTATTTATAGGAATTCAGGCTTATCCACCCTATCTCTAAGATAGGATAGGAAATCTCTTCCGGCCAATCATATTCTATGCCTAAACTCTTGCCTTTACATGTAAGCTTATCTTCTAAGATAAGATAAACCTTATCATCTCACATGGGTTCCACCTTTTTAGAATTTTCTACAAATAAAATACATAAAATATTTATGACATCACTCTTTGTCTTTATTACAAATATAATATTTCTAATTCCTAATCATGTAGACCCTACTTCTCTACTTATCCCAACTTTGACATTTTAACATTACCGGATCACTTACGACAAATATTTACTTTTTACAACATTCCTATTGTACTTTGACTGATATACTGCGTACTCTACATTATTAGCATGTGCACTGCATCGACGGCGCCGTTATCTTCTATTAGACGCCACTACTAATTATACTTAACAACATCCTATTCCTAATACATACATTAATAAAATAGAAATTACGGAGGAAAATTTTAATGTCGAAAACTCCAAATAGAGTAACACAAATTGAGTTTTGTCTCTACGGAGTCCCCTCCAATGATACAACTGTCTCAAGGTGGCGTGCATCTTTTTCACCCCAGGATGGGTTGAATAGGGTGCACGATGTGCCTCTGTCAAGATGTCCTGCCTCAAGCCTCCGTCTCTGGGAACATAAATCTGGCCTCTGTTCCTAAGAAGGCCATCTTCCTCCAATGAAAACCCATCAAACTTCCCTCAAGGGGTCTCTGAGACTCGATCTCTGCTCTAGTTGCAATGTAGAAATTGTCGTGAATAAGCTGTTGTAGAATCCTGCTCTATAAATTTGTGCTCATTGAGGTGGCCATAACCACATGTCTCCTCCTGCTGAGATGTCTGCAACCACATTATCCTTCCCTTTCACACGTTCTATCTCTATGTCATACACACAAAGTAACTCCATCCAACGCCGTTGACGAGCGTTGAGATTAGGCTACATGAAGAGGTGGCGAAGACTCAAGTGATCAGTCCTAAGCGTGAATCTTCGGCCAAGAAGGAAGTGTCTCTATCGAACCAAGACGTGCACAATTGCCACAAGCTCAAGATCATGAGTCGGATAATTGAGCTCATAATCCTTGAGTTTGCGAGACTCGAAAGCAACTACTCTGCCTCTTACATCAACACACCTCCAACTACTGCCAAAGAAGCATCCGTGCATAAGAAAAACTCACCATGTGCAAATCTTGCACCGCAAGAACATGCATTGTCATGAGGAATTCCTTCAATCTCCGAAGGCCTTCTCATATCTGTCGACCAAACAAATTTCTTCCCTTTCCGCCAAAGGGAAGTGATGGGAATACGTAACCCGAGAGAAGTCTCTAAAATCTCCTATAATATCCTACCAAGCCTATGAATCTGCACACCTCTGTCACACTAATGGGTGATAGCCAATCCATAATAGCTCAAATCTTGGAATGATCGAACAAAGTGATACCTTCCCAGAAATGATGTGGCCCAAATATAGACCTTCGTTGCAAAGAAAGAACACACTTCTCCGTGGTTCCCGTAAAGTTGTTTCTCATGAAGACACTAAAGAACCCGTGAAGGTGCCACTCTTTCTCCTCACGCGTACGTGAGTTAATCAAAATGTCATCAAGGAAGATGAGCATGAAGCGATCCAAGAATGTCCCGAACACTCCTTTCATCAAGCTCATGAACACTTTGTGGGGCATTCCTCAAACCAAAAGGCACCACAAAGAACTCGTAGTGGCTATATCTCATATGGAAGGTGGTCTTATGAATTTCTGCCTCCATAATCCTCAACTGATGATAACCTGACTTAAGGTCTATCTTGGAGAAAATTGTGGCCCCCTTCATTTGATCAAATAAATCATCAATGAGCGGAAGGGGGTAACGATTCTCAATAATTACTTTGTTCAATGGTAATCAATACACAACCACAAAGATCCTTCTTTCTTCTTTACAAATATCACCGGTGCACCCCAAAGGGATACACTAGGACAGATTAGGATTTTATCCAAAAGACCCTCTAGCTACAACTTGAGCTCGCAGAGCTCAAGGGTGGTCATCCGATAAGGTGCTCATGAGATAGGCTCTGCTCCTGGAACCATGATCTATGTGAAAATCTATCTCACGTGGGGTGGTAACCCCAGTAGCTCCCCTAGAAAGACATCAAAAACTCTCTCAAGATGGGATGGTCATCAAGTGATGGTCCACTAGACTCATCCTCCGATTGGTCACTAACTGTGACAAAGATACATCTGACAACCCCGTCACACACACCGCTTAAGCTGCATGGCAGAGATGGTGTGAATGGAAACGGGTCTCCTAACCCCTACTATCACTGACTCAACTCCTAGATCATTTGCACATGATATAATCTTATGGTAACAATCCACTCTGGCTCTGTGTGCAAATAATCAGTCCATGCCCAAAATGACTCAATACGAACCCAACGAAAGGATACGAAGATCCGAGGTAGTGGTGAAGGGTCCCAAATCCACTACATATTCCTTAATTAAGGAGTCTACAGAGATCTTGGCTCCATAAGCCATCTCGATGTCCCAACTAAGACCCTTCCTAACTGCCACATGCTTGCATCGCTCTACCAAAGATGGTGTAATAAAAGAATTAGAAGAACCACCAAATAGAATGGCGGTAGGAACACCACCAATGGTACCTGTAGTCTCAATCACGGTACTGCAGGTGCTCAGCCTGGCGGTTCTCAACCGCTACATAGATCTGATGACTATGGCCCATGTCACCAACAATAGGCTCTGAGATTTGCGTCTTACCCTTGTTACTAGGGTTCTATGGGCGCCTCTCTCAAAATATCCAAAGAACACCACAACCAAAACAACCCCCGATCCTCTCCCATGAGTAGTTGGTTCGGCCGTAACTTTGGAGGCTCGTGTTTTGGATCATGATGATCTCCGGTTGTGGACTCGCCGAGGTCTCGCCGATGGGCTCCTACCGGTTGAGCTCTCGGTGCACCCCTGTGTCCTAATGGGACCCTAGGAGGATGCCCCATACTCGACCCTCTCGTGCATCAAATCTCTATGGAGGTCTATACAATGGGTGATATTGCTATCTTTTCTGTTGTTGTGGTCTAAAAGATGACCGTGATAAACCCTTTCCACCATGAGGAGCTAACCCCTCAACTGATGTCCCGCATTTGCTAGATGCGGCTCTACACCATGTCTCTCTCGGTATTTTTGTCCTTCTCCAAGTTTCATCTCATTATATATAGGCCTTCTCAATGACCTCAACTAATGTCGGTGGACAATGGATACGCACTTTGAACCACCCAAATCTACATTCAGTGCCTCGAATGAATTTATGAATCCATACTGTTCATCCTACATGTAGTCGACATACTGGAGTAGATCTATAAATCGACTCTCATACTTAGCTACTATCAAATATGTCTCAGCCGAGGTCATGAAACTTGTCTATCCTCTACTTGAATGAACCTCCGAGATAAGTACCTGCTCCTGAACCGCTCCTCAAAGAGCTCTGTAACTGTCTCTAAATCAACATGGAGCTTCTACTCCTCGGTCCTCCACCAGACACCGGCTCCATCCCTCAGAAGATGGATTGCAACACGAGCTTTTGTGTTGCTAGAACAAGGAAGCAGAGCTTGAAGCACCCGCTCAAGCTCACCAACCAAGCCTTT
The DNA here is from genome assembly GCA_018340775.1 of Taxus wallichiana var. yunnanensis. Taxonomy (NCBI): domain Eukaryota; kingdom Viridiplantae; phylum Streptophyta; class Pinopsida; order Cupressales; family Taxaceae; genus Taxus; species Taxus wallichiana. The sequence continues at coordinate 138,443,595 of CM031241.1, forward strand.
GCACCAAATCCACTTGTATCACTAGAATAATGAGATGGTCATAGCTTCAGGATCTCCTTGATATGGTATGTAGCTATAGTTTGGCGACCCCTAGGCCTCTCTGCATGCTCATCCCTAAGCCTAGGGCTCCGAGACCTATCCCTGTGTCCAGAAATCTAGTCTCCTTGTCCCCTCTATGGTGACTCTGCTCTGCCTGACTCCATGCGGAGTTCTCTCCTCTATGCTCCTCACTATGTCGAGGAGATACATGAGCCTCAACGGATGGCTCCCTATCATGGATGACTAACCGTCCTCCTGCTGGACCCTCTGCGTAAGGCAACATTAACATCCTGAAGCGTCTGTAAAATCTGGGGTAGGATGGCTGCTACAACATGATCTAGGAGGTGCAAGTCTAAGTCTATGTGAAAGGACCCCTCGTCTTGTCCATGCCTCCTGCACAGACCCAAGGCGAGAGTTAGTTCATTATCCTAGGTTTTATTTAGTTTTCCATGTTTACTAGAATATGCAATCTTCAAACAAAGTTGTTTTCTAGACTTAAAAGTGTGCTAGGTTTGAAGTTCATGTCTCAAGTTTTCTAGTGTGCCCAAGGGTCCAAGCTTTGAACCCACGGCTCTGATACCAAGTGTAACACCTACTAAAACTCCCACTCAAGACCCAAGAACAACCTAGGTTTAGCTAGCAAAATTATGGAATAATATTTTTTTAAAAGCGTAACCATTACCAGGTTTCAAGCAATAGTTGACATAGCAAGATTCAAAGTCCATTATAATTTAATAAATGAAATTTTCTCGTTGTAACAAGCATTAGAAACACATTACAAAATTAATTAGTATAATTAATTCAATTATAGTTAAATTTCTCTTAGGAGTTAACTTAATAAGTAATTAAATTAACATTATAGTTAAATATTCCATAATCAATTTTAGAGGGTCAAAGAGCCAAAGGTATTTAATTCCACTAGGTCTAAACAATAAACAAGGTTCATATTTGCATGGGATAGAAACTTTCCTTTATCCCCTACCGTGACCCTTAAAAAGGTCAACCCATGCTTTAGAATTAAATATTTAAGTTAATAAGGGTAATTTCCCATTTACCCACTTTCAAGTTCATCTTTACACTTCAACCTGATTTTTCACATAATTAATGCACTTAAGGTTTCTGAAAACATTACCGTGAGATAGGAAATTTCTTCCTCTTTCCAATGATATAAAGAAGCCCTCCTAACTCCTCATATTTCTTAAGTTACTGTGTCGGCGGGCTGGGAGGAAAATTTTCCTAACGACGGATCAACGGGCTAGGGAAAAAAATATTCCCAAAAGCGGGTCAGTGGGCCCGAGAAGAAAATTTTCTCTAAAGGCAAGCCGGTGGGCCTGGGAAGAAAATTTTCCGAAAATCGTGCTAAGCGTGCCCCGGAAAAAAATTTTCCTAAAGGCGAGCCGAAAGCCAAGGGATGAAAAATTTCCCAAAGACGCAAGGGACAAGTGGCATGCTTTGTTGAGCCCATGTGGGAAGATGGGTCGTCGAGGTAAATTGGATTTTAAGTCTTTTTGTTTGAAAGTGCAAAAAGGTTCAAAAACCCCCGCGCCTCCTCCGACGTCCAAGGACACCACATGTCCTGCCCAAAATATCAAGTGGGGAAGCGGGCTGTCGGGGAAAACTTAGAAATATTGGCTTTTGTGTTAAACAATGCAAAGGCTAAAAAAAAACTCACACCTCCGTTGATGCCCAGCGAAGCCACGTGTCAATGCAATAGATGACATGCAGGAAGGTGGGCCGGCGAAACTTAGGAATTTTTGGCAATCTTTATTCAAAGGCGATAAGGTCTAAAACCATCTGCGCCTCCGCCGACGCCTAAAGATGACACGTGTCAGACCCAAAGTGACAAGTGGGGGAAGTGGACCGACAGGGAGACTTAAGATTTTTGCCCTTTTTCAAAAGGTAAAGTTTGAAGGTGCGGGCCCGTGAAGGCATTTTTCCCAAAAGCGAAATGGCGGGGTCATAGGCCACGAGAGGAACTTGCGACTTTTTATTTTTGCAAAAGTGCCTAAGTAATTTTCGGGCCCCAAGTCCGAATTAAAAAAATTCCCTTGATTTGTTTTTTTTTTTTTAACCAAGCAAAGTAAAAACTTCATAAGGCCATAACTTTTGACTAGAAGCTCGTATTTGGGAAATTAGGACTTTTCGAAATGTCTTGAACTCCTCTTAGCATAGGAAACATCAAAATTAAATTTTTGATAAACTTAAGTGGATGAAAATTGACAACATCTTTCTTGTCATTAAAGCGTGAACTGACTTTTAACTTAACATAATTAATTCAATCTTCCATTCTTTCTTCTTCAACATGCCAAACTGACATGGAGGATTGCACTTGGAAATATTTGGATTAATTGCAAGGATTAATTGTTAAAGTTTGAGTTTTCAATACGAATTTCTTTTCTCCTTTTTTTGTAATCGTATTATTTTGTCCCTTGCCCGATTAATAAAGTTCTACATAAATTTCTTAAACAATACAAACTATTTTAAGATTTGTTTTGTTCCTCCTTAACTTGTTTTAATGTTTTATCTTGTCTTTCATCAATGCAGTTGTTTTGTATATTTTTCTGATATTCATTTTACAGGTTTACAGTGAATCAAAAATAGAAATCATACTTAAACCCAAATGGATCAACTTTTCGTTATCTCCCTCTAAATATTTAGATTCATTCAATTCTAAATTTTTAATGTTCAACTTTCCTTCAATCAATATGTGAAAAGCAAGGATGTACTTCTATTTTCAAACGTGCCAATCAAATAATACAGAGGAATGTAATAATTTTAACACAGGTATTTCCAGCCTTCAACAGAGAGTTTACAACATAATTCCAACAACATATTTTAAACAAGAGTAACACCTTTTAATGGAAGTTGAATCAACATTTAATTAATTGAAATAATTCCTTTTACACTTCTTTTATGTTTTCCAAAATATACAAAATAGCACTTTCTCATTCCTTCTCACATTCAAATACAAATCTCGTATCTATACATGAGTAGTTGTTTACCACAAATAATATTACAATGCCATCCACTTGAAGTGGAAAATTTTTACAAGGAAACCCCAAGGGAACTGCGAAATTTGTCTTCATCCTCAGCTCCATAACAACAAGAAGATCCACAATATATATTTTGATCACAACAAAAAAGGAGGAGAGGCAACACTCTCCACCCAACCAAGAATTCTAATGAAGAGGAGAAGTCATCCTCCTCATTGGCCCCCGAGCCCTAACCACAAAGCAATAAGAAATGTATTTCAACTCATGGCAATAAACAGGCTTCCACAACACAAAAACAATTTTCACATATGAAACACAATCCAATACATATTGTAGTTTGTAACCACATGAAGAATGAAAGCAAACAATACGCAGGCTTCATCATGCACAAGCCAAAGGAGCAAGACCTATGGGGAAAGTTGTTTATATCTCCCAATTGAGGAAATGGGTGTCCACCTTAAGATAAACTAGCTAATATATATATCATTTCAAAACCCCTACATTCCCTTATGCCTCCCAAGTACCCCTTATACCTCTCATTCTCTTATGCCTCCCCAGACTCTTATGATACCCCATAACGAGTAAAGAAATGCAAGCTATTTCTTTTACAAGGTGGAACCCAATCCCAAACTCCCTCCACAATAACACTTATACCTCCCCAAAACTCTTATGCCTCCCACAAGAGATCCCCATAGTCTTCTCCTACACCATACCTAGGCAATCTACCCAACCAGCCAACAACATACCAAGATATTCAAAGCATTCACATATGCATAAATAAAGGAAGAACATTTTAAAGAGCCAAGCTCCTACCTCTCCATGGTAGAGTTTTCCCCAAAAGTTCAATAGCAAGCTTTTTCCAATCCAAACAGTCCAAAATCTCCAAAGAATCCACAAACATTCAACAAAAATCTCTAACTCTCTTCCAAAATTACCAGAGCTCAAAACCAAAATAAGTAACCAAAATAAAATCACCAAAATGAGGTAACCCCAAAACAATCCAAGGAATTTGAATAAATAGAAGAGGGAGAGAGAGGGATGAGGTGGGTCCATGTAGGATGCCACATCACACATCCTCAACTCCACCTCACAAGTCAACTTCAAACTCCAAAGAACAATTAAAAAGGTGGGTGAATAAATGACATTTTACTTACACACACAAACCAAGTCCACACCCCAAGGACCAAAATTAATTTCATGCAAGAAGGTGCAATAAAAACTTACAACTTGTCTTCCCAAAATACATAATGAGGCCTAATTTTGACTCCCCAACCCATAGGTAGGGTTGGTGTAGAAATTTAAGAGGTGTGGGATAAGTTTAACTTGTCCTACAAGCCTCCAAAATCAGCCCCTAAGGATAGATCCAAATTTCAAAAGGAAGGTGGAGTGTTTCACACTCAAAGTTACTTACACATTACTTACAACACATAATCCAAGATCCATCAGCTCTAATAAATGCATTCTTTTGACCCATTTAATTAATTTAGCAACATGATTACTCACAAATCTAGACACAATTAAAATAAATAATAAAGGGAAAATACATTACTAAAATCCACATACTAAATTCAAACAAAGGAAACCAAATAAAAGAATACACATAACCCCTTGGTCACATTCGAAGGTGATCCCCACCCCCATGGGAACCTCTAACAACAATTTAAATACACACACATAACAAATACACGTTGTCATGGTGACCCTTTTGAATTCATCTAGAATTCATGTGTGGTTGGTCTTCAATCCCACGATGTTTGTTATAACATCTTTACCCGTAAAACACAAGTACCTCATTCGGCCTTGTGGCCGCATCAAAACATCCAACATAAATATAAAATATAACTCCAAATTATCTATATATATATGAATCAAAACATCATCTAAGAAAGCAACAATCTCCTTTACAATTCCATCCATAATCATATGATCACAAGATTAGTTCCATTTGTTAAGTTTACTCGATATGACAAAATATCACATGCAAGGAAAACATATATATATATAACCATGTCAAGTAGTGTATCAACATCAATATAACATGTCTCTAATAATCCACATGCATCATATATGAATCAAAATCAACCACAATCCATGATCTCTTAACATTTAACATCATGTCAAATCAACACCACCATAATGTTCATAAGTATAGTCGACATTATCATAATCTATATCAAAAGGTGTTGAAGGGAAGTGGGCACTACACTATACATGAACCACAAGTGATTTGTGTTCAAGGTAAGATCCCATGTTTCCGCATTTCACGATTCCACATGTGAAATTTATTTTATTCTTAATGTCATAAAAGGGTGTAACAAGGGATGGCGGGACCAAGTTTTCAGATTCCTAGGTTCTCCAAATTCAACATCTTTCAAATCAATTTCATTTGCAAGGAGTTACTTACCATTTTCTTGCCACAAGTTAACCTCCTAATCAACTAAGGTTTGGTTTAATTCCAATTTGCACTCAGGGCTCTACACCCTATTATAGATCAGATTTAGGTGTAGAAACATATTTACCCTATAAATCCTCTGTAAAATACCAAGGCACTATATTTTCATTAGCCAAGGTAACATATTTAGCTATGAGGATCTAAAGATATCATTAACAAGAGTCTAAGTCATAGTACAACTATATCACTAGCTCCATTGTCATCTGGATCCCACAAGGAATTCATTTGATGATGAATTTAAATTCTAGATCTAACTTCGTAAGACTAGGTAGCCCGCTAGGAGACTAAAGAAGTGTTGGTTCTACATACTCCAGATAAAGTTTTTCCATGTCGTTCCTAACCATCAGGTTCACAACGATGTGGCTAAACATAGCGGCTATGACGACAACTCAAAATTGGGCTCTTATTTACTTAATCTAGAAGGTGTCATAGAGTGTAAAGTTTAAGTTCATTCTACGGTTTCAATTTATTCTATGCTAAGAAGGATCATGCGAGAAGGATGACATCGAGTGTAGAGATTGAATTTTATCCTAAGGTTTTAGTTTTCCACACTAAAAGGATTCACACATGAAAGGTAGTTATACACGAGTCTTATACTAGGGTTGAGTGTTTCGTTTAGATATCTTTATTACATTTTTAAGGTAAGGAACACAACACCAATTATTTAATCAACAATTTCACAATGGAATTGCACTACAAGTTATTAAATTCAATTTCGTTTAACATATATATATCCAACATTTTTACCAAATGTAAATCTAAATCGAAGTGGTACCAAGGATTAAATACGTATTTTCCAAAGCATCCTTAAAACTAGCATCTCATGAGATTACCAAATTTCAAATAAATAATTTTTTTCAGTAACATAACAATACATAAAAATTTCCTTCTATTAACATTCATAAATTCTAACAACATGCAATGAATCACACCCACATCATTTCGCCATCTTACTTGTATCCTGCAAAAACATGTGAGCATGAAATCGTGATAAATTATTGGCATGGCATCCACCCAAATCTAGCATAATTAATGTTATCTAGTCTCCCATTTACTTTATAATAATAATAATTTACATTCAAAAGGAAAAGGGTTAGAGACATGTATTCATTTCATTTCGTTTCACATCATTTCATAACCAAGGAGAGAGAAAGAGAAAGGAAGGAGAGAGAAACACTATTTTCCCAAAAGTGAAATTTCACACAACAAGCCACAAGATAGAGTTCCAAACAGTTGTTTACAAGTGTCAACAAGTTTTCGTGGTGGTTAGGTAACCCGATGGGGTCCTACAACTTCCTTTTTACATTTTTTGTTGGTTGTCAAAAATTCAAATCAAGCTCGAGACTAAGAAACCATTTTCAAACGTTGTCTTCCGATGAGCAAACACCCCACGGTTAAATTTCTACGTGTCCACCTATATACCAAGAGTTCATAGGAACCGGCTGCAATTCGAACTGCAAATGGTTTACAATTGCGACTAGTTTTTCGGGGCCATCGGTCAGCAAATGCTCTAGTTGCAAACAATTAAGAGTTAGCTTGAGGGCTCATAAACCACATGTCTAAAACTGACGTTCGATGGATGAACGCGCAACGAGAAACTTCCTACAAGTTCCCATATATATTGAGGATTCACTAGAGTCTATGGGATACGAACTAAAAGCGGTTTTCCAACAACGACAAGTTTTCTGGAGCCACCGGTCATAATTAGTCCAGTTTGACCTAGTCAAACCGCGACCAGAGGCCTACAAAATGGCTTTGTCAAACAATCAAGAAAAGTATTTTTCCTCAAATTGAATGTTCCAGAAATTGTCTAGTAAAAATACTAGAGGTTTGTGAAGGCGGGTAAACATTTTGTTGTTCAGGGTTCAAATGGCGAGCCGATACTGAAACCCAACTTTTCAAATTTTAGCCTTCCTACAAATTTGCAAAATGGTGTAGTAGCGATCCAGAGGGGGTGGAAAGAAGAACACAAATGGTCAATCGTGGGTCTACCTAAGCTTGATACAACCCCCGCATAAGAAGGAACACAGATGGAAGTTAATATCTCTTTTCTAGGTTAAAGAAGGTTGTTTTGCGAGTTCCTGAATTTTTTTTTAACTTTGCAAGTTAAACAAAAATAGTTGTTTTAGTTGATGTAGCATCTAGTTCTCGCCAAGATCAATGCACATGAGCACGCACAAGGTCATGCAAAGTAGCAACATGCTTGATCACAAATTGTAAATCAAAACGTAGATAACTAGATGGAGTTTTATTGTTTCTCACTAACATTCTAATTAAAATACCCAACTGTATATTTATCTAATGGTTTATTATTTCTATTACATTACAAATGAAGAACCAAATTATACAAAAATTATAAAAGAAAAAGGTAAGGAGACCATCCCCTGAAAATAATAACATATGTAACATAAGAGGTATTCCAAAGATGGTTCACTAGCATTCCACAAAGCTCCAACTCACCCTCTCTCTCAAAGATTCTCGCTAATAGGTTCACGTGCATCCACAACTCCACCATTTGTACTATTCAAGATGAAATCCAAGGCCACGTATGTGTTATACCACTAAGCACGATGATCTCCACTAAACCAATGAACTTCATTAAATTAAACCAAATCGCTATATTTCCAACCAAAGCAACTTTCCACAAAATACACATTCGTCATCTCAACACATTGTCTCCCTCCAATCATAATGGTTTCCACATTCGAACACCAAAATATGTTTTCAACAACGAAGCCATCGTGGACACAAACACTCAACAAGCTATTACGCTGCCAACAACCATCGGGTCATATGGGTATGCGGTTCATTGACTTGATCAAAATTCCCCATTTGACAACGACTTAGAAGAGGTTGATTAAGGTTGTGGAGTTTGGTTTTAAACCTTCCAAAAAAATTGTTTGAAATTTTCTCATGCCATTTCATCAAAACCATTTGTGCAGTCCCTGTACCAAGGTGTCTATTTTGGTACAACCAAAGAGGATGCTTGGCAAAGGTAAATGGATCGACTTGAACACTTGTAGGAAGCATTTGTTTGGAAGTTTCGAAATTTGTTTCAACAAAACCACTTGTGTATAACCAGCAATTAGCTCATTCCATGAGACTACCTTCACTTAAGGCATTCTGACAAACAATTGGTGTTCCCTATGTATGTGCCATTTCTTTGCATTCATGTCTTACTAGAGCACTTGCAATTGAATCATTAGACAAGGGTGGATTTGTTGGTATAGGTAATGGGGGTCAAAATTTAAACAAGCCAATTACATTTTCTTGTGATTTTCCAATGTGATTCAATGCGTCCATTTTGTGCATGTATCGAAATCATTTCTTCCCCACATTTCCCCTCAAACATTTTGGCAAACAGTCACTTGCCTTGTTTAGGCGTCTAAAGGGGATACTACTCTTTCATTATCGTAGAAACCATTTCTCAAATATGCCAATTGACATCCCAAATCTTCTTAACAAATTCCATTTCATGCAAATCATGCAATCACGTTGTCCACCACACCACGCTTTTTTAAAGACATTCTTCCAAATGCTCATGTGCTCCGTATATGCTTCCACAATTTGCACACACGTCTACCGTGAGCGCTTGCAACTACAACAATCGACTTAAATTCCTCTATCTCTTATGATTTGTTGGATTCCCATGCCCTTTTCAAGAGGTCTTGTTTTGACGTAGGATGGGAGTATGCAAGTAACTATGAACTAATTGGTTTGATACATGTTCATTGCTTTAGGTGAAACTAGCCCCCTAAAATCCTCTCCTTCCTTCCCTCCCGCTACAACTATCCGATTACTGCTAAATTTATAATGTGAACTTTTCTCTCACCATGATTAAGGCCTCTGGATCTCAAATAAAACACGTCTATGAAAATATCTAGATTAGTGCTGGTCAAAGATTGTGGTGGCGTGAAGTTTTAGGATTGATAATGAATTTGCTAGAAATCCAAGGATCTTGTAAACAATTAAATTTTACAGACACTCCACCGCCCATCCATAAATTCTACCAACTCTTCCTTAATACCACCATCACAATCACATCAAGTTCTCATCTACTCCTCTGTTAGTACACATCAAATGCTTCCAAATAATTACTTCGTTCTTTTTTTTAAATTTATATACGTGTTGGCTCTACATTGATTAACTATATTGAGTTGTTTATATACATGTTCTTATTTAATCAAGCAATACCAATTTTACAAATGTATATTCATTCTATATTGAGTTTTTTTGTGCATGTTCTTGTTTAATCTTCCATTTGGCCCGAACTCTATTGGTTCATCTTATTTCGGCCATTTGTATACATTTTTACAAAGGGTTATTTATTTTACTTCCCCCAAAAAATCTACTAATACGGTTTAGTAAATGTCCAAAAATAGAGGGTTTTTTCACCCATGCATCTTACATTTTCAAAATATAGTGTTGTTATTGGCTATAAAATGTTGTTATTGAGTAATGGGTTCCATTCAAACATGTTTTTTTAAAGCATACACATTGAACTATTGTTTTTCAGTGTATATTCATTTATTTTAGTGTATTTTGTTTATACCTCTTTCACCATAAACTTTGTTAATAGTGTAGTAAATGTCCAAAAATAAGGTTTTTTCACCAATGCATTATACAGTTTCAAAATTTACAATGTTGTTATTTACTATACACTCTGTCATTATTGACTAATGGGTTTCGTTCAAACCTATTGTTTTCCAAGTATGCACGCTAAACTATTATTTTTTTGTATTTTAGTGTATTTATTTTATTCCTTCGTTTGCCATGAACTCGCTAATACAAAGTAGTAAATGTCAAATAATAGGGTTTCTTTACTCAAGCGCCTTACAAGATATCAAAATAAAGCACGATGTAATTGACTATACATTGTTGTTATTGACTAATGGGTTATGTCTTGACCTAATATTCTTTCAAGAATGCATGCTAAACTATTTTTTTCATTATTTACTCATTTATTTCAGTGCATTTTGTTTATTCCTCTGTTCGCCAAGAACTCGCTAGTACAATGTAGTAAATGTCTAAATAATGTGTTTTTTTCCACCCATGCATTTTACGCTTTCAAAATACATTATTGTTATTGACTATACACAATTGGTATTGAATATACAAAGTGTTTTTATTGAATATACGATAGAATTAATCTAATTTGAATTAAATATTAATTCAAAGTAACTTACTGTAACAAATGATATTCAGATGATTAAATACAGTAATGTGCAAGCACTAATAATTCAACAATGTAAAACCCTAAGAAAATGAAGGAAGAAAGATGAATTAACTAATTATGTGCAACCCGGGAATGATTGGGACTATGTATATGATGGAACATGCTAGAAATAATGTCAAAATGGCTCACCAATGGTTCAAAACCCCAGGAATGTGTAGGACAAAAGTACCCACATGAGGACAAAAGTACCCCAGGTGTTAATGAGTAATCTGGGTGCCTATGTCTTCTCGGACACTCGGAACCTGGTATTTTTTGAGTCAAAATATCTTTATTATTACTCTGGTTTCTTTGTTAGGGTTCCAATCGCACTTATAACCGACAAAACAGATGACTACCTACAAATTCCCAAAAACACATCAAATCTAATAAAAAAAGATGCAGAATGTGGAGTCAGACTGACCTCGGCGGTCACCCAAAAGAGTGAACTTACGATTGAGTGTTGCACTACATCTAGGACTCCATGTAGTTCTCCATGTGTGTGTGTATCTGTGTCATGTGCCCTAGGTTTCCCTTTTGCAAATTGCACGACGATAGCAGGCTAGTTCTAGATTGTCCCGAATATGCAAAATGTGTGTGATGGAATAGAATGAACTCTCCTTCTATGCAATGTATCCATATCAAGGCATATTTTATCCTTGTATGAATGTGCTAGATATATACCGTGTAGTGCTCTTATGTCTTTGTGCAAGCTTAGGTGGTGATAGATAATGCTTATATATCTTAGCCCCTTTTATTTCAAGAAGTAATTAAGTATATATATGATTCCTTTGTTTCAATTTCATAATTAACAATCAAAATGCCTACCCAATGTAGTAAAAGGTTACCAAGAAGCGAATGTGACTCAAAAGAGTAAGAAGAAGAAAGAGAGGGACAAGAGCGCCCAAGAAGGAGAGCGCACAGGCACTTTTGTCCTAACTGGGCACTAGTGTCTGAGGCCATCAAAAGATAAATCAATCAAGTGTCGGAAGAACTGTAAGATGTGTAAAGCCAATAAAGTGCAAGAGATAAAGTAACCAAAAAGTCAAAAGGAGTTTTCAACCACTAATTTTCTTGCTTAGGAATCATGTATACATTAGTATGATTTAGGACCTAGAAATGTACCCAAGTGCATATATTTTGTGTCTACATTTTCTCCTACTTTATGTTGTTGAGTGAATACTTGTTAGCATAAAGTGGATAGAAGATGTGTACCTTGAAACCAAAGAGGATCAGTAGTTGATAGTGTCCCAAGTGAACAAGTAGCCATGTGAAGCGTGAAGTGATTGCAATGTGAAGGCCGGAAACTAGGCAAAGGAGGTAGATCCTAGGGGTGAATCGTATGCGTAGTAGCATGTTGTTGAATATTATGCTGTTGATGTGAGATTCTTCTTGTTTCTTGTAAGGAGAGACCTCGTGAAAGAAGATAAAAAGAGTATTCAAATTCTCGTGTGTGAGAGATTAGAGTAACGTATGTACAAGTATGTAAAAGTAGAAGAAATTAGTAGCTAAAGAAAGATTGCAACTAATGTATGAGAGAGTATAGGATAGAAAATTTTACTATTTGTGTTGAGATGTTGTTGGATGTGGTTGGGAATGATCAATTCCCAACCAAGAAAATGTCAAGGCACGGATTTGAGCATCTTGCCACCAAGGATGAGCATTGAGGTTTTTAGGCGATATCACGCCAAGAGTGAGATTTCTAGGAAATCTCACGCCAAGAATGATGTTTTTGGGAGATCTCATGCCAACGGAAGATTTTTAGGGAGATAGGTCTATTTTTCTCTCTCCTTCCATGACACTTCTTAAATGATAAGCACCACTATAGATTGGGCACGTCCCAATTTGTAACCAAGTTATAATCGAATTGTAAGGTGGAAGCACAATAGTGTGTCCCACTTGGTGTTCCAAAAATATGAGTGGGAGTATGGATAGGTTGTAATTTAAGGGTTGCTCACTCAAACACCCCCTTCACACGAATACCGTTTGTCGTAATCGCCATGTAAGCCACGGAATGGGGTTCGCACGAAAACCTAATTCACGCAAAGGGTATTCGTGTGAACACCCTTCGCACAAATCCCCCTTAATATATTTGTGGCGACGTGGAGGCTCCCATTTTTTCCTCCACCCGTCTACAGTGTGTCTTCGCCCGAACACACTATTCACCCCAACTAAGCACCCGAAGTAATTTTCCCACGCCCAACGTTGCCTCTCTAGCTTGCCCAACTAGTATGAACGCCTTTGTTTTGAAATTTTCTTGATTTTTTTTTTTCTATAAATTAAAAAATAGGGGAGGTTTTGAAAAAAATTAAAACAATTGAAATAATGTGAAATTTTAGGAGTTTAAGGATTCTTGTGGATTATTCAGTTGTTGATCATGGTTGTGATGATTTTAGTTTTAAATAACAAATCTTGAAACGTTATGTGTATCTCTTTGTTTCGTTGAGAAAGAATGTTTTAACAATCTCCTTTTTCTTCACTTTAGTGAAAAGTACAAATATGTTAAATTTAATTGCATTAGCGGCTAAAAATGGCTAATCGGAATGAATAAATTTATAGTTCAAAAAGTACAGAGCGATTGTGTTGGCTTGTGCATGAAAAAATCGAAATAAGTACAGTTAAATGGTTACTTATTGTAAAAATTTGGAAATTTTGAACTTTTTCTTGTTAAGAGATCTTGACAGCTTAGTTATTGTTCATCCCTTACATACGACAAAGTTGGCAAAGATGAAAACAATAGACCTTTGTTAACATTTTAATGGTGTTTTTAATTTTGATTGCTCTTACCTCGCCGATGTATGACATCATTTTTAATGTTATTGCTCTTCCTGTCATATATGGCGAAGCGAAGGGTAAATGTGACCTTCGACATTACTCTTTTAATGGCTATTTTTAAGTTTTACCGACAGAGATAACCCCAAGGGACCTTTATCTCTCCTTCCACTTGACATTATACGAGTTTCAGCTTTAGAGAAACAATGAACATAAACATATACTTATAATGATTTATGTTGTCACTATCTATCTTTTTCTACACCATTGATATTTTCATAGAAGGAAATAAAACAATATCGATCTCCCATCCACCTATCAAGCATATATACAAATAGAGTACTCTCTCATTTCCAATAATAGAAATAAAATTAGTGTATTATTACATTTATTTTTCGATGCAAAGAATTTCCTTGAAGACCTTGAGTTGCACTCATAGTTGATATCTCATCTAACTTAGTAATGAGATCATCATAGCTTGATTACATGGATTTCATCCCTAATCTCATCGTATATATCATGTTGATATCATTGTAAAGATCAAGATGAGATCATCAAATATCTTAAATTGATCTCATCAAAGATATCAGCTCAAGGAAGTCTCATCTTTAATCTTTGGTTGAGATCACACCACATAGAATACAGTGACCTCAATATGACTTAGTTAACATTTCTACTAGTTTTTGTCATTACAATGTGAAAAGAAACTTTTTCACTACATATGTAGAAGTAACCCTAATAGAAATTTCTACTTCTAGCTATCACTAAAATGGTGAAAAGAAACTTTTTTCATTGTGTATGTGCAAGCCATAACCTAATTTATAACTTTCTACTTCTGGCTATCATTATAATAAGGCCCTATCAATCATGTTAACCTTATAATGTCCATGATGGGTAACTATTCTTAAAGTCCACAATAGGGTTTAAATGGTCAACTTGAAGGAGGTTATTATTCCAAACCGAAACATGTCTAATCCCTCAAATTACATGACCTACATCTTCTAAATAAGGTCTCATATAACTTTGATCAAAACCAAGTTTTCAATGGTTCATTATGACCTATTGCAATAGACCTTTTAAACAAATATACTCACATTAACATATATACAAGTGCTCCAAAAAATGATAAATGACATACTTAATCAATTGTCTATTATATAACATTTTCCCTTTTATATTGATAGCTCACAATTGATTCTATGAATTGCCTTCTTGGATTAATACTATTGTCTAAAGATAATTTTTCATGCCATATGCTAGACTGTGTTCATCAAATCATCTACAAGATCATGATATTCTTGATTTATGCATGTGAAAGTGGTTCAAATATTCCTTACGACATCTCTCACCTCATTTAAAAATTAGCCTCGCAAAATAAGTCCAATCATTTCAATGTTAGATAGTAGCTCCCATTGAATATTCTATATGATCTTACTTGGTGTTTAACTTGTAAAGTTTGCATTAATATCAATTCACCCTTAAGTTCATATTGAATTTAGCATAAGATAACTATTTAAATATTGTTTGTTCTTGTATATCGCTTTTTCTTGGCCTATGGGGCATATCATGGGTATTTCTATTTAACATTTCTACACAATTAGATCATAAAATTCCATATATGAGTAATATATTGTAAGATTTCATATTAAGTGCACTTTCATGCGTATTAATCTTGTAGGTAATAATGTGCCCTTATACACATTTTTGTACCAGTAACCTTGATATTAGTTTTCTAGCCCAAAAACATAGGGATACCATAACACTCATATCCATAAGAAAGATTCAAATTATTGTTTATTTAGTTTAGATATTTTGGTTCTTGGCCTATGGGCCATCTCATGGGTATTTCTATTCAACATTTGTAAACAATTGGATCATAGAATTCCATGTATGAGTAATATACTATGAGATTTCATATTAAGTGCACTTTCATACGTATTGCCTATAATAAAGTGCTCTTATAAGCATTTTTTACTAGTAACCTTGATATTAATTTTCTAGCTCAAAACTAAGGGATAAGCTAACATAAATTTAGCATTTTATAGGATAATTTAATAATCATTATCTTAAAACTCTAAAAAAATTATCTAGATTCACTATGTGATGAATATGTCAAATTAAGGCATGTAGGTGATATCATATTGGTACAGTGCATATAGAGATTTAATTTCTAAATTCATAAATAGTTTACTTTTTCATATTACTTTCTTTTTTACATAATTTTTTTGTTAAAATTGAAAAATAGGGGGGAGGCTTTCAATATTTTTTTTTCGAAAAGAAATTTAAATTTATGTGAAATTATATCAATTTAGGGTTTACGGTTTTAAAAATGTATTCTAAATTGAATTTTACTTTCATTTTTTATAGTTATGGCTTCTTCCTCTGTTAATTTGTTTGAGAGGATTGATTTAGAGATAGCAAAACTATCATCTATTCTTGAGCTTTCGAGTACAATTGGGCATTACAAAACACATTGTGAAAATATATTGAAATATCTTCAAAAAATACAAACAAACTTGAAAACATACAACCCTTTCTAGCCTAAGTCACTAAAAAAATTTATGGATGAATTAAAATCAAGTGTGACAGGCGATGTGGGATATAATGAAGTTGTAGATAGACTTCCTAATAACGAATCCATTAAGATCTCATCTTAGGCGAGTTATGCAGAAAAAAAAGAAAATCAAGGCACATTATGTAAAAATGTGCATGTCTCATATATGCACCACCGATTTATCCTGTTTGTGGCCTCTTAAGGCCAATTTCTTAATAATGACCGGTTACCATTATATTTCATTATGATGCTACATGTTGAGTTTCACCTAAACCTAAAGGTTAACTATTTAGACATCCCTTGTTATTTTAGGTAGGGACGTGGCCGCATTAGTGACAGGGCTACCAATTGATAGGAAGAAGCTCCTCTTGTTGTTGACACGCGGAAGCTTGTAGAGAGGCCACGACCTTTCTTACCTAGCTTTCGTGGATGTCACATCGCATATGATTATGAATGCCCATGAGAGCGATATAGAGGTTCTTGGGAGAATTCCTCTCGAGACCCAATTTATCTCTTCTTGATGTGTGGGTCAGTTGATTGAGATACGTGGTAGCAATGGACAAGCTATTAGAAGTAGTGATGCACGTACGAGTTATACGCTCATGCACATTTTATATCACCTGATGAGTTCAAGGTAGTTACGGATGTTGTGTAAATGGGTCAACTGGAATGCATCATGGCTACTAAATTTTTGCATACATATGAGTTGATTGCATGGTACCATGGCATTCCACTATCGGGGGTTTTGGATATATGTAGAGCAGAGTAATGTTCGGGTAGTTTCTCTTCTATTCAAGGTACTACTACAACCATTACAGCTTAGACCTCTTGTTGTTTGGATTGTGAAACCTGATGTTCAACACTTTTCTGTATCGATGTGTGAAAATTAAACCTTAATTTAATTTGTTTATTTAATTACATTAATAATTTACAATTTATTAATATTTAAATAGATATATAAGATATAGTGTTGACATACAATATTGAACATTTACTTGTGTGTTTAGGCTTCTACTCCAGGCATACTGGTGAGCATTGTGGTGCTTCTCAACCCATACCATATCCATATATGACATATTCGCAGCTCTTGAATGAGCTGAGCCATGCAGAGATATATCGCTCGATGTTGAGGGCCTAAGTTAGCTTGCTTCATTTGAATCGTTATTTGTTGTTGTTGAGGTTGTGGGTCAGCTATAGACAGTTGTTGGTGGCGGCACCATAGATTTGGAAACACATTTTTCTCGAGGTATATATGTAGAGATATATATATATATATTTATATTGTGTTTTAGATTTAACATTCAATCTAAATTAAAATTTGTGACATTAATTTTTATTCAAAAAACTTGTTTATCAACTTATTACATTTAATTTATTTTGTTTCACAGGATCTATAGGTCGAGATCTACACATAGTGTAGATAATCCCAACATCCGCCCACAGATAGATACAAAGGTAATCAATTAAATAGTTATATGATATATTCAATTATTCAAGAAATTGTTGTAGAATTTCACTTATATTTTAATATGGTATGTTATATATAGTTTCTAGGGTGTATATTTCTTTTTATAAATGTAGGGTGTTGTAGAGCCTAGTGATAGATCGATACTCGCCCTACTAGATGGTGGAGACTATCTAGATGATACATTGTATTTGTTTTTATGTACATGTATCTAATATTTACACGATATTTTTATATGACTTAGACACATATAAATATTTTTGGGATATTACTTATATATAAATATTGATTCATCACATGTATTTTGTTGATCTACACCGTGTTCAATGAAAAGTTGCAAAAGTTATGGGAATGGGGTAAGAACACTTAAAAACCCCAAAATCTTTGAAGCAAACTAGTCAATGGACCATCTTATGAGAAATAAGAAAGGATTCATAACTTTGCATGCATTAAACTTGAAATTAAAAACAACATAACATATCTAGTTATCCCCTATTCTTGAAAGCTTTAACAATGAACCTAGTAAGGATCTAAGCAATCAGTTCGTGATTATGAGAATGGGAGCTCACCATTAATGGCTTCAAGGCCAATGGTTCTTCCCATTTACTCAATGTTTGTGTGTGTAGTGCAATGAAAAAGAAATAGCTCAATAAAATGTTGAAGACAAGACTCTAATCCTAGCAATAATACTATAGTTTATGTTAGAAAGAGGAAGTGTTCTTAGAAATGAGAGGGGGTCTAGTCCTATTTATAGTTTTCCATTTGGGAAAGTGGGGGAATTTTGGTGCATGTGGGACTAAAAAGGAGTCAACAAGTTGATTAGTGAGTCAAAGTAATATTTGACTAGGCTTAGAAGAGGTTGATCATGGTTTAGGGAATTAACCTAGGTTAGGCTAGTTAATCTTGTTTAGAGAGGAATTAGGGTTTCAAGAGGGTTTTGAGAGGTCTAATCAATCCAATGAAATGGATTGATAGTCTAGAAAGCTAGTAGAAGTAGTCTAGAAGGTAATGCGAAGATAGTTTAGTCAAAACGAGACTATAATAACTCGCTTAATTGGTTTATAAGAGGAATATGACCAAAATAATGTCATAAGGGCAAAGTTAGATAGGGCTAATTGGCGGTATGTCGTCAATTTGCAAGAAGGAGAATAGTTAGTGCAATATTAGGAATAATAGTGCTTTGATCAAACTAAAGGTGTCTACATTTTTCCCCTCTTTGTGGTGACGTAAGCTACGTCATTTCAAAGAACGTAGACAAACATAAGCAAATGAAATTTTTTGAAGGGGTAGAAAAAAAATTAATTAGCTGAAGGGATGCCCCCTCCAGTGTCGATGGGATGATGGAAGAAATCGATCGATGATTGAAAAGAGGAAAGAAAAAGGGGAGATAGATGAGAAAATAACAAGAAAAAGGGATACTTGAGCTATCCACAAACCAAGGCTTAACTTACGGAAACAATTTGTAATCATCACTTTAAATAATATCTTCATCATCGGTCCTTATTAAAATGTAAGCATACGACGGAAGAATAAAATAACATAAAAAGCAAAGATACAAACAATTGTCCATTGCTAAAATAACAACTCTATGCAACATACAAACATGCAATGCACGATACGAGTAAAAAAACTCATTTAACAGGGAAATAAGTACAATCACACACGCTCAAACCAACAACGTTCAAGGTAGTTGCACAATTTTTTTATCAAGGTGCAATCCCAAATGTTTTGAAAAATGAAAAGGGTTTAAAATGATGCCCCAAGCAATTTGTGTATGCAAGGAAAGGATGGAGGACACTTGGGTCCGATGAAAAGTAGTGTGCACAACGCAAACAATACAAGGTAACCGATAGTGCCCTGTGTTACAAACAAAGTAAGCAATGTAGCTTTTGTAAAAAGTTTGGAGATTCAAATGATCCACGAGTCGTCGTTTCAAAACATGTGAAAACGTTAGCAAGATACAAGATGAGTGCCATGCGAGAGACACAAATTTCAGCTGCAAATGAGTTGTTTACCAATTTCAGTGCATTTTCAAGTGTTTACGATTTTTTTGCTTTTTTGTATGATTTTATAATTTTTTAAATTTTTGACCGGTCAAAAGAATTTAAGAAATAGAAGAGATCCTAAAAGCATACGAAAAATACTCCAAGGCGAAGAGAACAAGCGTCACGTGGCAATAAAATGTCTTAGCGAGAAGACAAATGGGCCAACAATAATTATTTAAAAATAAACATGACGGTAGATAAAATAGAAGATAAGAAGCGCACTGAAATGTTTTAAACATGCCCTAGAGTGAAGAGATAAGCGCTAGGTGGAAAATAATTCCCCATGATGGTTTAGACGATATCAAATGTTTTGTACATGAGATATTTTGGTAGATGCTAGCATTTGGGATGATACCGATGATATTGGTGCGGCGGGAGATAGATTTGTGATCATGCGCAACCCCTCTCACCCGCATTGATGATATGATTGTGATGATTAGCTTAGTATACACGCATGATGTAAAACTTAGCATTTTTGTATATATGATGTATTAGATGATGTTATATGTGATGAATGACAGATGATAGATGTGATAACAAACAGATGTGCAAAGTAAACAAACACACAAGAAAAAGTTAAATAAACTCCGTGGTTGACCTTGTCTGGGTCGCAGTGAAGATTTTTCACCTTCCCCCTCTCCTTCTTGCCCTTCGGGTCGTTGTCGACACCCCAAACTGTGGACCCCGTAGCGTCATGGACGGTTATACGGGTAAAGGAAAATTTGGTTCTCGGCTCTTCGAGTTTGTCGGGTCGTCGACATTAATAGGATAAATAATTATTATTATTATTTTAAGCCGTAAAATCGTAATAATAATGTTGGTAATAATATTATAATTTTATGGTCGATCTGTGCTTATTAATTGTATTACTCCTCGTTGTCGGGCGATTTTTAGTAATACGGTTAATAAAATTGTGTTATTATTATTATTATTACTATTATTAAATTCGTGTTATCATTATTAATAATTTGGCGATCATTACTGTGTGTTTATTATCTTTTTCTTCGTTTTAGGCTTGTTTGTGTTTTTATCTGGTTAAAACAAACAAGCAAAAATAAAATAAAAGAACTAAAATTTAAATTAATCGTTTTGTGGGGGCGGATTAGGGCAAGTGGCAAAGGGAGGAAAAAGCTCCAAAAGCATTGCGCTAGGGTTTTGGTCGTTGCATTTTTTTTTGTTGGAATGGGCGGCTATTTTGGGGGCGCCGGATTTGTGCACCAGGAAAAAAAAAAAAACAAATGAGTTTTGTTGAAACGGCCTTGGAAACTTGCATGTAAATACAGTGATTCGCACAGGCCAGACTCCACATCCATTCCCAGCTTCCTCCCAAGCCGCGCCTCTCTCACCACGTGGAAAATAGTGCAAAAATGAAGGCGTTTTGGGTCTGTTCTTTTTGCACGCGCCCAGCACTCTTCCAACACACGCCCAGCACTCTTCCTACATGCGCCCAGGCCTGCGTGGGCTCCCATCAAGGCAAAAAAATGCCTTGGAACCTTGTCAGTTGTTGCAGTTGCAAGTGCCATTGTAGATGCGTAATGTAAAGCGTGAAAGCATGCGGCTAAATCTGCTGCAACTAAATGTGTGGGGTTTTACAAAATGGCTTTGTTGAAACCATTTGGAACCTTTCGCAATGATTTCGGGATATGCACAAAATGTTTGCAAAAATGTGAGGGCTTGCACCACGCGTGTGAACTGTTTGACAAAATACCTGAAAGATATGTGGCCTCCTGGGCTACAGTGATAGCAGGATAAATAAAAATGGGTTTGTTTAAAAGGCGCTAAACTGTTTGATAAAATGCCTCAAAGAAATGTTGTCTCATGGAATGGCATGATGGCAGCATATGCGCAACATGATGTGAAGAAAAGGCCTATGATTTTCCTGACAGAATGCCTCAGAAAGATGTGGACTTATGGAACAAACCCTGACCATGTAAGCTTCATTTTTGTTTAGTTGGCTTTCAGCCATGCATGTTCAGTGCATGAGGGTTGTAAATACTTCGTTGGCATGAGTGCCTCTTGTAGAATCATGCCAAAATTAATCTCTATGTTGTTGGTTTTGATGAGCACATGAGAACGTGCAAAATGTGGAGGCATGCTTAAGGCATGTGAAGTGTTTGTCTAAACGCCTTCAAAAAAAAAAAAAAACTTGGTCTAATGGTTGCAAGATTTGAGGCTACGCACAAAGGAGGAAGATCTCTTCCTATCTAAACAACAGCAATAAGAAACCCTTTGATCATGCTCAGCAAGTGGTGGGTCGAATCCAGAAGACATGTATGTTAAATGGTGGAGCTAGGGACACTCGTGGTCTAGTTGTGAAGTGTCAAGCAAGAGATTGAACCCAAGCCTGTGGCTTCGACCGACTTCGTTCTCCAGGCATGGTTCTTCTTTCCTTACCTCTCTTAATTCTCGTGTTTTAGTTCTCTTTTGCAACTAAATAGAATATTAAGATATTAGATTTTTAATACGGCTAAATGTCTCTTCAACTCATTGCAAAACAATAAAACGTCGTGTCGCAACTCTCGAAGCCATTATAACTCGCCTACTTTAAAACATGAACTATCACCCTCGCTTCGAGATGATTTAGAAATCTCTTACCCTTCTTGACCGCTCCAATATCGTTTTGTTGACCAGACAAATTTGACTCTCCACTGATAAAGTTGACCTTCTCCTTGTTTTAAATAGTTAAATTTTGCAATTTTCGGAGACTCACCAGGTACCCTTCGCCACTCTAGAAACGAGATGTGAAGTTTCATTTGGGTACCTTGGTATACGAGGAGTCACCCTGATTTTTGGTTTGGCCCGAAACGATCATTTGACATCCTTTTGACGCCCTTATAGGAGCCCTGTAACACTGGTTTACAACAGTAGAAAGTCGTTAAAACTAAAAAGTTGGCTTTCGTTTTGGATCACCATTTGAAAACTGGAAAGAGAAATCACTTCCCGTCTTCACAAACCTCTAGCTATTATACTAGACAAATGCATGGGACATTCAGTATAGGAAAGAGAACTTTTCGGGATAGTTTTGCGAAGCCATTTTGCAGGCCTCCGATCGCAATTTGATGAGGTCAAACTGGTCCTTTTTTTTTGTCTTGTCGCTCCAGAAAACTTGTCGCCATTTGAACATGGTTTTCTAGTTCTCCTTTCTCGTCGACTCTGACGAATTCTCCTTATATAAGGGAACTAGTAGGAGGAGTTTCGTTGTGTGCGCATCCGTCGAACGTTGTTTGGGACACCGTTTCTGGGCCATTCGAGCTAACTTTTGTCTCTTTACAACTGGGTGAACTACGACCAGAGGTCCCGAAAAAACTAGCTGCCAAACGCAAACCGTGCGCTCTTTTTCAATTCCGTCAGTTGCTATGAACTCTTGGTATATCCGGGAACACGTAGCAAGTTGATCGTGGAGGGCATTCTCATTGGAAGGTAACTTTTGGAAGCAGTTTCTTAGCCTCCGAGCCCGTTTTGAACGTTTTTGTAATTAGTGAGAAAATGTGAAAGTAGAAAGTTGCGACCCTCGTAGGGTTGCCAAATCTCCTTTGGAAACTTTCAATACACGTAAATAACTGTTTAAAGCACTAGAATGAAACTTGTTGTGTGTATTGAAACTTTAGACAAAATGATATTTTCTCTCCCTTCCTTTCTCTCTCTCTCTTCTGAGTTATAAAATGAAGAAAAAAAAAAAAAAATGCAATGATTACTTGTTTCTAGATCTTATTTTTATTTCGATTGCATATTGTAGTTATTGTCAGATGTAAATGGGAACTGAAAAATGACAATTATGATTGATTAGGGTGGATGCCATGCCAGCGAATTATCGCTGATATCATGCTCACGTGGGTTTTGCAGGATGGATGAATGACGACGAAGAAGGCGATGTGAAATTTAATTATTATTTTTGTAACTCTTATAGGTCATTGTAAAATGAATAACTGTGTAATGTAGTCTCTTGTAACTAAAAAATTATAAATGAGATTTGTTAACATGCATGATATGCTAGTTTTTAAGGATACTTATGGAATGTACTTCTAATCACCAGCTCAATTTGATTTTTAGTTGTGTGTGGCAAAAAGGTGTTGGTTTATACTTAGTAAATTGAAATCGAAGTTAATACATTGTAGTACCTTCTCAGTATTTAATAAATGATTAAATTAATTATAGGGTTACCTTCTTACCTTGCAAACACAATAATGAGTTTTAATGGGAACACTCAACCCTAATAAAATATTCGTGCATGACTTGCCTGTAGATGTGATCCTTTCCTACCATATAAGAAATTTAAAACCGAAGAACGACCTTAACCTTTGCACCTGATGAGACCTCATAGGTTAGGTAAATAAAACCCCTCGTTGGAGTTTACCGTCATAGTCTTTTTGTCTAGCGACAGTGTCGCGAACCCATATTTAGGAAGGTCATGGTCCAACCTATCTGGAGTATGCGGTTTCCTTCTAGTTTTGGCAATCGCGAGAAGAATGTACTCTCTTCAGGTCCGATACCAGGCTGAGTGTTGAAGACCACCTTAGGAGTCACCTTATGAGTCCTTGTTCGAAGGATCGACTAAGCGGTGCTACCTTGGTTTCTATCAAAATCATCGTGGCATTCTCTTGAATGTGGTTTAGTACAATTATGTCCACTTGCCTCAAAATCACATGTAGTAGAGGCGTAGATCACTAGGTGCATATTGGAATTAAACTAAACCCTAGTGGTTTTTGTCTGCTAACTTGTGGGTAGAAACTGTATTTTAACTCCTTGTATGCAAAATTGAGTGGAAGGATGTTAATTCTAGAGAACCTTAGAAATTGTAATCTTGTCTCTTAATCCCTTGTTATGTCATTTATGGCATTAAGGAATAAAGAATATTCCTTATGCGGAATCGTGAAGTGTAGTGACATGGGATCTTCGTGTACATAGATCCCTTGTGTTCATGTGTAGTTTATTATGCTCCTAGCCGTGTACTTCTTTAAGATGTCAGACAAGTGCTTTTGTATCTCTTTGTTTCGAGACGATGCTAAGAACGAGACCTTAGTGTGATATAAGAGCATATCATATAATGTTGCACACGAGATTGGAGTTTAGGACTAAGGTCAATCTTAGAGTCTTTATCCCTTAATTAAACTTTTTCATGCATTGCAAAGAATATAAATTATCTTGGTGCGACCAAACTTCGAGCAAACAAAAGATATATAAATATAAAAAGGAATTCCATAAGTTATTGAACTTTATTAGCTTCGGTAGCGAAATAACTATTCCGTGATCGATGGAGGTTCTTGGGAAGCTATCTTGACTCTATGTCTTCCTTAATCCCAATACCTCATCTGGACATCACGTTAGAATCTCTCGTGTAGCAAGAGTAAATTTTATACACTAAATAAAAGTTTGAGAAGCAAAATCTTAACATAAGGATGAGAAAATTAGAATCTTATAGGCATTTTGAAATATGGTGAATACTTATGTCAGTTATGAAGATTTGTCATAAGGGTAAAGAGCAAAATTAAATGGTGGAACAATAAGTGAAAAGTGAAAAGGATTTTCAGAACATGTAGGTGGAAAAGGGGAGATAATTATGCTTACATAACAATGTTCTTGGGATGCTAATTGTAACTAAAATACATTTAAAGTAATGATGTGTTGTGGGTTCACCATTCTTGAAGTCAGGTTCTTGTGGTTGGGTCTCTACTAGCAACCTTCCGTTGGGAAAAGTGTAGCGTCAACATGTATTTGGTGTTATCATGTGTCTATGTGATTTGATGACTTTTGTAGTTTTTGTGTATCATTTTTCTGAATGTTTTTGTATTTTCTAAGGTCATGTTCTAAAAGCAATGTACAAGGACAAAGAAGTGTGGATGCCCCCAACGTGATGTGGGAATATACAAAAGGCAAAATGCCACGCATGTATGTACGAGAAAGTGGAATGTGAAGGTTCCCCAACATTAGATGGGAAGATTCAAAGGCACACCCTCCCGCAGAGATATAAGAGCAAATAACCCTTATCATGGCTCTGCAAGATAGATTTAGTAGGGTTCTTAGACCTAGCAAAGGAAACTAACCCTAGAAAGCGGTGAGTTACCCGCCCGATGCAAAAGGAACTTGTGACCGACAAACCTCCTTGAGCATCAAAAACCGATTTTCACCCATAGACCTATTGCGCCATAATTGGGTGGTTTTCACACATGGACAACCTATTTTTTTCTTTACAATTTTCTCAAATTTTCCATGTTTTTCTTGTTTTTTCTTTGTTTTTCTATTTTTAGTTTTTATCTGATATATGCGCCATGCTTAAGCATAGAACCACTTGAGATGAATGGTGTTCATAGGTTCTAGAATCTCTTCACCATCTCGAGTATGCTAGTTTAAAAGACCCCGATCCATACTTAGTAACCACCACATAAGGCCCTAGCCAGTTAACTTCAAACTTACCTTTCTTTTCTTTGTCTTTGATGGTGTTCTTCTGATTTTACTTTAGAACTAGATCGCCTACATAAAATTCATGGTGGATGATCCGTTTTTATATCCTCTTGATACATTGTTCGATAGACTTTTAGGTGATTAAGCACTCTCATACGCTTTTCATCTAACAATTCCAACTCGATAGCCGAGCAACTCTATAGTCTTGTCCTTATCAAGATAGTCCCGAGAGAGATATTCTCGGGAGGGAAGCTCCACTTCCAAGGGTATGATGGCTTCAGTGCCATAGACAAGTGAATATGGGGTCGCACTTAGGAGTGTGGATGGAGGTTCCATAGGGCCCAGAGAGGGTTGAATGAAAAATCCTTCTTCAAGAGATGTATAAATGGATGACACTTATCTCGCAAGTCAGTGAAATAAAACGGCGAATGCCCCTGAATATTTTCTTGTAAATTTCTCGAGTTGTTTAAGAGTGGTAGGTGGAGGCATTTCTGTAATAGCTGTAACATTTGTAGGGTCCACTTTTATCCCTCTTTGTGAAATGATGAAACCCAGGAGCTTTCCTAATAAAACACCAAAGATGCACTTCTTGGGGTTTAAGCGCACCTTGTAATCCCTGAGACACTCGAAAATTACCTCGCGACACTTCGGTGCTCTCTTCTACTATTGGATTTAGCTAAGATATCATCAATGTAATCTTCCATGATGTTGTTCATCATGTCATAGAAGATGACAGTTATTGCGCATGTATAGGTGGCCCCGACATTATTGAGTCCAAAAGGCATGACTTTGTAACAAAATGTTCCCCAAGGGGTGATGAAAGTTGTTTTATGTTGATCTTTTGCAATCAATCAAGTTATAACCTAAAAAAACCATCCTTAAGGACAACATTTCATAACCAACAATGGAGTCAATGATCATATCAATATTAGGCAAGGGGAAGTCATCCTTGGGACATGATTTATTGATGTCGTGGAATTCAATGTGCATTCTTATGCCAACAAGTTTCTTCTACACAAGGACTATGTTAGATATCCAATTTGAATAGTCGATGGGCTTAATGAAATCAGCAACTAATAATTTTTCCAATTCTTCTTTGACAAGGAGTGCAATTTTAGGGTGTATCTTTCTCAACTTCGTCCGATGGGTTTGGCATCTGGGTATACAACGAGGTTGTGCATGACCAATTATGGGTCCAAACCGGGCATATCTACGTATGCCCATGCAAACATATCATCATATTCTCTTAATAGCTCTACAAAAACCTCATGTTCTTGAGCTGAGAGTGAAGCTCCCAAATTTATCATTCTAGGTTGCTCTTTTGAACCAATGCTGACACTAATGGTTTCTTCAACCAGCATTTTAGAAGCATCTTCCATCCACGTAGAATTAGGGGAAGAGTAGATCAACCTCCTTAGGTGGCTCATTATCATCTTTGAATGAGTATGTCATTTCGTCCATGGGTTCTTCGTTCTGTTTATCTACGAGTGCTTCAAAGAGTTTGTCACTATGAGATTTGCGTTTATCCTTTCTACAAGGCTTTTCTGAAGTGTTCTTACTCTTGTTTATGACATTCTAATTCAAATGTCCACACATATCGTCCTCTTCTCCAAAGTATGCATAGATGTCTAGTTGAATTGCGAAGCCTTTTTATGATCCCCAACCGGAATAGAATCCCCGAGTCCCATGAATTCTGCAAATGTCTCGTCATTCTCAAAGAATTAATTGGCACATGAAATTGTTGATCCCAATCTATAATTTCGGGATACACGAGCGTTAATTGGTAATTAGTTTGAGGGTTGGATCCAGATAAGGTAAGGACAACTGCATTAGGGAATATGTTAGTGGAGACAAGATCCTCGTAGAGGCTATATTGGAAATTTGCATCGCTATCAGAATGAAACGAGTCGTCCTCACATTCAGAAGAGGTGGCATCAATCTCAAAAGGTGGATCATCATGAGGTGTTATCCCAAGACCATGTTTATTAGACTTGAAACGAGGGATAGGAATGGATTCTAACTAGCCTTGTGCATTGATACCACATCCAAACCCATTGTAACCCATAACGAACATCATGTGATGGCCTTTGATATACTGGGGTGCCTGATGGCATGAAGCCATAGTACCTTCCGACACTCTTCTAGTGGGATCCTCTATCATCTTTTCCTCGGATAGGAGACCACTATGGATGATTTTTTCCAATGGTTTAGGGCATTTATCCCGAGTGCTCTTGAAATGAAAGTAATTTTTACCACATGTCCTAGGCGATACAAATAGATCTGATATTAATAAACCCTGTTCAAGAGTGAATGGCTTCCCTGGGCCATATTTTTCCGACGTTGCCTCCTATGATGCAAAAGGGTTGACCAATGAAGGAAAGTCTTGATTACAAGGTGTGAGTGAATCTGAATCCACCAGTTTCTTGATACCTTCTATTTGTAAGGAGATAACAACATCTATAGAAGGGCATTCATAAGCTACACGAGAAAAAATGTGCAACGCTCTACAATGTGTGAATGGTTTTGTGTCACCTTGAATGGTGATTATTTGGCCCTCATGACATAACTTGATACACTGATGGAAAGTCAAAGGAATGGCTTGCATGGCATGGACCCATGGGCGCCCCAGGAACATCTTGTATGGAAGATCCAGATCAAGGACATGGAAGGTCGTATCATGACAAGTCGGCCCTACTTCCATTGGAACTACTATAATACCCGTTGATTCTCGTTCTTCATTATCATAGGTTGTGATTGTAATAGTTTTGGCCCCTAGATCTGTTTTGAATGGCCTAGCTACTTAACAAGATTCAAAGTATAAATATTTAGACCAGATCCACCGTCCACAAGTACTCTCTTGATTTTGTCGGGTAACAACTACTTCTAAATAAAAAGGGTAAGTTGTGCTCTACGTCGTTACACAAGATTGCAAAGACAATCAAAAGTAATTTGATAGCCGGAGTCAAAGTGTGCAATCATGGCTTGGAGGCGCATGGTATCTACATCTGTGGAGACACCGAACTTTGTAGTGTTTTATACAATATGTTTTTATGGGCGAGAGAGATTTTGAGAAGATCCAGGATTGATATCCTAGCGGTGTGTTTTTAACTGTTCTATCGTTTGTATTAACCTTCCTAAGGGACGGGTAGGGGCTCTGGTATGATTAAATGAGCACGTCTCGTCCCTACTACATAAATATTTTCTAAGATCTTAATAGTATTGACCTATTCATCAGATGAACGGATACATCCTATGAGAGAATCAAAGGGACTATCATTAGTGGGATAAATATAAGTGGCGGTTGTGCAACGCCCAATAACACAAGACACAAAGACCAACATAACAAAGTACAGGATAAATTTTTTTGACTTGTTTGATGTACAGAACGATGCAACAAGTGGTCACAAAGGTTACGACTAACTCTTCAAACAACTTGACTCAACGATGACCTTATGGACAACACGAAAACAACTAACACCCATCAAGGACAATTCACTTTACTCTTTGACAAGGCACCACGAAACAACTCAACCACAATACATAGTCACAATTGGATACACTCCACGGTTTACAATCCCTTAAGGTTATGCATTTACCAAAAATGTTTTTTTCAAGACCTACCTTAACAATCTACAAGATTCATGTTTGGTTCAAGCATTCTTCTCACAAAGGTGAACTTATTACTTTGGTAATCTAGACTAACTAGCCGAAGCACAAGATTTCTGAAAGAGGTTCAACTAAAGACTGGCAAAGCTAACAAAATTTGTTTGACCAAAAGGGACACCTTTCATCTCTCACAAGGTTGCATAAACATGTCTCGAGTTGAAAAATCTTGATCCGAACCTCCATTGCACAAGCGATGAGCGTAAGCTCTAACTGAAGTGGAGTGTCATTACAATAGTTATCAAAACATCCTACAAAACACTAAGAGAGTGAAAGTCATCCCTAGCGCAGATAGATTATCTTCTTGCGGTGCACACGGAAGAAGTTTTCTCGGCTCGAAGAAACTTTTCTTCCAGCGCGGAAGAGAGGTGTGGGAGAAACTCTTTTTCTCCCGGGCGCAGAAGAGACTCATTAATCAAGTGGCCTATGTATGTAATCCTAAGATATGGTACCATGAATTCCATAGGTTTAAGATAACTTCCATTATAAGCACTAGTTGAAATGGTGTTATCATATTTAAAGACTTGTAATTTGTCTTACGACAATAAAATGAATATAAATTTTTCATCCTAGTGAAGCCTTCATACATCACAAATTTTAGTAAAAGTATTCCAAAATCATTTTTAAATGCTTCAACGTTTCCATTTTCTTTGTGATCATATGGTGCTGTTTTATAGTTCGCAATCATGAAAATAGGGAAAATGATGCATTTTTTCATCTAGGAAATGGGTGCCCATGTTACTAGTCAAACTGAGTGGATATCCATAGTGGAGCTTTCATTATTAATCCTTTAAAAATATCAATATAACAGAAAAATACAAACCACATTCCTGAAAACATTCCTTCCTTCTCTATCCCTTTTCATCTTTTTTGTTGTTAAAATTTACCCTTATTATTCCTATAGAAAATGTCATAAATTCCCACTAAGTTAGTTACAAATTTCAAGCTCTATAAATCATTGATGGTCATTTCCATGGTACCCATTAACACTCACTTCCAATCAATTAGCTCAATAAGGAGGCCCATATCGAAAAAATAAATTCAATGAAAGTGATTCTACACTAAAGATTCAAGGAGGAGGTACTGTTGACCATTTTTGGTCAATCATCAGAGGGGGTACTAGAAATGTTTCAGTTGCTCGGTTTCAAGCAAGTCAAGGATTAACACTGGCAAATCAGCAGCTTAAAGTGTTCTCCCAGGCTTCAATTCCCAGCATATGCAACCTCTCCAAGAATATGATTTTTGACAAAATAATTCAGCAGCCTGAAGACTGCCCCAAAGATTTGATGAAGACCAGAAAGATTACAGATGTTGGAGGTTGCATTATGAAGCAACAATTTCAGATACTGACTTTCAGAATGGAAGGTTGTATAGGTGCATTTAATTCAATTATTTTTTTAATGCTAAAATGAGATCACATTATGTATTGAGTTGTTAAGTTCATTCCACATTTACAAATTATAGAAATGAAATGCAAAAAGAAATAGACTACTCAATTACAGAAATAATTTCATTTATTCATGAAGAAATAAAGTGATCACACATAAGTTGTAGGAGCTAACTTATGATTACATAAAAATACATACTTGTACATAAAGCTATAAGTAAAATAAGAACGGAGGAAACCATCTTTTCCTGAATGAAATGGATTTCCTTAAACTCCTCGCTTATAGCTGCTCCCTCGTCATTCCCTCTCATCAATCAAATTGCAGCACCTGTGAACAGAAAGCAATCATCCATTAGAAGCTCCGGTTTTATCAATGCTTACGTACTTATAGCTTCAGGAATATGAGTTTCTTTCATGAGTACCAAGAGGAATATGAATGATTGAAAACCATAAACTAAATAGCAGGGAGCAGATTTTCAACATCTTGAAGTATTTGAGAAGAATTTTCAGAACTGTGCTATGGAAAGAAATCAAGAAAAGAATGAAGAAAAAGAGAGGAAGTCCTCCATGTTTTCTAAACATTTTCTGATGTGCAGGAACATGAATTAGGAAAGTAAAGAGCAGGCATTTAAGCCATAGCAGAATGAATGATACAGTTTGGAATATATTCTTAACTGATAGAAGTACAGATTGAATAAACAGCTCAAGGTTTTTTAGGAAGAGTCAAATTTTGACTAAGTGTTCACCAATATCCATGTTTCAAATTTTCAGCCTTGAGAAACAGATCAACATGTTTTCAAGCACATTCAGTTTCCAAGAACAATAAAATATAGTTAACCTAAGGTGCGGTGATCAACTCAAGGGAAAATAAATGATACAGTTCCATCAACATTCAAGTACAAGATATTTTGCATGCAAGATCAACTGAAACATCAGACTCGGGAATTACAACAAGGATAAGGTCAATTTTCATATCTGATAAAGAAGCCCACAAGTCATTTTTCTTTTCAAGTATCAACAAATGCAAGTGATTTTTGTTAGCAGAAATTAAAGGGATAGTTTCAGGATAAAATATAAATGTTTATCATGATTTCAAGCGCATAATCATAGATTCATCAAGTGAAAGAAAAAGTGTGAAATCATCTCTATGAAATGATAAAAAGGTACAGAGTTTCTATATTTAAGAAGGCAACAGATCATATGCCTAAATACCCCACCTTGCAAGTGAAAGTAAAAGGATGTGGTATAGCCACAAAAAAACTTCATTTTCAGTTTCCAAGGATCCCCAAGCTTTCAGAGTTTCATCAAAATAAGGCTTCCCAAAATGTGGAAAATCTATTACCTCTTGTAAGATTACTATTAACTACAATATGCTCAAAGAAGTCTTCTTTCATACATTTGACCAAGAAACAGAATGAGAAAACAAGCAAAATTGCAGCAATTTTTTATGAGAAAATGAAATCATCATTTGAGATTGAAGAGAAACAGTTTTCCGAGAATGATTATCAAGCAATTCATGAATTGATCATACCTGTAAACAATATCCAGCAGACAAGAGGTTGTCAATAATCAAGTTTTGTTCTAACTATGCATGTCGGAATGTATTAACAATGACAGTTACAGCTATCTTCTAAATTTGCGTGTATTCTTCCAAGGAAAGAAAAGACAAAACCATAAGGAATAGGTTACAAATTTGCATCATAATAACTTATCATTAAGGAAATTGCAGCTTTTAAAAAAGTCAATCAAGTTCTTATTTTGGTGCATCAAACACGGTTGGAATCATCATTGATAGGTACACAACGCAGGGAAGGGTCACATATATACTTGTAATATCATCTTTTGAACTGCTATACAATTATCTTATATAAACAACAACATGTTTTGCAGAAAAAAATAAACACACATAACGTGGAATAACATAGTTTTCATTTCAAGATCTTTTAAATGATTATGTGAAATCATGCCTTTTCAAAGAGAGATGCAAACCAGAAACTGAAAAGAAGGGATAACCAGATAGTGGAAATAACGACTAGTACAAAACCCACTATGCATATGCCTTCAGGTACTTTTGTATACAATATTTAAACAGGATTCAAAGTTCATTGACACACTTGCTCATATCTTGGACTGCACTCAAAAGAAAGCAATCCATTCATTTTATTAAAGAACAATTCAAGGTGCACAAATTTCACTTTTCAGATCTAGGTATATCCATTTCTGGGTTCGTGACGTCACAAGGCATCACAAGGCATACAATACTAAGAAATATGAATTAGGAAAAGGCTCCAAGCACATAGCTAATGAGAAAAGGGAATGCATAACTCAAATACAGGGCTGCGATAATATAGAGCTCAAAAAATTATTTTCTAAGCCCAAGCGAAAGATAGAGGATAAGTTGCACAAGAAATATGTCGACCCAGATCTGATTTCAAAAACAGAGATAAAAATTAGAACTCAAGCCTTGAATCATATACAACAACTGTAGAGTTAGACATAAAATATAAAGCAAAGTTCGAGTTTCATTAAACAGTAGTTGGAAATGAAAAAGGAAGCCACAAGCTGTCAATAAATTCTCAAGTAAAGGGAAAACCCACAATAGCAGAGGAAACGAACCATAAATACAGGAAAATGAAGTAACTCGTCAGGCTCGTTACAAGAAACAACCCATCTTGCATTCTCCATCAAAGGATCCCAATACAAATATTTAATCACTGAACTAAATGTGAAATCAAACACAAATCTGGGTGAAAAACAAAATAAATGGCGTCCAGGGTTATGATGAGCCCAAATTTACGAATGCCCAGATCATGAAAGGTGAGCAGCAAGCAGATGAGGGTTTTTGTGAACACGACAAAAGCAGAGGTCTAAATCCCAAATCTGTTCACAAGTTCCCAGAGCACAAAATACCTCCCAGGATGTAGACCCAGAGCAAAAATACTGAGCCCCAAGAAGCTAATATGAAGCCCAGGAAAATTACGGCTTAGCTCTAGCTTGAATCAGAATAAAACTTGCAAAATAGAGAATTTTCAGAAGAATAAATGCAAACACAGAAAAGTAAACCGAGCCAAATCAAGCTGAGCAGATTTAATACAAATACAGATTTTTTTGGTAGAGTTCACATTCAAACACAAAGCATGTAACAAACCCAGAATCACAAAATAAATGAATTATATCAAAGTTTCGACAGTCCTTCAATGGTGACTCAGAATAAGGAGAGTACCGAGATAGCTTACTAGCTTTGCATGGTCGAGAATCAAACCAAATCACCCAAAGCCCAAACTCAACACAGATATCTATGGCAGTTATTCACGTTTGAGTAAAAAAGTAAAAGCAACCACAGTCACAGAGCTCAAGGGTCTCATTCATCGCGACCACTAAATATTTTTTCCAGCGTTTCCTTCCTAGAAGCTTCCACCGCCAAATGAATAGAGGTCTTATGGTTTTCACCCTAACCACACGGCTTCCCAGGTTGTTTTAAATGTGGTTAACTTTAACTGGGGTTAAATCCATCATTCTCTATGCCCACATCCACGTGGAAAGGGAACTTTGGGTCTAATATTATCATTTTGCATGATTAAGGGGGAACATAATTATTGATTAATTTGAAGGAACGGGTCCAAATTTATTATAATCATAGCCTTGTATGATTTGATTTTAATCATGACCATAGAAAAATATGCACATGGTTCCAAAAATCAACTTCACTAGAGGCCAAAATATTGCATTTACATAAAAGAAAAAAGGCCATCTCTACCTTGCATGTGTTAGGAAGGTAGATTTTTCACATGAGATAAAAAAGCTTTGCATGAATGACCAGCTTTAGCTATGAATATTAAACAAGTGCTTTTCCTTGTTTTTATCAAAGTTACTGTAACTTCAGGAAAGCATCCATACACTTGCCAAAGAAAGCAATTTGAACTAGTCAACTCCAATTTGATTGAGGGGGAAGGAGAGCTGGAAGGATATTATTAGCCTTTTTCTTATTTTAAAATTTGTATTTTTGTGAACAACTTAACACGCATGATGAGGAATTATTGAGGATGCATTTTCTATTTTTAGCATCTTGGGAACTGGGTTTTTGTATTTATACCTTACTGGTGCAAGTGTATTAGGGGCTTAATTTTTCTTGCAGACTTATGTTATAGAATTTTTGTATCCATGCACCTTATGAATGAATAAAAGACTGTTTCCTCCAATTGCAAGCTTATTGATAGTTGTGTTACAACAGATTAAAAGCATGTTTCAGTGAGTTACATTATTCATTTGCATGCTAATTATTTTATAGCACCTTCATTAAACAGTTATGAATGTTTTGCAAGTCATGTAAGTCCATATTAATGCCTTTGTGAGTGCAAATCAGTCATACCAACAATTGCAGTGATATTCAACAATCTTTTACCAATCAATAAGTGTGTTTCAGTATGAGTTTAAGTCCCACAAAGAATTTGGTGCATCACCTTCTTTCAAGCTTTTTATTTTTACAGTTTTCCGAACCCTCAACCCAGTCAGACTTAGCAGTTTTAGGTGATCCATCAAGGGAACCAACCCTCTCTGGAGGTTCTCCTTAGTTTGAGGCACCAAAAACTCGGAGGAGATCCCATTGTACCGGCAGAAGTCAGATTCAAATAGCACATCTAGCACAGAGGTGTACTTCAGACCGATAACATTTTTTGGCAAGCCCAGTGGGATGAGGAACGATATTTTGGAGTTATTTACATCATGCAGTTAAAGATGTTCTCACATAGTTGTTCCTAAATATTTAATTGATCAATATCACCAACCTATTTTAGCAATTATCAACACTCAACACAATATAAACGAATATTTATGAGTTTCTATTAGCCGAGAGTCACTCATCCAGTATCAGTTGCTTGCTGCCATCACCATTTTCAACGAGGATTATGCAGATCTGCACTTTTATAGAGAAGATTAGCTACAGCCAAAAGGGTCTAATCACACATTTTGCTATGTTTCATGCCTAAGTTCAGATCCAGATCGGCAACAAGAGGTATTCCCTTGAATTTATTCAATTACCTCTAAATTCAGCTAGGAGAAGAAGAGTTGGAAATACTACACCCTATAACAGGCCCAATATTGCCAATCCTCCGTGCTCAAATCCAAATTTTGTCATTCAGATCCCTATCTTTCTAATGGCTGCCCTAGCAAGAATTGAGCCTTTTGTGCCCTTTAATAATGGCAGTCCCTTACGAATTACTGTCTATCATCACTTACCTGTTTTCGCCTTAGAGATTCTTCCATATTTCACAGGCTAAACCCAAGTTACCACTTCCAAACATACCATAGATGTTGCAGCCCTCTGTTCTGTGCGCAATATAGCTCATGAGGATGTTTTTTTAAGGCTATTAGCTACTTATTTTAAATTCCAAGCCATTCAATGGTATAGGATCCTAACACTAGGATCAAACACTACTTGGGATGTGTTAGGTTCAGCCTTGTGCAAGCAATTTGAAGATAAATCTGATCATTTATCCCTTAAAGAGCAACTTACTACTATCAAGCGTGCACCCCAAGAGTTCATGACCAATTTTAATGTGAGATTTGCTATGACTTGGGATAAGATTCCACTAGCAATTCAACCTACATCTGAGCATGTTTTTTGTATTATTTACATGTGCTTAATAGTGACATTGTTGTCATGATCCAGTTCATGGGCGGTACTACTCTTCTCATAGCCTTTGACATTGCAATAAGAGATAAGAAAAGCCTTATACAAGCTGAAAAGTTGGCACCTAGACCCTCTATTCCTATTTATGCTTAGCTAGCCCCCATTCCACCAGCTGAAAAACTACCATTAACTCCTACATTTTAGGCTAGTGAGATACATGACTTGAGGGGAGCTATTAAAACCATGGGAAACAAAATTGTGCAATTTAACATAAATCAAGCTCAAGCAAGCAGGGCATATCAGCCACCTTTTCCGAATTTTAACAATTATAGGCCTCTTGCTCAAGGTTATAGACCATACCAAGCACAACAATCCATTACAACAATTAAACCACTTGCAACAGCGTATCCTAATGCCCCTATAACTTCAAGAGCCTTGGTTCCCGTGGAAATAAACATGGTTCAAGATTCTAACATGCAACCTAGTGAGCCAAATACAACCTTAGAAATGGTACCACGGGTTTTATATACCACAGATGACTCAGGAGGATGCACTCCATTATTTCCAGCAAAGTGTTTTTCTTTCAACACAAGGAGACCCAAATTTTGCATGAGAATAGTAGGGGCAGCCTGATGCAACAATGGCTAACTTTGAAACATCTGATCATGTAGCTGTAAATCATAAAATTGGAGCCAAGGAAAACATTGAATTTGTTGCAGTTGTAACAAGGTCAAAGAAAAGGAAAATGGAAGCAAATTTAGGTGATCAAACTATTGTACCAGCTTCTGAAAATCATAATATTGCTGTTCGTAGGAGTTCTTCTTCACCCAATACTTAAGAACAAGTTGTTGTTTTAAAAAATCCGACTAAGATAAGTGTTGTTCCATTCAACATAGTTGACCATATGAAGAAATCTAATGTTGCTGAGTATGTGGGATACATTGTATATTACGGGACAAAAGGAATTGCTGGTCCAAGAGCTTGCGGGTCTGAAATTAACATCAAAACCGGCTAACCGTATTGAAAACATAACCAACATGGTGATGGCAATTGCGGATCAACAAACTAAAGGTACAAACCAACAAGCACATAAAGAGGTAAAGGCACCTATGAAAGAGGTAAAAGTGATTAAGCCACCTCCTTTTTATCTTTCATTGCTTAATGGAGATTCATTAGTTCACAATTACATGGTTGATAGTGGAGCTAACAACACTGTTATGCCCAAGTTAGTGGCTTAAAAGCTAGGCCTTAAGTATGAATCAAGCATTAAAGGAATATTACAGCTTGATAGTTCATCAACTAAGACCATTGAAATAATTAAAGATCTAAAACTAAAGTTGCATGCTTTTCCAAGTGTTACAATCTCACGGGATGTGATGGTGGTGGATCTACCACCTTATTTTGCTATGTGTTTATCTAGAGACTTCACATCCAAAATTGGTGGCTATATTTTAGCTAATTGGACATATCTTGTCTTTAGAATCAGGTGTGGGGCCAAAGTTACTATTTATTCAGGGCCCTTTTCAAATTTTCACATTGAGTCTTTCACACCTAGTACCATAAATGCAAATTATACTATAAGTGAAGCGCATCTAAGTGATTCAGAAGCTGAAATTGGGTATGCATTAGAAGGTGTTCCACATTTATTCAAGGATAAAATAAATGATGAAGAACATGAATATAATCCATGGAAAATCGTTGAGGGAAAAGGCCTTGGAATTTAATGCATTCATGAGGACAATACAAAAATACTAGCAATGGAGAGAGAAAATCAGCAAGATCATGGTTTATGTAAACTTTATCTTGATGGATCCAAAAACCAACATGGTTCAAGGGTTGGTTTGATGTTGATTTCACCTTCAAAACAATAGTATTTCTCAGCTATCAAGTTTCAATTTACTTTCTCTAACAAT
This sequence comes from Taxus wallichiana var. yunnanensis, assembly GCA_018340775.1. Taxonomy (NCBI): domain Eukaryota; kingdom Viridiplantae; phylum Streptophyta; class Pinopsida; order Cupressales; family Taxaceae; genus Taxus; species Taxus wallichiana. The sequence continues at coordinate 138,482,118 of CM031241.1, forward strand.
GTTGCAGAGTATGAAGCACTTGTTCACAGTTTGGAATGGACAAGAAAGAAGGGAGTCAGGGATTTGTAGATTTTTGGGGAAAATGAGCTCATTATTCATCAGGTGAGAGGTTCTGGTACTTGCAAGAACCCATGAATGAGAAATTATAGACATAGGGTACGGGACACGCTTGATGATTTTCGTGACGTTAATATTCAAGCTATTCCTAGAGACAGAAATAAACACGCTGACAAACTTGCAGCCATTGGTTCTCAATTTGATATACCTGTTGATATTGGAAATAGTAAATTAAATCCTCATATCAAGGTTTTGGTAAGGCCATCTATTCCAGATAATAACATACATTGACAAGTTTCTGATAATGATGCACACATGATCAGATTTCTACAGGAAGAGGTAGAATTTTTTGCTCGAAATAAGGGAAAACTACAGAATAGATACACAGATCAGATTATGCATCTCAAAATGAACCAAATTCCAAAAGGTCTTATTACTTTGGAATCCATTTTTGGAGAAAATGATGAAATTAAGCATGAGAGAGATGTCTTTGCTGCAAGTACGGATCAACATGAAAAAGTCACTATTCTTGATGGTAAGAGTCTCAATCTTGGTAAAATTTGTTCACAAGTTGAAAAAGATGAGTTTATTAAGCTTTGTAAAGAGTATGCAGATGTTATTTCTTAGCAATACTGTGATTTAAGAGGTTTTTATCACTCCTTAGCTTAGCATACTATTGAATTAGAAGTTGATTCTAAACTGGCTAGACAAAAGCAAAGGCCAATTAATCCCAAGTTGGAGCGCTTAATGCGGATAGAGCTTGAAAAACTCATTGATTCTTCCATTATATTCCCCATTAATCACTCAACTTTGGTAGCTAACCTTGTACCAATAAGGAAGAAAAACGGTGAAATCAAGTTATGTGTTGATTTCCATGATTTGAATAAGGCTTCTCTTAAGGATCATTATCATTTTCCTTCCATGGAGCAGATTCTTTAGTTGGTTGCTGGTTCAGAAATATATTCCTTACTTGACGGGTATAGTGGTTACAATCAAATACTCGTCAAGGAAGAAGATCATTATAAAACAACATTTACTACTAAATGGGGCACTTATGCATACAGAAAGATGCCATTCGGTTTGTGCAATGCACTTGCAACCTTTAAGAGATCCATGGACATGGAATTCCAAGGTATCATAAATAAGTTTGTCTCTGTTTATCTGAATGATATAACATTGTTTTCTAATCTTACAAGTGATCACTTACCACAACTCAAAGCAGTTTTTAAGAGATGCCGAGAATACAATGTATCACTTAATCCCAAAATTGTGTGTTTTTCAGTTCATGAGGGTAAGCTTCTTGGCCATATCATCTCAAAGCATGGTATGATGATTGATCTAGAAAGAGTGTTATTTTTGCTTTAGCATTACCAAATCATAATAAGGAACTTCAAAGTTTCCTTGGAAAAATTAATTTTATAAGAAGGTACATTACTGATTTCACTTTGCTCTCGAAGCCATTGACCAACATGCTTACAAAAAATAATAATTTCACTTGTTCAAAAGGAGTGAAAAGTTTTGAGGTCATCAAACAGGCCATAGCTTCAGCCCCTACTCTCATAAATCCTGATTTTTCAAAAGACTTTACGTTTTATGCTTATGCTAACTTGGATACTATTGTAGCAGTGTTAAAACAACAAAAAAGGAAGGCTTGGAACAACCAATTGATTTTTTCAATCAAATTCTGATGGAGTACGAAACAAAGTACTCGTTCATTGAAAAACATATACTTTCAATAGTTAGATCTCTTAAGAAATTCAGGCATTTTATTTCTAACAACATAATTAATTTGATAGTTACTCATCCAAGTATCAAAGAATTTTTGTTGAATAAGAATATATCTGAGAAAAGAACAAGTTGGATCACCAAGGTCGTGGAGTATGATATCATCATTAAAGTGACCAAGCTAATTAGGGGTATAGGATTATGCGAGCACTTGGCTCAGGACTTGCAAGAGAGAAAAAAATCTATTTTATTGTTGCAAGATGGACCTGAAAATGCAGAAAATCGGTAGCTTATAGATTGGATTTTGAACATGACAAGGTATCTTCAACATGGCATTTACCCAGCAGGTTTGGGCAGATCGAAAAGGAGGTATTTCAGACTTCAATCCATCCCTTTCTTTCTCATTAATAATGTGTTATTCAAGAAAGATATTAATGGTGTCTTGTTGAGGTGTGTTGATCCAAATCAAGTTGAAAGGTTTCTTGAACAGTTTCATGACAGTCAAGGAGGAGAAAACTATTCATCAAAGACTACAGCCCTCAAGATCAGGAAAGAAGGCTATTATTGGCCTACACTCTTCAAAGACAGCCATGCCTGGGTAAAGAAATGTCAGAAGTGTGCATTCTTTATATGAAAACAAAGACTTGCAGCTTTACCATTGCATCCAATTACAACTGATAAACCTTTAGCTCAGTGGGGTTTGGATTTTATTGGTCTCATAAATCCACCTTCAAGCTTGGGTTATAAATGGATAATCATCACAATTGATTTTTTCATGCAGTGGACTAAAGTTCTTTCTTTGAAGGAAGCTAATGAGACAAATATCTTGGACTTCTACGAAGGCATAATTACAAGGTTTGGTGTTACTTCTACTATAATTTCTGACAATACAAAAACTTTTGTAGGAGGAAAGATTTCTACGTAGGCAATCCAGACTGGCATGTATTTGAGAACTTCATCTAATTATTACCCTCAAGGTAATGGAATGGCTGAAAACATAAACAAAAATCTCCTGAGAATAATTCAGAGGACTACAAATGAAAATCAAGTTGGTTTATGGTCTTGAAGCAAATTTTCACATTTCTCTTGAGCTTCCAACTTTAGAATTGATGCATCAAGTTGAATTAATGCAAAATGAACCCGTGGAAGTGAGATATGCACAACTTATGCAGCTTGAAGAGAACATAAATCAAGCTATGATTTCTATGGAGTTGAATCAAGCTCACACTTAAGACAACATTTGATAAGAAGGCCAAAGCAAGAGTATTCAACAAAGGTGACTTAGTATTAAAGTGGAATGAAGAAAGAGAAACATCCACATGCTCACAAAAATATGATTCATTGTGGAGTGGACCATACATAATTGTTTGATACAAGCCACATAATGCATTTCAACTTGCACGGAAAAATGGAGAAGAGCTTTAGATCCCAGTCAACGAGATTCCTCTAAGCATTGTTTCTGAATGAGATAAGTTGATATTGTATTATAGTTTCCCATGTTTTCCTCTAAGTGTTTTATAAACACATCTTTTTAGCATTTCCTTCTTTCAATAATGGTTTTCATCTTAAATGGCATGCCTCGTAGAGGTTTATCTTCCCCCGTGCAGTTATGCATAGGTTTCTTTTGTTGTTTTTTCATTTTTCGAGGAGTAATTTCAGTCTTTATCAACGTTGTGAAGTCTTTGGCATGTATGTTAAGCCTTGGTATAGGTTTTTAATTGACATTCATGGTTGAAAAAGGCCGTTTTTAGGGATTCTAGTTAGTTACCAGCAAGCAAGTCAACAAAGTCACCAAAGATGCTGGCCATTTTTGGTCAATCATCGGAGGGGGTACTAGAAATTTTCAATTGCTCGGTTTCAGGAAGTTCAAGGATTAGCACTCACCATATTAGCAACTTAAAGTGTTGTCCTAGGATGCAATGCCCAACATATGCATCCTCTCCAAGTATATGGTCTTGCGAAAAACAATGTAGCAGCCTGAAGTCTTTTCCAAATATTTGACGAAGACCAGAAAGATTGCATATATTGGAGGTTGCATTCTGAAACAACAATTTCATATGCTAACTTGCAGAATGGAATGTTGTGCAAGTGCATTTACTTCAATTATTTCTTTATGCTTAAATGATATTACATTGTGTGTTGAGTTAAGTTCATTCCACATTTACAAATTACAGAAATGAAATGCATAACGAAATAGACAACTCAATTACAGAAATAACTGCATTTATTCATGAAGAAATAAAGTGATCCCACACAAGCCGTGGGAGCTAACCTATGAGTACATACAAAATAAATACATGTACATAAATCTATAAGTAAAATAAGAAGGAGAGAAACCCACCATTACCTGAATGAAGTGGATTTCCTTCAATTCCGTGCTTATATATTCTCCCTTCAATTCCGTGCTTATATATTCTCCCTCTTCATTCCTTCTCATCAATCAAGTTTCTGAACTTGTGAACAGAAAGAAATCATCGATTAGAAGCTATAGGTTTTCTCACTTCTTACGTACTTACATCTTTAGGCATATGAATTTCCTCCATGAGTACAGATACGAATGCATGATTGAAAACCATAAACTGAATAGCAGGGAGCAGATTTTCATCATCTTGAATCATTTGAGAATAATTTTTAGAATTGTACTATGGGAAGAAATCAAGAAAATAATGAAGAGAAAAGAGAGGCTTCAATCCTCCATCATGTTTTCTAAACATTTTTGAATGTGCAAGAGCACGAATTAGGAAAGTAAAGAACAGGCATTTAAGCCATAACAGAATGAATTATACAGTTCAGGATACATTTTTAATTGGTAGAAGTACAAATTGAATAAATAGATCAAGGTTTCTCAGGAAGAGTACAATTTTGCATAAGTGTTCACCAAGATCCTTTTTCAAATTTTCAGCCTTGAGAAATAGATCAGTAAGTTTTCAAGCACATTCAGTTTCTAAGAACAATAAAAAATAGTTGAACTAAGGTTTAATGATCAACTCAAGGGAAAAGAAATGATACAGATCCATCAATGTACAAGTACAAAATATTTTGCATTCAGGATCAACTGAAACATCAGACTCAAAAATTCTAATAAGGATAAATTCAATTTTCCGATCTGATAAATAAGCCCATAAGTCATTTTTCTTTTCATGTATCATAAAATACAAGTGCTTTTTGTTTGCAGAAATTAAATGGACAGTTTCAGGACAAAATACAAATGTTTTTCATGCTTTCAAGATTATAATCGTATATTCATTAAGTGAAAAAAATGTGTGAAATCATCTCTGTGAAATGAAAAAAGGTACATAGTTTCTGTATTTAAGAAGGCAGCATATCATATGCCTAAATATCCCACCTGAAGTAGAAGCATCATTGTAAAGGCTCCAATTTTGTCATTTTGTATTAAGAAGAGGTTGAGTATGGTGTTATAGGTCTAGTTGGGTGTCTTTCATGACCCTTTTTGTATATTAGGTGGGTTATTATAAGTTTCCCTCCAAAATGGGAGCATTTGAAATTTGAATTTGGGAGTCTAAGGATTGAAGGTGTAATGTTAAAAATAATGTGATGACATGTTGTAATAGGTCAGTTAGGACCTTATGAGAGGAAATAAGAAGTGTATACACCTTGGTAAAGACTTATATGAGTCAAAGCTAACTCTACCCTAGTTATGTTAGGGTAACTTGAGAAATTACTTGGAAAACTATGAACATAAAAAGGAGAATCTAGATGAGGAATTCAGTTATGAAAAGATAAGAATGTTTTTGGAGGAGATAACATGGGGAGAAGCCCGTTATGGCTCAAGAAATCTGTAGGAGAGATTGAAGATGAATAAAAATCAGATTTCCTTACGATTCCTCCATGGTGTGTGTGCATATTTGATTGTACTTGAATTAATAGTGGTGATCCCAGTGTTATTGTGTATTTGATACTTATTATATTACATGAAACTAATAATGATTGGAATATACAAATGAATTTAGAGTTAGGAGAATGGAGTTGGTAGGGATTATTCAGGAAGTTTAATTACACAATGACTTGTAAGAGCACAAAGTAGTTTATAAGGGCTTAAACTATGATTCATATTCATTGGGCTTTGTCATAACTTGGTCAAGATGAATAACATTGTAAAATACCCTCCATTAGCTTCGCATGCTTTGGTGCAACTGGTAAAAGGATAAAAGAACAATAAAGGTAAATTTCAGTGCTCTCAGGTTAAACACAGACCTAGGGTTTGTTACTCAAGTAAAGGATACATATTTCATGATGTATCCTTAAAACCTAATCATTTTTGGAATAGGGAAGGGAATAAGGAATATTGAAGGTTGGCGTGGGCTTTATCTTATTAAATGAACTTCATTATTTTTAGGCTCATAAAAATCAGTCATCGACAGTGAGGAGATACCCTATTATGAGGGTTTGCAACCAAGCAAGGATTGGGTTTTAGTAAAATATATGCATTAAAACTAATTTTCATCTAGTAATAGAGATTAAGATAGATATGTGGAGCATATTTGCAAAGTTTTGTTAATGGAATGAGCCATAAAGAGTCTAAAAGAAATGTCTCAGCTACCTCAGACTTAGATGTCCTGTTAGAGGGATTGAGGATTAGGATATTCGTTGATTTCAGGATATTTCTTTATCAATTGATCATTTTAACTACTTGTGATTTAGTAAAGTAGTCATACACACACAATATAGAGAAGTGCATGGCCAAATACACTAAGTGTTGGCTTCCCTGTGCATATCAAAGCAAAAATGTAACAAATTACTCATAGTAAGATTCTAAGAAGGGGATTATTGGTGGAGAAGGAGGTATGATCTTTCAAATCTTGACCTATATCATTGGTTCAAATGACAGATTCAATTAATAGCTTTGAGTACACCAAGGGATACAAAATTGAGACTGTGCATGCAAATAGAACAAGGTATAACAATCGATCATGGTGTTGTTATGTAAGAATGAGAAGGAGACTTGATAATGAATCTTTGATTGACCTATTAACTTAAAGAACATGATCTTATATTGATGAAACCCAATTTTCCTTTAAAGAGAACAATACTTATATGAATTTGCAAAAAGAAGCAATGAAGGACTGCCACAAACATACACCTACAGGTTGTGCAAGAGATCTAGAGGGTTTCATGCCTTATTTGTTAAATCATGAATTTAACTGGTAAAGTATCTACTAAGAAAGGGTATTGAAGACTCTACAGATCAAATCTAGTGCCTTGAAAAGCAATACAATAAAAGTTATAACCCTTTTTGTGTCCTCGGGTTTCTCAGATATGCACAGTGGAACCTAGCTAGGGCATCAAACTTGGGGCCTTAAACGAAGGAATTTTTGCATAAACTTTGGTACTAATTACCCTGAAAGAGTTTACTAAGATATTTAAAAAGAATTTTTGCTTTCCGAGGGTTAAATTTTAAGTTATCCTTAACAGTCTAGGGGCAAGTAATTAAACATAGTTGGAAAGCTCATTTTGAAGGGTGAAGTACAAAGGAAGTAGGTGAAATAATTGTAGATAGGAATTGAAATGTTTTGGGAATGATAAAAGGCATAATATGCACCAGAAACTACTCTCATTTCTCCTTGAGGGTGCCTAAAAAGATTTGTATACATGACAGAAGACTTTATGAAACCTATTAAGGGTCTAGGAAGCAAGAATGTAAGAAGAAGAGTATTGAGAGTTGTATGTGGAATGAAGCCTTGAAACTTTAGGATCATGTTTGGACAACCAAATGAAAAATATTGAATCCTTGAAACCATTTTGGGTAGCTATAAAACTATAGAGGTATAGTTTATCCAAGCAACCTATCTTAAGAGCACGAGAAGGCCAATTTGGGCAAGATAGCAGTATATCAACTTTGGGAGATTTATACCATTTTTATGAATGTTCTAATGTTATTTTGAATGGAATTATGTTTCAAGCCAATGGAAGATTCATGGTGATTGAGAAAGACTAAGAATCTCATCCTTGAATCAGGAATAAGCCAAGCCAAAAGGTTACCAAGGAGGTATGTTAGAACAAGTGAAGTTACTTACGTGACTGATTTATTTGGAAAATGTTTTGGCAGTAGGATGAAGTATATTAGAAGAGTGCAGATGGAAAAATTATTGCTAAGGTAATTTTGAGGGACAATTGTCAGATTTTTCAGTGTTTTGAGAAATTTTAACTAGTTTTAGCCCTGATACGCTTGTCTAGGATTCTCAAGAACAGGGTTATTGTGGAAGATTGTTACCAAAAACTTAGTGAACTTCTTGAAAAGGTTGAGTTAATCTTTGGTGCTACATCACCACCTTGCAAGTGAAAGTAAAAGGCTATGGTACAGCCACAAAAAAACATCATTTTCAGTTTCCAAGGATCCCCAAGCTTTCGGAGTTTCATCAAAATAAGGCTTCCCAAAATCTAGAAAATATCGTACCTCTTGTAAGATTACTATCAACTATAACATGCTCAGAGAAGTATTATTTCATACATTTTATCAAGAAACAGAATTAAAAAACATGAAAAATTGTAGCTATGTTTTATGAGCAAATGAAGTCATCATTTGATCTTGAAGAGAAACAATTTTCCAAGAATGATTATCAAACAATGCATGAAGTGATCAAATTTGGAAACAATATCCAACAGACAAGAGGTTTGCAATAATCAAGTTTTGTTATAACTATGCATGTCGGAATGTATTAACAATGAAAGTCACAGCTATCTTCTAAATCTGGGTGTATTCTTCCGAGGAAAGAAAAGATAAATCCATAAGGAACATGTTACAAATTTGTATCGTAATCACTCACCATTAAGGAAATTGGAGCCTTTAAAAAAGTGAATCCAGTTCTTATTTTGGTACATCAAACACAGCTGGAATCATCATTCATATGTACACAGTGCAGGGAAGGATCACATATATACTTGCAATATCATCTTTTGAAATCTATAGAATTATCTTATATAAATAAGATGTTTTGTAGACAAAAATAGACACACATAACGAGGAATTACACACTTCTTATTTAAAATATCTTTTAAATTATTATGTGAAATCATTACCTTTCAAAGAGAGATACAAACAAGAAACCAAAAACAGGAACAACCAGACAGTGGAAATAATGATGAGTATATAACCCATCATGCATATGCCTTCAGGTATTGTTTTATACAAGATTTATACAAGATTTAGGTTTCATTGACACACTTGCTCATATCTCAGAGTGCACTCCAAAGAAATCAAGCCATTCATTTTGTTAAAGAACAGTTCAAGTTGCACAGATTTTAGATCTAGGTATATCAATTCCTGGGTTCACGAAGTCATAAGGCACGAGATACAAAAAAATATGAGTTAAGACAAGGCTCCAAGCACACAGATCTAATGAGAAAAGGGAGTGCATAATTCAAATGCAGGAATTAGCTAATATAGAGCTCAAACAAATTATTTTCTGAGCCCAAGCGAAAGGAAAAGGAAAAGTTGCACAAGAAATAAATCGATCCATATCTGGTTTCGAAAACAGAGATGAAAAATCAGAACAACTCGATCCTTGAAGCATATACAACAAATGCAGAGTTAGAGATAAAAGATGAAGAAGATTTCGAGTTTCATTAACCATTGGATGGAAATGAAAAAGAAAGCCACGAGATGTCAACAAATGCTCGAGTAAATGGTAAACCCATAATAGCAGAGAAAATGAACCATAAATACTAGATAATGGAGTAACTCGATACGCTCGTTACAATAAATGGAGACCCATCTCGCATTCTACATCAAAGGAGCCCAATACAAGTATGAAATAGCTGAACTAAATGTGAAATCAAACACAAATCTGGGTGAAAAACAAAAGAAATAGCGTCAATGGTTATGATGAGCCTATATTTATGACTGCCCAGTTCATGAAAGGTGAACAACAAGCACATGGGGGTTTTCGTGAACACAACGAAAGTAGATATCTAAATCCCAAATCTGGGCATAAGTCAAAACAACAACATTGAAGCTAAATGTATGAGCTCGACCTCCTAGGCTACAAACCCAGAGCACAAAATATCGAGCCCCAAGAAGCTAATATGAAGCCAAAGCAAAGTACAACTCAACTCCAGGTTGAATTAGAATAAAACTTGCAAAATAGAGCATTTTCAAATGAAAAATGCAAACCCAGAAAGGAAAACTGAGCCAAATTGAGCTTAGAAGATTTAATACAAACACAGAGTTTTCTGGTAGAGTTCACAGTCAAACACATAGCATGGAACAAACCCAGAATCAGAGAAAAAATGAATTAAATCAAAGTTTCAATAGTCCTTCAATGGCGACTCAGAATAAGGAGAGTACAAAGATAGATTACCAGCTTGGCATGGCCGTTAATCAAACCAAATCATCCAGAGCCCATGCTCAACACAAAGGTCTATGGAGGCTATTCTAGTTCAAGTAAAAACAAAAGCAACCAGAGTCAAGAGCTCAAGGCTCTCATTCACGGAGACACTAAAATTTTGCCGACTTTTCCTTCCATGAAGCTTCCACCGCTAAATTAAAAATGCCAAATGAAAATAGGTTTTCACCCTAACCACGTGGTTTCCTAGGTTATTTTAACCATGGTTTACTTTGACTAGAGTTAAATCCATCATTCTCTATGACCACATCAACGTGGAAATGGGACTTTGTGTCTAATGTTATCATTTTGCATGATTAAGGTGTGGAACATAATTATTTATTAGTACCTACCGTCGGCAAGATACTATTGTTTTCGCCGTTGGACATTAATTGCAATACCCTGGAGCGGTGGGCTGTTAGTGGCTGATTCATTCGCATATGATGCCTTTGTCTAAAGTAAGTTACTCAGCTTCATGAAAACTATAGTTTCATTTTGGCAAATGTTTTATTTCCTTCACTTTTATTGGTGGTTGTTTTTTCCTTCATTGTCGGGCTTGTTAGTACACCTTTGCCCCCAGTATATGTCCGGTTTTACTAAAGTTTTATTTTCCTTTTAGCATATCTAGCGGATCAAGTTGTCAAAAATCTTTCCAATTTTAATTTTGAATCTGTGCCTGCTCTTAATATTCCAGCGTTGGTTTCCATCACCAAGACTATCCTTGCGTCCCTTGCTCCTAGTATCTATCCCTCTCCTAGTATTCCATTTTTAATTATGTATCTGTGATTGTCCTTCCGTCTAGATCTGAATGGTGGGTACACAGTAAATTAATGAATGAATTTTTCTGTATTTTGAACAGTTCGAGCTCATTACCCCCTGTTTTTACCCTCGTGAAAAACTAATCTTTTGGTTTACATGTTCAGGAAGGATATACAGAGATCAAGATGTCTGCAATGGAGATTTCGACTATAGAAAGGGCTTACAAAATAGGTTCTAATATTTTTTCCCAGTGCCAACAAGCATTGCAATTACATTTTATGAGGAACCAGAGTTAAGGTAACACACTTTGATTTGAGCATGTATTTTTTTGTTTTAGTAATTAGGGTTCTGGCTAACAATGATGCTCCTCTTGAGTCTGCTTCTTTGAAGGTTCATTTCAACTTGGAAGGTAGAAATGGTAAATTTACTTACCTGTTTAATTCAGATTGATTATATGTATACCCATCTTTAATGGGATTCAATCCTTTGATGTGTTAAATAATGTCTGTGTATTTGTATTTGCTTTGGGTTTAAGGAGGGTTCGGGAAAGCTATGCATGATTCCACTTCCGAGCAATCGATCGATAGAAGCCAAAAGGTAATAGGAACTTGATAATTGGGGTTTTATCTCATGAGGGGATTAAAAACTCATATCTATAATAATTGGAATTCAATGTTGCGATGTAGATATTAAATAAGGTCTAGCTTACTGGGTAATTTTATTTTGAGATTCATTGTTGCAATACAGATGTTCAATTGGATCTACAGCTCATGGATGGCTATCAAACTATCAATGAATCTGCCAATGTTTTTGATGCCTTGTCAACAAAGAAAAGCCAAGTGAGAGGATGAGACATTTCTATTTTTTATTCGGCAAAAAAATACCCAAATACTCGAAATGTATATTCAAATCCAAATGTGCGAGACCTTCGACGAATCAAGATTGAACCAAAGACATGAGACTTTGAACAAGGACAAACATTCTCTTAATGAATTGTGTGAAAGGTAGTCAAGAATGTCAATGCCCTTAATTCAATTTATTGATATGTTCAGTGTTATGGGATTTAATTATCTCAGTAAATTTTTGTAGGTTATTTGAGATTTGTGCATCCAAAATGGATTTTGTTGTCTCTTTATGAACACTTGTGACTCTTGTTGGTGAGAGAAAAAAACGCAACGAAATTAATCGGTTTTCTCAAGGATCTAATAATTATTTTTTCTAAATTTTTACCATAACATTTTAAATACTGTAGGGACAAGAAGAAGAACAATGTTTGAAATTTTCAATGTGCTTCAATGCGTCTGGATTGTGGAGTAGAAAAGAGACAAGGAAAAGTATACCTGGCTTGGTGCAACCAGAATTTCATATGCATTAAAAAAGATCAAAGTATTATCCCCTTCCTCTCTGCACCAAATCTTGTCCCGCAATTAGTTTTGATTTGATTAACATATGACTTTGGCAAATAATTTTAAATGCGCAATCATACTTACATGTCCCTACAGTGAGAAGCCCACCCGTAGTCATTTTTGCACCCCACCAAGAACAAGGGAACCTCATGCGTGTCGGCCTATCACCCAGCAGGTGTTGGGCGCTCACCCGAGGCACACGAGAGGGAGCCGAGTCTCTCTTTTATGTGAGTTCAGTGGAAGGCATACTTCATGATCTTGACTTAGTGATTTAAAAGACATGAAAAAGCTATAGAGCTCAGAACGGCTTCTATACCCCTTCAGTCATAACAAAAGCAAAGCGCGCAATAGAATTAATAGAACTAGGAAGTTGTAAATCCATAATTAGACTTAACATTCAAGTAAGGTTCATGATTATACAAGATCAAAAGCATAGTGAGAAACATGCAGATAATACAGAAGGAGATCTTAATATAAACATAGTGGTAACCTTATCATATTCATTCATAGTATTACTCCAAAACATCACAGAGTGGCAAACCACAGTCATACACCATATCTGGATCTATACATGTATGCTCACAAAACAAAATTTGCATTCCCCATTTCCCCATTACATCCTTCCTAGAATCATCTACCCATTTTATCCCATAGTTCTCATAGTAATTCTGCAGAGCTCCGCTACCTCACTTTTGTCTCTGTTCTTTTCCAAGGGCACGCGTATAAATAGGCATCTGAGCTCTAACAAACTCCTCTGCAACCTCATATCTGGCCCCAAGTGTCAAGGTGTGGGTCGCCCCAGCGCATGCCTCTCCATGTCATGATTAACTTTTTGGATCTTCCTATCGCAAGGTATATTCCTTCCAGGACACCCTATCGCTAGGCTGGAACCTTATCCAAACGGAACACATTCTTCATGTGTTATGTCCAAAAGGTCAAAACGGCTAAGTCCCGAATTGTGCTTCACGGGCGCGTGTCCTTGGTTCTCCAAGAACCCTTTTTGAATCCCGCCTTGTGTGCCTTCACTTGCACACTCCTCCACCTGCATGCACGCTACGCGCCTTTAAGATTTGGTAGTTACATTAGGGTCCCAACATTACCCCACACTTCACATGTTCTTCGCCCTCTGAACCTTTTCAAAGAATGCGAGATAAAGAATGCAAGGCCCCGCCTTGGAAAGAATGGAGGGAAAGAATAAAGAATGGGGGAGAGAAAGAATAGAAGGAAAATTGCCTAAAGAAGAAGAAGGGGAAATTTTGCCGCAGTCGGCTCCAATGTATTCCAAGCGCTAACTTCATCTGCGCTCTTGTGCAGAGGTCGCCCCAAGGTGCTCACCTCGTCGAAGGTTAACCCTTCCCCTTTCATATTAATGGTCTCCACCATAGTCTCCAGCTCCTTTGCGTGATCTTCCAGGGCATCCATCTTCCTCGTAATGGCCTCAGAGAGTCTTTTAGCCGTTTTGATTGAGACTCGCAGGTCTCAATAGCCTCGACTTCCTTTCCACTTCAGCTAGGATCTTTTCTCGCTCGGCTCTATTGCCCTTATTCTTCTCCCTAAAGCCCTTCAGCTCGGCCTCGTCATTGCAAGCAAGCAACATGCTCATCACCTTGTCTTGGTCCACGTAATGTTCATAGGTGACCCCAAATGGTTTGTGCAGCTATTTTTACGTCGTGAAGCACCTTTTTGTATTCAACTATGAGCATGACGACTTTCAACTTGTTCTCCTTCTCCAAGCACGTAGCTACCTCCTCTACCGACTCCAAGGCCAAAGGTCGCCTTTCCATAGTGAGGATCTAAGTCAAGTCCTTAAGACATTCCAGGGAGGAACCATATTTTTGTGCGGGAGGGTTGAGGTTTGGGTGCTTCATGATGATGGCGTGGGAGATGAGCTCCACCTTCTTGGAAACTTCATGCACTTTAGCTTTCTCCTCCTGAAGCTCCCTCTGTAGTTGAGCACTGATTAGTTTCTCAAGGCCGAGGTCCTTTGTAAGCTTAACTACTTCTTCCTTCCTCTTTTCCAACACGTCCTCCAAGACTTTGACCACTGTCATTTTCGCAAAGAGCCTAGCTTCAATTTCTACGGAGACCTTGTTGAGTGTGTTACACACTTGCTCATCTAATAGTTGTTGCGTGTTTATAATGGGGTTGTCCCCTTTACCTCGACAACGCTAATACCTCTCCTTGGTTAACCTCGAACTCAGGCTCATCGAGGTGGGAGTCGAACACCCATGATAACATCTTCCTCGTGTGCGGGTATCCACCCTCAAGATCAAAGGACTCCATGGCGGTGAGCTCCTTGGTGGGCACAGGTTTTTGGAAACGTGCGCAAGACTTTGTTGGGGTCATTGATGTATCCCATCATTGTTCTTCCCCCTTCCGTGCATTTACTTCCTTTGCATGCACGCCTGGGAATAGTCACTAAAAGAGTTGGGCCTTTTGTGCTACCCACACTCTTCTCCCTTTGCTCTTCCTTAAATTCACCAAGCACGAGCTTCGTGTTATGCTCCAACTCCTCGTCGACCAAGGTATTAATTATCCTCTCTACCTCCCTTGTCACTTTCTCATTCACCTCCTCCTGAGTGAGCTTGGGCATATCTGGCCCTTTAGTACTTTCCCCTTCACTCCTTTCTTCGCTCCGCATGCCTTCCTCCCCTTGGGTGCCCTTCCTCCTTACAAAGATGAAAGCATCATTTGTATCCTCTGCTCCTTCTCCCTCCGAATCATGGACATCAATTGGCTCCTGATTCACCTCCCACTCTTCCCCTTCATCATCATCCTTTTCACCTACATAGGCGTTCGGGTCGTCTCGTATCTTCGACTCTTGTTCCTCGCCCCTGTTTCTTCCTTTGCAGAAAACTCCAGTGCGAGGATGTTGTCTTCTCTTCATCCGAGGGTTCTTCAGGGATGGTGGCTTCACAGAGGATCGGGGTCTTCTCATGATCACCATTCTCCTCTTCTTCCGAACGTGGGTACTGGCCCCATGGTATCTACATTCTGCTTCCCCACCGCCCTTTGTTCTTCTTCTTCTTCCCTCTCCTTGTGCTTTGGCGTGGGCTTCTTCCTTCCCATAGGGTCATCTCGAGATGGATATCTCATTCTCCATGTACGCACCCTTTTCAAATCTCGGCCTTATGCGCGGTAGTAGATCCTAGCGAGTGCTCTCGGTAATAGGTAGGGTCGAAGCCTTACAATATGCACATCCCGCGACATGTACCTTTCAGCGATACGCGCGCTTCTCTGGTAAACCAACTTCTTTCTCATCTCCCCCTGTGCTCTCTGTCGAGGGTGGACAACTCCGCATTTAATTTCTTTAATTCCTCAGATATCTGTTTACCCCCGCTTGGAAAAATTGGGCAAGAACGAGAATGGGAGTTTGCACCATGGGCTCCAACCGCCATCCACCAAAATGAACATGTCAATGCAGTAAGTGCGGGGTAGACCGTGAACTCTACTTCTCCTTGGTCACCATGGGGAGGTGTTCAGAATCCACCATTCACCTCGAAATGCATTCCTAAGGCGCGTATACCATTTGTCTAAGCGCGCCTTGTGTACCCCTGTCATTGATTCACATGTGTATTTCTGGAATTTGTCCGCAGGAGAAGGGTCTTCGATGAGGGTACTCCCGCATGAATTTTCGATGCATCCAACACCCTAATTTCGAGAACACAATTGTTAACAAAATGTTTCCAAAAATGATCTTTCCTCCCTTCTCCACGCCGCTATGATCTCATCTGCATGTGTATTGGGAGATGTTGTACACGGTGCCTTTCGCGACCTTCCTACAAACATCTAGCCGAGCTTGCTCACCAGGTCCATCTCTCTTGTCCATTCAACTTGGAGATAAGGTGCGCGGCCATCTTCATCACCAGATCTCTAATATATCCGAGACGTCGTAGTACCTTGATCCCTTCTTCACCCCCGGGATGTTATGGTTTCTCCGATTACCTCCTCATCTAGAGGTCATCTATGAGCATGTCCCCTTTGGCGCTTTAGGCCTATAAAGTGTGAAATTAATTGGGGAATTATGCACATTTTGCACCTGCGAAGCCGAAGAAGTCTTCGTGTATGTGCATCATCACCATTGGTACAAGCACTCGGGCTTCCCAAATATGGCAACTCAAGAGTTGGAGAGCCCCCGCCTTCTCCATTTTCACCTTGACCACGCGTTGTAGATTGGCAACCCGTCAAGTGTTCGTTTGTTTGTGGGGCGCACTTTTGCTCTAGTGCCATTTCCTTAGATCGTGATTGACCAAAGTGATTGTAGTCGATCACGGTCATCTGCTTATGTGGGACTCCCACTCTTACCCTAACAAAACCCCATCCGGTATTGATCTCCGAGTACCATTCCTCATTTGTGTCCACGAGTATTTCTTCTTGTTTCTTCTTTCCTTTTTCTTTACCCTTTCCCCTCTTGGATTGTTCTGCAGAGTTTACAATTGGTTTTGTGGCCGCTATCGCATCATTTGCTTTCATTCCCAGGTTATCTTGCGAGTTATCTCAAGGTTTTCTTCATGTGCCCCGTGCCCTAAAACACAAATCCTAATCTTTGATTTTCCTCCTTCGATCACAGTGCTTCTTCACACCGTTCTTCACACCCGTGAATAACTTCTACTCTAGTTTGTAGATCTAATGGACCATTGCGCTTAAGTTTTTGGGATTTTCCTTCGCACGAGTCAATTCTCGAAACCCTAGCTCTTGAGAGAAAATCGCTCTTCTTATTTTCGCAAAGTAAAATAATGAACTGCCCATTCTTGTATTCATAGCTTTTCCCACTTTTACGTATTTAAGGCTAGGCTACCTACCACCGTACGACCATGTTTAATGTGGCATTTCCAAACAAAACCCGACTTCAATGCTTCTCCTTACATGCCCAATCCTTGCGTGAAAACTTTTCCACCCGTGCCCAATCTCTTGCGAAAAACTTTTCCATATGCGCCCAATCCTTGCACGAAAACTTTTCCAACCTTCTGGCATGCAAGCAATCCATCTTGACAAAAGACTTTTGTGTGCGTGCTACTAGCGCCAAAGGCACCTCTTCCATCCTCATGATTCTTGCTTTCGCCTACCTTGTGTTTTGCACTTTCTCTCCTTTATGACGTGGATTTTCAATGTAACCTTATTTTGCCACCCATCCGCCTTCTTTTCTTCTAATGCATATTTTCAACAGGGCCAATTCAAACGGTCTACTAAACCAATCCTCCCGGTAGAATAACTCCATGATTTTCTTTATCATCTCACCCCACACTAAAATGATGCGCATCCACTGTGCATTCATAAGTCAAAAAGTAATAAGGTTACCATCGCCAAAGCGCAAAACCAAACAACAATGCGAAAGGGAAATACAAGAAAGGAAAAGCATAAAAGGAAATTCTAAACTAGCTCGCAAAACTCGCCTTATTTACAAACACCAAGAAGCGTTATTTATAGTAGGGCTTTACTACTCCCATTGAAGTGTCCAGTAATTTTGTTCCATCCAACGCTTGAATTCAGCATGCGCTGAATCAAGGATGTATGAAATTACATAAGGACTCAATCAATGCACCTTCAACTTTCCAAGATGGCGTAGAAATTTTGAATCATATAGAAATACCATCTGGCCAACCTCAAACTATTTGTTTTTAATATGGTGGTCATGTCATGCCTTTTGCTTAGCTTTCTTAGTTGTTTGGCTCCATATTACTAGTGAGCGCCTTTCATCCAACTTTATCAATTCATCTATTCTTTCCTCCAGCCACTTGCTCATCGTCCAACCCTCCAGCGCTTGCTCATCGTCGCCCTCCTATATATGCAAAGATGGTAGCATGAATTCAACCGCAAAACTACTTCCGCATCGAACACCAATCAAATGGTGTGGCCTTGTTCAATATTTTATACGTTGTTGTATGCCCAAATAATCATGAATACCTTGTCATCCCAATCTTGCCTACCCACGTCACATATCTCATTCAATGTGTGACTAAGGATTTTGTTGAATGCTTCAGCCCCATTTTCCCGGGGTGATAGGGGGTAGTCTTGTGATGGGCTACCATGAATTTGCCAATAGAATCCTAATGGTTTCATTTAAGAAGTGAGTGCCCCTATCACTTGTTAAACTTAATGGGCACCCATACCGCCGATAATGGTCTCCCACAAAAATCTAGCAGTTTGGGTCATAGTAAATCCTTAGTGGTGCGCGCCTCTGCCCATCTCTTCGAGAATAATCAGACAGTAATGATATACCGCAAGTTAGTCCTTCGCACACCGGTGAGATTGGTTCGATAAAATCTATTACCCATTTCTCAAAAGGCTCACTCTGCGATGGGGCGAAGGGCATCTCATCCCTTCTTCCAGTGTTTGCAGGCCTTGGCAGGTGGTCACAGCCTTTCAAAACTCAATGCAATCTGGTGAATCGTCTCCCACCATAGTCCGGCGACTAGATCTTGCACACACGCGCATTCCCATAGTGTCCTCCAACAATCCCACCATGGGCTTCTTCTATTATGGCCACACGTTCATGTTCCAATACACACCGATGCAAAACCTCATCGCGCCCATTTTATACAAATCCCCATTGATCAACATGAAGGGCATGGCGTGTATGGCTAACCTTTTCCTTTCTAGTACATTCATCCCTTTGGGTGCCACACCTTCCTTGAGAAACACGATAATGTCTTCTAATTCTAGGGCGCGCATCGCAACTCCGAATAGTTGCATGTCCGACATGGTTTCCTCGATACTTTACGCGCGCCTCTCCCGAATCAATCCTTGATAAATGATTCAGCCCACAATTGTTCTTTCCCGATTTTACCACCACTTTGAATTCAAATTCTTGAAATAAAAGTACCCAACGACATATGCACCCTTGCAACACTGCTTTGTTTATTAGATACTTCAAGGCCATATGGTCAGTGTAGAATATGAAGGGGGTCGCCAAGTAGATATTTTCTAAATTTGTGGAGCACGCAGATCCTCGACAATACCTCGTGTTCAGTCATTGTATAATTTTCTCTCTTTGGTGTGTTAATTTCTACTTGCAAAACACAAGGGATGATCAACAATCCCTCTCTCCTGGTTGATCAAGAACGGCTCCCATTGTCATACTGAGGCATCCATGTGGACATGGAAAGGTTTATCCCATGATGGGAATCGTAGAATAGGTGCGGTGATAAGCCTTTCTTTTAGAGTGTCAAATGCCCTTTGTTGCGCCTCTCCCCACTAAAAGGCACTCTTATGTCTGAGTAATATTTCTAAAGGCGGTGATCTTGCGTATCCCTTGATGAACTTTCTCGTAGCACCCAAGTGTGTCCAAGAAATCACAGACGACGCTTTGGTTTGGTAGGCTCCCCTAACCCCACAATAACTACAACTTTCATGGGATCCACCAAGAAGCCCTCTTTACATATGATATGCCCCAACAACGTCCCAAAAGGGGTCAGAAGACACATTTTTTTATGTTGAGGGAAATCCTCAACTACCAACATCTTTCAAACATCAATCTCAAGTTATCACAATGGTCCCTTACCAATCCATACACTTTGTCCAATCATCCAAATATACTTGAAGGAACTTGTGCATGAAGTTCTTAAATGCTTGTACCACTATACGCGAAAATACAAATGAGTGCATTCCTCAATCCAAAGGGCATGATCATGTAGGCAAAGCTTCCCCACTTGGGGGCGAAAGTTGTCTTTTCTTGGTCTTCCTTGCTAATCCTTACTCGGTGATATCCTAAGAATCCATCCGTGAAGGAATAGACCTCGTGCCCAGCAACTCCTTCCAAAATATCTTCGGTGAAGGGGGTGGGAAAAGGATCTATGATACAAACAGCGTTCAACTCCCTGTAATCCACACATATCCTAATCTGCCCATCCTTCTTTATACTGATCACCATTGGACTTATCCATTCTGATTCCTCCATGGCCTCAATGATACCAGATGCTATCATTTTGTCTAGCTCTTCTTTAACCCTTAAGCACATGTTGGGATTCATCCTGTAAGGTCTCTTCTTGACCGGGTGCGCACCATCTTTCAACTTTATCCGCATTTCCCTAATGAATGGTGGATGCCTTTCAACTCATGGTATCCGCGCAGGAATAAATCCTCAAATTTGCGCAAGAGATCGATGATCTTTGATACTTCCTTGTTTGACCAATAGTCCCCAATGATAGCTTCCTTGGGCTCCTTCTCTAAGCCGATGTTAACTTTCTTGGTTTTGAGTGGTTCATGATACGCGCGCACATGCATCTGCACTATCAACTACTTCGCGTGTCCCAACCAATGGTCGACATTTAGTCTCTATCTCCTCTCCATTAATAACGTATACCATCTTTCCTTTTTCCTTTTCAGCACACGTGCGCTCAAATCAGTATGTGTTCTCGGTTCCTCCTCTTTGAACCACGCTTCCAAGCTAGGTCCACCAAGTAAGTCTACTAATCTATCTTCCACCATGGCGAATCCCCAAAGTGAGGCACTTGACGCCCTGCAACGCCTCATCAACCGGCCGCATGGTACTTCAAGATTCGAATATGTGAACCAGTCAGCAAGTTAATTCCTGCCATTTTTGTTTGGCGGCGAGTCTCGTAATGGATATGTACCAAATGCACGCACAACCTCAGAGTGCTAAATACAGCCAGTGCACCCAAAGGGAGGGTGGCAAAGCTTCCGCGCCTTCTCCCCAAACCCTCTCACATGCCCGGTGTGGGAAGAGGCGGGTCAATTACCATTGTAATCCTTGATAAAGTGGGTATGTTGCTCTTCGAGAATTAAACAAAGGTGTAATTCTAACTTTGCGCCACTCCAACAGTTTTCACTACTCCAATAGGTTTTCGCTATGCACGCCCACCACCTGTTGTTGTGCCTATCAAAACATAACCCAACATACCTCATCACTCGTCCTCCCTCCATTGAGCTTCCATTTCCCTCAAAAAGACCTCGGGTATGCATCCCTAGAATACTTGGTTATTACCTTTCCTCCTAGGCACCGAACTATACATGCCATGGTTACCCTAGTTACCGATCCTTTCAGATGTCACCCAATCAATTCATAAGTCCCATGTGCCCAATTATCTCATGTTATACTAGTAGATTACCGATGATTGAGCATCATCAAACCGGATGACTCCTTCTATAGGGTGAATGGTCTCTCGGATCTCTTATGAGCGCACATATATTCTGTCCCAGGACCTCCTCTCTAAGGGGTTCAAGATAGGGTGTGGACTTTCCATTAAGCGACGATATAATCACCATCTCTACCTTATTTTCAAAGCTTATGTACCCCTTGTTAAACCGGAGATCTCAGTATTATTCTTATAACACCACGGCACCCAAGTAACGCTGGAAATTATCCGCCTCGGCAAGCGCCAAGACTTCAAAATCCCTAGTGAACTTAGTCCCCCGAATGGTAATGGTCACATACTTCAAGACACCTGGGCATTACCTTTGTCTTATTTGCCATATACAACACATTTGAAGATGGTCAGAATGCTGCAGTCTTCCCATTTGATGCCAGGCATCCAGAGTGAGAACATTAACCTCCGCGCCTATGTCAATGAGGATGTTGTTAAGTAGTCATCCATCTACTACTACGTTCAAGGTGATTTCTTTGTCATAATCAAGGCTATGAGGTGGGAGGTTTGCATGCAGGATCTACCTTTCATGTTCTTCCCCAGCCGCGTACCTTTTCTCTCAACCATGCTCCTAGCAGGGGAATAATATTCTCCTACCTCAGCTGTTTACATACCTCCTTAACCTCATCCAAGTCATCCTTTGGTGCTTCTACTGGTCTTCTTTTCTCATCTTTTCTAGTTTGTTCTTTTAAGCATTGGATCTCCCCTTGTAAACTTTGAATTATGTCCATGGTCTCCTAGGTAGACTTCTTTCTGGTGAGCCAGGTTTGAATACTTCCCATGTACTACTTCTTCCCTCAAAACCAGAGGTCTCTGTCTAGGCACTTCCCTTGCGCGCGCGGACTCCGCCCTCATTGTTACCATAACAAGCTCTAGTTTTGATTCACGTATTACTCGCAGAAGCCATTGTGCGTCAGCCTTCTTAATACTCACCATGGTAGCGTCCTTATCCTTCTAAGTCATCACACTCATATGTTCGTATAACTCTGGGCACTCTTTGTACTTATGTTTTTTTCCACACCATGAGCATTGTAGAAGATCTGACATTTGCTTATAATGGTCTGTGGCTCCACAATTAAAGCATGTTCCACGTGGGAACTCACTTCTTCCTCTCGTGGTTACCACGACCACAAAATCCTCCGTGAAACCCTCTTCCACGTGCACCTCCATCTCCATGCTCTTCATACCGACGTTCATCTCCTTTGAATCGCTTGTAATGCCATTTTCACAGCACACCAAGATCAATTGCCTCATGAATCTGGTCAATCAATCTACAATCCTTGGTGTCATGTGTGGTTGAGGTACATATCTTGCAATAACAAGACACATTTTTACGGATCGCGCTATAAAAGGGGGCACCTACTTGCATCATGGTCCCCGTGACATATTTCACAATTTACTCATTTACGGCGCACACCACCTTCTGAGTACATATCCCGCCATTATCCTTTGTGTGTCCTTTTACGTTACAATCTGTGCACCACATCCCACCGTGAGTCTCTGAAACTATGTTGGTAGATAATTTCTCCAACTGCTTAGCCATGACAGTGATCTGAGCCTCAAAAAATGGGCTAACACCAGTGTTAACACTACCAATTGCCTCAACGTGCAAAGCAACTTCCAATGCTTCAGCGGGTCCGTGAATATTTTATGAGACAAAGCCCTTCTAAAGGGTGTGATCAACCCTCGACAAACCATTGAGCATGTTGTGAAGGGTGGATATCATAAGATAGTTTAGACAATAGAGTTTTAAAGCACGCATCATATTCCCGCACGCTCTCTCTGTCATTCCTCGCTAGATTTCTTTGAGAGAGCTAATGCTCTTTTGTTTAAACTTAGGTATGTGGAATTCCGCCAAGAATGCATTTCTCAAGTGGTATAATCCACAACAACATGAGTGTCATATTTTCTATACCAACTACGCGCGTCCTTGTAAAGTTGTCACAAATTGAATGGCCTTTCTATCCTAGTCATGATCCCCTTTGCGCGCCATAAAGAATCTTGCACTTATGCACATGCTCTGCGGCATCTTCTATCCCACTATAATCTGTAAGTGTAGAGACATCTTGAAAAATACTTGAGGAGGTGGCTAAGGTCCCCGTCCTCTTGATCCAGCCCCTTGGTTTCCTCCAAGTGTTTCCTCCTCCACCGGACCCACTAGATCCCGAGCCACCACTTCCACCTCCGATCCTCCTTTGTTAGGTACAGGGCCTATGTTTGTTGTGCCGAAACTCCCATCGTCCCACTAAATTACATGTCGACAGTTTGTGAACTAGTGCCACTCCCAGTCATATTTCCTCCACCACTTCCTAACGCGCTCCCAAAACTAGCTGTATATGTGCCTTGTCCAAACATTCCACCAAATACTGGAATAGTGTGTGAAGTTATAGAAGTCCTAAACGAGAAGTCAGATCTCCTGGGTGCCCGAATGGTTGCTTTCCACCATAATATCAAATGGATCAACTATACTTTTCCCTCGTTTAAACAAACCAAGCGCCAAGGTTTAGTTCTTTGGGTAGAGTCGATGCACACAATGACTCTTCTTTCTCTACGTGATGGACTCTCATCGTGAAGCCGCAAGGTACCCAAATGGGGTACTTGTATGTACACAAAATCAGTAGGGTACTCGCACCACCGAACAATGTTACACATGCCCCAATGATGATACAGGTCTCCTCGCAAGGTGTTCGGGATCCGAAAAGGTCTCCAAGTATACATTAACATCCCGCATGCCCCGCTTAGCCCTGCGTGCTTTGTTTTTCTCTTTTCCCCTCTTTTCCTTTGTGTTTTGGTCTTCAGTGAAACCGCCGCCCTGCTCAGGGTGGTGGTCCTTCACGTGTTTTTCCAGAACGTTTCTTTTATCGCGACTCACGTAAATTTCAACGTTTACCATCTTTTTTCACCACCTTTGCTCGTATTTATGATTCTGGTTCCCTGGAATAGTGTTTCTCCATTGTTTATTGTAAAAGAGTTCAAATTGGTTTTCACCTTTGGGTAAATGGGAATTCTATAAATAGCTGGTTGGTTTTCAAGCAAATGGCCTCTCGAACTACCTCTCATTCTCTCATTTCAAATTTTAGTCTTTCAGTTCTTGCTTAGGAGTTGTATTAGTTTTATTTGTTGCATGCAAAGTTAGTGTTGTTTTGCTATTTAGAAGCCACATAATCTTCTTGTGCTAGTGTTGTTACTATTTCATACAATCAATTGAGGTAGGATAGTTCCATTTTTCAGTCGGAAGCCATTAGAGTTGCAGGTTTTGTTCGTCAAGAAGGATAGTTTCAGGTTCTGGATGTTTTGTGTTGTATGACTCGCAATAAATCCCACTAGGAATTACATAAGCCAAGTTATATTCTCTCACACTATCCCTCTCCTACTCGCATTATATTCGGTCTATGTCCAAGGCCGCCATTGTTCCAAAACCTACTCTTGTGATGCTAAGGCATTACACACTTTTCTGGATTCACGTGAGCACGAAGGAACGAGGAGACCACACCGAGGGACAAAGCCACACAATCGATTCGCCTCTATTCTCGCAAAATCCAGTTCAAGCTTTCAAATTCTAGTTAAAACATATCAAATAGAATAGTGAATCATTTCATTTCGCTTAATCTCACTTTCGATATCTTTGGGAAGTCATGGGGATTGATAGTTTCGAGAAACTATGATTCACTCCTCACTTCGAGGTAGGATCGAGAGTCTTTTAAATAGATTAGATCGGTTATTTGGTTATTTAGAATAAATTTACAATCGCATTGAAAAGTAGCTATACTCGGCTGCTTTGTTTGTTTTTATTTTGTTATTAGTTTAGTTGTCAATTTCTAGATATATTAAATAATTGCTCTTTCAATTCCGTTCAATAGTTTATCAAAAATACAAAATTAGTTTAGTTTAATTTTATATATGTTGTGGATATACTTTGTATAATTAGTTCATTTTACTTTTAGTTAGATTTATATTGTTTCTTTCGTATGACAATCACGGGACCTAGTGAGCCCAGAGAATACGTATTCGAGCCAATAGTGCCCCAGCCCAATCTTGTTGTAGCAATAATTGATATAGACTAGAATCTTAGAATCCAAGACTTCCGAACAACAACAGACCTATAACAGATCAGCTCACAGTTAAGAGGATTAAACATAGAAGACGACCAAGCACACACATTTTGGATAAACCAACCAAACTACAGATTTCCCTAAATAGATATTTGCATGACTGTAGAAGGGCTTGAAAGAGAGCAAGCGTTCGGTTGTGATCCTTTGGTCCCATAGCCAAATGTAGGAGATATCCTCATTGACAGAGACACTAGCCTAAGAATTCAAGTTATCAGAATGCCTGTAAGGTACTTTGAGAAGATTTCACAACTTTTAGTCCTAAATATAGAGGCTGAAAAGGCATATGACTATTGGATATTAGGGATTAGGGATTAATTCCACACATGACCATAGGAGGACCACGACAACCAAGAATTTATGGTTGTGATCCACAGTGTCCCATAACCCAACGGACTTACAAATCAATCAAACATTGACATGGGTTTACGGATGTTGGTGTTCGATCCTCTCCACTTCCACCGATATTATCCACATTTATCCTTGTTAGATATAAGCGCTAAGCAAGTGAAGGATTTCTGGACTAGACCAGAGAATCGCCCATAGAATCCACCATATATCCATCATCCATCTTATGACCCTGTCTGGAGACATACACGAAACTATCCCAGGACATTTTCCACGTATACCACAACCTATAGATCGGATTACGCCAGAGCTCGATATTGATTGGAGCCTTCAAGAACCATCCTCGCCAAACAATCTATCACACCAATTCAGGTTAGAGGGCCTTCTTTGCCTTAGATTCACAGATTCCATTAGTGCGTGTCGAAGATATAAGATTACCTAACTAGTTTTCCCATACCCCACGTATATTCCATCCCCACCGGCTATCTCGGCACGACCTCGGGAGGTCGGGTGCGAGGAAGAGTTACTTGTAGATTCCTTCACTCGCATGTCACTTTTCCATCGTACAAAATTGGTGAACCCGACGTGAAACAAACAAATAGTTTCATCTTCTCTATCTCGTTAGCCTTCATATCAACTTCATCAACAAAATTGAAGAATCGACGTGAACCAAATTGTTCTTCCACTTTCATTTCTTCCATCCACCTTCGCTCTTTCCCATTATTCTGCGGGTATTCATATACCCCCCGAATATGTCGAGATTCGATGCATATGACACCTCTTTCAGGTCTTGAAACAAGCTATAGTCAAACAAATAGACAACCATCACCCTCACTTTCTGCATGGGCTGATAACTATTCAAATAATTATTTATCATCTCAAACTCCACCTCAAAGGACTAGATATAGTTCTTCTTTCCAAATAGAGGAGTTGGATCAGCCCACTCAAACGCAACAACCAGAGCCTTCAGGCTCTAATAACATGACGCTTACTGGAGAATCTATTTCATCTCCTCGGTCTTATTCAGACCACAGATCAGTAGACAGTCAGACCCACTTCCTTTTTTGGATGAGGAATACTCAACACGCTTCGCTAAAAGCAAGCAATGCTTCTAAAGCATGTATCCACTAGTAGGGAGCTTACAAGTACAATCTAATACTCTATTCCAGGAAAACACCCTATTCCTCCACCTATGGGAAATGCCCTTGGTGATGTTTGGTAGGGTAATGACCAATTCATAGTAGGGTATCATACCCCTTTGCAACCTCAAATAATACAACAAACGCCCTCAAGGAAAAATACCGTATCTTCACCAAACGAGGTCATTTCAGCCTTGGTTGAAAAGGTTAGAGGGCTGGAGCTTGCTCAAGCAAATCAAAATTCATATTTTGGGCAATTAGGAATCCCCAACCCTCCACATCATCCTAGCCAAGTAGACCTCCTCACGGAACAGGCACGTTGGGCATGCCTCCTCAGTATTCACAACAAATGCCAACTAGAACCGCGATTGCTAATGCCACTCCAATGGAAAATATGATACCTCCCGAGTTTAGTACAAACCAATCCATTCCTAAGAAATGCTCCTCCATACTTAAACATGTATTCCAAATCACCACAGGAGATATGTTCTCTTCTCCCGGCATGTTTGCTCAACCACAGGGATTTCCTTATGTCCCTACAAATGCATATGCTACACCATATCAACAAACCGTCCCACCTCCACCCCCTCAACAAGCGCCATCGATGGTCGAAACCTATGCGATAGGAACTTATTCAGAATATTTGAAAGAACCTTTAGACTTCACCATACGAAGCATCATGCTTCCAAGACCTCTTCCCGATTTTCCCAAATACAAAGGGGAGGGAGACCCGAATGCACATATCAAGGCCTATGCCAAACCATTCGAGAACTGCTCCCTTGGGATGGGGTTGTTGCTAAAATATTCCCCAAAACTTTAGAGGGCATTGCCCTCGATTGGTACTACAAAATACCTGAAGCCTCAATACATTCGTTTAAACAACTCGTTTTAGAGTTCATCAAGGCGTTCAACATGAACAAACTATTGAGAACAGGAATCAGGGAATTCTTGCATATTAAGCAAGAACACAATGAATCTATTGCTCATTTCATCCAAAGATGGCGTCTGACTCCTTTATTCTTCTGGTAAGTGCTCCAAACATGGATCAGATGGAACTATACGATTTATTCCTTCATTCTCTCAGCAAAGAGATAAAGGAAGAAGTCCAGAAGTTCCCACTAAGAACTTACGATGAAGTACTTGAGAGCACCCTCCGAATAGATCAAGCTGCAATAGATAGTGGTTGCAAGACGTATGGAGCAAACAGGAGGTTAATCATCCCCAACCAAAACACTACGACCTATCCTAATACATTAAATACCAATCAAGGACCTAAAATCCTTAACAAGAATCACGGCGTGACAACAGATGGAGTAGGCAAATGTTGTAAATGCTCCACCACCAGTTAACAATCAACGAAACAACAATTTTACCCCAATAATCAATGCAATGGATTTTTATCATCCACAACAACAACAATAACAACAACAACAGATCCAAACATAGGGTCCAAGACAAAATGCAAATGGATATCAAAACCAAAACCAAAACCAAAGACAACAAATGCAAAACTTTAATCCTAATAGTCAATAGTTTAATTAGAGTTTTAGACCACAACACGCGCCAAACCAGCAACCTAGGAATTACAATCCTAACTCGTATTGTGGTTTTCACAAAATTCTGAGGCCATGACACTAGGACTTTCCACGATTATAATAAATTCATGCAACGTTTTCCAGAGGAACAAAGACAACTTTTCATAGATATGTTCTTAGCAGATCCTGCATCACCAACACCAAATACTTTCATGGGAGCAGTCTCCCCTCAAAATGCACCCCTCAAGATCTTCAACGATCCGCTCCCAAATCACAATAACAACAAATTAAATCCAAATGGGACGAACAAGAGTGTAATGACAGGAAACAATGATCATGAAGCCTCAACTTCACTAAATCCACCTGTCGCACCACAATTAGGAAGTCAGCCACGACCCAAGATAGTCGGTTTAGTGGAGTTAGACACTGAGCTACACGTGGAAGCCGTAACAAGGACACGAGAGTATTCCTCTCAGCCAAATCCAAGTTACCCACTAGAGACAGATAACATTCAACAACCATTAGTAAAACCCATAGGTGCCTATGATTTAATTAATGACCTAACAAAGACCTTCTCTCACATCTCCTTTTTGGACTTGTTGAAGAACTCTCCTGCCCATAGGGCTGCTCTTTTAGAAGCACTAGGTTTAGGTCATTTAATTAACATCACTCCACCTCCCGAAACACAAGTAAACCATATAGACTTCGATATTCACCCTCCAGGGAAACCAGATAGGGATACCGAGTTTATATTTGACGTAAACAAAATGCCAATAGATGTTGAAATTACACGTAGAGGTCATTCAGCCTTACATTTACAAGTGTGGGTTTATAACAACTACGTTAAACGCGCAATGGTTGATGACGAGGCAACAGTTAACATAGTCCCCTTCTCTTTCCTTCAAAAGCTAGGGTATGGAGAAACAAATTGTTCCACGACTCGGAATACACTAAGAGGTTATGATAGCCTTAAAGCCACTTCGATTGGGACTATAATACTACTAGTCACCTTAGGACCCAAAACAATCCTAACTGAGTTTTATATTATAGATTGGGAAACCAACCATAATATGATTCTCGACCGACCATGGATACATCGTATGAAGGCAATCCCTTCTATGTTATTTCAAGAAATAAGATTCTTGCACTTAGGAAGGATATTCGTAGCAAAAGGAAATCCGAAACCATTCGACATACACCTAGCAAACCTCAAGAAAAGGCCAGGCATTCACTTTGAGTTTGAACTCCCAACAAGCCAACTTAACAAACCAACCGACTCAAAACCAAAAGAAAAATTGATACCTACAATGGAAATAGAAGTTACGAACCTAGTCAAGAATATCCTAGCCCTCAAGGATGAGGCTAATGTTGTAGAAACAATATCATTAGGAACTACTGCAAAAAATTTCGAATTACTAGAACAAGATCTACCAATTTTCCTGCCATTTGATTTTGTAGGTATGGGATATACCCTAGGTGTTGGTTCTCTTCCAGCAGAGGAACTCTGCATGGTAGAAGTAACCGAAGTAGAAGAAATAGACGTAGCAAATGTCCCAACATCCATCTTCCCAATTGAATATTGGACTCTCCATTTCGATGGAGCTAGATGTCGTTATGGGGCTAGGGTAGGTGTGATCTTTACTTCACCCAAGGGAAAGATCCTACCATTCGCCTTTAAATTAAATTTTGAATGTACAAACAATGGCGCTGAGTACAAGCCCTCCTCTTGGGTTACATTATATCATCATGAGGGATCGATGTAGACCCAGCCAAAATCTAGGCTTTTCTTGAAATTATCCTACCTTTGGATGAACCTGGAATCAGGTCATTTCTTGGGAAACTCGGTCAATCAAGATTCATCCCGCATTTGAGCTTTGCTATTCATCCAATCAACAATCTACTTAAGAAAGATTATAGTATCGATTGGACCGAAGACAATAATGAGGCTTTCGAAGCAGTTAAGCGTTTCTTGTTGTCACCACCTACACTAATGCCTCCTAAGCCAAACCGCCCTTTAATCTTATATTCATGAGCTACCAACGTCTCGCTAGC
This sequence comes from Taxus wallichiana var. yunnanensis, assembly GCA_018340775.1. NCBI lineage: Eukaryota > Viridiplantae > Streptophyta > Pinopsida > Cupressales > Taxaceae > Taxus > Taxus wallichiana. The sequence continues at coordinate 138,512,694 of CM031241.1, forward strand.
CTGTATGTTGGCTCAAGAAGATGATGACAAAAGAGAACACGCGATCTATTTCATTAGCCGAACATTACTTGATTATGAAACGTGTTATACACAAGCAAAACGAGAATGTCTTGCCATAGTCTTTGCAACCAAATGCTTAAGACATTACATGCTAAATCAAGAAACAAGGGTCATTGTAAAAACATACCATTTACGAACTTTCCTCACGCAAGGGTCCTTGTCTAAAAAGGCTAGACGCTTTATAACCTTAATGGGTGAATTCAAATTAAATTTTGTAAACCAAAAGTCCGTTAAGGGACAAATCATTGCAGATTGGTTAGCCAACAACCCGTTAGACGGAGGTGATTTGGTAGATCTAGACTTTCCCGATGAATGCATAAATTACATCGAAGCCAGACCTCCCATCTCTGAATGTCTTTGGTATACTGATATTATTAACTATATCATGGACCATGTGTATCCAGAAGGTGCTACACCGCAACAAAGAAGGCGGTTATGCATTATCGTAGCTAGATACGTTATTATAGAACAAGTGCTCTATCGTAAGGATTTTGATGGAATGCTTCTAAGGTGTGTTGACACAGAAGAATCCAAGAAGATTCTCTACGAATCCCACAGTGGAATGTGTGGAGGCCATTTTGGTGGTCATGCCACTACCCGCAAAATACATCGGATGGGCTATTTCTGGCCCACTCTAGAACACGACGCAGTAGAGTTTGTATGTAGATGCCATAAATGCCAAGAATTTTCCCACGAGATTCACATGCCAACACAAGCTCTACAACCAATCGTGACTCCATGGCCCTTTTCTACGTGGGGCCTAGATTTGATAGGAAATTCTCTCCCTCGTCAATAGACGGCCATAACTTCATAATCACGGCCACCGAGTATTTTACCAAATGGGTAGAGGCTATGCCTCTCACCACTGTACTAGGTTCCGTGATCACCAAGTTCATTTTGAACTAGATCATTTGTAGGTACGGTGTCCCACAAATCATTATCTCAGATAATGGTACTTCCTTTAAGAATGATGAGGTTTGTGAACTATGCAGTAAATTTAAAATAAACCATCACACAGCCTCCCTGTATTACCCTCAAGCTAATGGGCAGGCTGAAGCTACAAACAAAACGTTGAAAGCTATTCTCCTTAAAATGGTAAAAGAAAACAAACGAGATTGGCATTTAAAGTTATATCCGGCCTTGTGGGCCCACCGAACCTCAATAAGAACACCAACAGGAGCAACTCCTTTCTCATTGGTATTCGGCTCAGAAGCAGTTCTCCCACTTGAGGTTGAGATACCCAGTCTCCGCATCTCCCTACAAGGGATTCTGGATGAAGAAGCTTATAGAGAAGCACACCTCTCCCAACTAGAAAGCCTAGATGAGGCTAGGTTAGACACTGAATAACAACATAGAGTCTATGCTGACCGGATGTGCCGGCAGTATAACAAAAAGGTCTATGAATGAGATATATATGAAGGAGATCTAGTTCTAAGACTAGACAACCGGATCGATAAAAAGACCGGCGAAGGAAGGAAATTCCGGCCCAAATGGTTGGGCCCATACCGAGTCACGAAAGACTATGGAAATGGTGCATATCTCTTATGTACATTAGAAGGCGAGGAATTCAACGAAACAGTCAATTCCTTGCATCTTAAACGATTCTATGCATAAGCGACCAACACTATTTGTATAATTATATCTACATTGCATCTTCATGTAGTTAGGTTCATTTTGTCCACTCATTTCGTATAAGATTTTGTGATCAAGGAACTTATTCTCAAGCAATTCATTACAAACTTCTGATAGTATTGGCATAAGCATTCCAATCATACTTCTTCATTTTCATAACATCATCACCTGTTTCAGAATCATTTCATCCATATAAAGCTAGATATGACAAAGTCTTAACAGTAGCCATACCAAGGCCTGCATGTTTGTTCTCACTTTTGGTTTCTTCCTAGGATAGGTGTCTTGCCTATGGTCTGTTTTAGAAGCTTCATAGTGTCACATCTATCTCGTATATATATCTCTTTGGAAATAAGAACATACTAACCTTTTTCTCAAATAAATAAGTCAAACGTAGATCAAACAGAAAATTTTATTTTTACACATTTCCTTGCCCTACCAACCTTTGGTGATGAGCTTGCATCTCTTACTAGTGACGTAGGGTTGGGAAAGGATGGGAATGCCCTTACTACCCGTGCCTTGTCCATGGTGATAAGCCCATGCTTCCTACTAGAAGCATGGGGCAAGGTGCGGGGGTTCTCTTGATAATAAACGTTGAAGGTCATAAGCAAACAATTCAAATAAACCTTTGAAATCTTGAGTCAAAAACAAATGAATCAGATGTCCAAAATTCCAAGAGAGTTCAAAACCCCAAAAACCAGATTTTGTCAACCATGTGGCCATCTACGGATCTAAGTCTAGATAAACCGTAAGCAAGTCACATTCTAAACTATGGAGTCACTTGAGTAGAATAGGTTTGTAGCATCCTAATTTGGTTCCATCAAGTCTTTGTCTATATCTCATCACTACCATTCAACGAATTTCATAGCTTGTGCCCTTTCTAGCTCTCGGTGGTGATCCCTCGCATCTTACTAGTTGTGTGGAGTTAAAGTGGGGCAAGTTCATCTGCTCATCATACCAACTTATCATCATGTTCTGTCAAAGCTATATGAAGTACTAGAAAATTGCTTATACAAGCTAAAGTTCAAAATCACATTGTGTCTACATTATCATATATCAGCATCACGAAATACAAAAAGAAGGAAAACATTTGTGTCATTTGTTCTCCATTGCATACATTCTGAAAAGCATATAAAAACAACATTATAATTTACATGCGGAAACAAATCACAAGATCCTAGATACCAAGATTTTGATCCAAAAAGAATATATATATATATATATATATATGATCAAGTTTTGTGTACAATGCCATCATGCGCTAGGCACGGTCAAAATGCTCAATGAGCCCGGAAATACAAAATAAAACGTATGAACAATCTAAGAGAGCCAAGTGGCCTCTCAACCCCTATGAGATCCATCTGAAGGTGCACGACCACGTCTAGGACTCTAGCTACGCCGACACTTTGAATGCACTGAGGGCTCACGATCCCGAGGAGCAGCTGCAGCCTCGCTATGAGAGTGACTCCTCATTAAGTGCTCAGCTGTCCTATACCTGGCTAACTCAATACGGAGGGTAGTCACAATCTTGGCCACATGCCAGATAGGGGAAAAGACATCACTATGCCTACCAGCTGTTGAAGGCTCCCTTGCGTCCATGGATAGCTCGACACGAGTCTTCTCCATGGGGATCATCAGGTATGAGTGCATACCCAGGTGAATCAGTCTCACCACTTATCAACAGTCTCTCGTAAACAAAGGAGAAAAGTAAATTAGAAAATAATCAAAAGGTAAGACCAAGAATAAACAAAAGGTGAGATAACAACTAAGACAATCCTAGTTGAAAAAAAATATTAAGAGAAGGGTGATAACTCACTCGGATCTCCAGGCCTCCAAGAGGGATCCCTAGGATCAGTGCCTACCACAGATGCCACCGCTACTGATGTCCTCCTCCCGTGCTGGGGCAACATAACGTCCGAATACGGACTCATCCTCTCCACCCAAGTCCTGAGAGGGCAACTCCTCTGAAACTAGAGTCTCCCTCTCCGCACTCTGCTCTACCCTCTCGGCCTCTAAGATCTCCTGAGTGTCATACCACTCGGATCGCTATCCTCCTCTCCACCCGACTCACTGACCTCCATATCTTCAGTCTCCTCCTCCGTCTCTCCCCCTGTGAACTCCTCAAACTCAGAGTCTATATCAATGGGGTCGCCACCGCTGCTGTGGCGGGGCGGCAACAAAGATGATCCGAAGTAAAGGTGCCTGAGGAGCACCGGCTCTCCCTCGAGCATGTACCACGCTCTTGGCTACAATAGGGACACCAGGAGTAACAACAGTCCAACTCCGGCCTTTAGGACCTCCCCTAGCCTCCCGAACTGATCTAAACACTGGCACCATTGGGGAAACATACCAATGTAAGGAAGGCCAAACTACTGAGGCACTCGGTCGAAGGGGTGTGTCTATACCTTCCCCGTCTTGTCCACAAGCTGCCCTGTGGTAGAGCAAGAGATCAAAGTGAGGGTCTCCTCACCCCACAACCCTACCATGGCTTGATAAGGTGTGGCCTCCATATCATCAGTAGTCAAAGAAGCAACTAGCTGGTGGGGTGCTCTAAGCACCGACATCTCCGTCCATCTAGCTGCCCTCACGGCTCCAGGATCTCGCCACCTCTACGCCTCTCCCATAAGGGATGATACGCTCATAAACCCAGCTCATAACCAGGGTCGGATGACTCAAAGACTATCCCTGTAAGTGAACCACCCGGTACAAATCATGATAGGTGGTCCCAAGTATATCAGCTCCCCAGGCATAAATCCGGCCATGTGCCTTAATCTATGTAATAATAGGAGACTAGCAGTAGAGTAAAGTGTCCCCTCCCTTGTCCTCGATCAATCTCGAGGCAAGGATCCCCATAATAGCCCGACGAATCAAGGGGATAGGCAAGCTAGGAATGAAGCGGACCCTCACCCCCTTCTTCGAACCAAATGGAGATAATCGCGTCTCCCATATATGAGGCCCACTAAGCTATCTGAGCCCGCAACCCCGCTGTCTCAAGTGTGAGCCATCTCCCATGATCAGGACTCCCAAAATGTGGTAGACATCCTCCAGGGTGATAGTCCACTCACCCCTAACTCCTGGAAATCGGAAAGTGTTCCGATCATCATCCTAATATGAAAACAAGTCACAAAGTATGTGACTAGAAGGTGCGACATGAGGAACCCGTGATATACGCAATATGCCAGCCCTCTGAAGCGTATCCTGCTCATCCTGAGAAAGTGCATCCAACACTGCTGGAATCCAATCACACACTCTCTCTCTCTCTCTCTCCTCCATCTGATATATTCCTCCTTCGCCTGCATACACCCAAAAACATGCAAAAAGGAGTAAGTTAGTATTCAAATTGCATTAAAAAAATCATTAAAACATACAAGAATACTAAAAATGCAAAATTTGGCTCAAAACATTGAATTTTTGGCGTTCAGTAAGGACCGCCGCCCTGAGCAGGGCGGCGGTTCCATAACCACCGCCTTAAAGGGCGGCGGTCCTGTAACTGTCGCCCTGCTCAGGGCGGCGGTCATGTCCCGAATTTTCAAATGGGTCACGTGCCCTAAAAATGCCTAAAAACACGAAAAATGACTATTTTGACCAAAACAAAGCCTACCCATTAGGCACCCCCTAAGTGACCCTATTAACACTAACATTTTCAAAAATAATCCCCCATGACAAAGATTTCATCATTTTAACATTTTAGGGGTAAAAACGTTAAATCAAGAAGAACTAACATGTGATCTCACGGTCGATGTTCCGCTCGCGAGAGGCATGATCACTATCTCGTCACGAACGTTTTGACTATACTCTCGTCAAAAACCGTCACCGTGGGTCCCAGAGCTCAAAATCAATCAAATCGACACGCGCAAATGAATAGGAAAATGGGCCCGTTTTTATATATATAACATCTTGACCCATTTTGAATCTCCTTTTCGCAGGTTTGGAGCGTTGATGGAGGTAAGTTCTTATCCCCGCACGAATGGTAAGTCCTCATTTCATATTATTTTAGTATTTATTTTTCGATTTATTTTATCTATCTTGCACTTGAGTCCTCTTTTCATTTTGCAGGTAGCGGGAATTTTGGGTGGCATCATTTTGACACACTGGACGTGTCAGGTATAGTTTCTAACTTCCCATTTCGGGACCACCATACTCGGACCCACCGTTTTATGCCTCTTCATGGCTAAAACGCTTCTCCGAGGGGGCAATATGTACGTACCCAAAATTATAGGGTACGCACACCACCGAACAATGTTACACATGCCCCAATGATGATATAGGTCTCCTCGCAAGGTGTTCGGGATCCGGAAAAGCTCTCCAAGTATACATTAACATCCCGCATGCCCCGCTTAGCCCCGCGTGCTTTGTTTTGCTCTTTTCCCCTCTTTTCCTTTGCGTTTTGGTCTTCAGTGACGAAACCGCCGACTTGCTCAATGAGGCGGTCCTTCACGTGTTTTTCCATAACGTTCCTTTTATCGCGACTTGTGTAAATTTCAACGTTTACAAGCTTTTTTCACCGCCTTTGCTCGTATTTATGATTCTGGTTCCCTGGAATAATGTTTCTCCATTATTTATTGTAAAAGAGTTCAATTTGGTTTTCACCTTTGGGTAAATGGGTATTCTATAAATAGCTGGTTGGTTTTCAAGCAAATGGCCTCTCAGAACTACCTCTCATTCTCTCATTTCAAATTTTAATCTTTCAGTTCTTGCTTAGGAGTTGTATTAGTTTTATTTGTTGCATGACAATTAGTGTTGTTTTGCTTTGTTTAGAAGCCACATAATCTTCTTGTGCTAGTGTTGTTACTATTTAGTACAGTCAATTGAGGTAGGATAGCTCCATTTTTAGTCGGAAGCATTAGAGTTACGGGTTTTGTTCGCAAAGAAGGATAATTTTAGGTTCGGATGTTTTGTGTTGTATGACTCGCACTAAATCCCGCTAGGAATTGCATAAGCCAAGCTATATTCTCTCACGCTATCCCTCTCCTACTTGCATTATATTCGGTCTAGGTCCAAGGTTGCCATTGTTCCAAAACCTACTCTTATTGATGCTTTGGCATTACACACTTTTCTGGATTCACGTGAGCACGAAGGAACGAGGAGACCACACTGAGGGGACAAAGCCACACACAATCAAATTCGCCATTGTTCTACAAAATCCAGGTTCAAGCTTTCAAAGTTCTAGTTAAAACATATCAAATAGAATAGTGAATCATTTCATTTCAGTTAATCTCACTTTCGATATTGCTAGGAAGCTATGGGGATTGATAGTTTCTGAGAAACTATGATTCACTCCTCACTTCTGAGGTAGGATCGAGAGTCTTTCAAATAGATTAGATCAGTTATTCGGTTATTTAGAATAGATTTACAACTACACAGGCAAGTAGCTATACTCAGCTGCTTTGTTTGTTTTTAATTTCGTTATTAGTTTAGTTGTCAATTTCTAGATATATTAAATAATTGCTCTTTCAATTCCGTTCAATAGTTTATCAAAAATACAAAATTAGTTTAGTTTAATTTTATATATGATGTGAATATACTTCATATAATTAGTTCATTTTACTTTTAGTTAGATTTATATTGTTTCTTTCGTATGACAATCATGGGACCTAGTGAGCCCAAAGAATACGTATTCGAGCCAATAGTGCCTCAACCCAATCTTGTTGCAGCAATAACTAATATAGACCAGAATCTTAGAATCCAAGTCTTCCGAACAACAACAGACCTACAACAGATCAACTCACAGTTAAGAGGATTAAACATAGAAGACAACCAAGCACACATATTTTGGATAAACTAGCCAAACTACAAATTTCCCTAAATAGATATCTCGCATGACTGTAGAAGGGCTTGAAAGAGAGCAAGCGTTCGGTTGTGATCCTTTGGTCCCACAACCAGATGTAGGAGATATCCTCATTGACATAGACACTAGCCTAAGAATTCAAGTTGCTAGAATGCCTGTAAGGTACTCTGAGAAGATTGCACAACTTTTAGTTCTAAATATAGAGGCCGAAAAGGCATACGACTACTGGATATTAGGGATTAGGGATTAATTCCACACATGACCATAGGAGGACCACGACAACCAAGAATTTATGGTTGTGATCCATAGGTCCCACAACCCAACGGACCTACAAATCAATCAAACATTGACATGGGTTTACGGACGCTGGTGTTCAGATCCTCTCCACTTCCACCAGATATTATCACACAATTATCCTTGTTAGATATAACAACTAACCAAGCTAAGGATTTCTAGACTAGACCAGAGAATCACCTATAGAATCCACCATATATCCATCATCCATCTTATGACCTTGTCTGGAGACATACACGAAACTATCCCAGGACATTTTCCACGTATACCACAACCTATAGATCGGATTACGCCAAAACTCGATATTGATTGGAGCCTTCGAGCAGCCATCCTCATCGAACGATCTATCACACCGATTTAGGTTAGGAGGGCCTTCTTTGCCTTAGATTCATAAATTCCATTAGTGCGTGTCAATTATATAAGATTACCTAACTAGTCTGCCCATACCCCACGTATATTCCATCCCCACCGGCTGTCTTGGTACACGACCTCGGAAGGTCGGGTGTGAGGAAGAGTTACTTGTAGATTCCCACGCTCCCATGTCACTTTTCCATCGTACAAGTACCACAGATCATTCAGGTTCCACATCCTCCATGTGAACCTCAACTCCTTTCCACCATGTTTGGCTCCATAACCCACTTGTAATCCCACGTTGTCTATCGATCTCCCTTTCACGCGCTTCATTATACTTGAGTTGTCTCTCCTCCCTTTCCTTCTCAGTCGTTATATCAGCCATCTTTCCCCAACCTGGCTTCCTCGCCAAGTGCTCAAAGTGGTTTAGCCGGCCATAGGAAATGCCTCTAAACCCATGGTTACCATCAAGATTTTGATCGCAAGGGGGATAACACGCAGAAATGATCCTCTGGGCTCCCACAAAAACTCAAACTCAACAACTTCTAGACAGAATACGTGGAAATGGTGTATTCCAGAGTGTAGCTAGTCAATACTCCCTTCCACCAATGATCTATAGCACGGGTCCACGTTAGATCAACATCTTGCAAGTTCTTATATGTTTCTTGGGTCCAAGGGTGTGACTTATAATACCACCCCGATCTAGATGTATAAGCCGAGAGCCATTCAAATAACTCTACTGGGAAACAACAGAAGAAGGTTTCATATAACTCATGATAAAGAGTGTCCTCCACCCATCTTCGCATGTCAAACCCAGGTCCAGTATTGAATCTTTGAGCGAATTCATCCTCCGTGATTTTAAACCACTCTTCAACACCTTCAAGGTTATTCTCTCCATCATCACTTTTTGACGATTCATCATGTATGCCATGTTCCACTACAACTTCAAAAAGAGGTCCCAGCAATGGAACCAAGATGTAGTCATTTTGCACCCCACCAAGAACAAGGGAACCTCATGCGCGTCGTCCTATCACCCAGCGGGTGTTGGGTGCTCACCCGAGGCACGCGAGAGGGAGCCGAGTCTCTCTTTTATGTGAGTTTAGTTGAAGGCATAATTCATGATCTTGACTTAGTGATTTAAAAGACATGAAAAAGCTATAGAGCTAAGAATGACTTCTATACCCCTTCAGTCATAACAAAAGCAAAGCGCGCAATAGAAGTAATAGAACTAGGAAGTTGTAAATCCATAATTAGACTTAACATTCAAGTAAGGTTCATGGTTATACAAGATCAAAAGCATAGTAGAAACATGCAGATAATACAAGAAGGAGATCTTAATATAAACATAGTGGTAACCTTATCATATTCATTCATAGTAGTACTCCAAACATCACAAAGTGGCAGACCATAGTCATACACCATATCTGGATCTATACATGTATGCTCACAAAACAAAATTTACATTCCCCATTTTCCCATTACATCCTTCCTAGAATCATCTACCCATTTTATCCCATAGTTCTCGCAATAATTCTGTAGAGCTCCACTACCTCACTTTTGTCTCTCTTCTTTTCTAAGGGCGCGTGTATAAATAGGCATCTGAGCTCTAACAAACTCCTTAGCAACCTCAGATCTAGCCCCAAGTGTCAAGGTGTGGGTTGTCCCAGGCGCATGCCTCTCCATGTCATGATTAACTTTTTGGATCTTCTTATTGCAAGGTATATTCCTTCCAGACACCCCTGTTGTCGCTAGAACCTTATCCAAATGGAACACGTTCTTCATGTGTTTTGTCCAAAGGGCCGAAAATGGCTAAGTCCTGAATTGTGCTTCACGGGCACGCGTCCTTGGTTTTCCAAGAACCCTTTTTGAATCCTGCCTTGCGCGCGCTTCACTTGCGCGCTCCTCCGGCCGGCCGTGTGTGCCTACACGCCTTTAAGATTTGGTAGTTACATTAGGGTCCCAACACCGCCCTTCTCACACACCCAACGAAGCAAGTAAGGTGAAGCACCTGAGTAAAGAAATGGTGGAAAATCCCATGAAAGATTGTCTTTGCTTTAAGATTGATCAATTTTTCTTTTCCTTCTATAATTGTTTAAAACCTTTAATCTTCTGTAGAAGCGTTCCATAACACTTGAGTTTTCCATGGAAGCACTTCTCAACCCCCGCAATGATCCTCAAACATATTGTTGTATGTAAAATCTCGATCTTTCTTTTCGTTTTGAAAAAGAAACCGTTGTACTGAATTTTATTTTTCTGTTTCGACATTTTCAGCTAAAATTCAACAATTGATGGAGATCGCAAGAATTTTCACAGTTATGAATTTAATTAGAATGGAAAATCTTGATTTTGACCAAGGTTATTCAAGTGGTTCTTTATTTTCGTGGCGAGGAGTCCGTGGAGTTGAGGAACGGCTTCAAATTGCATGTATGTGTATCTCATTGCAGTGAAAATTCTTTTGTTAACTTTGCAGCTTCAATAAACTAAAAATGATTTCTACAAAATCTTAGATTCCCCAAAGAAAATCCTTAAAAGGAGATGCACCACACCAAAAGGTCATCAAGAATTCAAGAATTCGACCATCGACAATTTTGAGAATGCAATGGAAAGCATGCCAGGGCTAGTCAGTGGCAATGAGGACTTTTTAGCGTGGTTAGAAATGGATTGTAATCGTCTGATAAAATGGCCAAGGCTCTGTGCTCCTGCAAAAAATTCCATTACAGAAAATAATTGTGTGCCAATTTTGTTCAATGAAGTCATGCCAAAATCTTCAAACCCTAGTAAAACTGGTGGATCCTTTTCCTCTGGTTTTGATGCAGCAAAGCCTTTGTCGCATGTAAAGGAGTTGGATCATAATGATATTGATGCCGCCAATTTTGAAGCAACAACGACGCTTCTGTATTTAGCATCTTCATACCAGCCACTTTGTTGGAGTTGAATTCCAAATGCTTCGAAGTTGAGGCTGCATTTGTAGGGCCTGAATAAGAGTTCAATCCTTTGTGCTATTTGCAACACATATTTTCGCCTAGTCAGATTTCTGACCCACATGAGAAAAATCTAGGTATGAATTTGCCATGCTTATAAATAATAAAATTTAGTGTAAATTATGCATAAATACGTGTTTGTGTAGCAAACTTGTGACCAACATTTTATAATTTTCTACATCTGGCTAGAGTGTGACCAAAACAATTTTTTTTTCTGCTAAACAGTTTTACCAAAAGCTTGATTTTTAAGAAATGAGTGTACGTTGTGCTATTAATATTGCAAAGCATATAGTTTTTCACAGACAAACTCAATGATTGAAATTCATGAATATTGTGTGACATTATTTGTCATAAAAATAGGGTTTTGTGAAAATTTTGCAGAAAGGTTATGAATGCCTGTAGATAATATAAGATAAAGAGATTCCAAAATTTTCTCGTAAATTGATGGAATGTGTAAATTGAATTTGCAGGATTCATAATTGATTATGTCCAGTACTCAAGACAACTTTACCAGAGATGGTGTGTCGAGAAGATTGTGGAAAGGAAGTCCATGAATTTGTTTAACCCTATTCCACTAGTCGTTGATAATGCTAATTTTTTTGCTATTTTGGCAGGTGACCAAAATCAGATGCAATTATTTCATTAAAGATATGTATACATGCACTAAAGTTATCCTTGTGAAATATTTCACAGCATTGTGTTTATGGAGGAAAGTGAATAAATTATGATGCAGAAGAATGTATCATTTGAAGAGGAGCAATACAGAATATTCTTAAGAAGCTACAGTATCTTTGTATTCATACTTGCAAGGAAATAAAAGATCTAATTTTTCTATATGTTTCCTACAATCATTGTTTGCTTGAAAATTATGCATCGTAACAAGGATTTTTTTGTGGTTCATGGACGATTTGAGGCAGCCTACATTAATATGGCAGCTTATAATTTTGCTTCTCATATTGCTAAAGAAAAAGACTAAAGTAAGAATGTTGATAAAATATACATGGGCTATTTTATAGTTATAATAGTCTAGAGGTTGATCCTTACCAGAACTTGGGGTTGCTGAATATTTGTTTGTTCTTTTTAGTTAGGCTGACAGGCCTATATGATTGAAGATAGTAGAATTTTTATTAATCCCGAAAAGTCTTCTTGGGAAGTGGATTTATAATAGGAAACATTGATTTCATGGTTGTAAATTATCAAAAATGTGAAATTGCACATAGCCTATTCATTTTTAGATTAAATTGCAGGTGCTCTTTGTAGTTGGGGGTTTAAAACTCAGTGTGAGATATCAAAATCACTTATATGTGCTAAATTTCTAATACATATGTAAATGATGTAATTTGTTGCTCATGATTTACTAAAGATTTATGCAGGGTTAAATTAGAACTCCATAATTTTATATATTAGTAATTAGAACTCCTTAATTTTATATAAATTTTAAATCTCAAGAGGATCATAGAGGGTCAAAATCTCAAGAAAATAGAGTTGCACTATCAATAGAAGTTTGTATCTTGGGATAGCCAGTCGGAGTCTCAAAGTGTGAAAATAGAGTTACGAGTCTTTGAAGAAGTGTTTATAAGGCTCTGCAGAAGTATGGGGAGGTACAAGTTGTTGGAAAAAGTCTATGAAATTGTGTAGATGTCGTATGGATTTCATGTGAATGAGGAGTGTTTGTTTGTGTCTCAGTTGATTTCAATTTATAGAATATTGTGTTTGATATGTTGTGCATTCTGATATTGGGCTTCTTGATTGTGAGAGTCCTTCATTTTGACTCTCCAACCTTGGGTTTGCACATTAATCATCTATCTTGGGGTTGTTGTTTATTGATAGAAAAATAATTAGAACATGTATACTAAGGATAGGCTAGTGGTCTCTTACCGTCAGAAAACATTTCATCAATTGAATTCGTTGTTATTCCCACCAGCATTGGTGATTCATCTCCTACTTACAAACTTGCCATAGGAAATGTTATATTGTTTGCTAGAGTTGTAATTTTTGTATTATTGGATGTTAATATCATATTTATATAGGGAATTTTTTTTTAATATTTGTATATTAAATTATATAATATTTTTTATTTTGTTTTATAATTTGTTTCCTATTTCGAATCCAAATAAATCTCCATTTTATTCTATGATTTATACTTTAACTTTAACTACATGAATCCCCAAATCAGTTCTCTTCTGAGCTCCATAAAAAACTAAGCTTTTAATTGGATTACAAACTGGGTACCCCTCGCGCACAACTTAGTGTCCAAGAACCCGATTTGCATCCCCTCAAATGTTGGTAGCTCCTGGGATTATACAGTTTAATCATTGACAAAAACATTGCATAGAGTGATCTTGACAAAAATTATTAATATGCTTTGTTATGCTCCAGTCTTTGGCTTTTGACATGTGTCTGAAAATAGTTACTATTTTCCACTCTAAGGTCATGACAAAATGGACATACTGTTCATATTCTGGTAGCTTTATGTGAATCGGTTAATTTCTTTCTTTCTTTAGGTGAAGTAAATATCTTACAACTATCTTGTAATTAATTGATTTCTTAATAAAACAAATCAAGAAGATTAACCTCATCAACATATAGAATCCCCCTGTTAGCCTTTGCAAGAAGACTAGGCTCAAATGCCTTAACTCCTTATGTAAGTGCCTTCTCAATATTAAAAGTTCCACAAACCCTATCCTCAGTGGCACCCAATGGAAAATCCATCATACAAATAATTTATGATGGTGCCTACCAAAGCATAATATGACCTATTCATTATCATTAAAGAATTTAGATTACATTAAGAGAGTCCAAATTCCAATCCTTCATTTACTGTGGAAAAACATATGTGTTTGTCTTTAATGCAAGGACTGTTGCTTCCGACATCTTCTGGTTGTCAAACTAACATCATAGAAATTGATGATACATTTTAATATTTCATTTAGATATATTTGAAAATAAATTTACAATACATATACCATTGCATAATCTATTTTGTGTTGGTGGTCAATTTTTGTCATTATTATGGTAACTGCCATGTTTTCCCATGTGAGTTGATCCTGTTGTGCAATTAATGAATGTTATGGGGAAGATCATGGGAGAGGTGACTTATGGAACCTATTCATTGGCTTGTTTGCATTGATGTGTCAAAACTGTGAAATTTTCCATTATAACTTGCGTGTATGCATGTGTTCAGAGAAAACAAATTCATCACCAACATTGTTATAACATGGATGCATGTGTTAGACTTTGCTATGGTGCTCAATATAGTGGGCCTTTAAAAAAGGTCTTTGTAATGATTTTAGCATCGAGAAAAGAATTCAGAACCTAGAATATCATCATTTGCAACTCCTTAATCGGAAATGCACAAAACTTTGTTTCTCCTCGCTCATGCATTCTACTCTTACATTACATATTTTCTACGAATGGAATTAGCATTAAAATAATGCATTGGTTCAATTTAATGCTTATAGTGTCAACCACTACTACATAATCAATAACGATAGTATCTTAATTCAGTTTGCCTTCAAAGTTCTTACATCAAAGCCACTAATGTTCAACATTCACCTACATTAAAAAAATTCCACCATAGCCCTAGTGTCCATTTACCACTAGTGCAAACGCTATTACTTTTTATGCTACTCGCATTTTGCAAATACCACAAATGCATTTGGATGCCATCTTCATGTTTTGATCCTACATTTTGTTTCAGTTTAATTTTTGACCTGATTTTAACTATATCATTGCTCTTAAATTGGGCTTTCATTAGTTTTTTTGGTTCACCTCAGATTTTGATTTTAATTGAGTTCATATTCGTGGATTTCAATGACAATCTATCATTTCTAGCAATAAATCTCTAATTAAGTTCTTTGTTTTGGGGCCATTAATCACAGTCTCGTTAAATTGGGATATGAATATCCACATTTGCTAGGATGCCAAAATCTGGTTATTAACTTAGCGAAATAAATCGTGGTAAAATTACATTGAATAGAAATAATTATCAGACCCCTTTTTCTTAAGATTTAACATTGCCAATGAAGCTTTACATACCGCTCAGAATTGGCCTGCATTAGTTAAAATTCAACTGTGGTGTTAGTATCCATTTAGTGTTTTAGTTAAAGCTAATAAAAAACTTAATCAATAAGGTATTATAAAATGAAAGAACAAAAAAGGGCACTTAGAGCTTAAAATGTTTTCAGGGAAAGCCAATGACATCTATGTAATCTATAATTTTTGCATGCAATAAAAACCCACAACTTTCCTAATATTTATGTAGCAAGGAAAGATTCTACTTATTCGAGGTGTAGAATTTCAGTTTTGTTGCTACTGCATTCTGCACAAACTCCTCTAGTTGCCTCCATAAAGTGAAGTGCCCAGGTCAATGTTTGAAACACTGAAAAATTAATGCTTTCTTCCCTTTTCCTACTGCCACAAGCCTTAGCGGCAGTACTCTTCTTTGCACCACAACCCTTATTTGTTTGAAGGAAAGGGGTCCAAATTTATTTTAATCATAGCCTTGTATGATTTGATTTTAATCATAACCATAGAAAAATATGCCATGTATGCCTATAAAAGTGATAGTGCATGCACATGGTTCCAAAAAGCAACTTCACTAGAGGCCAATTTATTTTAATCATAGCCTTGTATGATTTTATTTTAATCATAACCATAGAAAAATATGCCACGTATGCCTACAAAAGTGATAGTGCATGCACATGGTTCCAAAAAGCAACTTCACTAGAGGCCAAAAGATTGCATTTACATACAAGACAAAAGGCCATCTCTACATTTCATGTACAAGGAAGGTCACTTTTTCACATGAGACAAAAAAATCTTTACATGAAGGGCCAACTTTAGCTATGAATGTTAAACAAGTGATTTTCCTTATTCTTATCAAAGTTATTGTATGCACCTAATTTTGCATTTTCTACATCGTCAAAAAAATGGTTACAAAAAGTTCCCAATGATGATTCATATCCTTTCAGAAGGTGTTCGAGTTCCTAAGCTCATTTGTAGTGTATATTTGTAGCATAAACATCTATAATTAGTTTTTCCACGCTTCCTTCCAACTTCCTATTTATTTTTCCATATGTTTCCGCCTTTAGTGTCAAAACTACCGCCCTACCTGGGCGATAGTTTTGCAATTGTCACAATGCACAGGGCGGCGGTCCTACGCATTTTTTCCAGAACTCTTCATGCGTAATTTAAAAACACGACGTTTCACTTAACTTGACTTCCAAGGTGTGTTTGTGAACCAAATTACCTAAAAATGGTCTTATTTGCATGGTACTCCTTCCCTCATCTATATTTAAATAGATTTAATTAGTTTGAACCACATCTTCACCCAATGATTTGGCACTCCAAGGCTGCCTTGTGCATAAAGGCACATCCCAACTAATTCCTATATATTCAATACTTGTATTCAAGCAAAGGTCCCGAGAATTTTGTGTATCTTACATAGTATTGCTGCAAAAATCCTGTTGTAAATTACATAGCCAGTCTCTGTTCACTTGTGATATCACTCTTCTACTTACATTGCAACCTAATTTACCTTCAAGTTGTCATTACTCAAGTGCCTTCTCCTGTTGTTGTTTCTGGATTTCCAATTCCTTGGACTCATATGGACACATAGAGAAAGAAAGGATAAACTGAGGGGACAAGCATAAATACAACTAGATTTTCCAAAGATCTTACTTATCTAGGTTGGAATTATTTGTTTTTTTTTACCTTATTTGTTCAAATTGTCAAGTTTTGAACTTATTTATTACAAATTCATATCAAATAGAGTAGTGAAATCCTTTCATTTTGATTATTCAAGCAATTGTAAATAGATCAAACCATTAGAAAACTCGTTTTCAACATTACCAAGGAAGTTGTGGGGTACAATAGCTTCTTTGAAGTTGTGATGTTTTCCTTACCTCTAAGGTAGGCTTAAGGGTTTTGATTTAATTAATTAGTTGTTTTAGATTTAGATTCACATACTTGCACAAGTAATTAGCTACATCCGATTGATTAATTGTATTAGATTTCATTTATTATATTAGAAGCATTTTTTAAAACACCAGAAAAGATTAAAAAAAATATTTTCTTTCAATTAAATTAATTTAATTCATTATTTTGTTCGTATATACTATGAAAATACCAAAAAAACATAGTTCAAATTTCTTTTGATATTTAGTTTTCTTTTACAAATCAAATCAACTCAATTTTACATGACCATCAAAGGTCCACAACAAATCGGGTTGGTCCCACAACCCAATGGACCCAAGTTGTTAACCGAAATTGATATGGGCTTATGCATACTTGTTCTAAAAACACCGATAGGTATTCTAAAAAATTAAAATACTTAACATCTTAAATATCACGGCTAATTAGGCCTACGATTTCTGGACCGCACCTGAGAGGAGATTTCCCAACCACCCTTAGGCATAGGATTTTTGCCACTCATATGACCATACAGAGACCAAAACCTCCACGAGTTCATGGTTATGATCCCCGGGTGTCCCACAACCCAATGGGCCTATTTACCAATTAGACATCGACACTGGTTTTACGTGCATTAGTCTTAGATCATCCCCACTTCCACCTAACATTATTGCACATTTTTCTATGCTGAACATAGCAACCGATCAGGCTAAGGCTTTCTGGACCAGACCAAAATACCTACCATAGACCTTGTGGTTTCACTATGCCTATCGCTTTCACTTCCATGACCTTATCTAAAAATCTGTTCAAGGCATCCGCAGGCTATTTTCTGTGTGTTCCATAACTAGTAGACAAAATATCGCTAGAGCTCGATATTGATTGAAGCCTCTGAGAAGCCATTCTATCTCGATTGATCAGGTTAGGGAGGCCCTCTTTGATTTAGACTCGTAGATCCAAATATTATGTGTTGAAGATATTAGGTATCCTCAATAGCTTGTTAATAAATTCCACAATCATCCATAGACACACACTTTTCCATTCCACATCGGTTGTCCCATTATGACCTCGGAGGTCGGGTGCAAAAGAAGGTCGTGTGTTGATTTTATGTCATACAAAATTGGAAACCTTATGTGAAGATCTATTCTCCGATTGTTTCCATTTTCTCCATCCATCTTCCTCTCTCCCATTAATTTGTGGGTATTTTTATACCCCCCGAATATGTTGGGAAATGACAGATATGGCCGACCCTTTTTGGGTCTTGAAGCTTATAACTATCAAATGGGTAGACAACTAATAGTCACCCTCATTTTCTACATGGGAAGACAACTATTGAGTGCCCATCTTCAAACTTCTCCTCCTCGGGGACCAATGTTGGTTCCTCAGTAAGGATCGAGGAGGTTGACCAAATCATGCAAACACAACCACCTGAGTACTCAAGCATAAATTTTACTGGAGAGACAGGATCATCTCCTAGAGTCTTGTTCAAACAACCCTTCAGGATATAATCATGAACAACTCCCATTTTAGATGAGGAGTATTTGGCGTGTTATGCTAGAAGCAAACAACGCTTCCAAAATATAATGAATCAACCTCTTGATAGGCCGCAAGGACATATTGATGTCTTGCTTCAAAATAACAATACTACCCTACCACCAATGAAAAATGTTGCTAATGAGGGGTGGAAAAATAACAAGAAATTCATAGTGGGATATCATATTCCTTAACAACCTACAATGGTTCAACAACGTACGTGAAAATAAAATGTCACCCCTTTCAATAGGTGATTTCATCTCCACATTAGTAGAAAAAGTCAGAGAATTGGAACTTGTTCAAAACACTCGACTTCACATACTAGACAAGGAAAAATTCCTTTCTATCCGCATAATTATGGCCAAGTGCCTACTGCATAGAATCCTCTAGTTTACACGGGCGTTCCTAGCCCCGAGGATCTCTTAACTTGGTCGGGCACCTTGGGTATGCCCCCTCCTGCTACAGACACCAGTTGGAAGTGTGTTCTCAAATGTCATGCCATCTGGAAATGCAACATTCCTTGGCTTTGTGCCTTAAAATCCGTATCAAAACAATCCACCCCTTACATGCACATGTATTCTAAATCACCACAGGGGGGCACGTATTCTTACCCAGTCCATATGGTCAACTACATGGGATGACTTATGCCCGAACAAATGTATATGCTGCACCATTTTAACAACCGATACCACCTCCACCTCCCCAACTGGGATCGCCAATGGTTGAGTCATACACAATGGGAACTTATTCTGAATATCTCAAGGATCCTCTCGATTTCTCTGTATGAAGTGTTATGCTCCCAAGACCATTGCTAGACCTTCCAAAATTCAAGGGGGAGGGTGATCCTAACATACACATCAAATCCTACGTAACTTGCATTCAAGAGTTGCTCCCATGAGATGCATAGTTGTTACGAAGATTTTCCCTAAGACATTAGAAGGTATCGTTCTCGAATGGTATTATAGGATACTGGAGGCATCGATACACTCTTTCAAGAAACTTATGTTAGAGTTTATTAAATCCTTTGACATGAATAAATTGTTGAGAACAGAATCAGAGAATTCCTTCACATAAAATAAGAGCATAATGAATCGGCTTCCCACTTTATCCAAAGGTGGCGGTAAGTCCTCTATTCTTCACCAATGCTCCTAATATGGATCAAATGGAGCTTTATGACCTATTTCTTCACTCCCTTAATATGGAAACAAAGGAAGAAGTTAAAAATTCCCACTAAGGAGCTACAAAGAGGTACTATAGGGTTCTCTCCAAATTGATCAAATAACCATAGACAGTGGTCATAAAACCTACGAAACAAATGGGAGGTTAGTCACTCCTAATCAAGGTAACTCCAGTTACTCCAATAACACAAACAATAATTAGGGACCAAAGATCCTCAACAAGAATCGTGGAGTTACAACTAAAGGTGTTACTGATCAGCCAAATAAACCCAATGTTGTTAGCATACCCAACGCAAATAATAACAATAACACAAGTGGCAATAACCAAAGAATTAAAAATTTTACAGCAATGACTAAAGTTGTGAACTTTAACCATCCCCAACAACAATACCAGCCACAACAACAAAAACAAGTGCATACCCAAGGCCCTAGTCAATACCTAGGTGGGTACCCGACCAATTTCAAAATAAAGGGCAATGGGTCCCAAATTTTAATCATAACAATCAGCAGTTAAACAACGATTGGAATTTTGGACCGCAACAAAATGCAAACCAAAGACCTTGAGATTACAATCTCAATCAGACCGTGGTTTTCATAGGGTCCATGGGCATGACTCAAGAATGTGCCGTAATTGTAACAAATTTCTACAACATTTCCGAAGACTAAATATAACTCTTTGTGGATATGTTTCTGGAAAATCCGACAACACCAATGTAAAACATGTACACAGGGTCGGTTTCCCTCAAAAAAAACCACTTAGGATCTTTAATGATCCTCTCCCCACACTACCTAAGGATGGTAAACTTGATCCCCATGGTTCAAATAAGGGTACTTTGGTGGGGGCCAATGATCATGAAGCTTCAACTTCATCAAACCTGCTAGTGGCACCTCCTTTGGATGCTCATCAACAAACAAAAATTATGGGCCTCGTAGAGTTAGAAATTGAGCCTAGGTAAATGCTACCACCAGGGCTCGAGATTATTCATCACAACCCACACCCATTTACCCATCGATATCGGATGACATTCAACAAACACTTGCAAAGCCGGTAGGGGCATATGATCTAATCAATGACTTAACAAAGACCTTTTCTCACATTTCCTTTTTTGATTTGTTGAAGAACTCCCCGCTCATAGAGCTGCTTTGTTAGAAGCATTGGGTCTTGGTCATTTGATCAATGTTACTCCCCCTAAGCACAAGTAAACCACATAGACTTTGACATCTATCCTCCTGGGAAACCGAGAGGGATGTTGGATTTGTGTTCGACATTAGCAAAATGCCAATAGATGTCAAAATTACATGTAGAGGTGACCCAACCTTGCATTTACAAGTATGGATCTACAATAACTACATTAAACACGCAATGGTTAATGATGGGGTAATAGTTAACATAGTCCCCTTCACTTTTCTCCAAAAACTAGGATATGGAGAAACAAATTATTCCTCAACACGAAATACGCTGAGGGGCTATGATAGCCTCAAGGAAACTTCAATAGGGACTATAGTATTACTGTTACCTTAGGACCCAAGACAATTCTCACTGAGTTCTATATTATAGATTGGGAAACCAACTATAATATGATTCTCGATTGTCCATGGATACATCGCATGAAGGTGATTCCCTCCACATTGTTTCAGGAAGTAAGATTCTTGCATTTAGGGAAGGTCTTCATAGCGCAGGGTGACCCAAAACCTTTCGATATACACCTAGAAAATTTGAAGAAGAGACCAAGATTCCATTTTGAGTTTGAGCTTCCAAAAAACCAACTTAACAAACCAATTGGTTCAAAACCGGAAACAAAATTGGTTCCCACAATAGAGTTAGAATTCACAAGCTTGATCGAGGGCATCCTGCGGTCAAGGATGAATTTATTGTCATAAAGACAATGTCATTAGGAACCATAGAAAATATTGTCAAGCTATTGGAGAAGGATCTACCCATTCTCCTTCTCGTTTGATTCTATGGGCATAGGACATGCCTTAGGACTCGATCTCTCTCCCGGAAGATAAATTTTGCATGGTAGAGGTAATAGAAGTAAAGGAAGAAGATATGAAGAATGATCCAACAACCATCTTCCCGAGTAACTGTTGCACTCTCCATTTTGATGGAGGAAAATTTCGTTTCGACGTTGGGGCAGGTGTGATCCTTACTTCTCCTCAGGGAAGGGTTATACCGTTTGCCTTCAAATTGAACTTTGAGTGTATAAAAAAATGAGTTGAGTATGAATCCCTTCTTCTTGGTCTCATTGTAGCTAAAAGGATGGGTGTTTGTAAAATTAAAGTGTTAGGTGATTCATAACTAGTCATAAATCAAGTGTCTGAAGTATACGAGACTAGGGCCGAACATCTACAACTCTACAAAATGACAGTGCTTAATCTAATAAAGGGTTTTGACTTCATATCAATTTAATTGGTTCCATGAGAACAAAACATTCTCCCGGATTCTATAGCAACTTCTACTTCTCGCTTCACCCCAAACAATGAGTTGGAAGATACAAGCTTCATGGTTTCGGTTCGTGTTGAACCTTTGGTTCACAAAATACCAGCAATTCCAATGTTGACATATGTAGAAGCTGAGAATGAGCCTACCACCCCAAACCATGTTGAAAATGATAAAGAAACTCTTGGGTATTTGAACACTTACGTAGAATTACATCTCACTCACCATGAGATTGACCTTTCTCTTATCCCACACTCTTCTTCCTACTTTGGAAATCCCATGATAGAGTCTTCCCCTAAGGAAGGTCTTGAAATTTATGAGGTAGGAGAAGAGGGGGACTTTGAACTACCTCCACCCCACTTGAGTTTGAGGAGGGTAACACCTCCTTGATTGAAGGGATGATTGATATAAATATTGGGATGGAGGAAGAACCAAAAATTTTGAAGCTAGGATCTTCTCTAACAGAAGAGGAGATAAAAATACACACACAAATCCTTAAAGAACACTCGAAGCCTTCGTGTTTAATTACACGGAGATGATAGGAATTTCTCTTGATGTTGCAGTCCATAATCTCGTCAGCAAGGTGGATGCTAAACCGATTAAGCAAAAGTCAAGGCCTATGAAGCCAAAGGTGGCTCTCATGGTAAAAGAGGAAGTGATGAAACTCTTACAAGTAGGGTTCATCAAACCGGTTGACTACTCATAGTGGGTATCCAACATCGTCCTCGTTCTCAAAAAGAACAGAAAGATCCGCATCTGTATTGACTTTCAAGACATTAACAAAGATTTTCCCAAGGATGATTTTGCCCTGCCCTCCATTGATGTTATTTTTGATGCAACAACTGGTTATGATTTGTTATCTCTCATGGACGAGTTTTATGGATACAACCAAATTAGGATTTCTGAGGAGGATCAGACCAAGAAACCTTTCATCAATCCTTGGGGAACCTATTATTACACAATCATTCCATTTGGGATAAAGAACACTAGTGCAACTTACCAACGTTCCATGACGTATATTTTCCATAATATTATTCATAAGATTATAGAGTCTTACGTTGATGACCTTCTAGCTAAGGCTAGAAAACATTGTGATCACCCCGAGGTGCTTCGCATCATCCTCTCTCGGCTAATCAAATACGAAATCACGCTAAATCTAGAGAAATGTGTATTTGGTGTAACATGAGGATAATTGCTCGAGTACATCATCTCTTCACGATGGATTGATGTGGGTCCAACAAAAATCCAAGTTGTACTGGAAATGACCCCACCATCGAACGAATCTAGCATAAGGTCTTTTCTTGGGAAACTTGGTGCAATCCAAAGGTTTATACCCGATTTAACCTTTGTTATTCACCCTATAAATAATATTTTGAAAAAGGATTGTTGTAATACATGGATGGATGAATGTCATGAAGCATTTGAATTTGTAAAACGATTCTTACTTTCTCCTCCTACACTCATGCCTCCTAAGTCAGACCGGCCCCTCATTCTATATTCAAGGGCCACATATGTCTTGTTATCCTGCATGTTAGCTCAAGAAGACAATGATAAGCATGAGTGTGTAGTCTATTTTATAAGTCAAACACTACTTGAATACAAGACACGCTACACTCAGGGTAGAAAAGGAATGCCTAGCTATAGTGTTTGCAACAAAACAATTGAGACATTATATGCTAAACCAGGAAACAAGAGTGATTGTCAAAACCGATCATTTGCGGACTTTTCTAATTCAAGGTTCACTATCTAAAAAGGTCAAACACTTTATAATGCTAATGGGTGAATTCGAGTTGACCTTTGTCAATCAAAAGTCCGTAAAAGGACAAATTATTGCGGATTGGTTAGTTGATAACCCATTAAATGGAGGTGACTTGGTCGATTTAGACTTTCTGATGAATGTATATACTATGTGGAAACCAAGCCCCCTATCACTACATGCCCTTGGTACACTGACATAATCAACCTCATTGTAGACAAGGCATACCCCGAAGGGGCTACATCTCAACAAAGGAGACGGCTATGTGTCATAGCCGCTAAACATGTGATTCTAGAATAGGTGATCTATCGCAAATCCTTTGATGGAATGCTACTTAGATGCATTGATGAAGAAGAATCAAAAATTATTTATGAGTGCCACAACAGAGTGTGTGGAGGCCACTTTAGAGGCCATGCTACCACTCATAAAATACATCGGATGGGCTATTTTTGGCCCACGTTAGAGCATGATGTAGTTGAATATGTACGCAAGTGCCATAAATGTTAGGAATTCTCTCACGAGATTCATATACTCGCATAGGCTCTACAACCGATCACAACACCATGGCCCTTTTCCACATGGGGTCTAGACTTGATAGGGAAGTTTTCTCCCTCATCGATGGATGGCCACAATTTTATAATCATGGCCACAGAGTATTTCACAAAATGGGTAGAGGCCATGCCTCTTACCACCATACCGGGTTCCGTTATTGCAAAGTTTATCTTGAACCAGATCATTTGTAGGTATGGTGTCCCGCAGGTCATTATCTCTGATAATGGCATGTCTTTCAAGAACAAGGAAGTATACAAATTATGTGAGAAATTCAAGATAAATCATCACACGAATTCCCTATATTATCCTCAAGCCAATGGATAGGATAAGGCCACGAACAAGACATTAAAGTCCATTCTCCTCAAAACCGTCAAGGAGAATAAAAGAGATTGGCACCTAAAGTTGTTTCCAGCTTTATGGGCTTATCGTACATCGATCAGAATACCAATGAGGGAAATTCTGTTTTCTTTAGTATTTGGCTCAGAAGCGGTTTTACCGCTCGAAGTCGAGTTGCCTAGTCTCTGTATTTATTTACAAGGAATTTTAGGCTAAGAAGAATACCGAGTAGTACGACTCTCGGATTTAGAGAGTCTTGATGAAGCTCGACTCTATGGTGAAGAGTGAGATAGAGCATATGCTTGACCGAATGGCTCACCAATACAATAAATGAGTCCATGAACATGAAATTTGTGAAGGAGACTTGGTATTAAGGCTCGATAGTTTGTTAGACAAGAAAACTGGTGAAGGCAGAAAATTTAGACCCAAGTGATTAGGCCCATACTGATTTGTAGAGGATTACAAAAATGGGACATATCATTTTTGTACTCTAGAGGGTGAAGGATTTGGTGAATCTATCAATTATCTTCATTTGAAGAGATACTACGCATAGCCCACCAACATTCTCATTTGTTTCCCATTGCATTTGCATTGCATTACCATTTATAAACTCATTATGTAAAAATTGTAGTTAAGAAACTTATTTTCAAGTAACTCTCAAAAACTTCTTCAAAACATTGGCAATCTTTCAAATCATGACTCTTCAAACACTCGCAATACTATCATCAATACTTCTTATCATTTCATCAGTTCGACAAGTTGAGATAGAGTTTTGACCTTAATCCTACCAAGGCATGCATACTTGGTTTTCTTCTTATTTTTCTTCTAGCTTAGAGTATTTTCCTATAGTCTCATCTAAAAGCTCCTTGGTGTCACATATATCCCATACACATCTCTTATGAAACAAAGCACTCTAAACATTTTTCCTAGATCTGTTTGTTCACCTATCTTAACCTTCGGTGTGGAGCCCTCGCATTCTACTGGTTGCGTGGGGTTGAGGCTAGGGAAAACTATCCCTCCCAAAAGAACATCTAAAAAATAAACAATTATATGTGTCAAGTCAAAATCAAATACAAAAATTCATTTACACACTTCCTTGCCCTACCAATCCTCGGTGATAAACCGACGCTTCTTACTAGTGGTGTGAGGTTGGGAAAGGAGGGGAGTGCCCTTACTCTCCTATGAATTATCCTTGGTGATGAGCCCATGCTTCCTACTTGTAGCATGGGGAAAGGTGTAGGGGTCTCTGCAAATAAATCAATAAATTAAAAGTAGTTCATTCAATAAAAGGTGCTTTGAAATCATAAATCCTAAGCAAAGTGAATTAGATGTCTAAAGTTTCAAGAGAGTTTTAAGCCTTAAACTAGGTTTTTTCAGTCAAGTGGCCATTTATGGATCTAAGTCTAGATAAAATGGAAATCAATTACACTTTGAAATATGTAGAAAACTTATGTAGAGCTAGGGTGTAGGTTCTCAATTAGGTTTTTGTCAAAACCTTGTCTTACTCTCATCATGCTCATTCAACAAATTCATATAACTTGCATCTCTTCTAATCTCAATGTTGAGCCCTCGCATCTAACCAGTTGTGTGGATCTAGAAGTAGAGTGAGTTAATTTTATTATCATACCATCATTCGTCACATATTTCCAATATCAAATGAAGTACCAAAGTTTACTTGAAAAGCTAAAGTTTAAACATTACAATGTGTCTGCATAATCATATATCAACATTTCAAAAACAACAAAAATAAATCATTCTGTTAGCATTCATATCCATTGCATACATTCTGAAAAGCATACAAAAGTGGAAATTCTAAACATCTAGAGTACACATGTGAATCAAACCATAAATGAAAGTCAACTCTATGCAAGGAATAGCCAAACCAAAAAGAGGTATCTGTATATATATCATAATAAGTCAAGTTTGTATAATGCCATCACACACTAGGCGTGGTCAAAACACTCACAATGAGCCCAAAATATACAAAAACAAAAAATCGTATACAATCCCTGCAAAATGGAAACTAAGAAATAAAAGTCCCAATGACCTATCAATCCTAGTGGGATCCCTAAGATGGTGCACGACTGCATCCAGGATTCTTCTTGCGGCTACGACATCAAGAATACACTGAATGGTGGGAATGCTCGTGATGATGACCACTGGCTATGGTCTCACAATAAGAGTGGCTCGCCTCATTAATCTCTCATCTGTCTCGTGTGTGGCAACTTGAGTGTAGAGAGAAGTCATGATCTCCATAGTCCTCCATATAGGTGCAAACACGTCGCCGTGTCTTCCACTGATAATCGTTGCTTAGTGTCCTCACCAAACCGGTTCGTATCTTCCTTAAAGGGATCAACAATGTGTCCACACACACTTGAAAAATAAGATCTCACCATCCCCGAGCAAATCGCTGCAAATGAAGAAATAATGGTGAGTTAGAAAATTACAAAAATAAAAAGAGATATCAACTAACATTTCCAGCTTACAAAGTCAAGAGAAGAGTATCAACATACTCGGATCTCCAAGAATCCATGTAGGGTCAGTGGCTACTGCTGATGACTGTTAGGCCTCTCCAAGTCCAGAGAAAATACCTTGTCCCATCACGGACTCATCATCTCCCTCTCCATCATGAGGAAGTGGTCCCTTAGAGATAAGTGTCTCCATCTCTGCGTGTGCCTCCTCTCTCTCTGCCTCAGATATCTCTAGGGTTTCATGCCACTCTGGGTCAATGTCCTCCTCCTCCATTTGGGTTGCCTCACCAGTCCCACCACCCATCCCCTCATCTCTGGACTCATCCCCAGTCTCACCTCCACCTCCTTATCTCCCGAATCCTCTCCAATCTCATCACCTAAATACTCCTTAGAGTTAGAGTCAATATCAATAGGCACCTCCTCCTCCTCCCACCATGGGTAGGACCAACCTCAATTTGTAATAGAGGTACAAGAGCGATGGCATATTTCCTTCGGGCATGAACAACACACCTAATCGCGATCGAAACCCCAAGTAACTACTATCCAACTGGGGTCACCCCTAGAGCATGTCGAGCCTCCTTAACACTCATATAAATGAGTGCCATAGAGGAAGCATGTTAATATACGAGACGCTGAATAGATAAGGGAATTAACCAAATGAATGAGTCTCCACCTTCCTCGTCATGTTAACTAACAAGACAATAGTGGTACAAGTGACCACTATGGTCCCATCCTCGTCCCAATAATCCTACCATGCCCCTGGTATAGAGTGGCCACCATGTCCGATGTGGTCAAGGAAGCCACTATCTAATGTGGCGCTCTAAGAACTAACATCGCCATCCATCTAGTAGCCCCCCGAGAGCCCTTGGGTCCTCGTATTGACAATCCCTCCCAAGAATATGGTACACATCCTCTGTGGATGATATCCCACTCACCCTCGACACCTGAGACTGGAAAGTGTTCCGGTCTACATCCCGATAAGAAAAAAGTCACATAATATATGACTAGCATGAGTGACATGGGGCACCCGTGTAATCTGCCATATGCCAACTCTTTGTAGAGTGTCAGTTTAGTCTTGAGTCAACTGATCTAAAATCTCTTGGATCCAGTCACACTCCCTCTTACGACTCTAATAGATGTACTCTTCCTTATTTTGCATCCAAAACATAGAAAAATAACAAGTTAGTGACATGTTCCAATAGAAAAGATCATCAAAAATATGACAAAACACTAAAAATTCAAAAAAAATGGCCTTAAGTAAGTGTTTTTACATTATGTTACAAACCTTCGACTCCGCTCGCTCTATGCAGGGTGGCAGTTTTGTGATCGCCTCCTTGTCAAGGCGGTGGTTTTCCCACTGCCACCTTGCCAAGGAGGCGACCCGTAACCACCACCTTGCTTAGGGTAGCGGTTCTACACAGAATCACCACACGAGTTTATTGCCCTAAAAAATGCTCAAAAACGCAAAAAAACATCATTTTGAATAAAACAAACAACTACCCTATGCCCCCTCTAAAACTATTTTAGCACAAGAAAATTTGAAAATAACCCCTCCTACACAAAGATTTTCAACTTTTAACATTTTGGGTTTCAAAATAAACAAGTGATAAAACTAGCATTAGACCGTGCGGGTCAATCTCCCAATCGTGGAGGCATGATCAATATCTCGCAACTAATGTTTTGACTATCCTCTTGTCAAAACAATCATCATGGGTCCAGAGATCTAAAAATCACCAAGTTAATATGCACGAATGAATTGAAAAATGAGTTTTCCTGTATATATATATATATTATATATGTTGCTTTAACTTCGTTTTGAGTGCATGGTTCACAGGACAGGAGCATCGGCGCAGGTACATTTCTTTATCCCCATGCAAATGGTAAGTCCTCTTGTTGTTATTAGTTTAGCATTTATTTTTTGATATTTTATCTATCTACACTTGAGTTTTCTTCTCATTTTATAGGTAGTGAGCGTTCGGATGGTGACATTTCGACACACATGCATGTTAGGTATAGATTTTAGCTCCCATTTCGAGAACTCCATACTCGGACTCTATGGTTTATGCCTCTTCATGGCTAATATGCTTCTCTAAGGGGGCAATATGTACGTACCCAATTTTGCATGTGCTACATTATCATAAAATGGTTATAAAAAGTCCCCAATGATGATTCATATCCTTTCAGAAGGTGTTCAAGTTCCTAAGTTCATTTTCAGTGTATATTTGTAGCCTAGAAATCTGTACTTAGCCTTTCCATGCTTCCTTCCAGCTTCCCGCTTCTTTCTCCCTATGCTTTGGCCTTTAGTGTCAAAACCGCCACCCTACCTGGGTGGCAATTTTGTAACCGCCGCCTAGGTAGGGTGGTGGTTTTGTGACCGCCACCAAGAGCAGGTGACAATGCAAGTGATCGTCACCATGCACAGGGTGGCAAATCCTACACATTTTTTCTAGAACTCTTCATGCATGATTTAAACATGCGACATTTCACTTAACTTGACTTCCAAGGTGTGTTTGTGAGCCAAATTGCTTAAAATAGTGTTGTTTGCAAGGTATTCCTTCCCTCTTGAATTTTTAAATAGATTTAATTAGATTTAACTACCTCTTCACCCAATGATTTGGCACTCCAAGGTCAGTATTTTACATGAAGGCACATCCCAGCTAATTCCTATATATTCAATGCTTGTATTCAAGAAAATGGTGTGAGAATTTTGTGTATCTTACATAGTATTGCTACAACAATCTTGCTAGAAATTGCATAGCCAAGCTCTGTTCACTTGTGTTATCTCTCTTCTACTTGCATTGCAACTAGATTTTCCTTCAAGCTTCCATTGCACAAGTGCTTCTCTTGCTCGCTTTGCCTCTACATTCCCAATTCCTTGGACTCATATGGACACACAGAGAAAGAAATGATAAACTGAGGGGAAAATCATAGATACAACCAGATTTTCCAAAGCTCTTGCTTATCCAAGTTGGAATTATTTGTTTGTTTTGCTTCATTTATTCAAATTGTCAAATTTTGAATTTATTCGGTACAAATCCATATCAAATAGAGTAGTGAAATCCTTTCATTTCGATTATTTAAGCAATTGTAAATAAATCAAGCCATTAGAAATATCATTTTCAACATTATCAAGGAAGTTGTGGGGAACAATAGCTTCTTTAAAGCTGTGATTTGTTCCTTACCTCTTGAGGTAGGGTTGAGGGTTTTGATTGAATTAATTAGTTATTTAGATTTAGATTCACATACTTGCACAAGTAATTAGCTACATCTAGTTGATTACTTGTATTAGATTTCATTTATTAGATTAGAAGCATTGTTTAAAATACCATAAAATATAAAAATATTTGCTTTCATTAGATTAGTTTAATTGATTATTTTGTTCAGATATACTGTGAAAATACTAAGAAAACATAGTTCATATTTCTTTTGATAGTTAGTTTTCTTTGAAAAAATCAAATCAACTCCATTTTACATGACCATCAAAGGTCCATAACAAGAGAAAACTATCAGTCACGATCCATTGGTCCCACAACCTAACAGACCCAAGTTTTTGACTGACATTGATCTTGGCTTACACATACTTGTTCTAAAAACACTTGATAGGTATTATGAGAAAATTGAACAACTTAATGTCTTAAATATCACGGCCAATCAGGCCTATGATTTCTTGACCGCACCTGAGAGGATATTGCCTAACCACCCTTGCGCATAGGCTCTTTACCACTCGTATGACCATACAGAGACCACGACCTCCACGTGTTCATGGTTGTGATCCCCAGTGCCACAACCCAACGGGCCTATTGACCAATTATACATCGACACTGGTTTACGTGCATTAGTCTTTAGATCATCCCCACTTCCATATGAGATTATTGCACAATTTTTTATGTTGAACATAACATTCGATCAAAGCTAAGGATTTCTTAGCTAGACCGAAAACCTATCATGACCTTGTGGCTTCACTAAGCATCTCACTTTCAATTTCATGACCTTGTCTGTAAATCCATTTGAGGCATCTGCAAGCTATTTTCTCGTGTGTTCCATAACCAGTAGATAGAATCTCACCAGAGCTCGATATTAACTGGAGCCTCTAAGAATCCATTCTATCCAACCGATCCATTAGATCACTTTAGGTTAGGAGGCCCTCTTTTCTTTAGACTTGCAGATCTCGATATTGCGTGTTGAAGATATTAGGTTGCCTCAATAGCTTGTTGATAACTTCCAAAATCATCCACACACACACATTTCCATTCCACACCGGCTTTCCTGGCATGACCTCGGAGGTTGGGTGCAAAAGAAGGTCACGTGTTTATTTTATTTTGTACAGCTTACCTTAACTTCAACAAAGCATCCGTATACTTTCCAAAGAAAGTATTTTGAACTAGTCAACTCCAGGTTTGACCGAGGGGGAAGGAGAGATGGAAGGATATTATTAGCCTTTTTCTTATTTTAAAAAATGCACTTTTGTGAAGAGTTAAGAACACATGAGGAGCAATTATTGAGGATGCATGTTCTATTTTTGGCATCTTGGGAACTGGGTTTTTGTATTTATACTTGCGGGTGCAAGTGTATTAGGGGCTTAATTTTTTAGAAAACTTATGCTGCAAAATTTTTGTATCTATCCACCTTATGAATGAATAAAACATTGTTTCCTCCCATTGCAAGCTTATTGATAGTTGTGTTACAATAGATTAAAATCATGTTTATGTAGATTACATTATTCCTTTGTATGCTAATGATTTTGCAACACCTTCATTAAACAATTTTGAATGTTTTGCAAGTCACATGAGTGCGTATAAATGCCTTTGTGATTCTAAATCAGTCGGACCAACAATTACAATGATATTAAACAGTCCTTTTACTAGTCAATAAGTGTTTTTTAGTATGATTTTAAGTCCCACATAGAATTTAGTGCATCACCTTTTTTCAAGCTTTCTATTTTTACAGCTTTTCCTAACCTTGAACCTAGTCAGATTTAGCAATTTTAGGTGATTCATCAAGGGAACCAGGCCTCTTTGGAGGTTATCCTCGACCCAAGGCACTCACAACTTGGAGGAGATCCCATTGTCAGACCGGCCGAAGTAAATCGATAGCCCATCCAACACATAGGTGTACTTCATACCGATAACATGCACAATAGAGGCACAAAGAAGATTCAAGAAGGAGGCAACCTAATTTAAATAAAAATGAGGGAATATAATAGTTTGATCACTTTGATAATACTAAAAGTATATTAAAAAAACTTTCTAAGTTGGGATTGTAAAAATGAAAAAATATGATTAGATGTTGGGCATACTTGATCAAAATAAAATCATTAAGGAGATAATGAGAAATCTCAATTTAGAAATGTGCTCTTGATAGTTTCACACATTGTGCTCTCAATTTAGAAATGTCTTTAGATTTTCCACATCATCCAAGATCTCATAGACTCCAATGCACTTGAATGGGATGATCCTATTGACTATTGATCATGCTTTGTTTCCTCATCTTAACACTAAAATGTATAAGTTTAAAAACATAGCTCATGTGATACCAATTAATTCATAGAAAGAATTTTGTTAAATATATAAGCAAAAGTGAAAAATAAAAATAGAGAAATTATTCCATTTAGAAGATATCAATATATAATATTATAGGTCCTTCTATATAATACCAAGTGGCTTAACTCATTGTTCAATGACTTGTAAATGTTTTTCATGATCTTTTATATCTAGTCTCCATTTTTTACGTCCACATGCATTCTTCACCTGATGCAATTGTAACCCGGTAGCAACTATGTGATGGGTGTAATGATATACCTTGTTGTCTGGTTCATAATAAAAAAGTGAATCCCACTTTGGAGGACTTTCACTTTCCATAAATATGTTCCTTGCACTATAACCAAGCCAATATAAAATATTGTCTCCTCACTTGTTATTTCACTTGTTAGCTTTTTCTCTCTCTCTGCAGTGCAATGTAACAAGTAAAACTCCACTTTCTCAAGATTACCTTCTTTTGCAATGATTTCAAATACATCACCTACAACAAAATCATTATACAAATAAGTTTTTTATTAAAATTAAATGAAAAATATTAACTCGATCTATATACTATAAATTATATATATTAATTCAATGATAAAAGAAAATCCTTTTAAACAAAAATACTTTATTTAACAATTCCATATATGTGGTCATAATCAGGTGAAATCAAGGGCACATATTCAAAACTATCATCATGATTTGATCCATATGAGTCATCCACGACTAAAGGAACTTGTTTCCACTCACCTACATACCCACATTTTTTACTATTGCGCTCTATATATGATTTTTCATGCATTCATAATAAAAACAAGAAAACTTTCTTGTACAAATTGTCATGTTATTACTGTCCACAGTCATCTTAGAGTGCAAAGACCTAGAATTATGAATCCTTTCACATCCATGTTTTTTCCTTCGATCAATACCTGATTAATCATATAAAATCAATAAAGTTTAAAAACATCAAAATTAAGAAACATAAATGTACATGTACATAATTTTATGTGTAAATTGTAATCAATTTCACATCAATATACATATGTTTTAAGTACACGTACCTGTTATCTCCCAAAACACTTTGTGTGGGAGCATGTTACTCTGATGTGAGGTTAAATTCTAAACTACAAAATGTTACGTACACCATTCAAAAATAGCATGAGGATCAATCAATCGATCTCCCTCATAATCAAAGCTTTGTTTCTTTAGATCATGTTTGATGCATGCACCGCACCAACGTGTTGATTTCCCTTCCCATGACCACTCTAAAAAAACTCCATAAATGAGACATTTTGATATAACGTTGATAATGATTAAGTGAAAAGAAATGGCGAGAGGATTTGAATTGTGATGCACAACCATATGACCAAACAAAATGTTGATCAATTTGTACTCCTCACTGATTAAGATATTGGAAAAAATTCAAAAGAACTTGTACAAAGTGGGTTTCATGTTCCTTGTCATCACTTATATATAAGTGATACTCCTTAATCACTCGCTTCACATATGTAATTTCAACCCCATCCAAATCCAATTGTGCATGCCTATAAAATACATGAACCATGATGGTAACCTGATCAATATGATAATATTGTGTTTGAATATCTTTTTGATGAGAAAATGAGTAATTCTTGGCAAAATAAACCACATACAATATGGAACCAATAGGGAATGTGTCTTTATTGGTCTTAAATTACATAGCCTACCACTTTGCATAGTGAGAATATTTGATGTACGGACTAATCAAACTTCGAAACTATGCATGAATGTTACAATGGGGATTTCCTCTTATACAAATTCCAACCTGGTTGCATTCTTTCCAAGTCATGTTGAATATTTAATGTATTTGAACATACAAAATCAATACATAATCAACAACTTGTTATATTCATTTGCAATAAATATGAAAATAAAAATAAAATATGTACATCCAAATTTAAAATTAATTAAATTTATAATAATCAACTCTTACGAGTCACCATTTGAACTATGCCCAAGTCTTTAGTTGTTTATTGAAATAATTTTTAGTCCCCACACTTGTCACAAACACCTTTGATGCAAGCCAAAGGACCTTCCACATTATCATTGGATATTGTGCAAATAATAGAAGCTATGAATTCACTCACATGTCAAGGGGGCATTTTATGGACCATTTGATGTTTCTCATAACTTTCTATACACCTAAAAAAACATATAATTTGATTACATAAATTAAATCATATCTCATAAAACAAAATAATCAAATTTCTAATAAACCTATAAATGAAAGCACACCTTAAGATATGTTATATCTTTTTATGTACCTAATAGTTATAATAAAACTTGACATGGTAGCTCGACAACAACATGTTTCAAGGAATTTATCTTCTCACACATACCAAGGCTTCAAAATGTCAAACATTTGTTGTCCGATCTTAACATGTAGATGTTGTTCTTTAAGCCTGATGTACATCTCATGTTGAGGTATTTCGAACCAATGATTTATTTTTTCTACATAGTCATTGTGAGATATCATATGTTTCAAAACATCCCTCGCATTTGTAGAAGTATGAGTCCTCTCAATCCAAAAGTTAGAAACTATCTTTGCAATACTATCCTCAATTTTATCAGAACATGGATTTCTACACATTAGTGCCCAATTTTCTTCCACAGTAAAATCATCCAATATCTTCCTCATCTTTGCATACCTCATGATAGTCTTTCTATAAACACCCAAGACCTAAGAAGTAATGCTAACATGACGATTATTTGTTATATCTTCACTTATAATTGAGGTT
Organism: Taxus wallichiana var. yunnanensis; assembly: GCA_018340775.1. Taxonomy (NCBI): domain Eukaryota; kingdom Viridiplantae; phylum Streptophyta; class Pinopsida; order Cupressales; family Taxaceae; genus Taxus; species Taxus wallichiana. The sequence continues at coordinate 138,548,269 of CM031241.1, forward strand.
AATATTGCTTTACGAGAAATACTTTTATCAGTAGACCTAGTTTTTGTACCCAATGAACTTATTCCTTTAGACACATTCACAAAAATTCTTGTTCCAAAATTTGTGAATTTTCCTATCCAAAATAGACAACCAAAAATATAATGTTTCCTTCATATTAACATGATTTAATAATGTAACCAACAAATGTGCTCTAACAACTGTAGTCAAATTAGCAAATTCACCATATAATCTCTCAACATATTTTGTTGTTTTCTTTCTTGATAGTGGTTCTTGTTGGGAAAATTATTTTAATTTGTTGAAATCCATCTTCACCAAGTGTTTGACATTTTTCTTGGGAATTAATTTCATAACTTTTGTTATCAAATCAGCATATGATTTAGGAGAGGGGAGGCCTTCCTATTGCACATCATTTGTGTCCATAAACACAATGTAAAAAAATTAACATACATGATTACACCATTCATGAATGATTTAAAATATATATAGAGATTGTTTTGGAACATTGATTAATTTTATTTTTAGTAGATTCTTATTGTCACATGCATATATCCTTTAGCTATTTTATTGGAATGTGGATCATCTAATAGATGTAGATTTTATTAGAATGTAGATCTAATAGATATAGATATTTTCTCACCATAGATCTTATCATATTATATCAGTCTCACATATTTTTACCATTTGGTGCATAGTTCTTACAAGAATATGAAGCTAGAAAACATGACTTTTTCCTATTCTTACAAGGATATGAAGATAGAAAATTTAAGCATAAGCACTCAAAATGGGTTAGTTTGTAAATTTATGAGTAGTCTAATCTACTCTCTAATTTTTTAATGATGAAAATATTTATGAATAAAATATTTTCATGCTTGAGAAATAAATGAAAAATGCACTCATAAAGTTAGAATTATCTTTGAGATATGGGATAGTGTATATTTATTATATAAATTGTGCAGTGATTTCTAAAGTGCTAAGATGGGTATTTGTAGTGATCTAGTACATATGACAAATATTTTAGTACTACTAAGTACATATGAAAAATATTTTGGTACTACACAAAGGTGTAGGACCAAAAATCCTATATGCCTAAGAAATGGTGTGAGGTCTTACTAAAATCCTAAAAATGTAAAGTAAAGGTCAATCCTAAGAGTAAAGGTACTACTAGATTCCTACATCTGATAAAAAATAGATAAAAACATTACACAATCTTTGAGGAGATACAATGAGAACATTCTAGAGTTGATTTGATTAGGTCAACCTATGAAAATAGATAGTTTATAAATACTCCAATTTTAATGAATTCCCAAAAGCACCACCAAACTGATTATGAATTACCTCACTCAATTTTAAAACATGTTCCTATAGATTTAATCAGCTACCTACTTATAATATTTATCTCTCAACTAGATATGCTACCCATGTGACATATTTTGAAGCCTCCTATATTAAATGTGAATTTGAACTCTTACACTCTTGAATATCATACACATGTGTCATGTATACAAGAATGTGAACCAATCTTCCAACTAAATACCTATGTGTTCAATCAAATGACCTCTAATGTATTTTGGGTTTCAAGCATAGATGTTCACCATCAATATGAACCTTTGGTGATAACATGAACTTGTAGTAATGAATAATGTGATACTCACATGAAAAAAAATCGTGACATATTATTTTTAATTGTATTTTGGGTTTTAATTGTATATTTTTAAGTGTTTAGTTATCAAAGCTTGAAAAAAAATATTACACAAATGAAATATTAGGAGTGCAAAAAAAATTAGGATGGTATAAAGAACGAGGATACACGTGTGTGCATGTTTCATATATATGCAAAGATGAATTTAAAGCTCTACAAGATTACGATAATATGAACATGAGATATGTGAATTAAAATTCATAATGAAGAAAATAATAGGGTTTATGTTCACATTTATCGCACCTTTGTTAGAGGTCAACTCGAAACTTTGGTTTCTCATATTGAAGGGGCTAGAATGAGTGGTATAACTAAGGAAAAGGGGGGATGAACTATTGTTGTGTTTTTTTAGAATTTCTATCTTCCTCCTATCATGTATTTCAATGAATCATCTCCATCATGATCATGCATCAACCCCTCAGGGACCAATACAAGACCTTGACACAGAAGGGAAACACAAGAGAGTTGAAGATGGACATCCCAAAGCGAACAAAGGGACAATCCATTTTAGAAAATTGAAGTAGGTTTATGCTTTCTTTCACTTTAGTTTTAGATTTAATCAAGGTACATTTGATTCTTTACTTTATGATTAAGTGAAATTACTTATTGTTTTGAGTTGCAAAAGTTCATTTAACATTATGTTAATGAAAAGGAAATGGAAAAGAAATATTTACAACTCATCACAATAATTTATTTTCATTTATTTCACAAATTACAAGTACATTGGTCCCACACAAGCCATGGGAAATAACTCTAAGATACAGTACAAAGAAAAGAAAGTGCATGTATATGAAACTATTAACAAAATAGAAGGGAGAAAATCCATCATTTCCTAGTTTTTGATGGATTTTCCCGCAGCTCCTCAGCTTCAACTTTCTCGTTCTCGTCCTCTCTTTCCATCCTCAGAAGGTACCTAGAAGAAGAATGAAAAAATGTTAGAGCTCTAGATTTCTACGTCTAATTACATTAAGAGCTTCAATAAATGTACTTTCTTTACTTTATGTACATGACATGAAATACAAAGTATAAAAAATGAAATATAAAGTACATAAGGAAATATAAGAGCATAACATCATAATTCAGAATCATATCACAAGAAAAAAACAACAAGATGATGAAAAGAAAGGCCTATGGTCTTCACTTTTTCTAATTGGTTCTCTTAATGTGAAGGTACAACTTTCAAAGACCCTTTCAAATTTCAATAATCATTTTGAACTAAAAATACAAGTTGATAATGGATTTCAGAAGAGTATAGGTATCAATTTTCAAATATGAAGTACAAATTTGAGAGGTTACAATGTTGAAAGGTTTCATTTCTTTAGCAATAATCAAATAGGTTGCTAGGAATTACTTAAATTTTCATTGCCAAAATGGAATGAAGCATTAAGTACAGAATTCAAAATTTAAACATATTACATCAACATAATGGAACTTCCAACATCAACCTATGTCATCAAAGGAATGAAAGCTATAGAGTTTGGATCAAAAGGATAATGCCACAGATTGTGCTTACAAAATTAAAGATAAATCATAGCCCAACTTAAAATGCCAAAATACAAAGTTTTAGGAAAAACAATTGTAGCTTCATAGAGAACAAGACAACTCATCAATGCAAGAACATCAAGGATTAATGAGAAATATGATGTATACAATTATAAAGTTGTTCTTCTTTCATAACTTACACTATACACTATTTAAGCATTTTTAAGGTTTGTTGTTTGAAGCATGAGAAATCAAAGGTGGATGTAATTGTCTTTGACATTCACATGTGAACAAAAATTTTATCATAAGAAAATGCCATTAGTACCATTTAGAAACAAATCAACAGTCAGAACGAGTCATTCACCTAGAAAATGATGCCAAAAGTAGAAGCAGAACAATAAAATATTAGCCATTCAATGGAGGCAACGAGCTAACATTAAACCCAACTATGAGGAAAATTTCAAGAATCAGATTTAAAAGTTACCAAACTCCAACTAAATCCACAGTGAGCTATTTCACAATACAACCGAGCCATAAAAGGAGGCATCTTAGAAAATGACGAGAAAGCATGACAAAACCCCAAAAATATAGCTCGACATGTAAAGCCACAAGGAAAATTGAACTCCAACAATAGTAGATAAAGCCCCCCAACTTGGTCAAAGTAAATCATGATAGCCATGGTAGATTGATTAATAAAAGAAACACCAATCTCAACTCAAAAAATAGAGCTCTCTGGTAAAAATTTGTAAATGCAAACCGAGGATGATTGAAAGCAGGGAATATCCATACATCTCATGGAAAAAGAAGTAATTACAAACAACAAAATTTTAGGAGAAATAAGAGTTTTAGCGTAGATGGAAGCAAGAGGGGAGTAGTAATGGTGGCATAACTTGCCTATGGAGGCAACACAAATGGAAAATAATGCACTGAGCTGCAGCTACACAAGGTAAATCTAAGCCAATAAAATGTGAATACCCAGAGTAATGAACGCAAGCTACGATCAATACAAAAAAAGGGCTCCAAATACTCAAAATGGCTCATCTTAGAGCTTTAATGGGACAATTATGGCTCAACTAGAAAATCAAAATATAGAACCCTCTATGGTCGTGGAAATTAAAACCCAACTCACTTTTATTTCTACGCAAGATATATTTACAATATGTTAAAATCAATAGAGAAAGGAGGGATTTTACCTAGGAAATGGTGGTAGTGTATACAAAATCAATATCCACAGAAGCACAAAGGTGGCCATGATATAGTAAACAAATTTTTTTGAGAAGAATAGAACTTAAAACCCACATAAGCAAGCTCCACAGAAGCATGAAGGTGGCCATAGTTTTCCATAATCTTCCACTGAGTTTCACAAAAATAAAAAAGCAAAATGAAGTACACCTAGGGTTATAACCGTAGCTCCATGAGTTAACTCGAGCAATGGTTAACCAAAGTTGGAAATGAGTTAGTTTTGACCCCTAGAAAGTGTCCACGTGAAAAGGGAGGGGAATGTTTTTATTGACCATGTTTTAAATCATTAAAGTCTTATGTGGAGGTACGATTAGGTGATCATTTGAACTAGGATTAGTAAAATTTATCATTTGAACCCATACATGTATGTATGCAAAGGGGGGTGTTTTTATTGTTAAATAAGCAGGACTTTGTTTTATTAAAATAATTAAAAGGGGGGTAACTTGTCTTTTCCAATTCAAAGTCAATTTGTTTTAAAAGCATGCAATGATCAACAAGAATAAGATATGATTTACTTTTACATGCATGGAATAAATGCAAAGAATCACCTTTTGATATAAGACAAAGTGATCTTCTCCTTTTAAACTCAAAATCACCTTAATTGATGAAAAAGGGGTCATGTACACATTTATTTATCCATGCAAAAACAAAATTAGAGGGTTAACAATAGTTGACTAGAGCTATTTTTATCCTTCGTGCAACATGTGTTGGCTTTATGATTTTTGTATTTTGCAAGATAGGTTAATTTTAGTCATGCAAGTTGTTAGCTAAAGTTGAACTGTTGTTGGAGATGAAGATGTCGAGCTTGTAGCTCCACCTATTTTCCTATTTATTGTATGCTTTTGCAAGGCTAAAGTAGAGGCTTCTTGATGTAATGGAGTGCTGGAGACTTTTTCCAGCAATTGCCCCATTTATGAGAAGGAATTTTTCTTCCTTTCTAGTCACATTGCAATGTTGTGAATTTAAGATAGTAAGTCTTGTGATTAAATTTCCCGATTTTCTTTAAGTTTCATGCTTAAGCTATCTGACATGCTGCAAAACAAGTGTTTATGAGTAAATTTTAGTGTGCATGTTATTGTGAATCATCCCTTAATAGCTTCAAAATTTTCCTTGAAACTCACTCACAACCTTCTAAATCGTACAAGTCTCATTTTTCCTTGCCATCACTTTGTGCATGTTTCCTTTATTAGAAACCACCCAAAAAAACCTTTTGTGTATCACCTATTTTCCATTTTAGTTTACTTTCTTACCATTAACCCCATAAGCCTAGTTTAGGGATACTTCTAAAAGGGAAACAACCCTTAATAATTTGGAGATTCACCACACACCCAAGATACCCACATCCCATGAGGTGTCTCAATTGTATATCCACAAAAGTGAGGAAAGAGACAAATAGCCAAATCTTGCATTCCTTAGACAGGGTGCACTTCTGCTAGATAACACTTTCTGGCACACCCGATGGGACTAGAAAAAATTTGACAAGTTCAAAAAATTGAAGATTCAAAGTAGAACTTATCTGGTAACTCTGTGAATCTATTTTTAGACCAGTACAATGCTTTTAATCACCAAGGTGACATCAAATCTTTCAGCTACAACCTTTTGAGATATTTTTCCAAAATATAGATCTTGTTATTTTATTATCCATGTAGCATATTTTAAAAATCAACATACATATTTTTTAATTTTTCCATTTTTATGAGGTCATGCAATCATGAATCCCCATTTTCAGCAACATTACTAGTCATATCCACCTCCATTTTACCCATTTTCTCCTTCAGATCAATACTATAATGCCTATCAAAATGAATTTCCCCATGACCCGAAGCTTGCTAATCAATATGATTATCAGTATGACAATCTTTATGTTGTTCAAGATCAAGCTTATGTAGAAGGTTTTGTTGATTATGCATAAGAGGAGGATCTTGAAATCAAGCTTTATAGATTGGAGTAGACATATTTAGCTATCAAGGAAGGTATTGAAAAATTGCAAGCATTAGAGAATGATAAGCATTAGGTTGAGGAACCATATAAATAGGATGTTCCCACTTACCTTCCCCATCAAAATCCAATTACTACATACCTTCCTTGCCAGCCAATGCAACCCCTTTATCAGTTTCCAAGTTTTCAGGCTATTGCAATTTCTACCCCCTCTATTCCACAATCACATACTGAGCCCAATTTTAAGATTCAAAGTTTTCTTATCGTTTTTGTTCCAACTCCCCTTCCACACATTCAGACTTTGAACAACACTTCTTTGCCCAAAAATTGAAAAACCAAGTTGAGACCTAGGCCACACCTCCTCCTTCAAACACAAGTTCGATTCATGAAGGTGAAGATCAAAAAATTATCCAGGAGGGGTAGTCAATTGAAGAAAACAACAGGCTGGATTTCATGTAGAATCTACAACAATGGGTTTCAAAATTTTAGCTTGATTGTGTTCCACAGTTGGAGAAAGAACCCATGCAAGAGGTCAAGTTTGATTTTGTAGAAGAGCAAGCACAAGAGGGAGATGAGAAACAATCTCTATATTATGAATTTAGTGTGCATGAAGGCACCATGTTCACACAAGTTATTGACTCATCCCACCTTACAAAATCTGAAGAGAAGGAATAATTAGTTTCAAGTGAAGAGGATTTTCAAGTTAGATTTGAAAATGAATCAACAATTTTAAGGCAAGAACAACATGCTTTCATCTTGAAAAAATTCCTATTAAATGATTAGGATGACATTAATGAAGAGGATAACATAGCAGAAAATCCATCCGCTCAAATAAGACCTCACAAAGAAGAAAGAGACGAGTTTGATCTTTCAAACTTCATGTTCAGTGATGAAGAAAAAGAAGAAGAACAACTCCAAAATGATCGGAGGATGCAGTTGAATGTGAATACCCTCATTATGTTGCATGTTTGGAGATTGTTGCACTATTAGAGAGTTGCAATAGTTCACAAACATTATCAGGAGATGTTGCAACAAGCTAAGGTGGGAAGTAATATTTTGGAAAGGATAAACATGAGTTTTCAGGTTTCATGATGAATCAAAATGATGAAGGATTGAAATCAGTCATGATAGATGATAAACATCAGCCTTTAGAGGAAAAATAGCCTTCAAATCAACTTCAAAATGTGCCTAGAGATGAAAATGAAATTAGAGAAACATATCAGATTAAAACAGTCATTTTACTAGCTGTTAGGAGGCCATGTCCTATCAAGTACTAGGTTGGTTTGGAGCAAATTTCTGCAATACCAGAATTCATGCATGTTTTAGAGAACAAAGAACATTATTATGTTCTCAAGAATCAGCCCCAAAACCTCTCGAGAATAGCTTGTAGATCAGATAGAGGTATTTTCCATCTTTTGGACTGATTTTTCGAACAAATTAAAGGTACATATTTTGTTTCCAACATTGTCATGTTACCTGAGTTCCAAGCTGAACTCCTAGCCTCAATTTTTGAGAAAGGGAATCTAATTTTTGCATCATGTGTTGGGTTTAATTTAGCTTCATTTACAGTTGTTAGAGTAGGGTAGGTAGGATTTTCATGTCAATAAAGTGCTTGCACACACTTGCATTTTCAATTCAATAAGTGCATTTAATGCACAGGATCTGGTTCCTTCCTAGATCTTTTCCCTATTTTAGTTTTGTTCAGAAAGGAATTTTTTTAGTATAATGGGAAAGAATTAGTCGGGTTTTACTCCATTCCCAATGGATGAGGTTAAAGCACTGGTGTTTTTAGATAGCATGAAGCTGATTTGGTAGAATCGATAGAAATGTTGGCATTTCCTGCCTATGCAAGAGGTAAACTCGAAACTTTGGTTTCTCATATTGAAGAGGTTAGGCTGATATTATGTTTGTGGAGCCTATTTTCATGTTAGAGTGTGGTACACCTTCTATGTGTTACACTTGGGTATTTTACAACATCCACTTCTCGCCGGTGAGCGGGTCGGGGGAGTTTGGGGCGAAGCCACCAAAACAAATTTTCATGGGTGGTTTATTAACCATTAGGGTAATGAATCCATTCCCATTATGGGTTGGTTTTGGGCCCATGGTTTTTTTGGCACCCATTGTTTTTGTTTTACCCATAGTTTTTGCCCATTGTTTTGATACCCACGGTTTTGTATCAAACTGCTTAAGCAATTGTCTATTTATATGGTCTTATGCATATGATACAAAAATATAAGCAAATGTATTTAGAATGTGTTTTGAATTTGGTGTTAATTCTATAGAGTTTGTTGAACATAGCTCCAAATGGATATGGGTATTGTATTGAGAGAGTGGAGACTTGTAATTTCAGCAAGTGATTCTTGGTGGACGTAGCCCAAATTGGGTGAACCACGTTAAATCTTGTCTCTGTTGTGTGTTTTTTTTGTACTTTTATTTGAGTTTTGTAATATTTTTGCATATTAGTTTCTCATCATGATTCTTTAAGGGATTATTCCACATATTTTATCTCTTATTTCCTAACAACCGAGTGATCTAAGTAGGGGAAAGGGGGGATGAATTGTTTTGTTTGTTCAAGAATGTCAATATTCCTCCTATGATGTCTTTCCATGCATCATCTCCATCATGATCGTGCATCAGCCCCTCAGGAACTGATGCAAGACCCTGACATAGAAGGGAAAGATAGGAGAGGTGAAGACAGACATCGTAAAGTGAAAAAAGGGATAGTCCATTTCAGAAAATTGTAGGTTGTTTCTTTCTTTCACTTTAGTTTCAGATATAATCAAGATACATTTGACTCTTTACATTATGATTAAGTGAAATTACTTAGTGTGTTGAGTTGAAAAAAGTTCATTTAACATTATGTTAATGAAAAAAAAATGCAAAAGAAATATTTACAATTCATCGCAATAATTTATTCTCATTTCTTTCACAATTTAAAATTATAGTTCTCCCACACAAGCCATGCTAAATAAATCTAAGATACAATACAGAGAAAATAAAGTACATGTATATGAAACTATGAACAAAAGAGAAGTGAGAAAAGCCATCACTGCCTATACTTTTGATGGATTTTCCCCACAGCTCCTCAGCTTTCAGCTTTCTCCTTCTCACCCTCTCTTTCCATCCTTGGCATGTACCTAGAATTAGAATGAAAAACTTTTAGAGCTTTGGATTTCTTTGTCCTATTACATTCAGATATTCAGACAAATGTAATTTCTTTAATGTGTACATGAAATACAAAGTACAAAAATGAAATACAAAGTACAAAAGGAAATACTAGAGAAAAACATCATCATTCAAAATCATATCATGAGAAGAAGAAAACAAGATGATGAAAATGAAAGGCCTATGGCCTTCACTTTTTTCTATCTGGTTCTCTTAATGTGCACGTACAACTTACAAAGACCCTTTCAGATTTCAATAATAATTTTGAAATAAAAGTATAGTTTCATAATGGATTTCAGAATAGTACAACTATTAATTTTCAAATTTGAAGTACAAACTTCAGAGGTTACAGTGTTGAAAGGTTTAAGTTCTTCAGTAATAATCAAATAAGATGCTAGGAATTCATTAAATTTTCAATGCTAAAATGGAATGAAGCATCAAGTACAAAATTTAAAATTCAAACATATTACATTAATAGAATGCAACTTCCAACATAAAATTGTTTCATCAAAGGAATGTAAGCTACAAAGTTTGGATCAAAAGGATACAGTTTTCAAAATACAACTTCTTTCATGCAATTAAGCAACAAGATTTTTCATTCTTACAAAGTACTGGGTAAATAATGGATGTTAGAGAGTCCAACTATTTTCATGATAGTCTAATAAAAATAAATACTCAAAGTTACAACTTACATACATGATCTAAGCAAATGGAGTGTCAAGTATACTCATGTAATGGAAGAACCTTGCTACATTCTTTTTTAGAATATTTAGCATTTTATAGCACAATATGAATTCCTTTTACACTAAGGATAATGAAAACTTCAATCGTCTAAAGAATCTCTTATAGATGTACACAAAATTGTCAGTTTGGGTCGATTCATACACAACTTACACACTTAAACAGGTAAACCAGCAGAGGGTACACTCTTGAAGATAGGAATAAAAACCACATTTTGAAAAGATCTGACATAAGAATGATACTTTTGCTATATCAATGATTGAGCACAATATTTTTAGAATAAAATTTCAAAGTTATTAAATTGTAAATTCCTAAGGTTTCATAGGGAGATTGGGATGGAGAATAAATGCGAGCATGTAAAGAAGTTTGACACAACATTTTGTTGCAGCAAAGAGAAGCAAAGGGATCATGGGGAGACAATGAGGCTTGGTGGTGGAGCTGTTGTTGGGTCGAGGGCTATTGTAGATGGCATGGAGGCTTACACGGCTGGGTGGTTGTGCCCTAACCCTTAACCTGGCAATGAAAAGTTTAAAATAGAGGTCGGGAAAGGTTTGGGAGGGTTCAGTGCTAAAGGAAATAAAAGGGGAGGCACTCAGGGTAGTGGGAAGGTCTCATTCAATGATGCCATGGGAAAATCCGAAGGCAATAATACATGAAATTAAAAGCATTTGGTTGATCTTGCAGAAGAAACCACATCGTTGGTCATTGAAAACCAAGAAGTGGAGGAATATTACCAAAATTTATCTTGGGATACCAACATAGGCCACTTCAATGGCCTATGGCCTTCTTCTACAGAATTGTATCAATGTATATTTCAAAATTGGATTGATAAATGTGAAATCTTCCTCTGTTCCAGAGGTTTTTTTGTGGTTCATTTTAGAGAAGCAAAGGAATTTCAGTGATTCCTAGCTGATGGGCCATGGTTCAAGGGTACTGCTGGTTTATTTTTGACTCCTTGGTTCCCCAAATTTGATCCAAACACTCTATCGATCTCCAAAAATCTGGTTTGGTTGAGACTTCCCAATCTTCCTCTACACCTTTAGTATGCATTGGAAGACACTGACAATGTATTGGGTAGATTATTAAAAGAATACATTTATAGATCTCATGCGGGCATGTGTTCCTTCACCCGTATGTGTGTGGAAGTTGATTTGAGTAAAGGGCTACTTGGATCAAATTAATTTAAAATTTGGAAACTTCCAACATTCTCAACCCTTAGACTACGAAAATACGGCTTTTAGTGTAGAAATTGTAGAAACCTTGGTCATCTGCAAGCATCATGTCCAGTGATTAAAAAACTAGTTAAGAAGAGTGATTCGACCTCGACCAAAGGTTGGGGACCATTGGATCCGGAGTTGGTGGAAGTGGAAAAATTCAAGGAGGAGCCTGCAAGGTCAATGCGGAGAATAAGGTAGAGTAGAGTGTGGAATGTGGAAAAATGGAAAATGTTCAGGATTCGCAGTGATTATAGTAGTTAGAGGAATGAAAAGCGGGATTTGTCCCACCAATTCAGATTCAAATCAAGAATCTTTTTCTGATAATAAAATGGTGTCAATGAATCCTCTTTAATTAGCTTTATAGAAGGGAATGGAAATTGGCAAGAAGTAAAGAATAGCAAAAATAAAAAAGGTTGAATAGGTAATATCGAGGACTTTTTTCGACCCAAGTTGGGCAATGGAATCTTTTTAGTTGTTTGGATTATTAATGTTTCGTAGGTTTATATCCTTCGGGTATAGGCCCAACTTTTCTTTTTTATCAATCGGGGTATTTGGGCCTTATTTTTACTGGGAATGGGTCCCATCAACCCGCCTTATCAATATAAAAATGCCTAAGGTTTCAAAATAGGCATATCCATTTAAGTCATCTAAAATTGTAGATTTTAGAGAAATAAATGACAAATTTGTTAGAAATTGCATCAAATTATCAAACAAAAGGGTGTGAATCAAAATAATGTCACATGCTTACGAAATAATAGCTCAACTCAAAATGCCAAAATACAAAGTTTTAGGGAAAACGTTTTTAGCTTCATATATAATAAGACAACTCACCAATGCAAGAACATCAAGGCTTAATGAGAAATCAAATGTATACACTTACAAAATTGTTCTTCTTTTGGAGCTTACACTATAGATTGTTTAAGCATTTTAAAAATTTGTTGTGTGAATCACGAGCAATCAAAGGTGGATGAAATTGTCTTTGACATTGGTATGTGAATACAAATTCTATCATAAGAAAACCCCATAAACACCATTTAGAAACAAATCAACAGTCAGAACAAACCATTCACCTAGAAAATGGTGCCCAAAGCAGAAGCAGAACACTAAAAGAGCAACTATTCAATGAAGGCAATGAGCAAACATCAAAATCATATGTGAGGAAGTTTGTCAGACTCAAATTTAAAAGTAAGCAAAATCCATATAGAGTTGTTTCACAATACAACCAAGCCATAAAAGGAGGCATCTCAAACAAATGAAGAGAAAGCATGAAAAAACCCCAAAAATATAGCTCGACATGCAAAGCCACAAGGAAAATTGAACTCCAAAAATGGTTAAAAAAACCCCTAACTCGGTAAGAGAAAGGCATGATAGCCATGGTAGATCGATTAATAAAAGAAACACCAAGCTCAACTCAAGAAATAGAGCTCTCTAGTAAAAATCCGCAAATGTGAACCCAAGATGATTAAAAGCAGGGAATACCCATTCATCTCATGGAAAAGGAAGGAATTAAAAATGACAAAATTTTAGGAGAAATAAAAGTTGCAGCGCAAATGAAAGGCAGAGAAGAATAGTAATGGTGGAAGATCTCACCTATGGAGGCAACACAAATGGAAAATAATGCACTGAGTTGTAACTATGTGAGCTAAATATTATCCAGTAAAATTTGAATACTCTGAGTAATGGATGCAAGCTATGGTAAATACAAAATAGAGGCTCGAAATACTCAAAATGGATCAATGCAGAGCTTTAATGGGATAGTTATGGCTCACCTAACAAATCAAAATATAGAACCCTCCATGGCTGTGGAAATGGAAAACCTAACTCACTTTTATTTTTGGGCATGAGATCTTTATAATATGTTAAAATCATTAGAGAAAGGAGGGCTTTTAACTTGGAAATGGCGGCAGAGTATATAGAAGCAAGATCCACAAAAGCACAAAGCAAGTCATAATACTAACAACAAACACAAATATTTTGAGCAGAATAGAACTTCAAACCCATAGAATCATGGAGGCGACCATATTTTTCTATAATCTTCTATAAGGTTACAACCCTAACTGCATGCGTTAACTCAAGTAATGGTTAACCAAAGTTAGCAATGAGTTAGGTTTGACCCCTAGAAAGTGTCCACGTGAAAAGGGAGGGGAATGTTTCTATTGACCATGTTTTTAATCATTAAATTCGTATGTGGGGTGGGATTAGGCGATCCTTTGAACTAGGATTAGTAAAATTTATCATTTGAACCCATACATATATGTATGCGAAGGGGGTTATTTTTATTATTAAATAAGAAGGACTTTATTTTATTAAAATAATTAAAAGGGGGTAGCTTGTCTTTTCCAAGTCAAAGTCCATTTTTTTAAAAGCATGCAATGATGAGTAAAAATAAGATATGATTTGTTTTTACATGTATGGGCTAAATGCCAAGAATCCACTTTTTGAGATAAGACAAAGTGATAATTTACTTTTAAACTAAAAATTACCTTAATTGATGTAAAAGGGGTCCCATACACATCTATTTATCCACGTAAAAAAAAAAAAAAAGGATGAACAACAGTTGACTAGAGATGGTTTTACCCTTCTCACAACATGTGTCGGTTTTATGATTTTTGTATTTTGCAAACTAGGTAGATTTTAGTCATGCAAGTTTTTAGCTAAAGTTGAATTGTTGTTATAACTAAAGGTGTCAAGCTTGCAGATTCACCCTTTTCCTATTTATTGTATGCTTTTGCAAGGCTGAAGTAGAGGCTTTTTTATGTAATGGAGTGTTGGCGATTTTTTCAGCAATTGCCCCATTTATGAGAAGGAATTTTTCTTCCTTTCTAGTCACATTGCATTGTTTTGCATTTAAGATAGAAAGTCTTGTAATTAATTTTCCCTTATTTCATTTAAGTTGCATTCTTAAGCTATCTTCCATGCTGCAAAACATATGTTTATGAGTAAATTTTAGTGTGCATTTTATTATAAACTGTTATTATGAATCATCCCTAACTATCTTCAATTTTTTCCTTGAAACTCAATCACAACCTTCTAAATCGTGTAAGTCTCATTTTTCCTTCCCATCATTTTTGTTGAGTTGTGCAGCTCAATTATTTTGGATTAACATGCAATATAAAACTTGTTGGAAAAAAACAATAACTGACATCGGTTATGGAGGGACTAACATCGGTTAGGACTAACCGGCGTCAATTACCTATGTGCGGGTGTTTTAATTAACTCACGAGAATTAGATCTATTTTTAGTATTAAAACAGATCTATTTATTGTAATTTCATGGGTAAGTATCCTAAGTTTGTAGATGTCTATATAAGCATGAAAGCTAGGGTTTAGATGTAAGAATTAAGAAGAACTTGAAAAAGTTGATGATTATTGTGAGAATAATTGTGAGAGAGAGAATTCTTGAAGAAGTAAAAACTTGAGAGAAAGAAATTATTGTACATTTGAGAGGTGTGCAAGATTGTAAATCTTCATTGTATATCTTGTCAAAGCTTTGGATAATAGATTGGCTTGTTTTTTGGTGTATGTAGCCCACACTGGGTGAACCATGTTAAATATGATGTTGATTTATATCTCTTGTTTTGTATATTTCTTCTGATAGAATATCCATTTTTATTTGCATGTATTCTTAGATCTGATATATTATCTATACAACCGGTGTACTAAACCCAATAACTGACATCAGAGCTTTGTTTGAGGGTTTTATGTGTTGACATATTTACTCACAGAGGGTTTTTGATTGAGTGTGAGCTATAACAATGGCAAAAGAAAACAAATACAAGGTAGAGAAGTTTGACAACAAAATTATCAATTATGGAAGATGCAGATTGAGGATTATTTGTATCAAAGAGATTTTTATTTACTGTTGGATGAGAATTCTAGACCTACGAAGATGATTGACAAAGAATGGAATATTCTTGACAGAAAGGCTTTGGGATCCATAAGATTGATTCTGGCAGCATCCGCGGTTTCCAATATTACAAAAGCGACTTCTACAGCAAGGTTAATGAAATATCTTGCTAATTTATATGAAAAACATAGTGCTTCAAATAAAGTTTATTTGATGAAGAAACTATTTAGTTTTAAGATGCATGAAGGTGGATCTACATCTAGTCATTTGAAGGATTTCAGATCTATTGTAAATCAGTTAAAATTAGTTGATATACCATTTGATGATAAAGTGAAAGAACTTTTATTATTATGTTCTTTGCTTGATAGTTGGGATAACTTGGTAATGCTTTTACTAATACAACATCTGCTAATAATATTTTGAAGTTTGATGACGTGGTTAGTATAATCTTGAATGAAGAAATTCGTAGGAAGATTACAGAGGAATTATCAATTGAGAATTCTTTGAATTTAGAAAACACGGGAAAAAAGAAGGAGAGATCCAAGAGTAAGAGTAATGGGAAATCAAAGTCAAGGGGACATCAGATCTAAATCCAAAGGTAAGGGAATTACCTGTTGGAAATGTGGAAAGAAAGGACATGTAAAGAAAGATTGTTGGTCAAGGATAAAGAGAACCAACAACTAGACAAAAGGTAAAAAGTAAATCTTTCTACAATAGAGGTAATGCAAGATGCTCTTATTCTTTCTTTGGATAATAGAATAAAATCATGGGTTTTAGATTCAAAATATTTTTTCCATGCAACCCCTAATAAGGGTTATTTCAGAAATTATGTCTAGGAAAATTTTAGGCATGTTTATTTGGGTGATGATGAACCTTGTAGTATTACTAGTAAAGGGGAAGTTCATATAAAATTGAAGAATGGAAATACTTGGGTATTGAAAGATGTGAGGCATGTGTCAAGCTTCAGGAGAAATCTTATTTGTGCAGGGAAACTAGGTGATGTTGGTTGCATGGTCACATTTACAGGAGACTCTTTGAAAGTCACCAAGGGTGCTTTTGTTGTGACAAGAGGTAAGAAGGTAAAAATGTTATATTTATCTACATGTGTTATTGATTCCTTTTCTGCATTATCTACTTCAGATTTAGATGCATGCAAGTGGCATAATCATTTGGGCCATAAGAGTGAAAAAGGAATGTAGATCTTAAAGGCTAAGGGTAAGTTATCAATTTTGAAAGATTTACATGTTGATTTCTCTAAGCATTGTGTATTTGGAAAGAAAAAGAGAGTGAGATTTCTCAAATTTGGGGCAACTAAGAAGGAGCAAAAATTGGAGCTTGTAAACTCAGATGTGTGGGGACCAACTCAGGTAGCTTCTCATGGAGGATCCTAGTATTATGTTACTTTCATTGATGATGATACAAGAAAGGTATGGGTTTATTGTATTAAACATAAATTATTATTTTTGAAACTTTTAAAAGATGGAAAGCCCTTGTTGAGAATGAATCAAATTCAAAGTTAAAGTGCCTTAGATATGAAAATGGTGGTGAATACTATAGCAAGGCTTTCAATGATTATTGTCCAGTGAATGGAATGCGTAGAGAAAGGACATGTCTAAGAACACATTAAGATAATGGTGTTGTAGAGAGAATGAACATGATAGAAGTATGAGGATACATTCTGGATTACCCTTGTAGTTTTGGATAGAAGTAATTGATACAATGGTTCATTTGATTAACCATGGGCCTTTAAGTTAACTATATGGAGGAATACCCGAGGAATCTTGGACCGAAAAAGAGGTAGATCTATCTTTTCTTAAATTTTTTGGTTCAGAAGCTTTTGTGCATATTGATAAGGAAAATAGGAAAAATTGGATGCAAAATCCAAGAAATGCAATTTCATTGCTTATGGATATGGTGATTTTAGATTCTATTTTAAGGATTTAGAGAATTTTAAAATTATTAGTATTCCTAACATTGAATGGAATTAAAAGATAATGTATAGGGATAAAATTTTGGTACCCAAGGATGAATCGGTTGATAAGTTTGTGAATGAAAATGAACTCTTGGATTTAAAATTAATACCGATAGGGTTACACAATAACGGTGTTGGTTGACCCTTGACCGACATCGGTCAGTAGGGCCGGTATAGGTTACTAAAGAGATAAACTGACATTGGTTAACAAAACTGACGTCGGTTATAGGTGATCAACGTCGGTCATTGATAGATTTGGATACAAATGTCCAGGAGGTCCAGAATGATCCTCCGGTACCCCAAACTCATGTGAGAAGGTCACAAAGGGTAAGTAAACCTCCAAAAATATTTACACCTTCTCTATTTTATTTATTATTGACTGATAATGGTGAACCAAGAGAGTTTTGAAGAAGCAATGTAAGATGAAACCCATGTGCAATGGGAGCATGGCATGGATGAGGAAATATAATCCTTAGAACAGAACCAGACTTGGGATCTGGTTAAGTTTCCAGCATGTAAGAGGAAATTGTAGAATAAGTGGGTTTACAGGATCAAGGAAGAAGAGGGTGGAAAAAAAAGGTACAAGGCAAGGCTTGTAGTAAAGGGATTTACACATAAAGCAGGTATTGACTTTGATGAAATATTTTCTCTTATTGTTAAGATAACTTCCATACGTACTGTATTGAGTTTAGTTGCAGTACATGATTTGTATTTAGAAAAACTAGATGTGAAGATGGCTTTCCTTCATGGTGATTTGGATGAAGAGATTTATATGCAACAGTCACTTGGGTATGAAGTCAAGGGTAAGGAGAAATTAGTGTGCAAGTTGAAAAAGAGCCTATATGGGCTCAAGAAAGCTCCAAGTAAATGGTACATGAGGTTTGATAGTTTTATGCATGATCTTAGTTACTTGAAATGTGAATTTGACCATTGTGTTTATTTCAAGAAGCTTGGAAATGGGAGCTATATTATTTTGTTACTGTATGTGGATGATATTCTTATTACAAGATCTAGGATGCAAGACATTGGTGAGCTTAAGGGAAAGCTAGCTCACACATTTACTGTGAAGGATTTAGGAGATGCAAAAAGAATCCTTGGCATGCAAATACATAGAGATGGGAATAATAAGAAATTGTATTTGTCTGAGGAGGTTTATATCAATAAGGTGTTGGAAAGGTTTAATATGTAATATTCAAAACCTGTAAGTATGCCTATGGCAAGACACTTCAAATTTAGCAAAGATCAGTGTCCAACATCACATAAGGAGGTCAAATACATGACACGAGCACCATATGCTTCAGCAGTTGGGAGTCTCATGTATGCTATGGTTTGTACCAGACCAGACATTGCAAATGCAGTGGGAGTTGTGAGTAGATATATGGTAAATCTAGGTAAAGAGCATTGGAAAGTAGTTCAATGGATACTCAGGTATTTGAGAGGGACATTTAACATGCAATTATGCTATGGAGGTTCAGATATTTCATTATGTGGCTATTTTTATTCGGATATGGCTAGAGATCTAGATGGTAGGAGGAGCACTACTAGATATATTTTAATAGTAAGTGGGATGGAAGTTAGTTGGATTTAAAGATAGCAAAAGGTTGTGGCTTTTTCTACTATAGAGGTAGAGTATGTTGCAGCTACAGAGGCTAGTAAGGAGATGATATCGATGAGTAGGTTCATAAAAGAGTTGGGAAAGGATCAAGATGATTCTAAATTATTCAGTGAAATTCAGAGTGTAATTCATTTGAGAAATAACTTAGTGTTTCATTCGAGAACGAAACACATTCATTTGAGGTATCACTTCATACGGTAGGTATTAGAGGATGGGCAGTTGAATTTGGAAAATTTCATACGAGTGAGAACCTTGCAGATATGCTAACGAAGTCGTTAACAAAGGAGAAGTTGGAGCTACACTCCAATTCTTTTGGTCTTCAAGTTTGAGACTTGAAGAGGAAGAAACAAAGCTAAGGAAGGATCTAAGAATGACTTTATACATGTATGGTGTAGTAATTAATCTCAAGTGGGATATTGTTGAGTTGTGGATCTCAATTACTTCAGATTGGCATATAATATGAAACTTGCTGGAAAACACAGTAACCGAAATCGGTTATGGAGGGACTGAAATCGTTCACCTATTACCAACATCAGTTAGGAAAGGAGGAACCGACATCGGTTAGGGCTAACCGGTGTCGGTTACATGTGTGTGGGGTTTTTAATTAACTCATGGTAATTAGATCTATTTTTAGTATTAAAATAGATATATTGATTATAATTACATGGCTAAGTGCCCTAAGTTTGTATATGCCTATATAAGCTTGAAATCTAGGGTTTAGAAGTAAGAATTAAGAATAACTTTAAAAACTTGATGATTATTGTGAGAATAATTGAGAGAGAGAGAGAGAGAGAGAGAGAGAGAGAGAGAGAGAGAGAGAGAGAGAGAGAGAGAGAGAGAGAGAGAGAGAATTCTCTGGAGAAGAAGCAAAATCTTGAGAGAAAGAAAGTATTGAACATCTGAGAGGTGTGGAATATTGTATATCTTGTCAAATATTTGGATAATATATTGGCTTGTTTCTTGGTGGACGTAGCCCACACTGGGTGAACCACTTTAAATCTGGTTCTGATTTATATCTCTCGTTTTGTATATTTCTTCTGGTAGAATATCCTCTTTTATTTGCATGTATGCTTAAATCTGATATATTATATGTATAACTGGTGTTCTAACCCAACAAGTTTGTCCATGTTTTTTTATCAGAAACCCCCAAAACAAAACCTTTTACATGTATCACCTATTTTCAATTTTCAGTTTACCTTTTTACCCTTAACCCCACAAACCTCATTTAGGGATACTCGAAAAAGGGAACCAGCCCTTAACAATCTGGAGATTCACCTCACACCCAGGATACCCACAACCGAGGAAGTGTCTCAATTGTATATACGTAGAAGTGAGGAAAGAGAGAGATATACAAATATGTCATTCCTTAGACATGGTGCACTTCTTCTAGATAATAGTTTATTAGATGAAGACAAGAGATAAAAGGAGAGAGGATACCTATTATTTTCCCAAGATACACAACAAGATGAATGTGTTTCATGGTGGTGATAAAAAATTATAGCATAAAAAAATTGGTATTTATGAAGATGATATAGAAGTTAGGATTGAAATGGAGACTGTATCGAAAACCTTATCTAGAAGGTGACATGGTTTATGAAAGGAATAAAAATCATTGTGAAAATATAATGTGAATTAGAGAAAGAATATTAGTTATAAGAGATATTACACATAATATCTATAAAGGAGAACATAAAAATCATGTTACTTAGGTACCTATAGACCTAACCTAAGAAAATAGTTTGATCTCATCTCTAACCTAAGTGGGACTTTAGTGAGTGAAGGACAATGATAACTAAAGGTTTAAAGGATGTAATATTTACGCAATGATGGATAAATAAAGTAAATGATCATAAAATTATATAATAGTGTGTTTCATATGGTATGATAGATAAAAGTGACGAACTAGGTATTATAGAAATTATACTTAACTAGAGATAGAAAAGTATATAAGTGTAAACCTATGATAGTTCCATCACAAACATGGAAAGAGATAATATGAAATATAATGTATAACATTATAAAATTGATAAATAACATATCAAAATATCAAGTGAGAAAAAAATAGTATAAATAAACCCTAAATATTTCATGAGGAGTATGTAAAGCATGAATATAAAATATTGTAAGTGGATAAATAGTACTAGAGAAGATCAAGAAATGTGAATTTAGTAAAAGAATTTCAAATCATGTCATAAGGAGTATATTATTTTACATATGTATAAACAACATGCCAAAAGATCTAGGAAGAAATAAATGGTAAAATTATATCTAAAGGATGTTGTAAGTAGTATTTAAATTGTAAATAATATGTAAAGGCATAGTCAACATGTGTGAACTAAATAAAATATGAAATAAGTAGATAATGTAGGATTTTAAGGGGTGGTGAAGATAATTAGACTAACAATCTTGTCTAAATTGTAGAATATAATAGGTAGCTAGAAAATCATTTAAAATGTATTGTATAACATGTAGATCTTGTTAGGGGTAGCCAAATTATTATACTAGATGACCATTCTAGACTAAATATGTAAGGAGAAAATAAAATAACATACTAATTTGGCTATCTAAACTAATTATTATAATTGAAAAGTGTGAGAAAAAGTATTATGAAAATAAAACGTACAAAAATAAAGGGTAGTATGAGGACATGTGGATGAAGACAAAATAGGTGGATGAATTTATAAAATATCAAATGAGAAAAAAATCTAGTAGAGATAAACCCAAATGATTTCATGAGGACTATTTAAATCATGAATATAAAATACTTGTAAGTTGATAAATATTACTAATATCAATAAATGCGAATTTAGTAAAGTATTTCCAAATCATGTCTCAATGATTCTATTATTTTATGTATGTATAAACAACATGCCAAAAGATCTAGGAATAAATAAATGGTAAAATTATATCTAAAGGAAGTTGTAAGTAGTATGTAAATTGTAAATAATATGTAAAGGCATAGTCAACATGTGTGATCTAAATAAAATATGAAATAAGTAGATAATGTAAGATTTTAAGGGGTAGCAAAGATAATTAGACTAACCATCTTGTCTAAACTATAGATTATAATGGGTAGCTAGAAAATGAGTTAAATTGATTTGTATAACCTATAGATGTTAGGGGTAGCCAAATTATTAGACCATATGACCTTTATAGATTAAAGATGTAAGGAGAAGATAAAATAACATACTAATTGGGCTATATAAACTAGGGATTATAATTGAGAAGTGTGAGAAAAAGTATTATGAATATAAAATGTATGAAAATAAAGGATATTATGAGGACATGTTGATGAAGACAAAATAGGTGTAGTAGATCATAGTTGTAAGTTTCCTCAATTACCTTATGAATGTATCATTGAATATCATAACATGTATGAATTATGGTGTTTTTCATCTCTTCAAATACATGAGATACTTTTTTATGGATATCATAAAATGCATACACCACAAATTCATTCACGCTCATCTAAATATGAGGAAGGGTATCTTTGAAAACATTAATCATAGATGGTGGGAGGGTAGAGATAAAAAGAAGAGGGATATCTACCTAAAGGGTTTAAAAGTAAGGATATAATACCTTATCTACTAAAAAATGTGTGTGTGTTTATGTAGATGAGTAGTCTATAAGGTACTTAGTTTAAAATTTTAAAAGGAGGTTAAGAATTGTTATGAATTTTGGTGTTACATGGTTTTTTATTGGAAATATAATATTTTAATGTGATATTGAAATTAATAAAGGTTCACATGAGTTTGATAAAATTTAATATTTCTACACCATGTTTAGGATATCATTTTACCCTTTTATTTTGGATTATCGTCATTATGTAAATATAAATTTAAAATAATTTAAAAGATTAATGTTTTCTAGTTTTTCTAGGAAAATATAGAATTTGAGGTATGAAAACATGTCTTGAAACTATACAAATCTATGATAATATTGTTGGAGTATTCCATTGTATTCTATGACTTTCCACATTCCATGACCTTCCAGCTACCATGTCTATTGGTCTTCCACACTTCCTCTACACAAGTATAAATTAACATGTATGACATGTATTATCAAGCAATTCAAGATTAATAATTTTATAACATTGGTATCAAAGCAGTTGGAGCGACCTGTGCACAAGGTTTAGAGAGGAGGTATGTTTTCTTTGCTATGAGTGGACGAACTCACATGTGATCTTCCCAGCTCAATTCTCTCCTAACATGCACGTTTTCTCACATGTGACTTGGCCTCCCTACACGTGCACAATAGTTCCATTCTTTGTCTCCTAACAAATTTTTTTTTTCATGGAGTATTTGATAACTATCAGTGTTGTTTATTCCTTTGGAGATTCGACTTGAACCTGTTGTGGTATGTGTGTTATGTGCAAAGTGACTTGTTTCTATTTTAATGGAGATAATGGATTGGATAAGTGGCTTCTTGTTGTGCAAGTGACTCATGACACATGTACCTATAAATCTTCGACCTCTGACCTACTAGTTGGCAGTATCACCCTGAGTGTAAACTAAACTTATTTTGGTGCAGCAGAAATGATTGTTGTTGGAGTATGAGTTAATAGAGAACTTGGTTACACCAATCTAGATCCCCATTTACATCAGGACGTGTATAACATCAGAAGTGTGGATATATAAAAATGGAAATGAAGACCAGAAAAATTTGTTGACCTATGAGGAGCATCATAACTTCCAAAAAGAAAGCACATGGTTTACCTTGGCATGGACCTGCTTGACGAGTCCATAGAGACCATATTTACAGACTTGCATTCAAAGATTTTGCTTTGGAGTGCATTCAAACCCCTTCATTCATTCATCAAATTATTTATAAAGCTATCAAAGATGAAAGTGAAAAACCAACCTATGATCCCGTGCAATAGTCCAAGAGCATGATAATCATGCCTAGAGATGTTAACAACATTGCAAGAAACCATAGAGACATGCAACATTTGATAGAGCTAAATTCAAGCCCATGAGAGTGCTAGTATCTACTCATCGCTAGTCTCCAAAACTTGAAATTCAAGGACATAATGGATTGATTCTTGTTCAACATCCAGACGAAGAAGAGCTATGTCAAGCTTGTAGAAGGATGTGATGTAGATGACGAATGGGAGATATAACGCCCATAGGAGCATCTGCATCTCATTGCATGAGCATACTTAGATCACCTCTTCATCCACAACTCAATAAATAAGAGCACATCTGGTCGTATTGATTCACAAGAATCTAGATGACATCCTCACCATAAGAAGCATAATGGACATGTTGAGACTCAACAAGATGATGACTTAGAAGAAGTACTAGAATCAGAAGACGAATACGATGATGTATCAGGGTTACTTTTATAAAATCAATGGAATAAGGGGGGAGTGTTGGAGTATTCCGTTGTCTTATATGACTTTCCAAATTCCATAACTGTCAAAATATGATGTCTATTGGTCTTCCACACTTCCTCTATGCATGTATAAATTAACATGTATGATATGTATTAATTATAAATTTAAGATTATTCATTTTCTATCGGTGGCATCATATCTACCTGACATGTTCTCAGCCTGTGCAAATATCTGGAGACCCATTTATCTTGGACGTGGTATCACTTATTCTCTCAAGCATTTGGTTATACATACATGCGTGAAAATAGAACTGTGTGGCATTTTGGAGAGATTTTTTTGGTGTCCAACATTGAGTAAAGGAAACAAAAAAATAACCTGCCAGCTGTAGAAATCCTTGTGACCCCAAACATGTATTGAGAAATTAGAAGCATGGCCGAAACTCGATTAGCAGTTTCAAAGAATCCTTGGTAGAGATAGAAGTTTCAGAAGAAAATTCTAGGCAGAGATAGAAGACGTAGGAGAAAAGGCATGGAGGAACATATAAAAATGGCCTACCTGCATCCTTTCTGACACAGATCTATGTTAGGACATTTGTAGAGGATTCATTTCTCCATGCTTAAATATTTTATTTTTATTGTTTGGCAGAGGAAATGTGAAGGAAAACGATGATCCGTCCATGGGAAAATGCAAAGAATCCTATAGAAACCACCAAAAGGAGATACTTGGCATGCTCGAGGGCATGAGGAAGTATTTTGAAAATAATTTAAAAATGCTTTAATAGGAGAAAACACAAGTTCAGTACAAACCCCTTCATTCATTCATCAATTTTTTTATAAATCTATCAAATATGAATGTGAACAACCAGCCCATGATCTTGTGCAATAGTCCAAGAGCATGATATTCAAGCCCAGAGATGTTAGCAACATTGCAAGTAACCATAGAAACTTGTAGCATTTGAGAGAGCTGAAGTCAAGTCCGTGAGAGCGCCGGTATCTACTCCTCACTAGTCTCAAAACTTGTAATTTGAGGACATAATGGATTGAGACTTATTCGATGTTAAAATAGAAAATAGTTTTGTTAAGCTTATAGAAGGCTACAATTCAAATGACGAATGCGAGATAGAAATCCCACAGAAGCATTTACATCTCACTGCACGAGCATACCGAGCTCACCTCTTCATCCACAACTCAAGAAATGAGAGCACATCTAGTCGTAGTGATTCATAGGAATATGATGTCCTCCCCACAAGAAGCAGAATGGACATGTCGTGACTCAACAAGATGATGCCTCAGAAGAAAAAGTACCAAAATCAAAAGATGAAGATGATGATGTTTTGGGGTTACTTTTATAAAAACAATGGAATAAGGGGGAATCTGGAGTATTCCATTGTCTTCTGCAACTTTCCACATTCCATGACCGTCTAACTACCATGTTTATTGGTCTTCCACATTTCCCCTACGCATGTATAAATTAACATGTACGATATGTATTATTAAGAAATTCAATATTAATCATTTTATAACAAATATGAGGATTTATAATTATGTGAAAGCTACATATATATATATATATATATATATATATATATATATATATATATATATATATATATATATATATATATATATGTATATATATATATATATATATATATACATATATATATATATGTATATATATATATATATACATATATATATATATATATATATATATATATATATATATATATATATATATATATATATATATATATATATATATATATATATATATATTTATATATATATACATACATACATACATACATACATATATATATATATATATATACATACATATATATATATATACACACACACATATAGATAGATATACATCTATACATTTATACATACATACACACACATCTATACATATACACACACACACACACACACACACACACACACACACACACACACAATGGGATCGTGCACAACATACTATATACATATGCTTCACCTATGCCCAACAGGGTATATATGTTCACCAAAGCATAATTGAGAAGGGAATTTCATCATATGTTGTTGAAAGTGCCATGGTAGGTGTGTGTGTGTGTGTGTGTGTGTGTGTGTGTGTGTGTGTGTATACACATACATACATACATACATACATACACGGTGATGAAGAAGCCATGTGAACCAATGCGAATATTAATGTACCATTTAGCCTTCCATTGTGCTATAACCCAAGTTTGTAACTCTAGAGGACCTTGACCCAAGAACTTTTAGATTAAACCCTGGTTTTGATGGCAATCTTATCTTGTTTTATCTCCCTATAGTCGAAGGTTATTATCAACTCTTCTTCGACCGCTTTAATACACCTCAAGATTTTATCCAAAGGCCTTCATGCCTCAAATTATTGGCATAGACCATGTGAGCTCTACCAAAATCTAAGATTTGTGTAATTGTGTATTTCCTCCTAGACACAAGACAAATGAAGCCATAGGGAAGTGGGCTAAAAACTAAACAACCGCAGGCTACAGTGATGTCACTTCCTATCTTATGTTTTGTTAATAAGATTTTAATCGTGGATGACAAATTTTTGAACCCTAATTACTTCGTTTCACCTTTCCTATGAACCCATTTTGAATTTCTCACAAAAATCAATTAGGTTGTACATAAAATCAAAAGAAGGAAATCCTTATTATGTAAAAATATGATACTGTATGAACATCATAGAAGTAAGGCAAACATCATTGGCCACACTACTTGTTTCGTAGTTCTAGTTGCTCCCTACTTTTTTAGTTTGCAAACATAACAATACAATGCATTTAAGCATTTTCTTACACAATCAAGAAAAGTTTCTAACTTTTAGACACATACATTAGCCTACGGATGGTATTGTTTCTACCACATGATCAAGAAGAGTAAGACCCTGGATTAGGTGGCACTGCAATCTCAACCGTCCCTTCCAGCATCTGCACCACTTTTTTCATTGCTGGTCTAAGAGATGGATCTTCTTGGATGCACCACAGCCCCACCAACACCATTCTTTCCAGCTGTCTTGGCTCCATGCCTCTGCACTGCTGTTGCTCCACCAATTTAACCAGTCTGCCATACCTAAAGCAATCGTACACCCAATCTGACAAAACTATTTCATTTTCTGGAACATCTAATTCAACATTTTCCTGCAACAGATAATTTCCAATAGCACCACTCCGAAGCTGTACACATCTACCTTCACTGTGACTGCCATGCTCTTATGCCACTCGGGAGCCATATAACCAATAGTCCCACGGGCTAAAGTAAATGTCCGCGTTTGTTCTGCCCCAATCAATTTGGCTATCCCAAAGTCAGATATCTTAGCATTGTAATTTGCATCCAACAAGATATTTTGAGGCTTTATATCACAGTGAAGTATTTGGGTTGTGCATTCTTCATGCAAGTAGAGGAGTCCTCTGGCAATCCCTAAAGCAACTTGAACACGCAGATCCCAATCAAGATAGTTTCTGCCTTCAAATAGAACGCTATCTAGAGATCCGTTGGACATGTACTCGTAAACCAGAAGCTTATGAGAATCCTGGTTGCAGAATCCATAAAGTTGAACAAGATTTTTATGATGGCTTGACCCAATAGTTTTCATTTCTGTTGTGAACTGTTTTTCACCATGCTCATCCTTGACCATTTTATCAAGCTCCTTGACGGCAATTGCTCTTCCGTCAGATAACGAACCTTTGTAGACCTTTCCAAAGGCACCCCTTCCAATTTGCTGCTTGAAGCCTCCAGTTGCAGCCTCGAGCTCTTGATAGCTAAACACCTTCAACCCTTCTGAATTAAACTTATCCTGCTCTTGCAGGACTCTCAGCTTGGGACGACATAAGACAAACCAAATAAATAGGAAAACGACCGCAAAGAGTATGGATAAACACACCAGACTTATTCCAATAATTACAAGCGTCATCCCCTTCCCCTTCCCCTTCCCCTCTTTCCTTTGCTTTTGCGGCGTGGGAGGAAGGGCAGAGTATACTTTGACAAAAGCTGTTCTAGTCAAGCTTAGGCCGCCATTTCTGAGAGGCATTGCTTTCTTCCAGCAATTATCTGTGCCGTTAAGATCGGCGTAGATAGCTACTGTGCAAAAGCAATCTTGCAGGCATGCCTGCTTGCATGCTGTTGTATCGATGCCTATCATGTGTGCATAATCATTTCCCGGCCAATCTATTGTATCAAGCTCATGCATTTCTGCAGTGCTTGCAGTGCAGCCCAATTGCTGGGATATGTTGGGAAGGCATCCCTTTGATTGGTCTCCGTTGTCCGCAAGGTGGAATCCTGGTGGACAAGTGCAATTGAAGGAATTGTTGTCCTTCACCAGGCAGAACCCATTAAGGCCGCATTTACCGCTGTCATCGCTGCTTGAAATTGAACAGGGATTATCCTGAGCCGACACGCCGATGACCAGCAGCAGTGCAATACTAGCAGCTATTAGATGGGGGAGCATGCATCTAAATTGCATATACACAAACATAGCCATGTAATCCGCAGGCAATTCTTCTTATTGTAACTAATATTTTGATAAATGCGAGCAGAGGTGTTATTCGGTTCGGGAAAATAGAGAGTTTTCAGAACTGCAATGGAAACATCGAAACGTGTGCTGATTGAGGGGAAAATGGATAAATACGGTTATTACGTAGTGAGTGTTGAATTTTCACACAAATGTCCGCATTGACAATGAACAGACGGCCATTTGTTTGCGTGCCACATGTCTCTTCAAGAGAAAATGAGTGGTAACAATTATATGGCAACGTATTTGATGTGGAACACCTAATTTTTGTATTTCTATATTGTTATGGTGAGGTTATTTTTGTTTGTTAATTGATTGATGTAGATAAAGATGTGTTGAAAATATCAAACTTGAAGAGTCAAATATTATAGAAAATGTATTTGAGAAGTTGGAACATTTCCGGCAACATGTCTCTTCAAGAGAAAATGAGTGGTTACAATTATATGGCAACGTATTTGATGTGGAACACCTAATTTTTGTATTTCTATATTGTTATGGTGAGGTTATTTTTGTTTGTTAATTGATTGATGTAGATAAAGATGTGTTGAAAATATCAAACTTGAAGAGTCAAATATTATAGAAAATGTATTTGAGAAGTTGGAACATTTACCTGCAACATGTCTCTTCAAGAGAAAATGAGTGGTTACAATTATATGGCAACGTATTTGATGTGGAACACCTAATTTTTGTATTTCTATATTGTTATGGTGAGGTTATTTTTGTTTGTTAATTGATTGATGTAGATAAAGATGTGTTGAAAATATCAAACTTGAAGAGTCAAATATTATAGAAAATGTATTTGAGAAGTTGGAACACCTAATTTTTGTATTTCTATATTGTTATGGTGGGATTATTTTTGTTTGTTAATTGATTGATGTCGATAAAGATGTGTTGAAAGTATCAAACTTGAAGGAGTCAAATATTATAAAAATGAGTTGTTACAATTATATGGAAACGTATTTGAGAAGTTGGAACACCTAATTTTTGTATTTCTATATTGCTATGGTGGGATTATTTTTGTTTGTTAATTGATTGATGACGATAAAGATGTGTTGAAAATATCAAACTTGAAGGAGTCAAATATTATAGGAGGAAGAGGTTAGGAAAGAGGGATAATGACAAAGGGTATCAAGGGAAGAGAAGTCCAAGGGTAGAAAAAATGTGGGGGGAACGTATGCACAACTCTTATTTATTCCAATTTAAGATAGATATGGACCATGTGTCATGTTTATCAATTGTTTGAACAAGAAAGGGGGTGTCCTACACAGATTATTGAGGAAACATACTTAATAGATATCTCAAAAAGAAAGCCCTTATCAATCAGTACTCCCATTGTCAATAGTTATTTTTTGCAATGTTAGTCCTTGTGTTTTGTGGATAATTAGAGCACATAGAAATTTTAAAGGAATTTGGTTGTGCATGCCATGATATACATTAGAGATAGGGACATGTGCAGGGGGCTTGACATCCCATGTTGAGTTGCGTAATATTTGAATTTGAACACAAAACACAACATGTTAGGTGGTTTTGTACCATCTTTATAGACCATTATTTTAGGACATTCTCCACGCTTGTTGTAACGACCCAAAAATTCACACACGAACAACATGTTCTTAAAACTATTTTTGATTTGAACATAACACGACATAACATGTCGTCATAAATTATGGAACCATTATTTATGACCACATGGCATTATGAAGTTTTCACACACCAAAAGGATAATACACTTTTTCTTTTGACAGGACAACATAGAAGTCCAACCACATGACACTCTCACAGCTAGGGCAAACCACAATGAGATATTCTTGAGGGTTATTTATTTTAAAAAGACATCTTGCAATTCTTAACTTACGTTTTCAAGGAGGCTCAAGATATGATTCATACAATTCATCTTACCAAGCTAAGTTTATTCTTTTTACACTTTGAGTAATCATCCTTAAATCTTCTCTATTATGACATTTATTTGCTTAATTCGTTTATTTAGAGAAAGGGGTAATTCAAGGCCATCTATTTACACTTACGCTACTAGAACTTTTCATACCCATATATATGACAACATGGGTTTGCGTTCAACATTCTTAAGAGAAGAAAGAAAAGACACCTTGGAAAAAGGTTAGATTGAGTTGAAATCATCTTCAAGACCTCATTAGCTATTACCAAGATATAATTGAAACTTGAAAACTTAACCAAAATTATTAAAGATTTTACTTAAGCTTTACTAAATGAGTTTTATAAAAAAAATAAAACAATTTACCATCCAATGGCTGAGAGATAGATTGCGTGGTTTCTAAATTGTTTTCTCCTCTTATTAAATCTTATTATCATCCGAACTAACCATAGATTTCCTTTAAGTTCATTTAAGAATTTCACCATGAAAGGGATAGTGTTCACTAGTGTAACTAGGGATATCAAGTTATATAATGTTACTTAACAAAGGATAGTTTCATCTTTGATCATTTATGGAATTACACGCTCTCAAGTTGGTCACCTCTACACTAATTTATTTGCAATATAAATTTTAGTTTAACTTCTATAAGTATTAAACAACCCATTTTATTTTATTATAACACACTATTACTAAGTCTTAGAAAGATTTAACTCAACATTTAATCGTAGGGGAAAAGTTTAACAATATTCATTTATGAAAACGAAAAAGGGTTACATCAACTCTTAGAATACCGATAATCCATTAAGGTCACTCAACAAGTGGTAAACAAATTTTCTTATATTTTCCAAGAAGATGGACAGTTCAATTAGTTCCAAAGTTAAGACGACATAATCCACGATGAATATACTAAGATTGATCCTCTTCTAAATTTTCCACAAGAAGTTATCAATAGTTGAACAATATAAAAAGGATTCATGCAAAAGAACTTCTCAACCGAGGTTGATGTAAAAATCTACAAGTCTATCCCTCATCTACTCATGAAAATTCCATCTGCAACAAATTTTCCACAAAGAGTCATTCAAGAATATTAGGCAATAAGGCTACACAAAACCACCATAACTATTATCTAACAATACCACAAAAAGGAAGCACTTTATTACAAGAATTGGGTCAAACCTCTAAACACTATCAACACATCAAGTTATAAATAAAGTCTCCATCATGCCAATCAAAGAAGGAGAAGACCTTGTACTTCATTAGGAGTAAAAGCAACGAAAGTATAGCAATCGTATGAGAATGGCCCTTGGCCCCTATAAGGAGAAAATAAACAATGTAGTAAAAACAAAATTCCCATCAAGTAAGTATTTAAACAATAATTACAAGATTGAGATTTGATAAATATACCAACCATCTAGAAATTTATCAAAGGTACCAAACGAGGCTAAAATAATATATTTCTAAAAGAAAAAGAGTTGATCGGCCAAAAAGGGGAACCACGGGTTTAAAAATTAACACAAAAGCCATGTATAATTGAGTTTCAAACTTCAAATAGAGTATACACAAACATAAGTTTAAAGTGAAGGCAAAGTATACTAGTTTTGACCATTAAGTACAAAGATTTTCCAATCATTCAAGAAGGACCAATGTCTTACAAAAAAGTAGCAAGAAACACGCGAGAGAAGAAGAGGAGTTTTAGTACACAAATGTCATAAACAAATTTTATAACACTAAAGATTTGCAAACCTCCACAACAATTCTAATGTTTGGTTAATTTAATCTAAATTAACTATTTCCCAAAACACCAATATTTTAAGGCAAACCTTGGTAACACAGTCAATAGTCACACATGAGATGAAACATAATTTCTAAGTGACATTAACAAAAAAAACCTTCAAATTATGAATCCATAAGACTATCAAATGAAAGATGAGTTTTTTTTTTTTTCGAAGATTGATCACATTTAAGGAAATTTCCATCACAAAATATTAAGGTAATTACGTGCATAAAAACCGACCAATATTAATTAATAAATTTAACATTACAAAGGAGAAATAATGCAAGTTAGGAAAAATAAAGAGCGCCATCAACAATAATTCCAGAGGGGATTAGACCAAAACTATTCTAGTGTCAACGAGGTCTTGGATTCGCAATGAATGAAACCTCGAGCTTAGTTGATCGAAAAAGCTTTTATGGTTCAAGTTGATAGGGATGGTCAAGGTACTTCTTGAGGATGGCCTTAAAAGCCTAGAAACAATATGAAAGGTAATATAAGAGTTTAAACACGCGAGACGGAAAACACATTGCACACAAACCTTTTTTTCATTATACAAGTTTTAATACCAAAACTCTAAGTGGCTAGCCCAAGCATTGATCACACTAATCCTACATTCTTTCTTTCGATGCAAAAGGTTATCAAAGGGACTTGCGAAGGAGCTAACAAAAAAACGTCAAAAGACAAACTTGGGTGCTAGGGAGGAGCTTCATAGTTATCGTAAACTTACTTCCATGATATCGAAAATACTAGTTTGATCAACATAATAACTTGCAACTCAATCGCAGAGAAGAATAAATACATAAACAAACAGACGAAGGTCTATCACTCGAGCAAGAGAAACATAAAACCCGAGAAGGGGCACACGCATCCTTTCGACCAACATACTGACAACGATAAAAGCTAAAACAAGAAGAAACAAGCAGAAAGGGGAAATCTCCCATCATGACATCCAACTGACAAATCAATGCAAGGAAAAAGTGGTTCGATTTCACAATAATTTTAAATAAAATAATAGTAGAAAAGTGTAGAAAAATCTTGCCTTCTCCGTATTCCAGTTTTAAAATTGCATGGACACCCCCAGGACCAACAACAACAACCCAAGCCTAATTCCATTTTCTTCAAGCTCGTTGGAAACATCGACCATCTTCACGTTGGCACAGGTAGGAGTTCACGGCCAGGGTGGGTGGTCTAAAATACTTTCCAACATCCTCCCAACGTGTGTCAAAAGGGAAAGTTATA
The DNA here is from genome assembly GCA_018340775.1 of Taxus wallichiana var. yunnanensis. Taxonomy (NCBI): domain Eukaryota; kingdom Viridiplantae; phylum Streptophyta; class Pinopsida; order Cupressales; family Taxaceae; genus Taxus; species Taxus wallichiana. The sequence continues at coordinate 138,581,964 of CM031241.1, forward strand.
GCGGAACATGGACATCCATCCAGCACAATGGAAAATCCACTTTTGGAGCCCATTTAAGAAGCTGGAAATAAAATCTGGTCTCTTATTTATCACTGCAGACCTGACACAGTGCGCCTTGTTATAGTGCGGACTATATGGATTTCTTCACTGGCATTACCAATAATCTCTACAATAACATTTTCCTTTTTTAAAGTGATGGAACCGCTTTGCATCTCTCACAACAATTTTCTTTGCAAATCTTGGACAAAACACAGTGCGAGTGTGGTAGTCAACACATACATTAAGGTTCTTGAAACTCATCGAGAGTTGTCCCACGAAAACTTAACAATCCAAATGCAATTTCCATCTTCTCACTTATGTTGGTAGAGGAATACTTTTACTTTCCCGTTCACTCAATTTACATGTTCAATCGAAAGATATCCTTTACCTTCATCTCCCAAGACATTTTCTCCAACATTGCATAGATCTCACTGCATGTGGGTGTGATCATCACCTACACAAAAAGCATGCACCATTTTATTGCCTTTAATCCAACTACATCCAAGTTTCTTTTTAACTCCTCTATCCTTCATCGATCTCCTAATAAGTTCATAATTGCAAAGCAAAAATTGTTGTGCTTCATGAATATTGATATGAAATAGATCCACGCCTATGAGATTCTCTTCCATGAGTTACATCGTAAAACAAGTAAGGTCTCAGAGAGAATCTTTGCAAATAAATTTCATCGGACACTCTCATCTTTGTCAATAGTCGATTTTGATAAAAATATCTTGAAGGAGAAACCCGAATCTGAGGATACATTCGATCTGATAATAACATACATAGGGAAACTGCTTCAGGAAGCGCTCACAAAGGCTTCGATCTTTATTACCGCAACATGCCCGCTTTTTTCTAGCTAATCAAATTGCAGGCTGTTGCTTGTGGATTCCCGACCAGAACACACCTCGCAGCACCCAAGAAAGTGGAGGTAACACGCCTCTTATCTTAGGCCGGTATATTTGCAATAAAAACCAAAAGGAAACAACGCTCCTTTTTCACCCAAAACGCCTCAGGAAACAACAAATAAAAACCACGTCCATACTTTTGTGTTAACAGGCCCTCATCCACGGGTAGAGCAGAAGAAAAAGGCACGCGAGGAAGGAAGATTGGATTCACGTTGTACAGGAAAGGGGGGGAAAAACGTAGCAAGGCAAGAGACAGGAAAAACCACGTATCTCCAGTGGTTTCCACGCCCCCTCTTCAACAGGACAGTCTGCAAGATCCGATACAAACCAGTCCACGCGACTACACAAAAATTAAAAACTCCATCCATTCTCCTCACGCGGCCAGGGCAGGAAGAAGGAAGGCGTCCAGGAGGAACCCGGGAAGAAAAAACGCCATGAAAGATTTTCTTGGCCTCTCTTATAACGACTGAAGGAAGAAATGCCTCTCACACGCCTACTTCACTAGCCATCATGACAAACCATACTGCGCCCAATGCATTGAATAACATAATCAAAAGGAGATCCTGGTGAAGAAAAATAGGCCTCAACCGACTCCCATCTCCCTCACACAAGGTAGAAAAATGTGATGGTCATTACAGTCTACAGGTTGGGTGGTTGGGAGGAGACTAATGTCATCCACGTGCAAACAAGACCTGCGAATGAACTGGTCGGCCAAGGTGGCAGTGGAGGGTAGGTGCAAAGCAAATAAAAGAAGATATAAAAGCAATGATCCTCACCTTCAAAGGCGCCACCACCCAACCTCTCTCCCCTTCCAAGCAAACCAAGGCTGGAAAAGACTAAAACATGCCCGAATTCCTTGAAAGGGTTTTAATATTCTATTAGAACTTTAACAACAAAAGTCATTACTGATTTCACCGATCAAAAGCATGATAAGCTCACTAGAGAATTAGAAATGACCTCGAAACAAAAGCGCACTTACGAATCGAGAGATGGCGAACAAAGCGAAAGAAGGAAGAAACTATTCCAAAATAACTCCTTGATAAGGTCGAGTCACTGACGATAAAAAGGAGCTCAAATAAGCGTTCAACAAAAAGCAAAGGGGGCGAGGTGGCGAAAGCAAGTCGATGCCCAACGGGGCATTACACTTATGATAAGCAATACCATGTTCTTAAAACTCATTAAATTTGAAGCACTATCATGTGCATAATATTATGTCTATTATTTAGTTATTTTGGAATTATGAAGTTTTTACATTATGAGTGAGTGGTAAATAGAAGATGGGAGAGGACCAAGTGTGATCGTCAAAATTAACAGGAACTTGACAAGGTCATAACTTGAGCTCCGGGTGTTCGTTTGAGTCAGGATTTTTTTGGAACCACATGTTTCGATGAGACGAACACACCAGAAACCCACCATACCCGTTTGGAGCAAGTTTTGGCACATTTTTGGGCCCTAAATCCACCATCTTGAGGCTGAAAATTAGGATTTAAGTTGTAGTTCATTTTTTCTTATTTTTGGGCATTAGTTAATTTTAGTCTATTAGTTGCATTATGAGTTAGAAAGTTGGCAATTCCTCTAATTTAGGAATGTAGAAGATGCATGAAAATTTCTATGCTCGTATGAATAAGCATGTGAACTTACTAAGAATAGCAGGTTCTAGTAAACTATTAAAAATAGTAATTTCCGCCACCTAGAGTAGATTTAGTCAAAGTTAGTTAGAGTTTGCTTGGAAAACCGAGTTGGGAAATGTTTTCCTATTTAGGAAACATTGTAATTCATTATTCAATAACAAAGAAGGAGATCTATTTTCTTTTGGAGTTCATATTATTTGCAGTATATCAAGTTTGTTTAGAATTTGGCTACATTATCTGGTATCGAGTAGCAAGTTTGAGTCTTTAAAAAAATGGTAGGAAGAGGAAGAGGAGGTAGGTATTGCCCAGATGAATATAAATATGTAAGATCTGCAGAGGCAAGTTGCTGCACTTGCTGCAATGATAACCCAGAGAGGAAATCAAGGTGGAGATGACACAAATGAAGAAGAAGTTTGTGAAGAGGAGGAAACGTAAGCACCACCATTAGCTTTTGAAGAAAGGATGCTTCGAGCATTAGAAGGAAAGAATGATGGGATAAGAGTTGATGTTTTAGAGTATGGTGGTAGTCTAAAACCAGAAGAGTTGATAGATTGGTTGACTAGCATGGGGAAAGTTTTTGAGTGGAAGGCTATGTCAGAAGAAAAGAAGATAAAATTTGCATGCATGAAAATTGAAAGGTCATGCTATGTTATGGTGGGATCACCTACAAAAAGAGTGGTCAAGAAAGGGGAAAGAAAGAATTAGGATGTGGAGTAAGATGGAGAAGAAGCTGAAAGATAAATTTATCCCTGTGGATTATGCACAAACCCTTTATAGGGGGTTTCAGAATCTCAAACATAACTTACAAACAATGCAAGAATACACAGATGAGTTCTACAAGTTGTCCATTCATGTAGAGCATGAAGAAAATGAGGAACAAATGGCTGCAAGGTATGTAAATGGATTAAAATTTTCTATTCAAGATGAGATAAGTATGCATAGGATTAAGAGCATAGAGGATACCTATCAATTAGCCTTAAAGGCCGAGGAAAAATAAAATCGTCAAAGTTTTAGGAGATCACCTAGAATGAATAGGGGGCCTCATCTTCCTTTCGGGGACGAGTTGGTTTCAACCAAGGTAGGGGAGAATCATCTCGTGGATTGGAAAAGCAAGAGGATACGAGACAAGATTTCCAGAATCAACAAAGAGGTAGAGGATTTTCTAGGGGCAGAGGATATGTTGGCATAGAGGATGGGAGGCTCCACGAAGACCATTTGTTTTATTACAGATGTGGTGAAGAGGGGCATCGGGATTTTGAATTCCCACATTCTTATACACATGACAAGAGGAAAGGAGATGCTCCAAGAGTAAATCTTGTTGAAGCTGAACAAGTAGAAGATGAACATGACCTAGAAATTCCACCAGATGTTGGAGAAAATATGATGATCAAGAGGACGATGATTGCTCCAAGAAAGGATATCAAGGGGATGCATGGATGCGTACAAATATTTTCAAAACAAGATGCACTTCAGGAGGAAAGGTATGTAATGTTATTATTGATGGTGGTAGTTGTGAGAACATGGTTTCAAATGAGATGGTCAAGAAATTGGGTCTGCATTGTGAGAAGAATCCTAACCCTTACCGTATTGCATGGTTTAAGAAGGGTAATGAAGTTACTATTGATAAGAGATGTTTAATAATTTTTTCTATTGGGAAAAGTTATAAGGATGAGATTTGGTGTGATGTTATTCCTATGGATGCATGTCATATGCTACTAGGAAGACCATGGCAATTTGATAGAAAAGTTATTCATGACGAGGGAAAGAATACTTATACTTTCTGGAAGGATGACACAAAAATAGTTTTGCTACCTCTTAAGGAAGAGGGGAATGCTGAAAATATGATTTCTACAAAGGAATTTGTGAAGGAGGCAAAGGCAACCAATTTTTGTTATGCACTAGTTGCAAATAAGGATGAACCTGCAAGTGCACAAATACCAGTAGAAACAACATAATTAATAGAAGAATTTTTAGATGTTATTCCTGATGAGCTACCAGATGGATTACCACCCAAAAGAGATATTCAACACCATATTGATTTAATTTCAGGGTCTTCACTGCCAAATCAAGCAACTTATAGGATGAGCCCAACATTGCATACAAATTTGAATAGGCAAGTGGCAAATCTCGTGAGAAAGGGGGTCGTAAGGGAGAGCATGAGTACGTGTGCAACCCCAACTTTATTAAAACCAAAGAAGGATGGAACATGGAGAATGTGAATGGATAGCAAGAGAAATCAATAAAATTACAATCAAGTATAGGTTCCCAATACCTCGCCTTGATGATATGATGGATTTGCTTGCTGGATCTAGGTATTTCACCAAGATTGATCTTCGAAGTGGTTACCATCAGATTCAAATCAGAGAAGGAGATGAGTGGAAAACAACATTCAAGACAGGAAATGGATTATATGAGTGGTTGGTGATGCCATTCGGGTTATCCAATGCACCTAGTACTTTTATGAGACTTGATGAACACAATGCTGTGCGGAGTATAATGGTAAGTTTGTTGTGGTTTATTTTGATGATATCTTGATCTTTAGTAAAACTAAAGAATAACATTTGAGGCATATAAGGGTGGTATTTGAAGTGTTAAGGAAAGAGAAACTCTATGCAAATATGAAGAAGTGCACATTTATGCAAGAGAGTTTGGTATTCTTGGGCTTTATTATTTCAAAGATGGGGAACAGATGGACTCAGAAAAGATAAAAGATAATTATTCAATGGCCTACTCCACGAAGTATAATAGAGGTAAGAAGCTTTCATGGTCTAGCAACATTTTATAGAAAATTTATTAAAAAATTTAGTAGTATTGTAGCACCTATAACAAATTGCACAAAAGGAAGGGAGTTTTTGTGGACAAAGGCAGCTGAGGATAGTTTTCAGTTCTTAAAGAAGAAGGTGATAGAGGCACCCATTTTGGCACTACCAGATTTTGATAAAGTGTTTAAGGTTGATTGTGACGCCTAACATGTGGGTATTAATGTTGTTCTAAGTCAAGGTGGAAAGCCAATAGCTTTCTTTAGTGAGAAACTGGATGAGGTAAGAAAGAACTACTCTACTTATGATGTGGAATTTTATGCAATTATACAAGCATTAAGGCATTAGAGGCATTACTTAGTGCCTAAGGAGTTTGTGTTATTTACAGACCACATAGCCCTGAAGTATGTGAATACACAAAAGAAGTTGAATAGTAGGCATGCAAAGTGGGTATCATTTTCAGAGGGTTATAATTTTTCTCTAAAACATAAATCAGGAAAATATAATCAAGTTGCAGATGCATTGAGTAGGTGTGTGACCTTGTTTACCACTATGGAAAATGAGGTGGTGGGTTTTGAAGCAATAAACGGTTTGTATTCTTCTGATTTTGATTTCAATGATATTTTTGAAAGGTTAACTCGTCCATTGTGAGACAATGTAGGAGATCTCTAGGGTGAGTACATTTTACAGGATGGCTACCTATTCAAGGGATGCCAACTATGTATTCCAGTTGGGTCTATGAGAGAGAATATAGTGAAAGAGTTGCATAGTGGAGGATTGGTTGGGCATTTTGGTAAAGATAAGATGATAGCCTTGGTAGCAGAGAAATACTATTGGCCAAAGCTGAAAAGAGATGTGGTAATATATGTGGAGAGGTGTCGAATTTTCCAAGTCTCGAAAGGCCATTCACAGAATACAGAGTTGTATATGCTGTTTCTTGTTCCTAAAAGGTCATGGACAAATATGAGTATGGATTTTGTTTTGGGATTACCAAAAACACAACGAGGTAATGACTCAATTTTTGTGGTTGTTGATAGGTTTTCTAAGATGGTTCATTTTATTTCCTGCAAGAAAACAAGTGATGCGACAGTGTATCAGATTTATTTTTCAGAGAATTTGTTCATTTGCGTGGTGTTCCAAAAACCATTACTTCATATAGGGACACAAGGTTCTTAAGTCACTTCTGGCAGACCTTATGGAATAAATCGGGAACTCAACTACAGTTCAACAATGCCTATCATCCTCAGACTGATGGGAAAATAGAGGTGGTAAATCAGAGTTTGGGAAACCTGTTAAGGTGCATCATTGGGGAAAAGATGAAATAATGGGACTTAGCATTACCACAAGTTGAGTTTGTATATAACAGTTCCATAAATAGATCCACAGAAACTCTCCATTTTCAATTGTGTATGGGAGTAATCCAAATGGGGTGTTAGATTTGGTACAACTACTACGATTGATGGCGAGTCGATGATGATGCAAAGCATTTGTCGAACATATACAACAATTGTAGGAAGAAGTGTAGAGGAAGCTACAGAATAGTAATGATAAGTATAAGGAAATAACAGATATGCATAGATGAAGAAAGGTATTTATAGTTGGTGAGTTGTATATGGTATATCAGTGGAAGGAAAGGTTACCAAAAGGAACCTATAACAAGTTGAAGTACAAGAAGATTGGTCCCTATAAAATCGTGAAAAAATAAATGATAATGCTTATGAGGTAGAATTGCTAGGGAATTTTGATATTTCTCCAGTGTTTAATGTTTCGATTTGTATTCTTTTCATGGGGATGGTGCAGAAGAGGATGTTATTGATGAAGTAGTAGATTGGAGGTAGTAGGTTCCGGTGAAGAAGAAATAAGAAGTGGATCAAATTCTAGATAAGAAAACAATGGACACGCGACATGGGAAATACAACAAATATTTGGTCCATTGGAAAGGACAGGAACAAGAGAACAATACTTGGGTCAGAGAGTGGGAGATTAAGAAGTTGAATGCAAATAAATGGAAGGAGTTTGAAGAAGACAACTTGTAGGAGCTGCGTTTTTTCAAGAAGGGGAGAATGATGCTCCAAAATTAGCAGGAACTTGACAAGGTCATAACTTGAGCTCTGGGTGTCCGTTTGAGTCCGTTTGTTTTTTGAAACCACATGTTTTGATGAGATGAATGCACCGGTAACCCACCCTACTAGTTGGAGCAAGTTTATGTTAGGAATTAATAGAATCTAATGCGGAATAATTCCTTAGAATCGTAATAATAAGAAGTATGAATAGAAATTACAGAAATGAAATATGAAAAACATGAAGAAAATATTTAATGTGGTTCACCCAATGTGGGCTACATCCACCAAGAACACTTGCTCATATTTTATTACAAGCCAACAGTCTTCACAATTACAATAACTAGATCTTGTTTGGAGCTATGCTCAAAAAACCCTCCCGAATTTGCACTTGAATTCACACACACATTCACCTTGACAAAAACACTCCTCTCAATCCTATCGTATGTCCATCTATATATAATGACATCAATAGGTAGCCGAAGAGGTGGTTTTACAAAACAATGGGTACCGAAAAGCCATGGGCCCAAAACTAGCCCATAATGGTTACCCATTACCCATGGGTTAATAAACCACCCATGAAAATTTGCTTCGGGGGCTTCACCCCCGAACCCCCTTGACCCGCTCACCGGTGAGCGGGACCGCCGTAAAAATATCCGAGTGTAACACATGGAAGGTGTACCAAACTCTAACATGAAAACAGGCTCCATAAACATAACAATCTCCCACTTGGAGATTGATTTCCACTGAGCAAGCTTCTCAACCCTTCATTTTCATCCGCGAAGGCCAACCAAAGTTGAACATAGCTTTAGTTTATCCCTTGTGACCACCTTGGTCATCATGTCTACATGATTCTGACTAGTATGAATCTTCTCCAACTTCAACTTATCTTCCTCCAAAGTTGTCTTGATGAAGTGATATCTCAACTGTATATGCTTTGTCCTAGAGTGGAAAGCAGAGTTCTTAGCTAAGTGAATAGCACTCTGACTATCACTATATAGCTTTCCAACTTCCTACTTATGCCCCAACTCATCAAGAAATTGTTATAGCCAAATCATCTCCTTGCTAGCTTCTGTAGCAGCAACATACTCAGCCTCAGTGGTTGACAAAGCCACAACCTTATGTAACCATGAAATCCAGCTCACTGCTATATCACCTACAATAAATACATAACATGTTGTGCTCCTCCTGCTGTCCAAATCTCCAGCCATATCTGAGTCAACATATCCACACAAAGTAGTGTCTGATCCACTGTAACACAAAACAATACCCATGGTCCCTCTCAAATACCGAAGTATCCACTTTACTGCCTACCAGTGCTCATTTCCTGGATCACTCATAAACCTACTCACTGCTCCCACTGCATGGGAAATATCTAGCCTAGTGCATACCATAGCATACATCAAACTACCAACCGCTGATGAGTAAGGCACCTTGGACATCTGGTTTCTTTCCTGCTCTGTCTTGGGACATTGATCCTTTGATAACTTAAAATGGCCTGCCAAAGGAGTCCCAACCGGTTTAGCATCCTGCATGTTAAACCTATCCAATACCTTCTTAATGTACTCTTCCTGAGATAAAGTCAACTTCCATTCCTTCCTATCCCGAGTTATCCTCATACCAAGGATTTGTCTTGGCTGCCCCAAATCCTTCATATCAAAGGATTCACTTAGTTGTTTCTTGAGTACTTTTATTTCCTGCATGTTTTTACCTGCAACCAACATGTCATCAACATAAAAACACAGGATAATATAACTTTCATCCTCAAATTTCTTTGTATACAAGCAATGGTCAAAATGACATCTAATATAACCTTGCTCCATCATGAAGCTATCAAACTTCTTATACCATTGACGTGGAGCTTGTTTCAGGCCATACAAGCTCTTCTTCAGTTTGCACACCATCTCCTCTTTACCTTTGACTTCATATCCTTCTTGTTGCTGCATATATAGCTCCTCCTCCAAATCACCATGGAGAAATGTAGTCTTTACATCTAACTGTTCTAAGTGCAAGTCTTTTGCTACCACTATTCCAAGAATAGTTCTAATAGAAGTCATTTTTACTACAGGAGAAAAATCTCATCAAAATCTATACCTTGTTTTTGTGCAAACCCCTTGACCACCAACCGGGCCTTATATCTTTTCTTTCCTCCTTCTTCGTCTTTAACTCTATACACCCACTTGTTCTGCAATGCTCTTTTGCCTTCCTAGTAGCTTCACCAAATCCCAAGTCTGGTTCTCCATGAGAGACTTATGCTCCTCATCCATGGCTTGCTCCCACTTCTTACTGGCATCTACCTGCATTGCTTCATCAAATCTCTCTGGCTCTCCACTATCAGTGAGTAATAAATAATAAAGAGAAGGAGAAAAACGTTCAGGTTCTTTTCTTACCCTAGAAGACCTCCTCACTGTAGGAGTTTGGGGTTCCTGTTGAGTAGGTTCCTGAATTGATTCATGGGTCACTGTCCCATCCAGAAGATCCTCTACCACTGCATATTATTTCTTGGATTCTTCCTTTTTTCCTTAACTGTTGCTTATACATGACTTTCTCATTAAAGACCACATCCCTAGACCGAATGATTTTCTTGTCCTTAATACTCCAACATTTAAATCCAAAGTCATCACCACCATAACCAATAAAAGTGCATTTTTCTGATTTAGCCTCTAGCTTGGTCCTATCATCCTTGTCAATATGAACAAACACCTCACATCCAAAGACTCTAAGAAATGAGTAATCAAATTTCTTACCATACCAAGCCTCCTCGGTATGCCTCCATCCAAGGCACTTGAGGGTCCTCTGTTTATCAAGTACATAGTTGTGCTCACCGCTTCTACCCAAAAATAAAGAGGCAGTCCTGCATGTATCCTCATGCTCCTAACACATTCCATTATTGTTCTGTTCATCCTTTCTGACACCCCATTCTGCTGCGGGGTTCCTGAACCGTCTTTTTCTTGTGGATTCCATTCTTAGAACAATAATCATCAAATTCATTGCTGCAATACTCCCCTCCATTATCTGACCTGAGACATTTTAACTTAAGACATGTTTCATTCTCTACCAAGGCTTTCCATTTAACAAAAGTATCAAATACATCATATTTGTTTCTAATATAATAAACCCAAACTTTCCTTGTTGCATCATCAATAAAAGTAACATAATAACTTGAACCCCCAAGAGATGATACTTGAGCTGGCCCCCACACATCATAATGTACCATCTCTAACTTACTCTCTTTATTCATTGGTCGAACCTTGAGAAACCTTACTCACTTTTGTTTCCCATATATGCAGTTCTCACATAAATCCAAACATGTTTCTGTATATCCAGAAAATTCTTCTTTATGATGTCCATGCCCTTATGGCTCATATGACCAGCCTATAGTGCCATAATGTTGTATCTGCATCTGAAGCCACAAGATTACAATCATTAGTACTATCAGTGGTTAAATACAAGGTTCCAACCTTCTTACCTCTTGCCACCACAAGAGCACCCTTGGTAACCTTCCAAGAGTCAGCTGTAAATATCACAGTATAACCATCACTTCCCAATTACCCCACCGATATCAAATTTCTCCTTAATGTAGGCACATGTCTGACATCCTTCAATAGCCATGTATTCCCATTCATCTTAACTTGAATAGAAACCTTTTCCTACTATACTTTGCAAGGCTCATCATCACCAAGAAAAACATGCCCAAAATCCCCTTGAACATAATCAACAAAATAATGCCTATGTGGAGTAGCATGAAAAGAAGCCCTTGAATCTAAAACCCAAGATTCAATAATATTATGCAAAGAAAGAATCAAAGCATCCTGGCATACATTACCCGATGCCACATTTACCTCCTTGTTTTCTTCCTGTTGTTTCTTCTTATCCCGAAGCTCCCAACAGTCCTTCTTTACATGCCCAGACTTTCCACAATTCCAACATACAATCTTGCTCTTGGATTTTGACCTTGCCCGATCTTTTGATATTCCACGGTTTCCTCTATTCTTCTATCTCCTCTAGTTTCCACTGTTAAAACATTCCCTAAGTAGAAGATTCCCCAGAGATTTTTCTTCACATTTCCTCACTTAGAATCACCCCTACAACATCCTCAAACTTCAACTTCGAGTTAGTTGGAACCGAGTTGCTTACCGCCATTACTAGGCTATTCCAACTCTCAGGTAAAGAGCACATAATTAATAAAGCCCTAACTTCTTCATCAAATTCTATTGTAACCAAAGCTAGCATATTCACAACCATATTGAAATCATTTAAATGATCTGCTACTGAACTATTCTTAGACATCTTCATATTAAACAACTTTTTCATTAAAAATATCTTGTTAGAGGCAGAGGGTTTTTCATACAACTTCCCTAATGCATCCATTAGATTTTTTGTAGTCTTTTCCTTTGAAACATTAAATAATACCGAAGATGCAAGACACAGCCGGATCGTTCCAAGTGCCTTCCGATCCAACAAATCCCATTCCACATCTGTCATACTCAAGGGTTTGTTCACCTTCTCAGACAACAGTATAAAGATCCTTCTGATAAAGGTAATCTTCCATCTGCATCTTCCAAAGACTAAAATTCTACCCATTGAATTTATCAACCCTTGATCTTCCATCATCTGCCATAGCTCCCACTCAAGCTAAAAAACTTTCCCTATGATTCAACACTTCAACAAACCAAACCAGGCTCTGATACCAATTGTTAGGAATTAATAGAATCTAATGCGGAATAATTCCTCAGAATCACAATAATAAGAAGTATGAATAGAAATTATAGAAATGAAATATGCAAAACATGAAGAAAATATTTAACATGGTTCACCCAATGTGGGCTACATCCACCAAGAACACTTGCTCAGATTTTATTACAAGCCAACAATCTTCACAATTACAATAACCAGATCTTGTTTGGAGTTGCGCTCAACAAACCCTCCCAAATTCACACTTGAATTCACACACACTATTCACCTTGACAAAAACACTCCTCTCAATCCTATTGTATGTCCATCTATATATAAGTACATCAATAGGTAGCCGAAGAGGTGGTTTTACAAAACAATGGGTACCAAAAGCCATGGGCCCAAAACCAGCCCATAATGGTTACCCATTACCCATGGGTTAATAAACCACCCATGAAAATTTTCTTCGGGGGCTTCACCCCCCGAACCCCTTGACCCGCTCACCGGTGAGCGGGACTGCCATAAAAATATCTGAGTGTAACACATGGAAGGTGTACCAAACTCTAACATGAAAACAAACTCCACAAACATAATAGTTTTGGAACATTTTCGGGCCCTAAATCTGCCATCTTGAGGCCGAAAATTAGGATTTAAGTTGTAGTTCGGTTTTTCCTATTTTTGGGCATTAGTTAATTTTAGTCTATTAGTTGCATTATGAGTTAGAAATTTGGCAATTCCTCTAATTTAGGAATGTAGAAGATGCATGGAAATTTCTATGCCCGTACGAATAAGCATGCGAACTTACTAAGAATAGTGGTTCTAGTAAACTGCTAAAAATAGTAATTTCTGCCACCTAGAGTAGATTTAGTCAAAGTTAGTTAGATTTTTCTTGGAAACTCGAGTTGGGAGTTGTTTTCCTATTTAAGAAACATTGTAATTCATTATTCAATAATAAAAATGGAGATCTATTTTCTTTTAGAGTTCATATTATTTCCGTATATCAAGTTTGTTTAGAAATTGGCTACATTATCTTGTATCAGAGTTGGTTAGAGTCTTTAAAAAAAGGGTAGGAAGAGGAAGAGGAGGTGGTTTTGCCCAGATGAATAGAAATATACAATATCTGCAGAGGCAAGTTGTTGCGCTTGCTGCAATGATAACCTAGAGAGGAAATCAAGGTGGAGATGACATAGATGAAGAAGAAGTTTGTGAAGAAGAGGAAATGCAAGCACCACCATTAGCTTTTGAAGAAAGGATGCTTCGAGCATTAGAAGAAAAGAATGATGGGATAAGAGTTGATTTTTTAGAGTATGGTGGTAGTCTAAAACCATAGGAGCTGATAGATTGGTTGACTAGCATGGGGAAAGTTTTTGAGTGGAAGGCTATGTCAAAAGAAAATAAGGTAAAATTTGCATGCACGAAATTGAAAGGTTATGCTATGTTATGGTGGGATCACCTACAGAAAGAGTGGTCAAGAAAGGGGAAAGAAAGAATTAGGACGTGGAGTAAGATGGAGAATAAGCTAGAAAATAAATTTCTCCCTGTGGATTATGCACAAACCCTTTATAGGAGGTTTTAGAATCTCATACAGAACTTACAAATAGTGCAAGAATACACAAATGAGTTCTACAAGTTGTCCATTCATGTAGAGCATGAAGAAACTAAGGAACAAATGGCTGCAAGGTATGTAAATGAATTAAAATTTTCTATTCAAGATGAGATAAGTATGCATAGGATTAAGAGCATGGAGTATTCCTATCAATTAGCCTTAAAGGCCGAGGAAAAAAAAAATCATCAAAGTTTTAGGAGATCACCTAGGATGAATAGGGGGCCTCATCTTCCTTTCGGGGACGAGCTTAGTTTCAGCCAAGGTAGGGGATAATCATCTCATGGATTGGAAAAGAAAGAGGATATGAGACAAGATTTCCATAATTAAAAAAAAGAGGTAGAGGATTTTCTAGGGGAAGAGGATATGTTGGTGATATAGGATGGGAGGCTCCATGAAGACCATTTGTTTGTTATAGATGTGGTGAAGAGGGACATCGGGCTTTTGAATTCCCACATTCTTATACACATGACAAGAGGCAAGGAGATGCTCCAAGAGTAAATATTGTTGAAGATGAACAAGTAGAAGATGAACAGACCTAGAAATTCCACCAGATGTTGGATAAAATCTGATGATTAAGAGGACGATGATTTCTCCAAGAAAGGATATCAAGGGGGATGCATGGCTGCATACAAATATTTTTAAAACAAGATGCACTTTAGGAGGAAAGGTATGTAATGTTATTATTGATGGTGGTAGTTGTGAGAACATGGTTTCAAATGAGATGGTCGAGAAATTGGGTCTGCATTGTGAGAAGAATCCTAACCCTTACCGTATTGCATGGTTTAAGAAGGGTAATGAAGTTACTATTGATAAGAGATGTTTAATAAGTTTTTCTATTAGGAACAATTATAAGGATGAGATTTGGTGTGATGTTATTCCTATGGATGCATGTCATATGCTGTTAGGAAGACCATGGAAATTTGATAGAAAAGTTATTCATGATGGGGAAAGAATACTTATACTTTCTGGAAGGATGGCACAAAAATAATTTTTCTACCTCTTAAGGAAGAGGGGAAGGCTGAAAATATGCTTTCAAAGGAATTTGTGAAGGAGGCAAAGGAAACCAGTTTTTGTTATGCACTAGTCACAAATAAGGATGAACCTGCAAGTGCACAAATACCCGTAGAAATAATAGAATTAATAGAAGAATTTTCAGATGTTACTCCTGATGAGCTACTAGATGGATTACCACCCAAAATAGATATTCAACACCATATTGATTTGATTCCAGGGTCTTCACTCCCAAATCAAGCGGCTTATAGGATGAGCCTGACATTGCATGCAGAGTTGAATAGTCAAGTGGAAGAACTCGTGAGAAAGGGGGTTGTAAGGGAGAGCATGAGTCTGTGTGCAACCCCAACTTTATTAACACCAAAGAAGGATGGAACATGGATAATGTGCACAGATAGTAGAGAAATCAATAAAATTACAATCAAGTATAGGTTCCCAATACCTCGCCTTGATGATATGATGGATGTGCTTGCTAGATCTAGGTATTTCACCAAGATTGATCTTCAATTGGTTACCATCAGATTTGGATCAGAGAAGGAGAGTGGAAAACAACATTCAAGACAAGAAATGGATTATATGAGTGGTTGGTGATGCCATTCGGGTTATCCAATGTACCTAGTACTTTTATGAGACTGATGAACACCGTGTTGCGGGAGTATAATGGTAAGTTTGTTGTGGTTTATTCTGATGATATCTTGATCTTTAGTAAAAATAAAGAAGAACATTTGAGGCATGTAAGGGTAGTATTTGAAGTGTTAAGGAAAGAGAAACTCTATGCAAATATGAAGAAGTGCACATTTATGCAAGAGAGTTTGGTATTCTTGGGCTTTATTATTTTAGAATATGGGTACGAGATGGACTCAAAAAGATAAAGGAAATTATTGAATGGCCTACTCAACGGAGTATAACAAAGGTAAGAAGCTTTGTTGGGATCCTGTTGATCTTTTATTGGATTCGCCCTTGTCACAAAAAACAATTGCAATTCTCCCTCTTCATCATTCCTGCTTGTGTTGGTGTCGATGTTTTCTGTTGTTGGCCCACGCAACATTCCTTGCGATTATCCTATTAAAAGAAAATATTGTTGTTGCTTTCTCGATCTTTCCTATTGATTGTTATTAATATGATTAATTATTATCATTATTCTTATTTTAATCCTAAAAATAAAAATATATATATATATATATATATATATATATATATATATAATATATATAAATTAATAATAATGGTATTACAAAAGTAATTTTCGATTGGCGATCATGTTGTTTTATCATTTAGGGTAATGGAGAAATTAATTCTTGCTCATTCTTGCTTGGTCGTTTGTGTGCGATCCTATCTTATCGGGTTGTCTTGTCCCATTTCTTTTCAAACTAGATAACATCTTATTAAAAAGGGGGGTAAAATCAAGTAGCTTTGACATTAAACTTATGGTAGAATTTTGCACCTTCGACAACATGTATAACTCTTCGCAAAACCATAGTTTCCTTAAGTAATCCGCTTCCACACGTAATAATGTTTTAAGGGCGTGTTTCTTCTCTGGACAGATGGAAGGAGGAGGTCGTTGTGGCTAGTCTTGTGCAGTTAATGCGTTCCACCCAACTGAATGAAGAAAACATTTATCTTACTCTTCTCCTAGCCTATGCGCCATTCCTGCTCCCTTGCCTAACTTTGCAATTAAACTGGGTTGTTAGCCGGCGGTTGGTGGGAAGTTATGGACTCATGTCTTTTCCTTAAATGTTTTTGTTAAAGCACACGCATTGGATTCTCTTCTTCAAAACAAAATCTTGACAGTATGTTGCCACAAGGACTGTAATGGCCATTATGTTTTTACCTTGCGTGAGGGAGATGGGAGTCGGTGGAGTCTTGACTTCCTTCACCATGATCTCATTTTGATTCTTTTATTCAATGCATATAGGTGGAGTGTTGGGCACGTTTTTCTTGGGCTGCAGGCGTTGGAAGGAGGGATGCATTCCTGTTTTCATTGCCTCTTTGACCTGCTCTTGTTTTGTTCCTGTTTCCACCACGAACCTTCTTCTTTCTTTTGTTTTCTCCTCCTCTGCGTATGGGTGTTTTTTTTCTCTGGCACGTTTTCTCTGCCTCTTGGTTGCTGCGTGAATGTTGGGTTCGATATGGTGGTTAGATGAAGCTACAAGCTAGTGTAGCAGGCGTGTTACCTCCACTTTCATTGGGTGCTGCGAGGTGTGTTCTTGTCGGAGAGCCTCAGCAACGGCCTGCAACAGGATTTAGCCAGGCGGCAGGCATGTTGCAGTTTGGTAGAAGCTTTTTTGAGCGCTTCCAACAAGCAGGTTGTCCAACTATGTTGTTATCTGTTCAGTGTCGAATGCATCCTCAAATTTGAGATTCTCCTTCAAGATATTTTATCAAAATCGACTATGTGACAGTGAGAGTGTTACCAGGAGACCTGAAATTTTATTGCAAAGATTCTCTATTGAGACCTTACTTGTTTTACGATGTAACTCATGGAAGAGAATCTCATAGGCGTGGATCTATTTCATATCAGAATATTCATGAAGCACAATTTGCTTTGCAATTATGAACTTATTAGGAGATCGATGAAGGATAGAGGAATTAAAAAGAAACTTGGATGTAGTTGGATTAAAGGCAATAAAATGGTGCATGCTTTTTGTGTAGGTGATAGATCACACCCACAGACACAGGAGATCTATGCAATGTTGGAGAAAATGTCTTGGGAGATGAAGGTAGCAGGATATTTTTCAGATTCGAGCATGTACTTGAGTGAACGGAAAGTAAAAGTATTCCTCTGCCACCATAGTGAGAAGATGGCAATTGCATTTGGATTGTTAAGCCTTCCCCGTGGGACAACTCTCAGAGTTGTCAAGAACCTTAATGTATGTGTTGACTGCCACACTGCACCAGGTTTTGTCCAAGATTGTTGCAAAGCAAATTGTTGTGAGAGATGCAAAGCGGTTCCATCACTTTAAAAAAGGAAAATGTTCTTGTAGAGATTATTGGTAATGCCATGTGAAGCAATCTACAGACATAGTCTGGCACTATAACAAGGCGCACTGTGCCAGGTCTGCAGTGATAAATAAGGGACCAGATTTTATTTCCAGTTTCTTAAAAAAAAATATTCTAAGCACTTGTAAGATCTAGACATGGTGGCCGCCCTCTCCCTGACTGTACCAGGCACTGCCATGAAGCTTGCATGAGAGATCTACGTGCTGAGGAAAATGAATGTTTTTGGAATGTGTTGTAGCTGCTGGAGCCTTGGTTCGACGTGGCTGCATTGAGGAAGCCCCAAACAGGCATGATAAGACTAACCCTCTCTCTTAATGTTTTATTTCCTTTAGCATTTGGATAAATCGACCTTTGCAATTTTGTTCGACTGCTGTAGATGTGGGTTTCTTTTGGAATGTTGATGTGTTTTTGTTTTACTAAATAAATAGCGTTTGGACTCTGGATATTATATAACATGCATTTACATATATTGACTCTTTCTTGAAAGAGATGCCCAGAAAGAGATGGGTTCCAAATGACTTTTAATCATAATTGCATGAACTGATCTCTCTCCCCTTTACAGTTTATCTTATTTACTGTTTGAGTAGAAGAAATCTCTACATCGATTCTTGCCTACTGATCTTATAATGTTGGTTTATCTTTTTGCCTTGATTATTCCTTTGAATGATGGTTTCTGTAGAAAATAGTATGGAGCGTGAATGAGGTTTATAATTTTTCTTGTATTGTTTATATTATGTAGAACATGGCTTGAAAAAGGGAATTTCCGATATGACTGTAATTGGATTTTACTGTGGTTTTATAATAATATAAACTCCCATTAGGATTGGGGGCTTCTATTTGGGAAGAGTCATACTAGTTTTATTGGTCTTTCTAGATAGCTCCATCTGAGTCATTCGATTATCATTTACCTTGGGGATTATTGAAAACCCCTCACCAGGCCCTCTGCTATTACTATTACTATGAGCTTATTATTAGATTGGAACCCTCCTGAAGCATGCGTTAATGGGTTTTCTATGACCTTTACGAATATGTTAAGCACGCAAGTCATTATCCTGTGTGGATAATTCTATGGCTTAATTTTGAGGCACTACTTGGATCTTTGAATCGGTTAAAGTAATATTGGATACATCGAACTCTCATGAATGTCGACATTCTTCAAGTTTGATTGATATGTGATGTCCTCATGCATATGAATTCAGGCAATGCTTGAAATATGAAATTATAAATTTATCTTATACTTTGACCTTGAAGCTTGTCGAAAGACTTTTGGTAGGAAAACTGATGAATAGGGAAGTTAAGATAACTACCCTAAAATGGAGTCATGCATAGCCTTAAGTAAAGGTGACAAATACTACTATAATGGGACCAGTGCATACCATGTATGACAAGATGGATATAAGTCCACCAGAAATTATTTAACTTCATTTTATAGAACAACAATTAATACCCATAAATTGGGGTATGCAAGTGGAGGTTAAATTATATAACAGGGTATATTATGTTATCAGGTAACCAGTAAGGATAAATATGTTATTTCAATACTTGGTTAACGAGTGGAATATTTTCTGGCATTTACGATGATTATTATGTTAGCTAAAAAAAAAAATTGATACTTGCATCTCAATTGGGAGTTGAGATAATGTTGATACTTGTATTTATAGTGGCTTGGACCGCGCTTACTTATCTTAGTTAGTCAAATATATCCTTGACATATTAGCAAAACATGACAATTTTGTTGATCGTAACTCATTCCAATGAGTTGGACCCTTGTACTAATAGAAACATATAAAGACATGGAATAAGCAACCAAAAGGATACCTAAATAATATATGAACTTGTGGATTGGTGGAATCTTTGTTAACATAAATATATCCTTAAAATTGTGAGATAAATATCCAAATTATACTTACATATCACTGATTTTCTATGAAGGTTTGATACTTGGGTAATATCGATGAATAATATAAGATTGATACTTGTATTTATTATATAAACTTAATGTCGTTGGTGCTTTTATTTAATTGAAAGATAATATTGTTGGATACTTATATATGTGAAGTAGGTCGAGGGTATTAGGTGAGCGTTATTATTGTTACTGTAATTTAAGTATGATTTATTGCATGGTTAAGGTTGTATATCTAGTCACTTGGAATTGTGTCCTTATGTAAGCAGATCTTAAAGAAGTGAACATTAATGAGTAGGAAATGTATTGTCATGAGATGTGCAATTAAGTTTTAAATGTATGTTAGAAATTTATCTGATAAGGAGCATTGCAAACTTTCATTTATTTAAATGCTAGATGGCATAAATTATTAGGTGAGGTTTATATCTTATCATGCTCAGTTCTAGCGAACTGACTCTAATAAATATTTGTGCAGATGGATTATGCGAGTAGATTAAAGGAAAAGAGTGTAAAAGTTTCATCACTTCAAATTATGAAGTTCTTTGTAGAAAGTTCAATGCGTTGTAAATTTTGTAACTTTGCTTGCAAGGAGTTTAGAAGATCTCTTGTCTTGGTATGTTTGGAAAACTACGTGGTGAAGTGTTCTTTCCCTTTTGTTGTTAGACTAGTAACTTACCTTGGTGAGAAATGATATTCAATCATTACATTGGCATAAGTATTGTAAAACCTTGATTTTGAGAATAAAGTGTTAAGTCAAAACTCTCTGACACCTTGTAATGATGTGATATAAGTAAAATTAAATGGAGTGGTTAACCCTTATAGAAGTTAACTAAAATATATATATTTAGATAAATTAATGTAGAGATGACTTACTTGAGAACAATAGATTCCTGAAATAATCAAAGGAGAAACTATCCTTGTAAAGTAAAATTTTATAATTTTGATATCCCTAGCTAAACTAGTGAACACTACCCCTTTTGGGTGAACTCTTAAACAAGCTTAAGGGAAAATAATGGTTAGTTCTGGAAGATAATAAGATTTAGCAAGTAGGAGAAGACTTTAAGTGAACTACTCTACAGTGTATAAGAAAATAACTCAGTTGGTAAGATGAATTTGTGCGAATCATATATTGAATCTTTCTGAAAACATAAGTCATGAGTTAAAGGGTGTTTTATCAAAATAAATAACCTTCAATCATTTCTTACTATGGCTTGCCCTAGCTGTGAGAGTGTCATGTGGTTGGACTTCTATGTTGTTCTGTCAAAAGAAAAGTGTATTATCCTTTTGGGTGTGAACGTTTCCGTGCTGACCTTGTGGTCATCCCCGTAACAAGTGGTTCCCAGAGTTGGTTGTAACTTTGTGACGACATGTTGTGTCATGTTATGTGTCAAGCAAGTAAAAAAAAATTATCCTGTATTTCACTATGTTGTTCGTGTGTTGTTTTTGAGTCGTTACACATTTTACGAAAATTTATTAAAATTTTTAGCAGATTGTAACACCTATAACATATTGCACTAAAGGAAGGGAGTTTTTGTGGACAAAGACAACTGAAGATAGTGTTTAGTTCTTGAAGAAGAAGGTGATAGAGGAACCCATTTTGGCACTACAAGGTTTTGGTAAAGTGTTTGAGGTTGATTGTGATGCCTCACATGTGGGTATTGGTCCTGTTATAAGTCTTATTTACTATATTATGATTTTTTTATAATGGCCATACAATTTCATTGTGAGCTTACAACAAGGTGAATGGAACTTCAAGTGGGATGAATGTGTTGGATGAGGGCTCACCCCTTGTCTATTTAGTTGCTTGATATTATTCTCTTTTACTAAGGGTAAGTGCACCAAGTTGGGGGCCAAAAGGGGGCGTCTTAAGTGGATGCATTTTTATGACAAATAAAAAACTTCAACTTGGAAAAGTTTTTCGAAATAGTTACACTCAAAATTGGAATATGTTGTAAAAATATGAATAGTAGCATTTTGAGTCTAGTTTCTAAGATACTAAATTTTATTGAAAACGAATAAGTTTAAGTAGGTCAAACAACTAAAATACCAACATGTGCTCATGTTTTTGTTAAAAAACATAATAGAGTGACTTTCGTGTCCCCCACCATTTTTTTAGCACCATTTAGTAATTTTGAAAACCCTTTGGTAGAAAGATAGCTACGAGCATCTAGTTTGTGTTACAATTCATTTTAGATTTTTTTAGCAAATATTTTTTTTTATGATTTTTCTAGTACATAAAGTTTATGTTTTAAAAAATAACAGAGCTCCGACCGTGCCCCCTAACTACCTCAAAAAATATCAAAAATTAAATTTTTTTTTAATATGTATAGAATTATGCCTAGTTTGTGCCTAAAAACTTTTATTCAATTTTGATGAGTCAAAAAAAAGATACACGAAAAAAGATAGACATGTTTAAACTTCAAAAAATAGCTATAAAAAGGCATAGTTAAGAAAATAAATAATATGGAAACCTTGTATTTATTAGAAAAATTGAAAAATAATATTTATACAAAGAAGAAACTCTGCTTTACGTCGTGGTATAATTTTTTTAAACAAATCGATCATTTGATGTTGATTTATCATGACGAAAGTTGGATTTTTGTGTTTTTCTGCAAAAACACGCGGTTTGTTGTGTTTGTGCAGGTCCATGCCTCAGGCTTGGGGATCCAAACTGGATCCCAAGCCTTGAGGCATGTGTTGGAAAAGGTAAAAAGCATAACGCGTATGCGTTATTCTTTGTTTATATATTGTGGCCCCCAATGTCCCTTTCATCTCTTTCATGGGAATTCTGCATACATTCTGTTTGGTCTGCAATTTTCTGTACATTCTTGCATGATTTTTTAGTAGTTCATTTTGTCCCCTACCCCACTAGTTGATTTTTTCTAATCATGGGCAATAAAAGTCGAGCTAAGGACAAGAGGAAAGTCAAGAACAAGACACCGGAGCAATTGGAAGAGATGAGAATAAAGAAATTGAAGAGAATGCAAAAACTTCGTGCAGGGCAAGGTACATCTGCTATATCAAATGTAGCTAATGTATTAGAATATGGCGCTGAAATACATAATGAAAATGTAGAGAATAATGATTTTGCAATGAATAATGATTTTGCAATTAATAATGATATCGAATTGAATGATAATGTTGGTATGGATGAAGAAATTGATATGAATCCAATTGTTAAACCCTTACCCGAGAATCCAAATGTTAACCCCAAATTTGTATGAAAACACTTTGAATGAAAAAATTAACCTTGTAAACGAATCTTCACCTCTAAGAACACCTCCTTCCATTTTGCGAAGAAAACTAATTCACTTAATTGAAATTGATGAAAACATCATAAAACCAATGCCTAACAAAATGTTTGAAAGAAATGTGAGAAGAAAATCTAATGGAATTTGGGATAATTATTTTGAGAATTTAAATGACACACAAAGATGTCAATTATTTGTGACATTGATGAAATTAATTAAGATCTCAAATCTATAATGAAGACCACAGGGTTAAGAACATCTAATGTTGTTGATCAAAATGTGTCAATTGTTGAAAACATACATAAAGCATACCAAATGTAGGTGGAAAAAGACACACCAAAGATAGTAATGCTACACGGCGTGCACTTACTAATTGTATAGTAAGTGATAAAGCAGATTAATAAGCACTTGATTAGAAAAACAAGCGGTGTTTTGAAGCTAAATGCACAAAAAACACTAATGAAATCAATAGAGAGACACAACGTCTTGAGTCACCAATAACACTCGACTATTGGGCTTTCTCTAGAAGACTTCCACGAAAAGACAAGAATACATATGATATTCTAAAAGAATTAATTGTAAAATTTTGGGATGAGAACACAAGGGTGTCACCGAATAGAAGAGATACAGTAAAAAGAAGATTAAGTTCTTGTAATCGTGAATCGTGTACAAAATATTTCTTAGATATGACTCAAATACAATTGTTCTCTAAGTTTAAGAATGAAAATCCACAAATTAACATTAGCCAAAGATTCTTTGAAATGAGCAAACATAATAGACATTAGCCAAATATTTTTTTTTATTTATAGCAGACATAACGCTTACACATTATGCTTTGGTAAATCTCAAACTCCGATAATTTAAACGCGATCGCGTTATAATAAAACGCGTACATGTTTTTCTTTTTTTCGGTTTTGTCCACTTTTTTGGCCCCCAACTTTGTGCACTTACCCTTAAGTCTTTATTCTCTTCCTATAGATGCTTTTTACTATTAACATAACTATTATGCAATTTAATTATTTTGCAAATATCTATGCCTTATCCAATTTTGCATTGAAACCAAACACTTGATTTGTTTTTAAATTATTCAATATTGCTGATTAGATAGAAAATATTCAAGTGTCTTGAATATAAGCTAGCTTCTTGAAATGTCAATCCCTCTTATGTGTGAGCCTATGGGCATTCCCATTACACACTTATGATGCAATTGCTAATATTTTACTCCTTCAAATTTGACTTCTTCAACACATCTCTTCAACTTCTCCATTATTCCACTCCCACGTGATTACTCGTACGAATAATGAATTGACAAACAAATGTAGTCCCATCATAGCCACATACGTACCAAAATTAGGTGTTCCACATATTTGAAAGCTTTAAAAAGACTTGAAATAGAATCCGACAAAGGGTCTAGCCGTCTGTAATGGGGCTCATGACCACCACGCCTTGACAATGTAGAGTTTTGTGTGAAAATTCCAAATACGCAGTTTCCCCCTCACTTTCCTCTCAACGACTAATCACAAAGACCAAATTCACACACGTCTCGATTCTTCCAGTGTATGTTGTGGTTCTGAAAGCTCTCTATTTTTCCCAATGCAACAACACCTCTGCTCTAAAATACTAGTTTTACTAAGAAAAATTTCCTGCGGATTACATGGCTATGGTTGTCTATATTCATTTTAGTTTTTTACTGCTGCTGGTCATCGGCGTGTCGGCTCAGGATAATCCGTGTTCAATTTCAAGCAGCGATGAAATTGGTAAATGCGGTCTCAATGGAATCTGCGTGGTGAAGGATGACAATTCATTCAATTGCACTTGTCCACCAGGATTCCACCTTGCAGAAAACGGTGACCAATCAAAGGGATGCCTTCCCAACATATCCCAGGAATTGGCCTGCAATGCAAGCACTGCACAAATGCAGGAGCTTGATAGAATAGATTGGGAGGGAAATGATTATGCACACATGACAGACATGGATACAACAGCATGCAAGCAAGCATGCATGGAAGATTGCTTTTGCACAGTAGCTATCTACGCCGATCTTAACGGCACAGATCATTGCTTTAAGAAAGCAATGCCTCTCAGACATGGCCTTCTAAGAGAGACTACAACAGCCTTTGTCAAGGTATACTCTGCCCTTCCTACCCCGCCACCCGCCGCCGGAATTATTCCCACACCGCAAAAGCAAAGGAAAGAGGGAAGGGGAAGGGGATGACTCTTGTGATAATTGGAATAAGCCTGGTGGGTTTCTCCATAGTTTATACAATATGTTTCTTATTAATTTGGTTTGTCTTATTTCGTCCCAAGCTGAAAGCCTCGCAAGAACAAGATAAGTTTAATTCAGAGGGGTTGAAGGTGTTTAGTTATCAAGAGCTAGAGGATGCAACTAGAGGCTTTAAGCATCAAATTGGAAGGGGTGCCTTTGGAAAGGTCTACAAAGGTTCGTTATCTGATGGAAGAGCAATTTCCGTCAAGGAGCTTGATAAAATGGTCAAGGATGAGCATGGCGAAAAACAGTTCACAACAGAGATGAAAAGTATTGGGTCAAGCCATCATAAAAATCTTGTTCAACTTTATGGATTCTGCAACCAGGAATCTCATAAGCTTTTGGTTTACGACTACATGCCCAACGGATCTCTGGATAGCGTTCTATTTGAAGGCAGAAACTATCTTGATTGGGATCTGCGTGTTCAAGTTTCTTTAGGGATTTCCAGAGGACTTCTTTACTTACATGAAGAATGCACAACCCAGATACTTCACTGTGATATAAAGCCTCAAAACATCCTGCTGGATGCAAATTACAATGCTAAGATATCTGATTTTGGAATAGCCAAATTGATTGGGGCAGAACAAACGCGGACATTTACATTAGCCCGCAGAACTATTGGTTATATGGCACCCGAGTGGCAGAAGAGCATGGCAGTCACAGTGAAGGTAGATGTGTACAGCTTCGGAGTGGTGCTATTGGAAATTATCTGTTGCAGGAAAATGTTGGAGTTAGAGGTTCCAGAAAATGAAATGATTTTGTCAGACTGGGTGTACGATTGCTTTAGGCATGGCAGACTGGTTAAATTGGTGGAGCAACAGTAGTGCAGAGGCATAGAGCCAAGATAGCTGGAAAGAATGGTATTGGTGGGTCTATGGTGCATACAAGAAGATCCAATTCTAAGACCAACAATGAAAAAAGTGGTTCATATGTTGGAAGGGACGATTGAGATTGCAGTGCCACCTAATCCCGGATCTTCTTGATCATGTGGTGGAAACAATGACATCCGTAGTCTAATGTCATGTGATCATGTGGTGGAAACTTTACTTGATTGTCCTAAGAAAATGCTTGAATGCATTGTATGCCTAAATGCCTTTTTGTATTGTTATGCTTTCATGATAGGAACTAGGAAACAACAAATCTGGCCCAAGATGTAACCGTGACCATAGATTTCTACATGGAGTATCATATTCATACATAACTAGCAATTAGAATTAATTTGTAAACTATGGAGGATAGGAGAAGAGGGAAAGTGGGTATTTTAGTCGGAAAATTTATGGAATATTAATTTGTTTTAGGGATGTGTGAAGAGGAGGACCGTAAAATGAAAATTATAGCTATTTTTTTTTTAAATGTCTGTAGCATAGCATAAATATATATGTATTCTTACATAAAATTCATTGGATATAAAGTATTTGAGTAGGGAGGGAAGGAGATCAATTCTTGTATGGAAATTTTCTTGCACATCTTGAAGAGGAGATAAATATGGGGTACATGGCTAGAGATGGGTGATGCGTTGGGATGAGGGTGTGGATCCAATCATGTTCATTTATTTGGCATTTGATGGTAGCTATATGGCGACAACATTCATTTTTTGTGTTTTTGTTAATTTTGTAATAGAAGTGGACTCCCTCGTCATCTTTTACATAGATTTTTCTAAGATAGAGATGAAGATATACATGTAATTGATAGGAATATAATAAAAAAATTTAAGTGTCAAAATAAGAGCTTTGAAACTAGGCATGACATACACAAAAACATAATGGAAAAGGAATGGGACTTTTGCCACATGTTATATTTGTAAGTGCTCTAGGAAATACGTGTGTAAAATGTGGAAACATGTAATTGGCATGTAAATTGTTTAACTAAATGCCTGCAAGAAATGTGGCTTCACACACCTACTGCAATAATTGTAAGATATGTAGAAAATGAGATGACAAATGTAATTACCAAGTGTAAATTTAGACTCCACAACCTTTTCCAAAGATACTCCCAACATCTACCAAAATGGGAGATTTAGAACAAGTCACGATAATAATAAAAGTATAATAGAAAGTTATTTACTTAGATGTATTCACAAATGCCATAATAGAAAAGTATGCAAAACTAGCAAACCATATACAAGGCATGTGAACATTTGAAAAAGTGTCGTGATGAGATGTAATGTTGTTGACTTACAATGAATGTGTGATATGTACAAAATGGATTTTCTAAATAGGTCTTCAAAATTTTGAAGCAAATACATTTGGTAGGTGTAAATCCCGACTTCGCAACCTTTGTTACCATACTCTTAGCCCGTGCCAAAATGGGAACTTTAGAACAAAGGGGAATCCATCAAATCATAAAGAAAAGTACATTTGTGTCGACTATTATGGTTGTTAATACTCATATAGACATGTATCAAGAAAATTGTAAGCATACACAAAAGTTTGCACTCTTTGACTACATGACTCAAGGGAATGTGGTCTCATGGAATGTGTACATTGATTTTATTTATTTTATTGACATCAAAATAAAATCACAAGCTAACTTCAACATGACATACTTGTCAACGTACTTTTCAACTCATTGTATCCTTGATTTTATACACCATCTTGAACCCTGACTATTCCATTCATTCATGCTAGATGTGGCACTTTTAAAAATTATTCTCATTTGTAGGGATTTTGGGATGTTTTGAGTAGTTTATATTTAGAACAATAACAAGATGCATCATGTTAGACCTATAATGATAAAGAAGGGACCATGTTTTATTTCCATTTCTAACCATTCGGATACCTAGAGCATGTTGTTGACTTCATAAAATCATGTGTAGTCTATAATGTGCATTGTCGCCTATATTTATAATTTCATGGATGTGTCTTGACATTGAACTATTTTCAATAAATTAGTGAATATTTTGGATGATAAGCTAGAGGATATGGAGAAAAGGAAAAATAAAAAGTAGTGGTACTCAAAGGAAATGGAAAAGGCTTGGGAAAATGGAAATGTGAGAGTACTTACAATCAATCCAATGCTTGGAGATGATGGAGAGAGCATCTCTTGATGGTTCTTTACACCAACCTTTGTCATTTTGTATACTTCTTTTATCTTGGGTAATTGTATTATATTATGGATAAGTTAGATCTATCCTTTGGGATTGATTTTCTTAATTCCAATCTTCATTGTTATAGACATATTTATGTTTTACATTCTTATCAAAACAACAATCTTCAATCAACTCCATTAAAACATACAAAAATGTTAACGTTTTCCAATGGATTCTTCCTAGGATGTTGTGTTTTATCATGGAATATCATAATCACAAACTAACAAAAGACATGTGCATCCTGCCAAAGTATTGATACTATTTCACTAAATGCAATAAAAAGAGTCCAAACCGATTAGTTTTTTCTTACGCCATCATACTCACGTCTACACTAGATTTGGAGATTAAAAATGTATAACAAATTACCAAAGCATTGTGGAGAAGGGACTTTTTCCAACTATTTTAGTTATAAGTTACCTAATAGATGGTTTCCCTCTCAAAGTGTTTTATTGATTTGAAGCCATATTTCAAGTTACGTAGTAGCTTACAAGGAGATCAAGTTCAATTTTGTCTACCTCTTTTGCTCCTTCTTAACCATGTTGTGTGAAAAAATAAGTGAGTGGTGACTCTTTCTACATCATCCCATCTTGTTGCTATCTTTGGAAAGAAAAACATTAACTGTAATGCCCTTTTAGAGGGCATGCTTGATACCGAGGAATATTTCACGTTTCATTTTTGCGGTTGAACTGCTCCTCCCTTAGCTTTTACATTTTTCGCAGTATTTATCAAAATACACATATTCGACCAATGGGATAGGTTTACTATACATTCATAAAGTGTTGGAAAAAATTACCATGCCTATATCTCTTCTCAATCCTTTTTTATCGATGTTGTAGTTATGAATGCCCGAAAGAAATGTATGTACAAATGTAGAAGCAATAATAAGGCATGCCAATTGTTTGAAAAAAATCATAATTCAATTGAAGTATAGTGGATGATGATGCTTAGATGATATGCTCAAAATAGATTTGTGTGTGACACAAATCACATACACAAACATAACACAAATCACATACACAAACATAAGAAATCTATACGAATTAGAGGAATTATCATGGGAGGAGTGATAGCATTTGACTATTTACTTTTGGAGTAGAAATATGGAATGGGAGTCGAAGAATAATAAATGAAACTCGTTAGTATTTACTCATAAGGTTGAACTCGAGTGATGTATTTGACGCTCATCAAGCCCTAAGTGATGGTCTTCGTTAGCGGGTATAGGAGTAACGTCGCGGCAGCATTAGAGCTTCGCGAACTGTTGTAGAGGAAGAATTCAAAATTTGGTGACGGTGAACCTCTTTCTGCTGCCATGGAATTTGGTCCTTTGGAAACATCAGAGCACAAAGACAGTTGTTTTTCTGGAGTGGTTGGAGACAGTTTTCTCGAAAGGTTGTAGGTCGATGCAGGGTTTTAGGGGGGAGAAGGGCGGTGCAAAATCGTGGGATGCTTTTTTCACCTACGACTTCAAGTTTGATTGACGGATCTGACCCTGTTACAGTCTCTCCTATTGCAAATCATTTTAAAAACTACATCCTCAGTTGTGGTTTGGTTGGTTGAAGAAAGAGTGGCAATCCTATCCCTCTTGTTGCCTCTTCTCACTCCCCTATTGTGAAATAGAGAAAATCTTTCAGGGATGTGGTTTAGAAAGACTATGTTTTCATCCCTTGACCTCTGCCTCTTGCACTTTGTGTGTGAGCTTTGGAGAAGAAGTGTCTAGATCTAATCCTTACTTCTAGGAGCATTCTCGATCTGCAAATTCAATTGATGGTGGCACACTTTACCAGACCTACAAGCATGGATTTTAAATTGTTGGCTCCCTTTCCTAAAGGTTAGGTAGACATTTACCCTTGTGTTAAAGGCATTTTTATTGTTGTTTTCTCTGAGCTTAGGGATAGGAATTCTATCACTAAAACCATCTGGGTCCAACAACCCCACTATTTGAATTTGAAACCCCGGGTTCCCATTTTTTAACCCTCTTACTGAATCTTTCTCAACCAAACTAGTTTGGATTAAATTGCCTCATTTCCCCCTCCGGTTACGGTAGCGATTGTCTAGTTTCCATAGGAAATACTTTGGGTAATATCATTAATATTGACATTTACACCACTTGTTATATCCACACAACCTATGCCCGATCCTTTTCGAATTAGATACCTCAAAGGAACTTCTTACTAATATTAATCTTAAGGTCCATGATAGAACTGGGACTCAACCCCTTGATGATGAAGTGTTGCCCTTCAGATGTAGAAAGTGTTTTACTTTGGGACATATTGTTGCAGACTATCATCTCGAGAGGCATAAGAATGTGAGATCCACCTAGTGGAAAGATGCACTTCCATGTCATACTGTGATTAATGAAAAACACGAAAGTGCACTGACTCTAACTTTGATTTGGAGGAATGTGTCACCGAAACTCCTATTAGGACTTCGTGGTTGGATCGATGAGGAAATTTTTGATAAGGAGAATATAGAAATCATCATTCGGATTCACACTGATGAAAATATAAATCCTAATTCGGGTGTTGAATGGATTACAGTGGGTAGAAATAAGAAAGGTAAATATATTAATGATTCCCTTAAGATGCATTTAAGATCCCATGGGAGGGAGTCCCAAGGACGAGTTGGTGGCTTGTTTACTTTTGTTTTTTTTTTGTTTTTTATTGATTTGGCTTTGTTTTTGTTTGTCCCTCTTTGCAACAGAAAGAGACAACTCCATTTGTTCCTCATTGTTATATCTTTGTCTCCATTGATACGTGTTGTAATGGGGAAGGGTCCCCTTAACCCTCTTTTACCATAAATAAAAATAAATAAATAAATGCAACTCATTTCATAATGAAATTACATTTCTCTAACTTTTATCTCCAAGATAAAGAAGGATATTTAAACATAGATATATTTCCACTATGAGATAGTTAAACATTGACATCCCTTCTAGCATAATTAAGTAAAAACACTTTTCCATATTTGAGAGATATTGATATTTTCATGTCAATCAAACTGTAATATACGTAGGGTTTGAGTTTGATGGTTATCTATGTTTGTCAAACAATTTTTTGTGACACTAATTTTTTTTTTTTTTAAATATACAAAATATATCTTTGATGCGATAATGATAAAAATGTACATTTTATTTATTTATAACATTTTTACAAATATATTAATAGAATTTTAATGTAAATTTATATCAAACCCATATATTAAATATATAAATAGACAACGATTTTAAAAAATCGTAAGTATTCTACAAATGAAAACAATGGAAAATAAATGGAAAATAAATGCATTCCATGAGAACACATATCCTTGAGTGATTTTCTCAAACAATTTTTGTTATGTACATGCTTATAAATTTTATAGACATGTATACATGTGCATTAGTAAATACAACATTCGATAAAAATATATGTTTCATTATATTTTGATGGTTTTCCATACTATATTCTAAAGCTCCCATTTTGGCACAGGGGCTAGAGTATCCTGAAAAGGTTGTGGAGTCTAGCTTTACACCTACCAAATGGTTTTTCCTAAAAAAATTAAGATTGTTCAAGTGAAACCATGATGTGCATATCATGAATGAATTATAGTTGACAAGATCACATCTCATCAAGGAATTTTGTTGAATAGTTCATATCTAACAACAATCAACTTTCCATCATGCTTTGATGAATGTCCTTGTGCATATCCTTCATTCAATAAATTTCCATACATGTCTACCAAGGCACCTACGACTACATTTAACACAAATTTTCTTTCCTTTATGGTTTGATGTATGTCCATGTCCTGATCTAAAGCTCCCATTTTGACATAACATGGCATACAAGTATGTAGTTTTAGTGAATGAGGGATATATTTATACTTCAATGGAATTATGTTACAATTGATCATTATGTCTAAGTAGTTGAAATTATTTGACATGTTGGCTATCTCAAGGAAAATATAAAATTTATCATCAAAATGTTAATTAAGCCTATAATGGTTGTGTGAATGAGTTTTCTTGGTGTGTGAGAGAAAGGCTTACAATCAATCCAATGCCATTATCTCACAATGAAATAACCAATGTGGTCATCTGAGGTTGCATTGCATGGACCTACTCGAATAACAATACAACAAAGCAATATAATCACCGCCACTATACAAATTGTGTACGGTCCTCCGCCAAATATTATAAAAATGATCCGGCCAATTATCACTATATCCTTTAGAAGATCATTGGAATGTAATCTAGTTGATTATTTAAAAATATCCAAGTAGAACTTTAATATCACTTTGAACCCTATGAGGCTCAATTCTACTAGTTTTAATAACCCATTTTCTTCCCCAATTGATTATCTCAAAATGGGAATATGGTGATGTATAAATTAAAAAGTCTATTAACACAACTACAACATACAACATTTGAAAAAATGTTACTTTCCAATACACTCAAATAGATGTCCATACCTATTTTAAAGATCTCGTTTTAGCACTAGGAAAAAGTGGTGGATTTTGATTTTAAATCTCGTAAATATAATTTCCTAAGAGTTTATAAAATTTCCCTCCTATCTCTCCTTCAAAAAGCATATAATTTCTAATATAAGCTTTGGAAGAAAATTGTTTCTCCTACCAAGTTATCTCTTTCAGTTTTGGGAAGTTGTTTCTTTTTGTTTCTTAGTATGTTAATGTCTTTATCTCGAGCTTTAAGGCATTTTTGTACCGGGTAGGGCCCCCTAAAAAACCTTTATCCTTAATAAAAAACATTGTCAACTAAAATGTCAATGTGGAGAATATTTAATTTGATGATAGAGCTTTAATCCCATAAAAACGTATTCATCATCTTTTTAAAATATTTACAATTTTTTAATAGATATCACTGACTCCATTGGCTAGGGAGCTAAAATGCATCCATATTTTGAGTCCGTAAGGTAACGACAACATGAAACATTAATAGTGTTGAACATTCAAGCACCGAGAGGGGAAGGGGGTGAATCGATTCTTCTAAAACTTCCTAATTTGAACTTAGAAATCAATACAACATTCATTTAGTATCCTTTCAAACAATGAACTCATTAAAGCATGTTATCATGGAAGAAGAAACAATAAACACATGAGGATAAAATATTTAAGGTGGGAAACCCACTAAGGGGAAAACCCACTAAAATCAAAGCAATATAAGGAGAAATGTCTGCAGCAACAATTACAATGATCTCACCATGTGGTGAGCACCCACTCACCCTGAAGCACCCACTCCAATTTTGAATCACCTACTTCAATTCAATGCCAAACACCCACTTGATTGTTGTTTTGCAAGAACCTACTTGCAAGGAAGCTCACTCCCAAATTGTTGAGCTACAAATAAGACTTTCATCAATGAATTTTGATCACCTTCACCTCATTTTCTTATATCAACACCTTGTGATCATTGTTTCAACTATTTAATTCATGTTGCACCTATCTTCACAAATCAACACTCTTTCATTATCTCTATCTCGCAACAAGCAAGCTTCAAACAACATGGAGAATATTTTTGCACAAGAATACCTTTGTTTCTTAACTCTTACAGGTTCATCTACTCATCTATATGACTTCTTTATCCCTTTGACTTGAGTTAAGGAGATCAAAGGACATAACACTAATTGCCATGGAGAGTAATAATAGTCCATTTCTTATCGTATTCAAATTCCTTTCATTTCCTCCGCTTTCATGGTCTCTTATGTGCCTATAGGAGACGTAACTTATGCTTTAAAACCTTTCAATCGATTACAAAATCCGAAATCTCTATTAGAATACACCAAATGTCTTGATGGTAGTTACACATATTTTTGTCTTCTTGTGTGGTGAGCAAAACTTTTATTCCAGTGTTGTCATCCCTACACAAGGCATTACTTATTGAAAACGTGTTACTTCACACCCCGCACATCCTTTATAACTTCCATTCAAACTTCAACCTTCACCATTTGTGCTCCCATTTACTTTGAATTGTAAATCATTGTTTAAAGAACTTAAAGAGATCTATTACAAGCTTGAAGGGAATAATAATGTGTTTCATAGCTTGAGAAGATAATCATGAAATAACTTGGTTGTTTACACCAATCAGGAGGTCATGACAATACACATATTTCAAGAAGTATACATTGAAAGCGTGTATTGATTTATCATCATCACGATCCTTCCAACATTAAACCACTTTTGTTGACTCCATGAGTATTATGAAACAACCATGGTAGTAGAGACATATTCATGAAGGGGAGACATTTACACCTTCCCGGATAAAAAAATTTTTTTCCAATAATATGTCCATTCATTCAAATTTTCTTGGCTCTTCCAACGTTGCACATTAGGGTTCTTGAGCTCAAACCCTAAATCGTCAAGAGTTCTTGAGAGATTTCAACACCTTATCTTTAATTTTATGGACTGCCATGTAACTACATGAGAATTTCAAAGCATATTCTAACTATAATATTTAAGTCCTCTTTTGAATTTGGTAATGGAAAACTAAATGACTTGAGTCCAAGTTTATAGTCCAACATGACTTATACAAGAAATCAAACCCTATTATCAAGAATGAGTCAAAACCATTGTGTGATTCATGGTCTAAGGTACAAAACGAGGAATTCCTTCCCTTTAACACCTCACAACAGAAACATCCAAACTTGAGCACATTTGTCATGGTAGATGGACATTTTGATCCTGATTTCCCTTTTCATGAAGCACTACAAAACAATCCTCGTATGAAGGCTTCTTGTTGTGAACATTGCACTTCACATGACCATCTTGTGAAAGATACACTTCATGTAGAGTATATATTGACCATTTTATCAAGCTCCTTCACCATTCACCAATTGCTTTCCGTCAGAGTTATAATGGGAAATTTACAAACCAACCTTCCAGTCATCTTGATAAGCCTACAGGAAATTAAGAGGCAATAAGTTTTAGACACCATATCTCATCACCAAAGCATACCATGGACTAAATTTAGTCATCATGAGCTTGTATCAGATGCTCATGACTACTTCATACTTCAATGGGAATCTTATATGCAAAGAATCTCTTCAAACACCATGATTGGTTATAACATGCATAGTCTTCTAATGACGGGGAAGGAGAAATGCACCTACTCTTCAAATTTTCTCACACAATGTTGTGATCATTTGGAGAAACCATGAGCTATCCTTGAACACTAAGGTTTTCTTCATGAGACATCAAATACACTCATATACCTACAAATTTCATCAAAGCGAGTCGTCTTATGTGCAAAAGTATAATTTGATCTCAGATGCAAATTTGGATTTTCTTGAACCCTGGAGAGTCCTTTACATGTATAATGCATCAAACAAGCTTAAACAATTTATTTTATGTCCATACCTTGCATATTTCTTCTATCACTCAAAGAGAGAGTTATGGAGGACTTGAAACCAACTTAGAAAAATGGTTAGAACTTCTTTATTTCACCATCATTTGATCTCAGACCTTTTGCATTATCTTTTATCCCAATTTCCTCCAAAAAAGTATCTTATGAATTATATGAAGAAACACAGCAATTTAGAAGCATACTGCACCTACAAAACCTCACATATTGGAGAATTGAGAAAATTGAGTCATCCTAAACTTCAAATGCATTTTTGCAATCAGAATCATTGTTGATATAGATGCCTATTCAAGAACTTTGATTTTTCAAAATATTCCCTACAAGTTTCTTTACCATAGTAAACTTTTAAGCCTAATAATTAATAAAAATTATATAAATTCATTCATATTCATTATCAACAATTACATGTTGTTTTGCAAATTTAAGTTATTTTACACCAATAAATATGTACCTATCAGCCTTCCACAAGGGGTGCTTTTGCTAGTTATCTGATACTCCATGTACATCATAAGAGTAAGGGAAATCTATAGTCACGGTTACATCATGGGCCAGTTTGTTGTTTCCTAGTTCCTAGCATGCAAGTATAACAATTCAATAAGGCGTTTAGTCATACCACGCATTTAAACATCAAGTAATGTTTATAACTTTTAATCAAATGACATTAGACTACCTGCGGATGGTATTGTTTGTTTCCGCCACATGATCAAGAAGATCCTGGATTAGGTGGCACTGCAATCTCAATCGTCCCTTCCAACATCTGAACCACTTTTTTCATTGCTGGTCTTACAACTGGATCTTCCTGGATGCACCAGAGACCCACCAATACCATTCTTTCCAACTGTCTGGGTTCCATGCCTCTGCACTGCTGTTGCTCCACCAATTTAATCAACCTGCCATGCCTAAAGCAATCGTACACCCAATCTGATAAAACCATTTCATTTTCTGGAACATCTAACTCCAACATTTTCCTGCAACAGATCATTTCCAATAGCACCACTCCGAAGCTGTACACATCTACCTTCACTGTGACTGCCATGCTCTTCTGCCACTCGGGTGCCATATAACCAATAGTCCCGCGAGCTAATGTAAATGTCCGCGTTTGTTCTACCCCAATCAATTTGGCTATCCCAAAGTCAGATATCTTAGCGTTGTAATTTGCATCCAACAAGATATTTTGAGGCTTTATATCACAGTGAAGTATCTGGGTTGTGCATTCTTCATGTAAGTAGAGAAGTCCTCTGGCAATCCCTGAAACAACTTGAACACGCAGATCCCAATCAAGATAGTTTCTGCCTTCAAATAGAACGCTATCCAGAGATCCGTTGGGCATGTACTCGTAAACCAGAAGCTTATGAGATTCCTGGTTGCAGAATCCATAAAGTTGAACAAGATTTTTATGATGGCTTGACCCAATACTTTTCATCTCTGTTGTGAACTGTTTTTCGCCATGCTCAGCCTTGACCATTTTATCAAGCTCCTTGACGGCAATTGCTCTTCCGTCAGATAACGAACCTTTGTAGACCTTTCCAAAGGCACCCCTTCCAATTTGCTGCTTGAAGCCTCCAGTTGCAGCCTCTAGCTCTTGATAACTAAACACCTTCAACCCCTCTGAATTAAACTTATCTTGTTCTTGCAAGGCTTTCAGCTTGGGACGAAATAAGACAAACCAAAGAAATAGGAAAACTACCGCAAAGAGTATGGATAAACACACCAGACTTATTCCAATAATTACAACCGTCATCCCCTTCCCCTTCCCCTCTTTCCTTTCCTTTGACGGCGTGGAAGGAACTCCGGCGGCGGGGGCAGGGGAGGAAGGGCAGAGTATACCTTGACAAAGGCTGTTCTAGTCTCGCTTAGACCGCCATGTCTGAGAGGCATTGCTTTCTTCCAGCAATTATCTGTGCCGTTAAGATCGGCGTAGATAGCTACTGTGCAAAAGCAATCTTCCATGCATGCCTGCTTGCATGCTGTTGGATCCATGTCTGTCATGTTTGCATAATCATTTCCCCACCAATCTATTCTATCAAGCTCCTGCATTTGTGCAGTGCTTGCATTGCAGCCCAATTCCTGGGATTTGTTGGGAAGGCATCCCTTTGATTGGTTTCCGTTGTCTGCAAGGTGGAATCCTGGTGGACAAGTGCAATTGAAGGAATTGTCCTCCTTCACCAGGCAGAATCCATTGAGGCCGCATTTACCAATGTCATCGCTGCTTGAACAGGAATCCTCCCGAGCAGGCACGCCGACGAGCAGCAGCAATAAAAACACAGCAACTATTAGATGGAGCATACTTATAAAATGCATACACACAGCCATGGCCATGTAAGCCGTGGGCAAGTTTTGTAAGACTCTACTTGCTTGCTTTATAGGCAGAGCAGAGGCGCAGTTGCATAGGGAAAAATAAAGATCTTGAACCGCAACTTGCGTTCGATGATGTCCTTACGATCAGTCGGTGAGAGGAAGGTGAGGGGTAAATGCAATTCTCACTCAAATGTCGATATTGTAATAACGAGTCTCTTGACAAGAAAATGAGTGGTACAAAACCGTACAATTGTTTGCATTGTATTGCATGCAATTGTTTTGAAAAGTCCGCCAAACCTTTGGAATACGGGAAGTTTCGCACCTAATTCTTTATTTATCTTTTGACCCAAGGAGTTGATATCGCTCACGTTAATGTAGGACCAAGTCTTAATTTTCTATTTCTATTTTTATTTTTTATTTTTGACCCCAAGGAGTTGATGTGCCTCAATGGCTTGGAATATTAATGTAGGGTTAGTCTTCTAGTCGATTGTGTAAATGTAAGGGTAATCAGATTCTTGGGGATTAGAACAAGGGTGGGTAGGTAGTGAGCACTCGGTTCCTACCATCAAGCCATACCCTTGCTAGTAGACACCTAATTTTTATACTACAATATTATTGTTATGGTGGGACTACATTCGTTTGTCATGATTGCACATGAATGGTGTAATGGAGATGTCGAAAGGGGTGTGTTAAATAAGTTGAACTGTGAGTGAAACAAGTCAAGAGGAAGAGAGGTGATGAAGAAGAGGATTGAGGGTGGAGAAGTTTAAGGATGGCAAAAAGTTGGGGGAACATTTGTGACACTTTTCCTTTTTCCAACAAGATTGATATGAATCATGTGTCATTCATTTGAAGAAGAAAGGGGATGGCGTGCATAGATAGATAGGGCAACATACTCTAGAGATATCTCGAAAAACAAGCCCATTTGTATCAATACTCCCATTATCAATAACTTTGTTTATTGCAATGTTAACCCTTGTGTTTTGTGGATAGTTAGAGAACATAACAATTTTAGGGGAATTCACTTGTGTGTGCGGTGGGATACTTTAGAGATAGGGACGTGTGGTGGGGACTCGACATCCTATGTCGAGTTGATGTGTAGCAGAGAATCCGACAACCTCAAAATTTAGTAGATTAGGTGGTTTTGCACCATCTTTATAAACAATTGTCTTACCATGTTATTCTCCACACTCGATGCAAACAACTATAAAAATCAGTTGCAGAGTTTTCCTTGTGGATTTGTATTTGACGTAGTCTCCTCAACACTCTAGGGTCTTAACACTCGTTAAATTTGAAGCACCATCTTTTGTATAATCCTATGCTTGTTATTTTGAAATTTTGGTGTTACGGGGATTTACAATATGAGGGAGTTGTCGAGGAGGATGACAGAGAACCAAATGAATGGCTATGCTCATAAAATTTTTATGGAATTTATCGAAAGTAAATCCAATGATTGTTTATTCATTAAATGTTATTTGAAGTAATTTATTATATAAGTATTTTATATATATCTTTGTAAGGTTTTAACAACTGCCATGCTTTCATCGACTTCATTCTTCTTTAGAAATGTTAAAGTCAACATTTAAACATTTAACTTGATATTGCTCTTATCATCTTCTTGTTTCTTAGTCAAGACTGGTTTATGCCATTATAGTTAAGGCTCATATCTTCTATATTAATGCAAATTAAATGCACTATCATTTCATTAAATATTATTTCCTCTCTGTGTGTGTGTGTGTGTCGTTGATTTAACCAACACAAACATTACAACTACCCACCAACTACCATTGTTAGAGTCTACAAATATTTTATAGAACATCTCCTAAAAAAACCAATCTAAATATGATTATTTGAAATTAATGGGTTGTCTACATTTTTCATGAGGGTTGTGGCTATTCATGAGACCTTTTATCTTTTAGATATGACATTAAACAACAACACATTTGGTGGAACAAGATTTGAGAATTTTTTCCTGTATTATATTTTTAATGCAATCTCTCAAAGGAAAAATGAGGTGCACATAATATGAGTTGAGACAAAAAGGATCCAATGTATGAAGTTAGGGGAGATGTTCACCCCAATTGAAAGCCCACAACTCAATTACCTCCACCATTTATTAAAGGCCTTGTACACACATAACCCTAAAGAGAATACATTAATGTGTAAATATATAAACAAGAGATTCAATAAAAAACACATCAAACTAAATGAAGTATATTAATAATAAATTATTGCATGTGTACATAAATCAAAGATAACATCAATTGTATCATATGTTTGAAATAATATAATGTGATTTGTACCAACGTCGTAATAACGCAACATTGTCTACATTGTTCGATATAACAATATTAATAAATGGAATGTTTTTTCAACTTCTTAAGCCATGTGAAAACATAACAAACACCGAGCCTTGTGTTTAAGCTCACAAATTTTTATTAAATACAATGAACAAAAATATTACCTTTTCAAGGTATTTGAAATTAGGCACCGACAAATTCATTGATACAAGACTTGGACTTTTCTCTTTAATAACTATATAATGTGGTCAATTCCAATGATATAAACTACTTAATCATTTAGTTAATCACGTTCGTTCTAATAAGCTTTGTTTCACCAAAGTTTGAATTATAGAATAGATAGGAGATCTATATCAACATCTAATGTGATTTTATGCCTCTATCTTGCATTTTGCATACAACGGAAAATTGTATTTCAAGGTATTTGGACTAGGATTTTGAAGTAGTACACCCCGAGTAAATATTCTATATGATTGATTTTCCTTGTGGATGCATATAAACTTCCACCACATTAGTTGACAATTTCCTTTCACATTTCTCAATCAACAAATTAGGGGAGAGGACCCCATAATTGTGCAGGTACCAAAATATGTACATTGATTTTCACCATTGGTTGTTGAAAAAATGACTAATAGTTGTTCACTATTTGATTAATGACACTTTTTAAGAGCCAATGACAATGTGACACATAGGGCGCTCGGTCATTGGTACCTCTTTCAAATGCTTTATATATATATTTTTTCATTTTAAATCAATTCAAAAACTACTTTTCCTCCAATTTAACACACAAAACGAAAAACGTTGATGTGGCATTATGATACGCTACACGATGATATAATTTTTTTATCTTTGTGAGACCCCTACATATATGTACGTGCCCCTAAAGTTAGGGTGCACATTATGGGGTCCTCTCCCTAATATAAAGATTAACTTTACAAATATTATGCAATTAAGGAAAGACACCCATTAGACTATTAGTGGAGTATGCCCTTATTAGTATGCGAAGTTGCATGTTACAAGATGGCTCACAAATTTCCTAAGAGTGAATTTCAAAGCCTATTTTTTAAAAGAAAGATAACACTCGTAAAAGAAAATATTTTGCAATATTTATCAATTTTGATGATATATGTGGTGTGGTTAGAAAAGTCAAAGTCCAATACTTTAGAGGTCAATACACATAAATATAGAACAAATTCCTCTACTTCTAATAGAAAAGATTTCAAGAAACATTTGTAGGAAAATACTACTTATTATACTTTCTAAACATTAAAAAACTAATCCCATCATATATATATATATATATATATATATATATATATATATATATATATATATATATATATATATATATATATATATATAGTTATGTAAGATTGTATAAATATTGATTGAGCTCAATTGTATTACTTTACCTCTTATCATAAAGTTCCATCTATCAAAGTATTTTTCCAAAAGATTATGATATGCCAATACATATTGTGTCACAATTATAACACATCTTTGGAATATTCTTCAAACATATGAATAATTTTGAAACATAAAATATGAAGAAATAACCACTAGCATATTTAATCAAGCAATGACATTTATTTTTATAAAGCTTTGTCTAAAACACATGTTGATGTACTATTGTTAGCAAGAACTTGAAATGGTCATAATTTGTACTTTGAGTGTTCGTTTGAGTCCCTTTTTTTAAAAAACCACTTGTTTCGATGAGAGAAACGCACTAATCAACCAACTCTACTAGATGGAACATGTTTTGGCATATTTTTAGTCCCGAAATCTACCGTCTGGGGTCGAAAATTAGGATTTATGTTTTAGTTTGGTTTTTTTCTATTTTAGTGCATCGGTTAATTTTAGTCTCTTGAATGTATGGTAGGTTAGAAAGTTTGAAATTCCTCTAATTTAGGCATGTACAAGATTCATGGCAATTTTTGTGCCCGTACGAATAAGCATGTGAACTTACTAAGAATAGCAGGTTCTTGTAAACTACTAAAAATAGTAAACTTCACCATCTATATTAGATTTAGTCAAAGTTAGTTGGATTTTGATGGGCAACTCGAGTTGTGAGTTGTTTTCCTATTTATGAAGCATTATAATCCATGATTGAATAACAAAGAATTTTTTTTATTCTTTTGAATTCATGATATTTGCAGAGTAATGAGTATGTGTTAATTTTGGCTACATTACATGCCCAATTACAAAATCAAAGTAATGTTTATATGACAAGTGAATAAGCTGACACACCGCTAGTTCTAATGCTCATCCAATCGATGGATTAGTAATGGAGATTGTTGTAGGCTATGCGAAGAAGAGAGACATCTATTGTCTTTTATGCAACCATAAGACAGATTGCCATCTTTTGGATTGTAATGTGTCTCTTAGAAAGACAATGCATGGTACAATTGCATTGTATTACATACAATTCTGCTGATTTTTTTTAAAGCTTTGAAATGCGTGAAGTAGACTTTTAATTTTGGTACTACCTTAATGGTGCAAGGGAGAGGTTAGTAGGGAAAGGGAAAGGGATGATTGCACACCAAATATAATAACAATTTTATCAAAGGGGTGCAATGTGTATG
Source organism: Taxus wallichiana var. yunnanensis (assembly GCA_018340775.1). Taxonomy (NCBI): domain Eukaryota; kingdom Viridiplantae; phylum Streptophyta; class Pinopsida; order Cupressales; family Taxaceae; genus Taxus; species Taxus wallichiana. The sequence goes on from CM031241.1 coordinate 138,624,682, forward strand.
CCGATAGGAAGCAAATAATGATGCATTTAGTTCTAGCAACAAAAATGAGTGATGAGGTTAAGAAATCAATGTGAGCAACAATGATTTATCTAAGAAAGTGAATATATTGTTATGCGATCCATAACATTGTCAAATCTCCAAAAAATTGAAATAACAACATTATTTTTCTTAATAATTATTCAAATAGTATTTAATGATCTATGCGATAAATGTTCTCATGGAAAAATCCAAGCATCGAAATGGAAAGAATGAAATGTAGTTTCCAAATTTTGTTCATTGAGCTTATATATATTGTCAATATAAATGTTCATTAAACGTATGCAATTAGTAGGTGTAAAGCTAGCGTGCATAATAAATAATTCTTACAGCTCTTGTACGTCTATTTGCAATAAATTTTTAAATTTTAAACCATGAAATGTACGTTAAATCCATATCAATAGAAAAATAAGAAATATATTATGGCGAAGGAACTTCGGAAGTTGTTTTAGTTGCGGTTGTCATGGTAGATATGTATGCAAAATGCGAAGCATTTGAAATTTTCAACAAAATTGCACCATCAGGGTGCAATGGTCATGCTTGACAAGGACAAGCACACAAGGTTAAGTGAGGAGAAAATGATGGCTACCATCCTATTTTCATGTATAAAGTCTGATTTCTTATTTATATAATGATGACAAAGGATGTTATTTAGATTCTATTAAGAAGGAAATTGCAATAAAATAATTCAAAATCGAGTAGTATGTATTGAAATTATCCATAATAGTTTCTCTTCCCAAAGTGAAATACAAATTATTAACCTTATCAAAAAGTTACTCTATAATTAAATTATACAAAAATATTAATGGCATAAAAACATTACACATCAATAAAGATCTATCCAAATTTTAACAACATTATTTAATCCATAATCAAATTCCATGAAATTCAAACATTTTTTTTATAGGTTTGATTTGAATAAGCTAAATGTCATTTGGTTGATATTCATAAAATACAAAATATCTTACAAAAACCGATAAAATGAATTTGACCACCTTGAAATTGTTTCATCCCAAGCACATTCACCTTTTTAGCAATCACCTACAAGAAACAGAAACCAACACTCCAATCGGGGGACAAAAATAACATTGTTGAACAAGGCCACATTGATCAATTGCATGTGGCAAAAAATAGAACTATAGAGCTTCAAAATGTTGATCAATTTTAGAAACTATTTGAACCATGCATACATTCCTAATAACAACATGCAAAATAAATGCAATATGATATATTAAATTCACGTCCGAATGCTTCATGCCGAGAACTTCTCTTCATTCCATTCTAGGATTTTTAAAGTGGGTCAACGTAGGCCTCCTCCCTCTCCAACCTAGTTGTATTTCAATTTTCACTCTCATCTTTCCCTATATCAAAAATTCTATTATGAAGTTAATTTATAGGGTTCATGTTTTGGACCATTTGATAGGATTATTATATTGGATCATTTGCATGAAAAATATATATATGTTTTTTTTTTTCTCATTTTTTCGCCTAATCGGTTTTGCATAAATTTATTATACATGTTTTAATTATAAAATTATTTTATGGGTTGTGAGTATTTATTTATTTTCAAGAACATGACTATAATGAGCAAAGGAAAATAATACCAAGACTATCAAGTAAATAATAGTTGATGTCTTTTAGCTTCCTTTTCAAAGATAGAACACCATTGGTTGTACTTCTCTGATGGGTTAAGCAGATTAAGAACCGGATATTGTTTAGATCGGTTGTTTGTACCACAATCAAGGGAGAACTACTGGAGACAACAATGAATAAAACACTTCAATATGTGAAAGCCAACTAATGTTTCCCAAGCGCCTATATTTTCATACCACTCTGGGTGGCAAAATCAATGCACATATTTGTTTAAGTGGGGAAAACAGATTGCATAACGAGCATCTACACTCCAAATATATTCTAAATAGCACAAATTGTGGGATAAATAAAATGAATGCAAATCAAGTAGCGGAAATATATGTTAGTTGCATAGTAAAATGGAATATTCACCGAGGCGTATGAAATCTTGCTACAATTTTCTATAACGTGTTTTTTCTTCTCTACTTGGTCTTCAACTATTTTCTTAATAACAAAAGTAGTTCTCTCTCCATGGATACATTTTCTTATCATAATTTTTGTATATTATTTGAGAAGTTTTGGATCTCTCTTCCTCCATGATTGGATTGCACCTACCATAGATGGTGTACACATGCTACATATAAAATTGCCACGTTTGAAAGTTATAGCCAACAAAATTTTATTAAAAGTAAAAGGTATTCGAAAAATAAAGCTTACTATAGTTTTGGCTTGTATTTCTCAAAGCATGTTGAACAATTCCTACCTTAACATTTCATAATCAAGGGAATACCTAGTGTCTTCATATTATAGCTTGCCCAAATACACTAATCATAAAGTGATTTTGAGGCTCAAAGAGACTCACCAAGGGTCCCATGCATGGTTTAGTTCCTCAGTCGTACATAGCCTAAAAAAATTATTTACTTTTCCTCCTAACCTACATTTCTCAACGGTCCAATATAATGGGAAAGCAACAAACAAGGTTCAAAATGCTTAAAGATATAATTTACATCTCTATATTTTTAACAGGAGTCGAGAGCAAAACAAAAGGGTATATCCAATGATGAAATCATGGGATACATCAATCATGAGTGTGAGCATCAACTTGTTGTAGAGAAACCACGAAACTAAGTGGAAGGACCATTAGAATAATAAGAGGCAAACACATATCTTAGATGACTTGTATGTAAACAAACAACTGCCATGATGAAATCATAGAGTAGAGGGCGGCCGATGATTAGGGATAAAGAAAGGAAAAAAAACAATTTCCACAAAAGACCAAAAGAACTTAAAGGAACTTGATACATTAGAGTAAATGAAATCAAGGACTACTTAAAAGCACGTAAATGATCTGTTGAATCTTTTGGAAGAGCATTTTCCCCACTGAGCCATAAGTACCTTTCAGCCCCCGTTTTTTTGGGTATAAATGTGCAAGAACATGACAACAAAAAGGGATTGAAATGGATCCCTTAGTCAGCAATTTCACATAAAGTGTAACGAGAGATTTATGAAAAACAAGGTTCCTTGGACCTATTCACGCTCTACAAAACTACCCAAAAGTTCATTCCAAATTATCACGAGGATTGCACCGTCATGTGGTGTGATAACTTCATTGACTTTTGAAAAATCAACTTTCAAAGCAAAGAGAGGCCATTTTCCTAGTAGACCGAACATGGTGCTCTGCCATGAGATGCTTCACTTACCACTCTAAATACTTGGCATTTGCCACTAAACAGAACTGATTCTATGCTCTTCTCACTCAACGTCCCATTAGAAATTTCAAGAAAATTATTTATGTTGCTCGAGCTCCATTTCTAGAACAGATTTATGGGGCTGTCAATATCAATTAACCCTATCTATATTATTATAGAGATATAAATTTCATGCATACACATAAATATGTATTATAATATTTTTGCAAGTAAAAATAAATATGCATATTTTTAAGCACATCTTATTTTATTAGTATTATTACTCATTCTCTAATGTAGTTCTACATAATTTAGGTGTGTAATTTTTTATTAGAAAAGGCTCGTGTATTTTTTATAATGTCTCTGGTGTATTTAATAGAGACTAGTATAATTGAAAGAAAGAATTGTTTAATTCTCTATTCCTAATGTTTTAAGGGAAATGTCTATTTTTATGGAGGAATTACTAGGCTTGGTTCTAGATACCACTCTTCACAAAATGATGGGAGCCACCTATGATTTTTTTTTTTGCAAAAAAATGGTGTTTTGTTTAGTTTTAAGTCCCATCACCTACTTGATATTGGTAAATAAGACAACTAACCAAACTTGTATACAAAATTGTATTTGTTGCATTCTAAGCACCTCCTATGATTAATTTTCTCCATCCGTGGATTATTACTTATCCTTATTTGATAATTTTATAGGATATTTTTAATCCTTTTGTATACCAATTTCTCTAAATTAATGATGTGTTACTATCCTTATGCATGCAAATTCTAAAATACGATAATATATGTAGCTTTTATTTATTTATTTGATAGGAAAAAATTAATAAGTAAAATTGTAAGAAGGGTGCCCACTTCACCTTGCCTAAGACACTTCTAACCTTTAATTTGACTCTGGGCATCGGAATTTCCATACTTGCATTTCTACGAATCTTACGAGGTATAATCTAGCATCTGTGATAACATTATTATGGCCTTCCACCAAAGTCTCTATTTGAGGGGTTCCTTTACATGCAATAAAACACAGTATGAAGTTGTTGCTGATAATAAGATGAAAACGTCTAACCCATTAATTGGATTTTTACCAATGAGGAGCAAGAACCCCATCACGCGTAATACCAAATGACATTATAACAAAAAAATCAATGATGTCGTTGATCGAATTTAGAGAAATAATGGATATGGGCTATGAAACAAAGGACACATGGGCTTCATCCTTCGACATACTATTCGAAGATTTGACAAGAAGGAAATAATGAAGTCCATACCTCATTAAATTCTTCGAATAATGGCCTCCTATGTGTTGAGTTTTCCCTTATGTCCTTCAACATTAATGAATGGTGTTGAGTCGTTGTGAGTCTTACATTTTGTGGAGGGCTTGTGCATCATTAAACACGTAGGAAGATGAATGTATTAAACCGGTAAAGCTCATTTCCTAATGCAAACAATGACCATCTATAGTAATCCAAGGTGAATTGAACCACGTCGGACCTCCAACACTTATTTTTTTGGATTTTGTGGTATACACACAATCAATGATGTCGTTGATTGAATTTAGAGAAATAATGGATATGGGCTATAAACAAAGGACACATGGGCTTCATCCTTCGACATACTATTATGAAGATTTGACAAGAAGGAAATAATGAAGTCCATACCTCATTAAATTCTTCTGAATAATGGCCTCCTATGTGTTGAGTTTTCCCTTATGTCCTTGAACATTAATGAATGGTGTTGAGTCGTTGATAGTCTTACATTTTGTGGAGGGCTTGTGCGTCATTAAACACGTAGGAAGATGAATGTATTAAACCAATAAAGCTCATTGCCTAATGTAAACAAAGTGACCATTTATAGTAATCCAAGGTGAATTGAACCATGTCGGATCGATCGCCAACACTTAGCTTTTTTGGATTTTGTGGTATACACACAATCTATTTTTTTTGTGATCCAAACCACTGGACATCCCATGTATTTGAAATTGGCCCTACTAACTGCCTAAAGCACTGATGCATGCTCCCATAATTTTCCAATTGCATTTATTTACAAGTGTGGTATACACACAATGGGGGACCTTTGTGGGTCCCACCGCATGGGGCACGTGTGTGCTATTCGATGGCTGGGATATCCACGGGAAAATTGAACGAACAATGTTACTCCCATGGTTTTCCTTTGTATAGGTGGTAGGAAAGTCATTGATATGCCTCTCGCAGTCATGAGATCGATTTATATAATGCCTATCGGCATAATTAATGAGGGGTGAGTGCAAAGGAAAAAAGGGGCACGAAGATCTAAAGATAAGGACGAGTAAATACTGGTAATTATATGACTTGTAAACTATTTCGGAACCGATATGAAGTTGAAGCTAGTCTCCAATTTTATTTTGATGTGATTCAAAAAATGAAAGAAATGTATTCCATAAGACCACATATACCGACGAATTTTGTCAAACTATTTTTACTTTGTATACACTTAGATTTGTTAAAAAAATGTATATGTGAGTATTAATAACTATTAAATATGATTATATTATAATTTCCATTATTATTATTTAGTGAAAACATATTGTGTATATTTTACATTCACCGTAGTGCACAAGACCACATCTCGTTTAGGAATTTTGTTGAATAGTTCACACCTACCAATGGTGTGCCTTGAATCATGTTTTGATGGACACCACGATGCATATCCTTCATTCATTTAGTCCATAACATCACATCTTAGTGCACTAAAGTTTTGCTTAGAAGATCACACACCTTGTGTATGATTCTACTTGTTCCGTAGATGTCTACCATGATATGTATAACTACAGTTTACAAAAATCATATTTCCATTATGGTTTCATAAATGTCAATATCCTAATCCAAAGTGCCCATTTTGACACACGATAGAAGGATCTTGGTAAAAATTGTTATTGTATTTTCTAGATAGGTAAAAGACCTATTTGAAAAACCCATTTTGTGTAAATCATGCAATCATTACACTCCAAAAAGTTTACATGTCTTGTGCATGCTCCCATTTTGTATCTATACCTACTAGGAAATTTCAACCACATATGACGAAAGTATCTTCTCGACTATGCATTTCTAAATTTACACACATTGTTGAGCATAGGTAGGGAACAAGTTGGAAGTATGCTTTTTATAGATGGAAAGTGAGGAGTTATATAGTTAGGTGTAATCATGTTTGACCACACACTCCATATCAATCTATGAAAGGTAATGGAAACGTAGACAAAAATGGGTGAAGAATCATTTTCTAATTTGTTGCTACTATTTGAAGTAGTGCCAAAGGAAAATTATACTATTTAAGATTAGCAAAATAAAAAACAAAGTTAAAATTATTCGACGCATTTTGTCAAAAATTCACTTTCCCTCTATATGATTCCATAATTTGCATAGATTTGTAGAAGGGCACTTGTAATTAAAATAGACAAAAATTAGCTTCCCATTATGTTATGATAAACATCTATACCCCATGTTGAAGCTCCCATTGTGACAAAGGATAGAAGGATTATGGATAACATTGTGGAATCTATCTTTATCCTACCAAATACATCCCTTGGAAAACTTCCAAGGTATTTCACATACATAAATGTTAGGATGCTTGCAACTACAACATTTGATAATAATTTTTTTGCCTTGGTGGATGTCCATACCTATTTTCAATCTTTGGATGATTTTGGACAATGTTAGGAGTATGCTAAAGAAAGGTGAACCCATCACACTGGACACTGGTAGTTACATTTTGGTGAAACAATGTCAATGCTTCATGAGGATGCACATGTATTCTACAAGATGCAAAAAAATGCATTCTAGATGCTTACCTTAGGAGAATGAACTTTGGGAAAGAGTGCACATGTTTGGTACATGTCATGACCATTTTTCATACATATTTATAAGGGATTTTAGACAATGGGAGGAGATTTGGAAGATGGCATGTGTTTATGCTTTGAAAGATGACCAAATTTTTAATGGATGTTGGGAGGGCACAAGTGAATTATGGAAATAAGGAAAAAAATAAAAAATATTTGATTCTTGATACCTATTAAATGCATTTTCTTACAAAATCTAAACTAGTCTGGATGTGCATTTGTTCATTACAATTGGTGTAGTCCCCGTGGCTTACAAGGATGATTGTGTATTATATAATATATACAAGTATGTTATTCCATGAAAAGATGCCACATTCTTCCCTTTGGTCAAACATTTGGTGTCCATATATTAAAGCTCCCATTTTGGCATTTAAAAATTTCCATCACTTTGACACCTAATTTTACGTACATATAAAATAGTGAACCTATACCTACAACGTCCCGAAAAAAACCTTTATAGTATGCCTTGATGGATGTCCATACTCATTGAGAAGCTCTTATTTAGCCATTATCTTGAGTGTAATGATGCATGATTCAATCCCACCATTAACATTTTCCACCACCTTTCTCAAGTATTTCGGATTTGCAAAATATTGTCAACCCTTTTATTAGAGGACATGTTGCTATCATCACTTCTGTCTTTTCACCATTTTCTCTATTAGATCTCTCTAGGAAAATATTTAAATCTAACATGCTTGAGAATCAAAAAAATTTAAATTATAAATGGCTACTTATTCTTTTCTTCATGAATTCCATGCCTAGACCTTGACAAGAAATCGGTTATTCAATATATCATAAATTAATAAACAATGAATCATTTGCTTTCTTACAATTACTTGAACTTAAAATTGAAAAGGGGGCTATAAAGTGCTACAACAAGAAAGCATTGTGGTTATCTTTATCCAAATTTTTTTACTAGGAACCATTACATGACTTTGATGGTTTTATTAGTTAAAATCCTTACATGTGTATCATAGAGAAATTTGTAACAATCAATATGGAAGTCAAATCTAAAAATTTCATCTAGTAGTTAAAATCTTCTTTAAAACAACCACTAGAAGGTATCAATATTACATTGTTGTTCTCGTCTACTTTTCTACAATTACCCGAGCTTAAAAATGAAAATGGGAGCTACCTAGTGTTGTAAAAATAAGGCATTGCGGTTTGGATTCTAGCTTGGTATATATTGGGTTTTCTCTTCTTTATTTTTAGGCCCCTTTAATAGTAAATTACACCTAACTGAATAATGCGAGAGAGACCTAGATAATAAAATGGAGCACAAACACCAAATATTATCTGGGTAAGAAGTAGGAACAATCTCACCCGTTAAATAGGTGGGCAACATGTGTGGGACATGCAGATAATAGTTGGGGGAGATGCATGCATTTGATTATGACCATTTTCTTTCCATCCATTCTCGTGATTTACCTATCTAACGGTAACCTTATAAACACTAACTAGTCGAAAACCTCAAAGTCGTTAAAATATAAAAAAATGCTCTAATTTTTTTAGTTAAATCATGATTTTTGCCACGATGAACCGATTAAGAAGATGCTCAGTCAAGCTTACGATTACAAGTACAATGTCATGGCGGAGATTAAGAATTAGATTGGTTGGAAATGAGGGGTTTCATTCGGTGAGAGGAAGAAAGAAATTAGGGCTCAACAAAGCCAACAACGACCATGACTAGGGTTTTAGGAAGGGCCGTGAAGACCCGTCCATGGAAAATCCTCCCACCTTCTCCACTATGCCGACAATGGCAGGATATGCAAACTAGGGCTTTTTTTTGATAAATCATTTTAGGCTACGATTGCAAGGCACATTTCTCCAAAGGATCAAAATCTTTTAGGAATGCCTTATATTGTGGATAAATCCGAGGACACTCCAGTGGTTAAGCTCTCCATGCCCGAGGTAGCTTCCTCTATTTTTGTCCTCAAAGCTTCTACACTTATATGTAGATTTAATGGATTTTGGCCTCAGACAGAGGCTCTCCATAAATGGATTCACTCCACTTGGGTGAGTGCTTGTGAGATTCAACTTTATGCAAAAGGGTTTTTTATTATCTAGTTCTCTTCTCCTGTTGATTATCAACGAGTGCTTACCGATGGCCCGTGGTTTTGGGGTAGGTGGCCTTTTTCTCACTCTGTGGTTTGAGGATTTCAATCCTTCTACTATGACAGTCTCCAAAATGTCGGTTTGGGTCTGTCTCCCTAATCTTCCTCTCCCCTTTTGGCATCATGTTGTTTGTGAAGCTATTGGTAACTCTATTGGTCATTTCATTAAGGTAGATGATGAATGGTCCAAACAAGGGTTATTCACATATGCTCATATTTGCATTGAGGTGGACCTCAGCAAGGGGCTTCCTGATAAGTTGGAATTACTTCATGATGGTTTCAGATGGATTCAACTTCTTGATTATGAGAATACAATCTTCCGGTGTAGATTATGTCACCAAATTGGTACTGCAAGAGGCTTGCATGCTCAATAAGTCTCAAAAAAACAAAAATGACTACTCCATGGCCTAAAGGTTGGCAGCCATTTTCAGCACCACCAAAAGTCAACACATGCTCTCCTCCCAAAAATTCTAAAAATATGAGCATTGAGGTTCCCTTGGTGGCGGCGGTACTAAGCGATCGCGTGTCTCTAAGTCCTCTAGTTCTAACCCGAGTCAAGATAGCCCTTGCCCAATTCCTCTGCTTACATTGGCTCTCTCACAAATGCCATAGATTTTGTCACAAAAATAAGGAAAATAAGGGACGCTTTGTTGCTCTTACCTCTCAGGGGTCCTTCAGTTCTCTGGGTCCTTATGTTCCTTCATCGTTGGATGGTTTTACTTTTAACGTTTAGTGTTTTTTTGTCGGTTTCCTAGGCATGGCCTGGTTTGTTTTTGGCTTTGGGGCATGCTCTCATACCACTGGAATTTTTGTTGAGATAATCTTGTATCATGTTACATTTAATATAATATAAGATCTTTTTCATCAAAAAATAAATAAATCATAGCAAATCCTTATATTTTCAAAAAAAATTGTTGTCGGTGCCACAAACGACAAGCAACTTAATGGCATCAGTATAACTACAAAAAAATTTGTAGTGCAAATTTATTCTTAATATTATACTATTTTTAATTAAACGGACACATGAACTACTCAATACTTACTCAACCATATCCCCTAAAATATTCTCTCCTTGTTTACTCTCTATAGGGAAAATGTTTTAATTAGGCCACCTAAATAACTTCCTCTTTTGGTGAAGAACTATAACCCCTTTATTTTTATTTTATTTTTCCTCTCATATTCCTTAGTTTGTGGAAATTTTTTCTTATTCGCTACAACGTGGATAATAGTTCACTCATTAAAATTGACGAACACCTATGTCTTTCATTACAATGACATAGACGTCATACTTTACATCTCCGACATATCAATAAGACTACATTAACATGAGGTTTTGCAAGAGGTGGTGAACGAGTTGCTACAAATGCATCCTCCACTAATGACAACTTAGCTAATAAAATGTTCTCGACCTCTCCACCTTTCACCCTCAGGGACTACATTATTTCAACTAACTTTCCCACTCACAACATTCCATGGAATTGTCTATGGCCATCCATTTGTCTTCTAAGATTATGTCTTTGTTAAATCTTGTTCTATTTTCATCCTTTATTTTGCATCTCATTATTAGAAAAGAGAAATTATATCAATATCATTGTGCTACCCATGTCATCCACAACGTCAAAATAGTTAGCAATGACTCGCTTTGAGGTTCCTAGACTTGCTTTACTATATATCTTCTAGGTATTATAGATCTCGTGCTTGAATTCTTGATACCACTCAGTGCATTGTAATATATAAGGCATATAATTTACTACTAATAATTTAAGTTATCAAAATTTCATTCAAATATGATGATTAATGACAACCCACATGGACTTACTAAACATATCGAATAGTTAAAGTTTTGGGAGTTGTAGGTATCACACCTACTTGATAAGAGTGTAGGAAATCAAACTTAAATTCCAAAAAAGAAAGGTCTCACGAGGGTGAGACATTCATTTCTCCTTCATTAGTGCTTCGTATTGAGATCTTACTTGGGAAAGAACTATATCAACCAATTTTATTTACATGGTCATTTACAAGTTGTCACATGGGAAAATGCCACACGTGTTTAAATATAGCTATGAATGTCTAGATTCACAAGGAGTGGTTCACATTTGAAATATCCATATAAAAACATACATACCCTCTTTTGGATTGTAATGTGTATCTCGAAAGACAATGTGTGGTACAATTGGATTGTATTACACACAATTCTGAAAAAGAATAAAAGTATTTCAAAGCTTTGAAATACACGAAATAAAATCTTAATTATGGTAATAACTTAATGGTGCAAGAGAGAGGTTGATAGGAAAGGGAGGATTGAAAACCAAATATATTAATGAGGGGTGAGTAGAGTAAATTTTAGGGGTGAATATTCGTGAAAAGGCGAATTTAAGGAATTTTGAATTTGGAGAATTTTATGCTACCATATGGTAAATGCGTTCACCAAAATTTTATGGGGCCTAAAAAAATTGAATATAATTTCACCTTCATGTTTCCGCCAAGGGCCGACTAATGTTAGTATATTCACCTTCATGTTATAACATTCTAATATATATATGATTAATTCGCCATAATATAGTCATATTATTTACATTATAAGCATGTGAATAATCTGAAAGTATAAGACCACAAGCCAAAGGATTTAGGAAAAGTGAAAAACTCAAGAGGTAAGTGAAAAGAGAAGTCATGTCTAGACTGACAAGGTTATTTTATGATGACATATGATATCAATTATTTTTGTTATTGTTATCTCTCGAAAGTGCACCCTGGTTGAGAGATGACAGTAGGGGTTCTAATATTTCTTTGAATCTCTCACTTTCGTAGATACAATGGAAACACCTCAGGTCTGTGGGTATACCTATTGTTGAGGTGAGTCTTCGATATCAAGGCTAGTTCCTTATTGATGTATCCTAAACTAATTTTTTTGGGGGTTTTGAGGGTAAAAAGATGACTGTAACTGAAATTGAAAAGGGTTGATACACCAAACTTGTTGAGGGCTTTGACTGAGTATATGCACAATAAAATTGAGAATGAATTTTGGATGCACAAACCAATGGTTTTTAGTAGAATATTAAGGAAAAACACTTTATGTATTGAGGGATAAATCACAACAACACAACAAGATAAACATGCACACTAAGATTATGTAAAAAATACAAAATTTGCAACAAGGTAAGATGATTAATCAAGGAATTGACATTCACAAGAATTAATGAAGAGATACACACCACTGCAAATAATTGGAAAGGAAAAAATCAGTTCTCATTCAAGGCAAAACTGCAGAAAATTACTTCATCATTCTTATGTCCAAAAAGTCCTCCCTATGTCCAAAACTCCTCCATATGCTTTGTCAATGCACACAATATATAGCAAAATTATTCACCCAAACCATCCTAAAAATAGGCTAAAATTTGTACTCACCCATGCATGCTAATTTTACCCCTTTATCATGAATAAAAAATAGACATGCTGATTACAATGAGGCATTAATAGCCTTAGTTACAAAAATAAACTCAAGTCAAATTGCAGTTGACTGATCTATTTTTAATAAAACTTGGGTGAATACTTTTGCTAAAATTAAATACTTGCTTGTTGTGCAAGTCTTCTCCAATGTGCATGTAATCTTTGTCTTCTTCTGCTTGATGTGACACTTGCAATTTGATCCACTTGCAATGATAAATTTAGCATTCTTTAATTCTTCCCCCTTGGATGCACATGAAAAAATTAATCTTCCTACAAGAAAAATAATGTATTTGTCTTCAATACTTTGCAAGACATTCACCCTCCAATATGGGGACCACCTATAGGCATGTGCAAGAAAATAATACCATTATTTGTAAAAAAATAAGGTAATTAGCAAAAGTTGTCCTCATGATATTTGTTGTTGACATCTGTGCATATACTCAACTATTCTATCTTCTAGTGGATGACATGAAAAAGATACTCCTATGCAAAATAATGCCACCCCTCGGTGGGGACCACCTTCATTCTTCTCCACTTGTCTTATCACCTTGATTCAAAAATAATAATATTGGGGCTCCTTTACCTTAATCATGGCACATTCATCAACTATTATCTTCCATCAACCCACTTATATTTTCATGGCATATTTTATGATTCATGTGGGTCAGATTTGAATAATACATGGTCTAATGATATGGCCTTTGATTATCATTGCATAGACTAAGTCTTATGTTAAGGTCAAAAACAACAATCATTGTTTAATAATCACGATCCCCTCTATTCATTATGTGGCATATACTATTGCCCCAATAATTTTGATGAATATACAGCACTTTTGAACTTAATCACGACATACTATAGTCAAAATAAATCACGAATTTCGAACTATATGGTCCCCTTTCTCACGATGAGCGACCCTTTGACATTGTTGGTGGCACATTCGAACCATGCTTGAGCTAGGGTTTTGGATCTGCATCTCGAGATAGTGCCACGTAATGTACTTTAACTCATATTGAGTTAATTAACTCACTAAATGAGTTAATGGAGGTAAAAAGGGTTGAACCCTATCATTTCTCATTTCACTTTGGAGCTCCACTCGAGTTAAGGAAAATTTGTTGAAATTTTTCCCTGGACGGTGACCATTGGAGATAGTCTCAAGCTCTATCTCATTTTATTTTGAAGTGCTTTGAGCCTTATAGTTTCGTGTTTCATTGAGCTTTGAATGAGGGTTTGGAGCTGCTTTAACTTGACTCTATTTTTAAACTTTGTGGGAAGGTGGTCAACGCTACGTTAATGGGTCTTTTAAGTTTCCTTGGATTTCTTTTGATATGAGTGGACCGCCATTACTTTCTATTTAAGATCTAATTTGGGTCCCTTTGTGTGCTTTCTCTAGCTGACATTGTTAAGAACTTTGAGTTTTTCTAGCACATTATTTCTTTGAATCTTCCGTAAATGTTAGCCATTATTGAAGAAGGGTAAAGTTATGATTCTTCTTTATATCTGCAATACCTTCACTATTGATTTTCTCAAGATTCTACAGTGTGTTAATTTGATGCTTATTGCTTGTGATTCCTTGTCATTTTTGGGCACTAGGAAATATTGTTTCGAGCTCAAAGTGAATCTATATGATCATTTTTATGGTTTTCAATTCGAGCCAAGAGTACAAACCTCGAATGACTTGAAATGGTATTTGCTTTATTTGATCATCCTTGCCATATTATTTTACTTGTGGTATATCAATGGATGTCTTATAGCTTTGGCCGTCTAGGTTGACTTTATTTATATGGATTAAAAACACTATTTTCCTTACAATCCCCGATCTAAACATTTGAGTTCGGATTTTTCGTGTTTTCTCTTAGAAACTTTTGATTACATGAGCCATTTTTTTAGCTCCGCTTTGACCACTTCTATTTCGAGCTCGTGATCCTTCACGATTCGCCGTAAGTTGAAATGTCTTTTGTTGGTTCGTGGTATGGCTCTATCCGCCTTTGAGCTTTTACTTCTTCTAATTTCTTACTTTCTAGGCATGTATTACTAAGTTGGACCGTGTTTTGTCATTGATTTCTTCTTGACATCTATGCATACCCCTGTCACTCTGGTTCATCATTTGATATCAACTCTGTAGTTGTATTGGCATCCGGGTCTCCATTATGTGAACTCACCAATCCATTTATATGACCATTGTTACTTAGTGATTAGGCTCTTTTGTATATCATAATATTCTATTTTTGAGATCTAGACTTTGAAATAATCCCCAAAGGTAAGATTATTTCATGTGCTAGTTTAAACATTTCCTCCATTTGTTTATGGGTATTACCATAGCTCATAGTTGTATTTACACCTTTCTACTTTCGATATTTTATTCCCTCTTTATGACTCATCTCATCTAAATTTGTTTCCTTGTGCAAATGGGTGATTGAAAGGTCCTAAAATTTTGTATTTTGTATTACATGCTTATTCAGCTCCAAGAACACCTCTCTTGACATCTTGGAGGAATGTCTTGAAAAACCTTATATGAGATGAAATCAATCAATTTTGAAAATATCCTTCTCAGTATCTCGCAAAGATGATTTGCATTCTAGATCGTGAATCTTGAAAGAATGTTGCTTGTGTAATTTTAAACTTGTGGAACTATGTAGCATCCCTAGAAATCAGAAAACTTCATTTCCTTGTGCTAGGTGCTTTGATTGTTTCATATCTATGTAAACATATGAGTGATTGGATATTTTATGTACATTTTGTTTTCTCTTTATGAAAATGGATCACAATCTACTATACTTCTTTGAACTTTCTATGCAACTCCACTTGATTAGACCTTTTCTAACTTGGACTGATTGTCACTTAAAATTTTATGTTGTACTTCAAAGGTATATGGTTGTAGCAGTATATCTATTTTCAAAAATTATTTTTATTGTTCTAGGAATGAGCACTTGGACCTATTCTTATGATATGTAACATGTACAATAGTCTTATTCACACATAATTTTGAAAGGTTTATTTGAATAACACTTATACTTTGAAATTTAATGAGTGTGACTGTTGTTGTGTAGCTTAAATATATGAAGCTACCTTCCTACTCATATTTTGTAATCTCTATTATTTTGATCTCATTTCTTTATAGCTTAAATCTCTTCATGGTTGCACTTTGGAAAATGTACGCTTTTTTCTATTCTCTTACCTCTTCTTATGACATGTTCTTTTGTAGATGCAAAAAGATGTACCTTTGAAACATAACATGTACATTTGACATTGATTTTTCCTTGTTCCCCTGTACTTGCTATCCTCAAATACCTCTAAAATTGATGAAATGTGCATGGTCTGTAGCAATTTGTAACCAAAACTTGCAAGTTGTTTATTTGAATCTTGATGATACAATATGCCTCTGGAGATCTTTCCTTGAATGTTTTGTTGACCCTCTTCCTACTATAGGATGTAATCATATTCTGAAAATATTCCTTTCGAAAGATATTTTGGTGAAGATTTGTGAACTTGGAAAATCTATAGTGATGTAAAAATCACATTCATACTATCATACAACTGACATTTATGTTGCTCTCCATACTTATGAGATAGTTTGTAATGTATCTTGTCATTCTTCCTTTTAGCTGTAAAATATGGAATGGTTTGAGAGCATTGAATATGTCATTTATGTTCAACTCTGCTTGACTAAGAATGTTGCATTACTTTTCTCTTTCTGTTCACTTTGTGAATATATGAGAAAATCTCTTTCAGTTGAATTTTCACCCCTGATCTCCTTTAGCTTGATTGTACTTTCTGTACCTGAAATTTTAGCTAGATGACAATAGATGTATATTATTTCTATATTGACTACAATTTCAAGAATGCTCGTTAAGAAAGTCCATCTATTTGATTTTGTCATGATTTCTAAAAATGGCATTCTGTTTATGAATTATTTTTGTACTTGCTTCTGATTCAACTGTACTATGAGATGTTATTTCTAATTTTTCTTTCATGTATCTTGTATGTGCCTTCATTAAAATATTTAGTTACTTGAAACTGTAAACACATGGATATAGACCAAACCTGGAGCTCTAACAGTATGTATTGTATGTCCACATGTAATCGTTTCTTTGGGAATTGGAGATGATGATGAAGTAGCTAAAGATGAAGCAATACAAGAGCACGAGAGAACCAACCCAATCAGCAATGATGGGTTTTTTCTCTCCATTTTCTTATAGTTTTAAATACATTCATCTTTTATTTATAGTACATATAAGTTACATCCCACGGCTTGTGTGGGAAACACTTGAATTTCTTAATGAATAAATAACATTAATTTCTATAATTGAGTTGTTTACTTCTTTCTGCATTCAACTTTATGATATGTATTGATTGTATAACGAAATAACAAATCAACCACATAATTACATGTATTTAAACATGCAAAAATAATGATTTTTTATATACCTATAACTTAATAATGAACCCTTCTCCATTCCATGTAATCGCAACTCTGTCTTTGCTCTGAATATAAAATTTCACCTAAACTATGATTCCTACCTTCATTAAGGTAATGCATTAGTCCTTCAGGATTCTGTGTTTCCTTTCTCAAGACGAATGTGGAATGAAAGTCTATGTGAGGTGTTACATTCTCGTAACATCACACATAGCTACAAATCACATGCGCTTAATCAATTCTTACAATCAAACACACAATGAAAGTATATGAATTCCCCTAGTTAGGTCCATTTCATCAATGCCTTCCATCGTAAACAAAGTTTTGGGTTTCCATTTTTACATGAGTGCAAAAATTGTCAACAGATTACCACTCGACAATAAATTATGTGATGAGTCATGACAAATGACAAGGCAAATGTGAAAGTGTTACTAGCTGGAAACATGTATAAGTGTTATAAGCCGATAACATATATATATGTGTTACCGATTTAAACAATTATATATATGTTATCGACCGCAACAAATATTTGTGTTTCTAGCATGTATCGTATTTTATGCAATTGTCCTGCATATTGCTTTGCCATTTGAGTTATCGGTTGTGTTTTCGTCTGTCATTCTTAAGTTGTGTTGCCTTGCATTTGGATAAAGTCATGTTGCCATCAAGTATATGAATGTTCTATGTTTTTTTCCAATGTGCGCTTCAAAATCATCCATTTGATGGCCCCTCATACAAACGAAAAAGAACTCAAGGAAAAGAAAGCACAATATGAACATTTCATAATATTTTAGTCACCAACAAGAACCACGACAAGAGGTAAGAAAACCAATTTCTACTATGATAATGTTACTTTATTTTTTTGATTTACTTAGGGAAGATGTAAGTAGACTAAATTCTCTCAAATTCAAAAAACCCTAGCAGTTGACCTTACTCTAGAAAAATTGCTAATCACCAGAGTAATACAATTCAAATTGATAGTACTGATAATCCCATTTCCCATCCAAATCAAACTTCTGATAAACATTCCAGAAACTCACATCGAAACCTAAGAGTGGGAAGTGGACTATAGGAAGGACTTATAAATTTGAATGGTCAACCATCCATTCAATGAACCTTAAAATAGTACTAATACTCCTATAGAATGTAGATGTACTATCTCGTAGTTGGAAACATGGCAAAGACCACAAAATATAATTGAAGTTGATACAATAGAGAAGCATTGTGGGAAATTATACGAGTCTAAAAGTAAGATAATGGAATAGTTATAAAAACAAATAGATGGAAAACTAAGGAAGATTTTTTGCATATGAGATATGCCATAGAATATGAAGATCATCATAAGTATCTTCAGACCTAGTTGAGAAAGGTGGAACTATAAAGGCTAGATTTGAAAAATCTACTAACATAAGTCTTTAGGAAAAACTCATTCAATTCATAACAAAAGATTTCACATTTTAAAAAAGGGAAGACCAATTTCAGATCTCATTAATTATAAGACATTGTTTTAATCTAATGTATTTATAAATATTCCAATAACACATTGGTAAGATATCAGTGCATGGGAGATGGAAAAGTGTATGGGAGAAATTGAAATCACTGATTTGAGAGAGAAGGTAAAAATGCAAATTTTATCGCTTTGTCGATTGATGAGGTCACAACAATAGATAATACATCTTGGGTGTGTATGCATGTCTATAATTTTAGTTTCAGTAACCATTTCAGGGAAAATCATCTACTAAATATGCACAAAATGATGGAGAATTGCAATGCTGAGAACATCTCGCAAAATTCTTATTAAAAATGTACCTTCATTGGATAGGTCTCATCAACTATAACATTTGGTCTTCATTGGATAGGTCTCATCAATTATAACATTTTTTCTTTCCTACTATATTTTGTAGACTTTTAATATAACACCTATATTCTCGAGCTTACGATGAGCATCCCAATAATGTACCTTCATCATTCCTTGATTCAAACTTACCTAGGTTGTCTTCATCCCTCTTGATGAAACACCTACTTCCAAACACTCTTAGATGTTTCACATTTGCAGGCCTTCCTTTCCAAAGCTCATAGGGGGTCTTATTATTGTTTATCCTTATTTGGGATCTATTTAAGATGTAGATTGTTGTACTAACTACCTCCCTCTAATAGTCATCAAATAATTTGGACTCATTCAACATAGTTCTTTCCATCTCTTGAACAATCCTATTTTTTCTCTCTCGTGACTCCATTTTGCTGAGATTTTCTAGCTACTAAGAATTTCCTTCTTATTCCATGACTTCAAAAAAATCATCAAACTCATTTGACTAAAAATCGCCACCTCTATCAGATTTCAAGCTTTTGATTTTGCATTTTTCTCATTTCCAACTAGAGCTTTGACTTTTTTTAACTTGTCAAGGGCTTCGATTTTCTTTCATGAATGCAACCCAAGTCATTCTTGTTTAATCATCAATCAAAACATGAAGTAAATCTTACTTTGAATTCTATCAATCCTTTTGGGTCCAAAAATATCAGTATGGATTAGTTCTAGTGGTCTTGTTGTGGAGTATTCCCTAGAGTTGAATCTTCTTCTAGTTTGTTTTCCATGTACTCATGCTTTGAAAAGTGTATTAGTAGGTTTGGTAATTTTGGGCATGTTTCTCACACATCCCTTGGAGATAATTTTAACAAGATTCTCAAAATTTATGTGCCCTAACCTCCTATTTCAAAGCTAACTATCATCAATATTTATTGTGAGGCATTTCTCCTTGTTGATCTCTTTCAAGACATACATGTTGTTCTTGGACCTTTTGGCGTTACCAACTAGCTTATATAATTTTTCTTCCTTATATCACAACATTTGTCATGAAATTACAAGGTGTACCCTTGCTTGCATGTTTGACTCACACTTAGTAGGTTGTGCTTTAATCCTTCTACATACATGGCATTCTCAGTTACTACATTTCCATTATCTAAACTCAATTTTCCCTTACCTACAATGCTTGCAGATGTGTTATCTCAAAATCTTACTGTTCTTGAGGCATCCTCTTTAAATGAGATTAATTTTCCCTTATTCCCTGTCATATGAATTCCTTAAAATCCTATAAAATTACTTTTACATGTCGACGATTTTTTCCTTGTTGTTGGGTTTCCAAGGATGATCAATGTGAATGCTTAAGATCGAAATAATGTTCCATAACTTATATAAGACAATAAGAAACATATTAAACCTTTATCATTATGCCAATGGGTGTGACTCTAAAATGGAAGTGGACCTCTTATTAACATAATGGTTGATTCATTGTACAATGATTATGTTTTCTTTCTTATCCCTCCCCTCTCCTCTATCATGTTTTCACAATCCCAAAAATAAATCTTGTTCAAATGTATCTAAATATGTTGTACTACCCAAATTTCCATGTTGTATATGCCCTGTAAGTTTTACTTCTAATTAGTTATATGAATCTAAAATGGCATTTATTCACAACCTTAATCCCACATTGGTCGGAAGTGTTGATTTTTAAACATATATATATTTTAATATCTTGATCCTTATGCTAATGGTGTTGATTCCATAATGGAAGTGTGCCTCCTATTACCATAATATTTGATTGGTTTTAGAATGAGTGTGTTTACTTTCTTGGATATCCTCTCTCCTCTTTTTTGGCTTCACATTCCCAAAAATAAATATCATTTAAATTATTCTAAAAACATGTCCTACCACCCTAAGGTGAATATGAGTCTTCATTTCTCGTATAACTCCAAAATCCTCATTCATTTAGAAATGCAATCCCACATTTGATGGTGGGTTGAGTCCACAAAAATTATCCTTATTCATAAATGGAGGAAAAACCACAATGAAATTGGCCCTCATATTAACATAATGATTAATTAAAAGTGGGATGATTGAGTATGTTTTCTTACTCTTTACTCGACTTTCCTTCTCTCCTCCTTTATGTCTTGATTACATTTTTTATTTATTTGTAAAGTGATAATGAATTGAAGATATTAATATAGACAAAAATTCATACCCCCACTACACGCATATGGTATTAAAAAAAAATAATGGCAAAAAAATAGTTGAATTGGGGACCACAATGTATACAAACATGTCATTGACTATAATACATATGCGATTAAACTCTATTTCTAACATATCTTCAAACTTCATTATTTTTTTAACCTAATTTAATTCCAAATGATGAATCTAACTAAACATATTGTATCAATCCATATCCTACTGTCATATAAAAATAAATGGTATTCATGCATTTATATATTCCAACTAGAATTTACTCTACCGATGATAATGTGTAAGGACAATTTTTTTCCACTAGAAATCTACTAACAAAATAATAATAATGGTTGATTGCTTATAATATAAGTATGTTTGATTTCTCATAATTTACCAATCCTCTTTTGTAGTTTCATAATCTTATAATATAAATCTTATTCAAATGCCTCTTAAAAATATACCTTATCACGCTAAGTCATATATTCATCTTTAGTTCATCTTGGAATTAATTCGTTGACTCTAAAACCCTGATTAGTTCAATAAATTAATCTCACATTGGTTGGTTGGCTTGATTGAAAACAATTATACTTGTTCAAAGGAGGTGATACCTGAAGTAATTTTAGTGATTGATCTTTTCCATTTAACTAAAATTAAATTTTTAATTTAAAAATGACTAATCGGAAAATAAATGCATTGATCCATTAACCCCAATTTTATTTCATTTATTTTATTAAACCACTTCTAATCACTATAAAAATATATTTATATAAATTTCAAATAAATAGCCATGGTTGCACCTCGTTTACAGACACTATCACCGAAAACAACACAATTTAGGGTTTGGTACATGTTCAGAGCTTTCTAGAATCATGTAAGGTTTATAAAAAACACATAACCCTTCCCTAGATTGTGAGGTAGCACAAGTTCTGCCATTCTCAATCACATTGAGATCTGATATCATCTCGTAATCACTATATAATATCTACAACAAGTTCTCTAGCAAGTCATACTCAATATTCGACCCTACGCTCTCCTCCACAATTATCATGCTAATGAGATGATGAACAATTGTATTAATTTGAGCATTTTTGCACTAAATTTGATAAAATGTTTGTATGCAGAGAATGGAATGGATGCTAAAGAATGTGTTGTAGCATGTATCACAAGAAATAACATTTTTTTTTCTAATAAGATTTTCATTCTTACATATAACAGGGACTACTTTTAACCATTTTACCTAACTATCACGCATGTTAGCAGTTGACAATATGGTCAACTGTTGATAGAATATTCAATAAAATTTATTGAAGCGCAGTGGTTGGGTGTGTGTCTAGTAGACAGGAGGTCGTGGGTTCCATTTTGGTCCACTACAACGTAAACTCGCGTGAGACTTAGGCCCTTCCACTTCTAACAATGTCATTATATAAAAGCAGAGACCCCATATTTCATGGTAATGCCCCTTTTTAAGGCTGCCACTTTCCTCTGAAATTAGAGTTTGGAATAAATTTTCTTGCTTTTCAATTGAAATGTATGAAATATGGGTTTATATATTTGACAAATATTTTTTCCATTTAGTCTTTATGTGCTTTCTCCGTAAAGATCATGCTCTACGGTGAATCTTTATTTTAGTAAATATTTATAACGTTGAGTAAATGTAATATTAATAAAAATCAAATCTTTACAATTTACCAAAATACTTTCATAATAAGCTACTTTGTTATGATATATTTATCACCCATGGGTCATTAAAACAAGATACATGGCGCACGCTATTATGATGTAACATCTAACACAAAATATAGATCAAAATTAAAATGTATGTTTTGGAGTTATTGTCAAATTACGAGAGATGGGAGTGGAAAATAACTCCAAAACATACATTCCGATGGACTACATGTTATTTTGTTCAAAGAAATAAAGAATATTTTTCAATTTATTACATAAAATTAAATGTACGAACAATAATATGACAATATTGTTAATTAGATTATTACTTTCATTAATAGGAGCTTCCTGTTAGCTTAATTTGATACATCCTATCCTATGCCGCATATGGTTACTCCTTAACCATCCCTACCTTGTGTAACCATTCCCGGTGCTTTATATTCTTCTTGTCTCTTTTTTATTTACACATTGAATACATTCTTCTTTATCTCGCTATCATTGGTATCGATCTTTAAGTAACTCGTGGCTGTGTGCAGAGTTAGAATCTTTTTCTCTTGACATTTTTTGATCGTGTTTTGGCATTGAGTGACTTGCAGTAACATGGAGTTTTTTTATAGCAATCAAAGAAAGATAAGGCGTATCAGAGTGACCTATCTCAGCCTCTGTTTGAAAGCCTTGGCGTGTAGGAGAATTCTGAGCATCTCTCTCTCCCCTGCAGACGTGGACATGGTAGTGACCAAGTGAAAAGGAAAAGCCACTATTTTGATCTGAGTCTTGGCCTAGGCAGGCAACACCTGCAGCACCGCATGGGAAATGTGATAATTTTCATTTATCAGAAATAATTAATCAAAGCGAAGCAACAGAAGAAGCATGCGTGGAAACCTCCAAGCCTGCACACCTGTTACGAAGCAAGGGTGACCACAGCCTGCAAAACCAACATTGTGTGGAAGCAACGAGGAGGCTGGAGACCGTGTGAAACCTACAGCGTGAAGAGCTTGGCGAGAGAGGCTAATCCAGATAACCTCACCATGTACATGTCGCACATTTCCGATGCTGAGAGTGTTATGAGCAACCCTTCTACTGGGTCACCTCTGAGAACCTAAGAGGACACCACCGGCATCTATTTTTCCTTGCTTAATGAATTGTTGAATATCGGAAATGTATTATTTGACGAATTGGTGCGTCAAGGATTGTTCGACTATTTTTGGTTCGACGTGTGTTATCAAGCGCACCGAATCGGGAAGAATTAGAGCGTGGCTATGATGCAGATGATGAATGCAAAGTAGAACACCCACAGGAGTGTCCATGTCTCATTGCATGAGCTTATAGAGCCCATCTTCGTGATAGGTTCCTTCAGTAAGCATTTGTAACCATTTTTGAACAATCAATAAATAAAATACAATTTTGAGTTTTTGGAAATGTCTGCACCTCACATTTTGTTGCGATGCCCATTCTAAAAAGGGCCAAATTTTGCCGCATGGAAAACCAAGATGCGGATGATTCTTTAGTTTGAAGATCTTTGGGGGATCGCTTTACGCACAAATGCCCTCCCACGAGATGCTGATCTATTGGCTAACTATGAAAAGGCCGATGCAAAATCATCAATGCTTATCACTCTGAGCCTTTCTGATGAGGTTCAACCTCACATTCGGGAAGTAACCACTTCCTCTATGGCATGGGTCACGTTGTGTACCATCTATGAAGCCAAGAATCTAATGACAATGTTGCATCTTCGAAAAGCTTCACACAATGAGTATGCATGATGGTGAATTAGTTGAAGCCTTCTTGCGGCATGTGGCCAAGTTACGTGTAGAAATTTCTACTCTTGGTGAACCGGTGGACGACAAGTTGCTAGTCCCGCTCACCTTGCAAGCTCTTCCTTCCCGGTTTCGGACACTGATCACCATGTTGACCATCACTCAATAGGAGGTGAGTTTTGTCAAACTGGTGAATTATCTCCAGCAGGAAGAAGCCATTCAAAATGTTCAAGAAGCCTTCGAAGATAAGGCTCTCATCACGAGGCAAAAGCATAAAGCAACAAGCCTCACAAAGGGCAGTCACACCCCCAAAATCAAGCAATATCCATAAGCAACAACCTTCTCAAATGCCACACCGTAAGGAAAGAACAACAAGGCAGATTGATGGTGCCACATTTGCTCCACGAATACGCACATGACTGCGAATTGTTATTACAATGGTCGCAAGCATGGCAAATCTGGAGAAGAGAGCACTTTTGGCCAAGGATATTCCAAGAAATCCCAATGGCATGCTCGTAATCAGAGGCAAAAGGGTCATATTGCTACTCAACAGGATGCCTCCTCCGATGAAGAGGTTCCAGACACAACTCATCCAAACATTGTCCTAGTCTCGCATTCCAGCCATCAGAAAGTGTCTGGTTGATTGATTCGGGTGCCAACAAACACATGACTGGCAATAAGAAGTTGTTCCATACCCTGAGTGACCGGCCCATTGGAGATCAGATCACCATCGCAGATAATCAGGAGTATATTACGGCGGGGATTGGTGATGTCATCATTCCTCTTGGGACACAAAGATGTACACTCACAAAGGTGCTATATGTTCTAGGTTTGACCTCAAATCTCTTGTTTGTGAGTCACTTCTTAATCATCGAATGCGGGTTGAATTATTTGTTTAGAAAGGGGTTAAGTCCTGCATCATTTCCCAGGGAGACTTAGTTATTTCGAGCATTTATGAAGGGCCGTCTATTTGTACACTGGATGCGGTCACTTCATCTAACATTGCTCTCTCTGCTTCAACGGTGGAGTCCACTGCACTATGGCACTTTCGATATGGTCATCTTTCTACCGGGGCTCTGCATCAGCTTAGTGCTAAGGAAATGGTAAGAGGGCTTCCTCCACTCTCCCATTCCTTACCTGTTTGCTTGAGATGTCTTGCGGGCAAACAACACAGAGGTCCATTCAAACAAAGCTCTTATCATTCTACGGAGCATCTTCAAGTTGTACACACCGATCTATGTGGACCCCTGCCAGCTAGCTTCCAAGGTTTTGAATACTTCCAGCTCATCATTGATGATTACTCACGAGAAAATGTGGGTATATTTTCTCTGAAGAAGAGTGAGGAATTTTCCAATTTCCAAACCTTTTACCAGCAAGCCACCAGGAAGTCTAGGAATCCTCTCCTTCTCCTCTACTCAGATCGAGGGGGGGAATTTGTATCGAAGAATTTCTTAGCATACCTGAAGCAACATGGCGTTCAATAACATCTGATTACACCCTACACACCCCAACAGAATGGGATTTCGAGTGACACAACAAGACTATCATGGAGATGGCTTGTTGTATGCTCTCCATCGCCAAGTTGGAGGATCAATTTTGGGCAGAAGCAGTCTAGACAGCAGTGTATCTACTCAACCGGGCACCCATGAAGATCTTGCAAAACAGGACACTGGAAGAGGTATGGACTGGTCGTAAACCTTCTATCTATCATTTGAGATTTTTTGGTTGTACTGCATATATGCATGTTCCAGATGAGAAAAGGAAGAAGATCGATCCAAAGAGACTTCCATGTCTTTTCTTGGGGTATAGTACTACCTCAAAGGCATATCATCTCATGGATCCTGAGATGAAGAAAATCTACGAGAGTCGAGATGTGGTGTGTGATGAGTCATCCTTTGACTCCCTACGCCACAAAATGTAGATCTAGTACTGACCTCATCACATAGATTGCTCACACATCCAGATGATGGGAAAGATGATTCTTCTTAGAGAGAAGAAGAGCTGAGTGGAGACTTATTCGTTAATCTAGGAACACTGGAAAACACATCTTCACATCAGCAGCAGCAGCACCAACGTCTGAAATGGGTCCAGAATACTATTAGGGATGCACACTTGAACTCACTTCCAGGTACTTCTACGGGAGTCAAAACACGAAGTCAAGCTAGAAATGAGGTAAATTTTACACTCATGAGTTCAGTTGTTGATAGCACCAAACCTAACACTGTTCATGAGGCATTAGACCAACCATAGTGGAAACAAGCTATGAATGTTGAATATGATTCCCTACTTTAGAATCGGACGTGGGAACTTGTTGATCTGCCTCTAGGTAAGAAATCCATTGGCTGCAAATGGATTTTCAAAACAAAATATAAGGCAGGTGGTTCAATCGACAAACACAAAGCTCGACTTGTTGCAAAAGGTTATGCTCAGCAAGAAGGAATTGACTATGACGAGACCTTTGCACCCACTACAAAGATCAAAACCATCAGAGTTGTCTATGCACTGGCAGCACAAAATGGATGGAAACTTCAATAGATGGATGTCAAGAGTGATTTTCTGAATGGTGATCTCAAAGAAGAAGTATACATGGCCCAACTTGAAGGGTTTGTAGACGAGCATCAACCACACAAGGTATGTCGTCTGATAAAGTCACTTTATGGACTCAAACAAGCACCTAGGGCATGGTATATAAAAATTGATGATCACCTATTGCAACATGGATTCACTCGTAGCCCCTCAGATACAAATTTTTATATCAAGAAGGTAGGAACATAGATTGTTATTCTAGTTTTGTACGTAGATGATCTTGTGATCACAGGAAGTTCTGACAATCTTGTGGATGATGTAAAGAATGATCTAAAGAAATCCTTCGACATGACCGATTTGGGGCTACTTCACTATTGTCTTGGCTTAGAGATATGGCAGAAGAAGAATCATATCTTCGTCTCCCAGATGAAATATGCCAAGACTCTCCTGGAGAAGTATGGAATGTCAGATTGTAAACCAATGTCCACACCTATGGAAAAAGGTTTGCAATTATCTAGATTCCAGGATTCACCGCAGGTAGATGGTACTCACTACAGCAGCTTGTGGGGAGTCTCATTTACTTGACTTATACCAGCTAGATATTTACTTTGTAGTGAGCTATCTCACCAGATTTATGCAAGAGCCGAAGAAATGTCATTGGATAGCAGCAAAGCATGTGTTGAGATACGTCCGAGGTACAATTGACTTTGGTCTGGAGTATCAGAAGAACACTCAGTTCTTCTTACATGGATATACAGAATCAAACTATGCAGGATCCGTTGATGACAGGTAATCCACTTCAGGATATGTTTTTCATCTCAGATATGGACCTATCTCATGGATTAGCAAGAAGCAAATTGTTGTTGCTCTCTCATCCACTGAGGCTCAACACCGCGCCGCATGAGGAGTCATGTGCAAAGTAATTTGGTTACGTCGCATTCTTGCAGATATAGAGATTCCTAAAGAGAAAGCTCTCATCATTCACTGTGACAATCAAGGTTTGTTGAAGCTTGTGAAGAATCTTGTTTTCCATGAACGAACAAAGCATATTGAGGTCGAATGTCACTACATTCGTGAACAGTCTTGAACCACCAAATTCAGCTCCAATACTACCCTACTAATTTTCAGGTTGCAGATATTCTCACCAAGCCTCTCAGCAAGGTGAAGTTTGATTTGTTTAGGGGGTACATATGTAGGAACAATGTATTAAGGGGGAAATGTTAGCTTAATTTAATACATCCTATACTACATATGGTTACTCCTTAACCGTCCCAGCCTTGTGTAACCGTTTCAATGCTTTATATTCTTCTTGTCTCGATGTTTTATTTACACATTCAATACATTGTTCTTTGTCTAATATCACTTCCTTCATAGGCGACCAAGGTGTTACTACATAATTACAACTTATGGTAGAAGAATCGACACATGTACTCATTTAGTCCATCCTGAATTGGTCGTTGAGAGGAAAGAGGGGAAAATTTGTTGCGTGTTTCGATTTTGATACAAATGTATACATTGAGAAGGATAGATGACCAATCTGTCTTTCATATTTTATTTTTAACTTTAGATGTACTTTTATTGTTAGATTAGTTTTATTTCAGGTTTTACCTTTAGATGTGTTTTATAAATAAATGTTTAGTATTTGTTTAACTAAAATTTAACTAGCATAGATGTCTTAAATACATCTATCTAAGAGAGACCGAGAGATATCAATCTCAAGGTGCCTTGGAAGATGGCACACGTTTATTCTTTGAAAGATGACAACACTTTTAATAGAGGTTGGGAGGGTAGGCAAGTCTTTAATGGAAATAAGGAAAAAAATAAAAGACCCGAAATTGATACTTGCTAAATGAATTTTCTTAAAAGATAAATTGATTAGGATGGGAATTTATTCATTGCAATTGGTGAACTAGTCTCAATTACTCATAAGCATGATAGTGTATTATATAAGATGCAAGTACATTCTTCCATGAAAATATATCACATTTTGTCCTTTGGTCAAGCACATGGCGTCTATATACTAAAGCTCCCATTCTAGAATTTAAATTTCTTCATTTTCTTTTCACCTAATTTCACACACATATTGAATAGAGAACCTATAAATGCATCATCCGACAAAAACGCTTTCTATTATGCTTCAATGGATGTCCATACATTATTTTTAAGCTCTTATTTAGTCATGATATGTGATTATGTTGACACAATGGGTTGATTCAGGTTGAGTAATTGTTCATTGCATTTGTTGAAACACTCTCAATATATTTGGAGAAGGGTTTAAATTTGTGACAGCACTTAGATGTTTTTCATGGTTTTAGCCATAAAAATACTTGCAAATATTTGAATTAATCATTCACATGACTTGGAATATGACCATTTTATACACACACACACACACACACACACACACACACACACTTAATTGCATATTAAAAATGGTTAAATAAATATAGAATAATAATCGGTAAATGACATTGTTTTACATTTTTGAAGGACAATATTGAAAACATTTTGCCACAATTTATTTTTTTGTTAGACATAGGTTGCCATAAAATTTAAGCCTTACTCTTTAGGATGACTATGTTCAAATCATCCTAAATTTGTTTTTCACCGATCAATAAGAAACTTTTAAAAGAATGTTATGAAAGTATTAGTCATTAATAGTTAAGAATACATATACACATGTAAACAATTGTAAATGTTAAATAAAAGTTGGATTCATGATCACAAAGTCTCCCCCACCTTGGTCGAATTTATTTCACCTTTATAAACTCCAATCTAAACACAATACAAATAATGTTATTAGGATTGATTAATTTAAAAACTACATAAAACACTAAGAAAAAATACACATTAACATTTATGAGGATTAATTTCCTCTTTGAATTCATCTAAAGGAATGTAGTGCGATTAACACATCATCAAAATCTCCCATTCCACCCCTACCTATAACTTGTATAGAGATCGTGACCTTGATGAATACATGTTTCTCAAATAAGAATTCCTCATATGATTTTAGCCAATTTATTTTGAGGAGAGGCTTTCTCACTTCCATTTGAACTATTTTTTTTTGCATAAGAAATATATGTTTTTGCAACAAGTATCAAATTAAATGCAAACCATCTCTACAAGGTAGTTTCTAATCCTTGAGAAGATTGTTTCCATGTGTAGACACCCTAATTTCACATCTCATGTCCTAAATCAATTAATTCCCCTTCCTCATTTCCCACAAAAATACACTTCGAATTAATAAAATATAATTTGATTAATTATCCATTTCAAAATCTAAAAAATAACCCAATTCTCATCACATGTCATTATTTTCCATGTTTTTCTACTATTGAGTTAAAAATTCAAATTCAAATCCTCACCCACCCTTCGTGGTCCCCACTCACCTAAAATCCTCCACTTATGAATTAAAAATATAATTCAAATCCTCACCCATTCTTCATGGCCCCCACTCATCTAATCTTGCCCACATTTTCAAACCACTCACCTAATCTTGCCCACATTTTCAAACCACTCACTTAATCTTGCCCACATTTTTAAACTATGATTACTTAAATTAATCTAAGTTAATCACTCCCCCAGGCTATAAATACAACCTTACCCCTCCCCTCTAAACACACGAAGAATAAGCTTGAATGCCATATCTAAGTTCTTGCATCCTTTGAGCAAAGAACATCCTTTTACCTCGTCCTAATGCCCAAATAGCCTCATAATCCTTTTTCCCATCTGGTGCAAAGTAAGAGGATCGTTGTTGCAGAAAGGTCTTGCTCGTCTCGAAGAAAAGCACCTACATATCACACAATCAGGGCTCAATCCAAGTTTCCTAGCCCATTCCGAGGTTTGCTACGGAACGCGAAGGAGGAGGTATGATTATTGGTATTTTACTTCCTTGTTAGTAGTGTATTTTTCCTAGCTTACATTCTGGCACGCCCGGTTACTTTCGATCTGTTACCATTAATTTCCTAATTAGTGGTTTTATCTGTTCTTTGTTTATTATTGTTCGTTATTATTTCTTTTTCGTCCCTTATGGCCTTTTTTGGTTAACCTTCACGCTTTGGGTAGTGTTTTTGTTGTGTGGTGTCTTGTGGTGTATCTGTAGGTTATAACAACAATGAAACTATGAAGTTCATCCTGTCTTTGATCTTCTCAGTGCTTGGTGTTTAGTTCCCAGTTCTGATTTTTCTATTCACTCGTAATCTATAGAAACACATGAACTAGTCATTAGTTTATCATCTTATTGTCATGGGACAACCAATCCGAAAATGTATTTATTTATTTACTTTTGCTAAAATAACTGCTTTGTAGGAAGTTAATCATTTCTTTTTCTTTTATTTTAGTCAATCATTTTGTGATCTAACTCTTTCTTTCTATTTATTTTTCTTTTTTAACCTTTCTGTCAAAATTTTAGCTTCTCAGGTGAAGTACAGAAGTCAAAAATAAAAAAACAGCTCCCAGGACGTTTTTCTCACGTTCAAAATTTTCATTCAAAGTGCTACCATAGCCCATCTTCTGGAAACCATAACTTTTGCTCCCGAACTCGAAATAAATTCATTTTTTTTAACGAAAAGATATCAAAAAGATCTATGCAATGAAAAAATAATTTTTAGATTTAGACTTACAGAAAAATTTTGGTTTCATTTCTTCTAACACCTGTCTTTTTAACCAAAAACAACAAAATTATAGTTTTTTTTTTTTTTACGTAACAACCTCACACGTATGCTCTTTCCTCGCACTTCAAAATTGATCTTGGAAATCAGAAACGTGAGGCCACCCGGCTCTGCAAAACAATTTTTTTATTTTTTATTTTTTCAATTTTTAATTTTTTGCCTTACATTTCAATTTTCCACGACAACACTTCTAGGTAACGTTTTCACACTCTTCTTTCATCGTTTTTCTTTTTTGTGAAAATAATCATTATTACTATTTCACAATCATAATTAATTGCAATAATTATTAACATTTTAAAAAAATTAAAAAAATCTATTTCAATTGTATCCGCGTATGCTCTTTTCTTGCGCCTTCGAGCGATCTGAAAATCAGAAATGGTCACAATTTTTTAGTTTCTTGTTCTAACATTATAGGATCCTCTAGCTTTGTTTTCCAACTATCATTTCAATAATTATTTTCCTTTGTCATATTATTAATATTTGTTTGGTCGTTGGTTGTGTATGCTCTTTTCCTGCGCCTTCGAGTGATCTGGAAAATCAAAAACAACCATGATCACTTTTCTAACATTTCGTTTGCAGGATAACTACTAATTTGTTTTCTGTAGAACCACGTTCACTGGCATATTATCAAAAACAAAAATTAAAAAAAAAAAAATCCCACAAAAATACCACCATTCAAAGAAAATTGCTGAAACAAAAAAAAAAGTATGCTCAGGTATGCAATTATTTTTTGCTAGTGATTTATTTCAAGTTGGAAAGAACCTTGCATTTAATCACTTTATCATTTTGTTTTTACACGTAGACGAGGTGGATTTCATCACCACCAAAGCTACACCGGTGACGTGGACTTGACTACCACACACCAACATCATTTGCATCTGCATTGCACTTTGAGACCTAGTCTCATCACAACGTTCGGTATTTACCTCGCCCCTGCTCTTCACTTATAGGTAATGTTATCATGCAACGCATGCGAGTCACGCCTAAATAAGTCAGTAATAACAAAGCCTAGACATCATCCCTATAAATCTTCGGGAGTTATAAGGACACCATACACATTCATCCCTTCATCACCTTCCACCTTTTCACAAAACCTGTTCTAGATGTGGTGATTCACTCCGAAACAGGAAAGTAAGAATTGGTGAGTCTCCTCCAGTGCTCTAAGGGTTCCCCGTACCAATTCTGTCCTTGTAAAAAATTAGGTATATCAGGACTAGGGTATATCGGAGGACGCATCTTCTTGGAGTAATAAGAGCCCGCATCCACCATTTCACAGCATACTTGTATGATTGTATGAAACAATGATCATTCCTAAAGAAGTTACCTCATAAGCCTTCAATTGAATCCACATGATTACTTGTTTGAAAACAAAATAGTTTAGCATTGTTTTATCATAAAACTTGGTTGATATCAATGTGTTCATTGTAAAAGTTTAGACCCTAGTTGTGTTCCACAAAAAAATCAGTTCTCGACCAATTCAATACCAAGCGAAAACATTCAAACAATCCAACAACATAGACCAAAATATCACACCAATTTCATTAGCTTGCCTCATCCAACAATACATCTGTCATAGCTTATCTTCGGCTATATCCAACTGATATTGAGTGACTAGCATTCACTCCCCATATCGTTAATTGTCAAAACATCCTTCATAGCTTGTTTTCAGCTATATCAAACTAATATTGGGTGACTTGTTTGAGTTCACTCATTATTTTGTCCACCATCACGTTTATCCAAATCACAACCAACACAAATCCTTTCATAACTCATTTTGAGTTATATCACAACCATATTGAGATTAACCTGTTCAAGTTACTTTCCTTGTCAACAATCCCGAGCTTGTTTAAGCCAAACCAATCAACATCTTCATCATAGCTTATTTGAGCTATATCCCATTTGTATCGAGTACCTTGTTTGAGTGTACTCCTTACATTGTCTTCTGATAAGCTTGTTTAAGCCAAATCAAACCATTTTCATTATAGATTGTTCGAGCTATCACATATTTCTCCCAAGTATCTTGTTTAAGCTTACTCCTTATAGCCTTACTTGTTAACTCGATTGAGCCAAAACAAAGATCACAATCAATAGGTTGAGTTCTTCATTGCACCTTTCTTTGTTCTCCCTCTCTTTCAACCACGATGAATTCACAAAAAACATCACACAATGAGCTATTAGAAAAAATTAATAAGATGACAACACAACTCTCTCATATGGCTACCCAAATCAGTGAACGATCACCCAAAAGGCCAATCATACAACCTCATGAAGACATCAGTTCACGTAAAGTCCAACGTTAGTTTACCCCCTTGGAGAAAGTCTCTCTAGTGTTTTTCATCAACTAAAAGAGGCTAAACTAATAAGATATCCAATTACAAAACCCTTTGTCAAAGGGGAAGCTAAACCATGTTGGTACAAACCTAACACATACTTGTGAATTTCATCGCATTGATGGTCATCACACAGATAAATGTGTGCGATTTAAGAATTACATCCAAGACTTAATTGATGATGACATCATCTTTGTAGAACTTGATGACAATGCTCTTGCAACCAACGACACATCTAATACCACATATTTCCATGAAGAGTTGACTACTGTCGAAACTCCTATATATACTGAAATTCCACAAGATCATGACGACAACAGTCAAGCCTCTCTAATTCCAAACCAATCCATATCTTCTTCAAATTTCCTTCCATTAGTTCAAACATACATTGAACCTGTTTTGGACAACAACATTCTTCCAACATCTACTAAGCACTTGAACTTATTTCAAGACTCTCTTTCAACCCAAAAATACATTGAACATGTTTTGGACAACAACATTCTTCCAAAATTTTCTGAGCACTTGAACTTATTTCAAGTCTCTCTTTCAACCCAAACATACGTTGAACCTATTTTGGACAACAACATTCTTCCAACATCTACTAAGCAATTGAACTTATTTCAAGACTTTCTTTCAGCCCAATCATACATTGAACCTGTTTTGGACAACAACATTCTTCCAACATCTACTGAGTACTTGACCTTATTTCAAGACTCTCTTTTAACCCAAATATATAATGAACCTATTTTTGGCGACAACATTCTTCCAACATCTAACAAGACCTTGACCTCGTTTCAAGACTTCATTTCAAACCTTGATATTACTGTAGACACTACAGAAGAGGTTCCATCAATAGGTACCATTAAGTTTGATTCTATTATTCCAATATTGGCTCTTATGTCTAACATCTCTAGCCTTGTTGTCGAAACACAACCACATCGAGTTTGGACACTTGCGACAATGCAACCTGTTGTGTCCATCACGCTTTCAACTATCGATCTTGCAGGGCATCTCATCACTATTTATTCTCATCTGTCAAGACTTCTACGTACATACATTCTATGAGGTAATTATACCCGGAATATTTTTACACAATATTTTCTAGCTTTAATCGTGAATCTATCCTCAAAACAATCAATTAATGGACAAATAGAAGCAACAAACCAAATAACACAAACCATCATCATCAACACACATGGAAGCTATTGGCTTAACCAAATCTATCCCACTCTTTGGGTTTACCGCACATCTTATCACACACCTACTGGAGCCACTCCCTTCTCCTTTGTTTATGGTTGGGAAGCTATTTTACATGTCAAGGTTGAATTTCCATCCTTCAGAATATCCTTCAAAGATGTAATCAATAAATATTATTATCAACACTCATGCCTTAATGAACTCGAGCTTCTTGATGAAAAACGACTTAATGCCCTAGATCATCTTCAAGTATATCAAAATCGGCTATGGCATAGCTACCATAAAAATTCAAACCTAGAAAATTTAAGGTCAATGATCTCATTCTCAAAGAAAATCGAAAGAACACACCCAAAGAACGAGACAAACAAGACAAATTTGAGCCCAACGAAATCATAGATAGTTTTGGGTTTGGAGCCTATAAATTGGCCATTGAAGATGGTCAAGATCTTGATGAACCAATGAATGCAGTTCATTTAAAGAAATTTTATCCTTGAGATGTTCACTATTCTAGGATACAACGTGTACATTGTTCCTTTTGTCTTGCTTATTTCTGAATAATTTAAATTTATTCATTTCCATTGGCAGATATTTTCTTTATCAAAATCACATCTTCATATTTATCATCATGAGACAAGTGCTAGTATAAATCCTATTAAGTTTGTGAGTGTCATACTTCTTCCATTTTCAATCGCTTTCCTCTATGGTCATACCTAGAAGCTTACTGATGGTAATATATTCCCTTCAAATACATTCTCTCTTTCATAACAAAGCTCTAAACTTCGTTACCCAGTTCGTTTGGTCATCCATCTCAGTCTTGAGTGTTGCACCTCGTGTCCTACTAGTCATGTGGGGTGAGATTGGGGGCGACGCGTTTTCCCAAATACAAAGCACTATTGTAAAAAAATTCATCAATTCAATAACTTATGAATAATTCATTGTCACATCTTTCATCCTTCATAGTCTTTGGTGTTGAGCCCACACTTCTTCTTGGTAGTGTGAGACTGGGAATGGAGGAAGGTGCCCTTACTCATCTACGTCTTGTCTTCGGTGATAAACCATTGCCTCTTACAAGTGGCATGGGGCAAAGCGTAGGGGGTCATTCTCATAAAAGCATAAAAATATTGCAAAATATTCAAAAAAATAAAACAAAATAAAACAAAAAAAAAAGACAAAAAGGGAATTCACTCGCCTATATTTTACCTTTGGTGATGAGCCCTTTCTTCTCACTAGTAGCATGGGGCAAGGCATAGGGAGTCATTTCAAAACTATAAAATCTTACAGTGCTTACAAATTATAGAATCCCCAAACATGTAATTTAGATGCCTAAGTGAAGAGAGAACTATCCCTTAACCTCATATCTTATCAATCAATGAGCCACATAACTGTCTAAGTCTAGCATATATGACTCATAAAGTGAAAGCAATTTTTGAAACCGGTTCAAGATCAATTATGAAGAATGGATTCACAATTTCCCAAAGGGATTGTTGTTAGCATTTATCTCTATATTCATTATTTACCTCCTAGGTCCTTCTTAATTCTTGGTGATGAGCCCACACATCTTACTAGTTGTGTGGAGTCAAGAATGGAGCTGGAATTCTTTTCATCATATCATCACCACCATATCCTACCAATGGAAAGAGAATTTGTGTTATTCTCGAGCATAAGTTACAACATGAAACACGGTACATATGGATAATATCCATGTTTATCGCCTCTCAAAAATAAGTCTACACTCTGGTCCATAAATTTCCAATCACAGTGTAAAAATCTATAAACATTTGAAAATCATCAAAAATTTAAAAACAATGTAAAAATCCAAAAACATTTGAAAATCGTCAAAAGTCTAAAAACAATGTAAAAATCTAAAATCTAAAAACATTACACATAATCGTTAAAAATCTAAAACCATTAACAAGAATCGTCAAAAATCTAAAAACATTTGAAAATTGTCAAAAAAGTCAAAAACATTTGAAAATCGTCAAAAATCTAAAAACATTTGAAAATCGTCAAAAAAGTCAAAAACATTTGAAAATCGTCAAAAACCCAAAAAACATTAGAAATATATATATATATATATATAAATATATATATATATATATATATATATATATAATAAAAACAAAAAATCCACAAAATCGCAAAAAAAAAAAACTCTAAAATAACCAACACAATTTAACCTTTGAACTATTATCCCCAACGAATGATCCAATCACCTTATGACTACCAAATTCAAACCACTTCTCCTCATGTGAATCCTCGCTTGGGGCAAATCCGGCTCTCATTGTTTCCTTGTTTGAGGACAATGACCCAATACTTTATTTGTGTCCTCGTACCCGCTGGGGGCACATCCAATCAATCCTCACTTTGTGGAACATGTTAGGGACATGTTTATTGGTTCTTGTGTTGCATTATTAGTTGTAAATTATTAATTACTTTCTTGCATATTAATATATTACGGGGGCATCTTGATTTTATGTATCCTGGTGTTCTCTCTAATATTCTTACATTATCTCGATTGCATGTCGTCTTCGGGGCATCATACTTTCTTGATGGCCTCTGTCTATGATTTCTTCCATTTGCATATCGTCAAGGCGTCAAACCTTTTTGATGGCCCCCGCCTATGCTATCACGCATATTACAGTCTAGTCATCCCGATTTTTATATTATGATGCATCTGTTATGTGCTATATTAAAATTAAGATATTTTTCGTCACGTGAGTATCTTCCTGCATGATCAACATCTTACTTTGCACCCCATCCATTCACTCATACTAATACATCCCCCAGTTTGGGAATCCTACTTGATCACCGTTGCAGTTTGTGAATCCTACTTGATGATCTTTCTCAAGTAGCATTCTCTATCCAACAGCTCCTCCCCCACCATGCTCACCATGTATTTGATCCATTCATCCTCGCTCCTCATTTTTACTCCTCCGCCACTTATCCCCATATTACCCTTCTCACCATTCATGTCCCCTCTCACCCATTTATATTCTCGTCATTTCCCCTTCTCGCTATCCACTTGACAATCTTACTTAATAACCCCTTTCTATGGAATCCTCGGTGGAGGTTTACCTCTCCCTAAGATCTTCCCGCCGTAGAAGCTTCTTCACCACCTCCCCTCTCATCAAACAACAATCACCACTAAACACATCTTCCCATTCCACCTCTTCTGCTTCCCATTCTCGCATCATTACTCTCACCACACGGCATCCCAATTAAGGATTCCCCTCACACTCTCCACCGTCCACTGCATATATTCCTTCATCCATTCATGTTACACTCCTTTGTTTCCTTTTTT
The DNA here is from genome assembly GCA_018340775.1 of Taxus wallichiana var. yunnanensis. Lineage (NCBI taxonomy): Eukaryota > Viridiplantae > Streptophyta > Pinopsida > Cupressales > Taxaceae > Taxus > Taxus wallichiana. The sequence continues at coordinate 138,663,275 of CM031241.1, forward strand.
TCTTATTATCACCTCATCTCATATCATATACCACTCAGGCATACCTCACTCACTCTTTTCTCATCCTTCCCCAAATCTGCTTATGCCTAGTCATCCTACTTACACATTTTTGTAGTATGGTAAATTCACTTGAGGGTTCCCCTTCACCATTTTGTCATACCCTATTCCCACAAACTCTAACATCATCCTTCTTCTTCCTCAACTTGGCAATCTTACTTAACCATTCCGGCCGCATGAAAATCTTACTTAAGACTTCCACTTAAGGTTGATCTGCCCTATGGCCTTCCCCCATCCCATCATATTTCCCCCATATTATTTCTCCCGCCTCTCGTCATGATCATCTTCTTCAACCTATCATTCCACCCCTTTCCCCAATATCATCTTGTCTTTCTCCTTGCATATCATCCCTTTCGGTTGGGTGATCCTACGAAACCTCTCCAACAGCATGACGATCTTACTTAAGAGATTCTCTTAAGCATGACATGTCATCTTACACTCGCCCATCACTCTACAATCTCACCATCCATATTTCCTCTTCATTCCCCATCATCACATCTTTTCGCCACCACTATCACCCTCCTCTCGCTGCAATCTTACTTAACCACTCACCTAGAATGGTGATCTCACTTAAGAGTCCCTCTTAAGGATGATCTATCTCCTTGCCTTTCCCCATCACTACACACCCTTCACCCTTCATTTTTTCTCGACATTCCCCATTATCACATCCTTTCACCTCCTTTTCGATTCTCGCAAACACCACTTCTCGCTTGACCACTTGTCATCTCCAGTTTCACTCACATGGCAATCTTACTTAACCACTTCCGTCACATGACAATCTTATGTCAGGGTCCTCCCTACACTTAACTTGTCATCGTGAACTTCTCCCCACGTCATTCTTCGTTCACTTTGTTGATTGATTCTTCCACTTGATATCTCCACTACCCACTTTTTCCTCCTACTATTATCATTTCTTCACATATCCTCTTACAACATACATCTCATCTCTTCCACCTACAATCACATTTTTTCCCCCATTTTCCCTTCTTGATCCATCATCCTTTATACCGTTTCTTTCCATTATTTTCATGTCTTGGTTCTTCATCCTCACCTCGTTCATCCTCATCACCCGCATCCTCTCCTCGTTTTCACTTAGTCCCAACTCATCCCTCCCATCTTCTTTACTCTTTCCACTTCATCCTCTCAAATTCCCCCACATTTCTACCCACACACGCATTCGCCATTATTGTTAACACTCCTATATCATTCTTTCATCATCATCTTCTCTTCCCATACTAATAATTGTAAACATGTTTTCCTAAAATCATCAATCCTCATTCCGCACGACCTCATTCACCCCCTTGACATTCTAAAGTTTCCTTCATTCCTTCCCTCCTCTAAGCCCACCACTCATTGTAAAAGGGTTTTCCCTAACGTCCCTTTGTTGGCGTTACCCTTTCCAATCCTCATTAGCTTTCTCCTTTTCTTCATTTTTTCTCTCACCCTTCCCCACCACTCATTGTAAAGGGGATTTCCCTAACGTCCCCTCATTGGCATTGCTTCTTCTCTCCCCCATTCTCTTTTCTCTCCTATTCTTTTCCCTCAATCCCACCCTTTCTTGTCACTTCTTACCCATCTCTCCATCTCCTCTTTTCCCTCTTCAATATCTTTATTGTCTTCATCATACATCCTTTTTCTATTTTCTCGTCATCCTAGTATCCTCATTTCATGCATCACCGCATCTTTTCCAATCAATGCCATTCCTCTCCTCTTCTCTCTCTCCACCCTCGTCTTATTTCCCTTCCTGTATTATCTTCTTCCCCTTTTTCCATCACATTTCCTCCTTACTTCCCCATCGATAACCTCGGTTGTTCAGCGTTGTCCTGTCTTTTTTATCATACCACCCTCCACATGCATCTCCATACGGTCTGTTCCATATTCTTTGCCTTAGTCTTCCTGCAATGACACGATTCCTTAAATCTTCTCCCTATATTCACTCTATCTTCCTTTCCTCTTCCCTAATTTTCACGTTTTTTCCGACCACTTCTCCTTTTCTCTACCACCCCTACCTTTTCGTTCATTCTATATCTGTTTTTTTTTTTTCTCTCCTCTTTTTCACACTTTCCTTGCCCCTCATAGTTTCTTTTTTCTCTGTTCTACTTCTTCTTTCGTCCTCTTTCCATTTTCCTTCATTTCACCCCCTACTCCCACCTTGTTTTCTCCTTCTTATTTATCCTTTCATGTTTCCCACTTTTCTCACTCTATCATTTATTTAACTTTCACGCATTCCTCTTTACTATCTATGTTGCTTCCTTCATTTTACACATCTCTCTCTTTCATCCCTTCACCCTCTCCTCTGTCATTCTCATGTTTTTGTCTTGTTTTTCCTTCATCATTCCCTTCTTCCCCTATCATTCCTCTCCCTTATTTCTACCTCTTTCATTCCTTTTTTCCCCTCCCCTGTCTCCTTTACTCTTCTCATAATCAACCCCAATCCTATCCATTCCCTTTTCTCTTTCCCACACACCCTCACACCTAGCATTCAAGATCGATTGAATCCTTTCTCCATTTGTGTCGTGCGGACATTCCAGTCTCTTCCACTCCATTATCGTCCTCTTCTCCGAGAATCCATTTCCTTCTTTTCAAGAGTTCTATCGTATATTCCATTCTCATCAGTCCTCTCGAGGGGCATCACCACATCTATCCATAATCACATCTTCTCATGACATTTTTGTCTTGGAGGATACTATGACATCCGTCACTCACCACTTTCTATTCTCCCCAACAAACATTCACTCTACCTTTTGCTTAAGAAAAGTAGATTGAATTCTTCCCTCATCCCATCTACTTTCTTTGAAAGGACACTACTTTCATAGTACCCTTTCAAAGAGGGGAAAATGTAGACACCCTAATTTCACATCTGTCCTAAATCAATTAATTCCCCTTCCTCATTTCCCACAAAAATACACTTCGAATTAATCAAATATAATTTGATTAATTATCCATTTCAAAATCTAAAAAATAACCCAATCCTCACCACATGTCATTATTCTCCATGTTTTTCTACTATTGAATTAAAAATTCAAATTCAAATCCTCACCCACCCTTCGTGGTCCCCACTCACCTAAAATCCTCCACTTATGAATTAAAAATATAATTCAAATCCTCACCCATTCTTCGTGGCCCCCACTCATCTAATCTTGCCCACATTTTCAAACCACTCACCTAATCTTGCCCACATTTTCAAACCACTCACTTAATCTTGCCCACATTTTTAAACCATGATTACTTAAATTAATCTAAGTTAATCACTCCCCAGGCTATAAATACAACCTTACCCCTCCCCTCTAAACACACGGAGAATAAGCTTGAATGCCATATCTAAGTTCTTGCATCCTTTGAGCAAAGAACATCCTTTTACCTCGTCCTAATGCCCAAATAGCCTCATAATCCTTTTTCCCATCTGGTGCAAAGTAAGAGGATTGTTATTGCAAGAAGGTCTTGCTCCGTCTCGAAGAAAAACACCTACATATCACACAATCAGGTCTCAATCCAAGTTTTCTAGCCCATTCCGAGGTTTGCTACAGAACGCGAAAGAGGAGGTACGATTATTGGTATTTTACTTCCTTGTTAGTAGTGTATTTTTCCTAGCTTACACCATCCATAAAAGTGATGGTAGGTAAAAAACTTCATACCTATATTGGAGCCACCATCGGATCCTCATGTGAGAAGTCAAAACTAGGGTTAGATGGGATCATTCTTAACCATAATCTACTAAAACTAGGGTTCTTTTTCAAATATTTCATCCGATGCGAAGCATCCATGGGGTCCACATATTCAATATCACCAAAAATTAGTTGATGTGTTTGTTTTTGCTTTGTCTTACTTTAACAATAGTTGTGTTTGTTCTTGCTTTCTTACTTTAACGAGTTGTGTTTGTTTTTTCTTTGTCTTAATTTAACAGTAATTATGTTTTTTTTTTTATTTGTCAAGCTGAGTTAGTCTTCAATTTTTTGTTTAAATATAGACTTTTGCATGCTTATTTGGAGCAAAGTGAGAGTTGGCTGCACTAGGAAGAGAAAAGCAAAAACTTTGTTTTGTTTGGTTGGCTGCTATTTTACAGCAGACCAGAAAATTAATAAAGAGGAATGTTGTTTTGCATTAGAAACTGCTGTGTTACTCTATAGCTGCAAGGTTGGGCTCTTATTCAGTTGAGACCCCATACCTTGACTGCATCATTTGGTATCAGAGCAAGAGAAACTTGTCGGGAATGAAAAACAGATGCACAAGTGTTTGTAATAGCTGGAGCATAGTAGGAGAGATTTGCATATGTGCAAAGAGTAAAAGAAAGTTGAAAAAAAAAATTGTGAAGAAGCTCATTAAAGCTTATGTGTAGGTTGTGAAATCCTGTAGAGGTTAAAGAGAAAAAACATAAAAAGCTCTGTCGAAGCTAAGTTGCAGGTTGTAAAGTCCTGCAGAGGTGTAGAAGCAAAGTGAAGGTGTGTAGGATCTCTTTGAAGCTCATGGAGGATTGTTGCAGGTTGGAGGAGTCTTGCAAGCTTTTAAAAAAGCATTGTGAAAGTGCTTAAAGAAGTGTTGAGTGATTGAAGAAGTGAGAGTTCATTGAAGCTCATGCGAGTTGCAGGCTATGCAAGAGGAGTCCTGCCATTGATATAAAAACATTGAGAGAAGTGTCAAGACTCAGTTTTGAGTCCAAGACCAGGTTGTGATAGAAAAACCTGTAGTGTGCAAGTTGTGAAAAAGAAGTTTGCAAAGTAATGTGGGAAGAAAGAAGTGTCAAGAGGTGAAGTGTTGAGAAGAACTTGAATGAGACAGAGAAAGAAGAATGTGAAGAAGAAGTGTCAAAAGGTCAAGTGTGAAAGAGAACTTGAATGAGACAAAGGAAAATTTTGGGATGTGTAAAAGAAGTTGTGTAAGAGGAACTTGCTTAATATGAAGAAGGGAGAGATGAAGTTGTCACTACAACAACAAGAAACAATTTTTAAGAACAAATTAATTAGAAGAGGCCTAGAGAGATCCCAAGAAGGTGAAAAGGAGAATTAAAGAGAGATGGCAGCAATGTATTATCAAGAAGGCATGCAAGTTATGCTAAAGGAACTTCTTTGAGAAGATGAAAAGATTGGAACTTGTGAGGTATTACACAAATTTTCACCAAACGCCTATGAAATTGAGTTACCAAACAGGATAGGAATTTCACCAATTTTAAATGTTTCTGATCTTTGTAAGTATATTGAAGGTTCTACAATTGATGAGACTCGAGAGGAGGATGTACTAGCAATTGAATGGAAAGAACAAATTCCTGAGGGAGTAAAAGAGGAAATGGAAGCAATCATCAACATACGAATCAACAAGAGCACCACGCGCAAAACACTATTCTTAGTATTTGATAAAATGGAAAGGAAGAATGACAAAAGATGCAACTTGGATGTCCAAATCTGAAGTTGTGAAGCATGGAAAAACCATTGAAGATCTTACAGTAGGCACATGAGCTGGAGCTCATGTTTTGTTACCACGGTGTCGATGTAGGAGCATTCATGGGGTCCACATAATCAAAGCATCTCCAAAAATTAGTTGTTTTGTTTGTTTTTGCTTTGTCTTACTTTAACAAAGTGGTTGTGTTTGTTTTTGTTGTCTTACTTTAATAGTAGTTGTGTTTGTTTTTGCTTTGCCTTACTTTACTGATGAAAGTAGTTATGTTTATTTTTATTTGTCAAGTTGGTTAAGTCTTCGAGTTTTTGTTTAAATATAGACCTTTGCATGCTCATTAAGGAGCAACGGTGGAGCAGATGAGAGTTGGCTGCACTAGAAGGAGAAAAGCAAAAACTCTATTTTGTTTGGTTCATTTGTTATTTTACAACAGACCAGAAAATTAATAACAAGGAATGTTATTTTGCATTAGAAACTGTTGTGTTACTCTATAGCTGCAAGGTTGGGCTCTTATTCAATTGAAACCCCATACCTTGACTGCATCACATCCCTATCCTCATCGATTCAAATAATGGTGATGAAGAAGCCATGTGAACCAATGAGAATATTGATGCACCCTTTAGCCTTCCATTGTGCTATAACCCAAGCTCGTAACTCTATTTCATGAGGACCCTGACCCAAGAACTTTTAGATTAAACCCTGGTTTCAATGGCAATAATATCTTGTTTTATCGCCCTATAGTCAAAGGTTATTATCAGCTATTCTTCGGCCCCTTTAATACACCTCAAGATTTCATCCAAAGGCCTTCATTTCTCACATTATTGGCATGGACCTTGAGCTCTGCCAAAATCTAAGGTTTGTGTAACTGGATATTTCCTCCTAGACACAATAGTTGAACACAAGAAGCTATAGGGAGTGGGCTAAAAGCAAACAATCACAGGCCAAACAAAGAGGGCTACCTACAATAATGTCACTTCCTATCACATGTTTTGTTGTGAGTTATGGGCAACAAATTTTCGAACCCTAGCTACTTCGCTTTGCCTTTCCTATGAACCCATTTTGAATTTCCATAGTAAACATTTGAATTGGCAAAAATCAATTAGTTAGTACATAAAGTAAAAAGAAAGAAATCCTTATTATGTAAAAATATGATACTCCATGTACATCATAAAAGTAAGGCAAACATCATTGGCCACACTATTTGTTTCCTAGTTCCTAGTTGCTCCCTAGTTTCTTATTTTGCAAACATAATTATACAATGAATTTAGGCATATAACAATGCATTTAATCATTTTCCTACACAATCAAGTAAAGTTTCTAACTTTTATTGACATGACATTAGACTACGGATAGTATTGTTTCTACCACATGATCACGAAGACCCTGGATTAGGTGGCACTGCAATCTCAACCGTCCCTTCGAGCATCTGCACCACTTTTTTCATTGCTGGTCTAAGAGATGGATCTTCTTGGATGCACCACAGCCCCACCAACACCATCCTTTCCAATTGTCTGGGTTCCATACCTATGTGTTGTTGTTGCTCCACTAATTTAGCCAGTCTGCCGTGCCTAAAGCAATCGTACACCCAATCTGACAAAAATATTTCAGTTTCTGGAACATCTAACTTCAATATTTTCCTGCAACAGATGATTTCCAATAGCACCACTCCGAAGCTATACACATCTACCTTCACTGTGACTGCCATGTTCTTCTGCCACTCAGGCGCCATATAACCAATAGTGCCACGGGCTAAAGTAAATGTCCGTGTTTGTCCTGCCCCAATCAATTTGGCTATCCCAAAGTCAGATATCTTAGCATTGTAATTTCCATCCAGGAGGATGTTTTGAGGTTTTATATCACAGTGAAGTATTTGGGTTGTGCATTCTTCATGTAAATAGAGAAGTCCTCTCGCAATCCCTAAAGCAACTTGAACTCGCAGATCCCAATCAAGATAGTTTCTGTCATCAAATAGAACGCTATCCAGTGATCCATTGGGCATGTACTCGTAAACCAGAAGCTTATGAGATCCCTGGTTGCAGAATCCATAAAGTTGAACAAGATTTTTGTGATGGATTGACCCAATAGTTTTCATCTCTGTTGTGAACTGTTTTTCGCCATGCTCATCCTTCACCAGTTTATCAAGCTCCTTCACGGCAATTGCTGTGCCGTCAGATAACGAGCCTTTGTAGACCTTTCCAAAAGAACCCCTTCCTATTTGTTGCTTGAAGCCTCCAGTTGCAGCCTCTAGCTCTTGATAACTAAACACCTTCAACCCCTCTAAATTAAACTCATCCTGCTCTTGGAGGACTCTCAGCTTGGGACGACATAAGACAAACCAAATAAATACGAAAACTACAGCAAAGAGTATGGAAAAACACACCAGACTTATTCCAATAATTACAAGCGTCATCCCATTCCCCTTCCCCTCTTTCCTTTGCTTTGACGGCGTGGGAGGAACTCCGGCGGCGGGGGGCGTGGGAGGAAGGGCAGAGTATACTTTGACAAAAGCTGTTCTAGTCTCGCTTAGACCGCCAAGTCTGAGAGGCATTAATTTCTTCCAGCAATTATCTGTGCCGTTAAGATCGGCGTAGATAGCTACTGTGCAAAAGCAATCTTCCATGCATGCCTGCTTGCATGCTGTTGGATCCATGTCTGTCATGTGTGCATAATCATTTCCCCACCAATGTATTCTATCAAGCTCATGCATTTCTGCACGACTTGCATTGCAGTCCAATTCCTGCGATATGTTGGGCAGGCAACCCTTTGATTGGTTACCGTTTTCCACAAAGTGGAATCCTGGTGGACAAGTGCAATTGAAGGAATTGTTATCCTTCACCAGGCAGATTCCATTGAGACCGCATTTACCAATTTTATCGCTGCTTGAAATTGAACAGAGATTATCCTGAGCCGACACGCCGATGACCAGCAGCGGTAAAATACTAGCAGCTATTAGATGGTGGGGCATACTTCTAAATTGCATAGACACAGCCATAGCCATGTAATCCGCAGGCAATGTTTCTTATTGTAACTAATATTTTTATTAATGGGAGCAGAGGTGGTGTTGCGTTCGGGAAAATAGAGAGCTTTCAGAACGGCAACATGCGGTGGAAACATCGAAACGTGTCCCATTAGTCCATTAGTCTTTGCAGCGATTAGTCGCTGAGACGAAAGTGGGGGAAAATGATGTTCGTTTGATTTTTCACAAAAACCTCCACAGTTATTACTGCGTGTTGAATTTTCAGGCCAATGTCCATATTGACAATGTACAGACGGCCGGACCATTTGTTGGCTTGCAACCTCTCTCAAAAAGAAAATGAGTCGTTGCAATTATTTCGAAAGGTATTTCAAAAGTTTTGAAATACTTACACGGAACACTTAACTTTCGTACTACGCTACTATATTCTATGGTGGTATTATTTTTGTTTGTCAATTAATTATCTATACAAGTAATTTCACGTAACCAATGCGATGGAGATGTCGATAGGATGTGCTGAAAATATCAAACTTGAAAGAGTCAAACATTATAGGTAAAATACAACTTTTTCCCTTGACAATAATGGACAATCATCGATAAAAAAATCTAATTGTTAAAGACTAATACATTTTTTATATGATAATACCATTTAAAATCGAGGAGCTAAGCCAAATAACGGCTATATAGGTTTATATGAAGTTAAAACAATTCAAAAATGCGCAGCTACGATTAAACTTGATTAATTAAAGCTTTAAACCCACAACACGCGTCAAGATTCCTTGGGTTATTCTAATAATTCTATCTTAGGGACTTTAGGCTCGCATAATCCCGACCAAAAACTAAACAATTTTGGTTCCGGGTGGTCAATGGGGTCAATGAACAGGGCACGTGGTAACGATAGGACAAGACATGTGTGGAGATCTCAACGACTACGGAAGATGCTACGTGTCGGCATTACGGTTAAGATGAAGGCACTCATGTTCCAACGAACTTAGAACCCTAGAATTAATCGTATTCAAGGAAGCTTTCGGTCCATAGTAGAAGACAAAAGACACAACGGCGAAAGGTAGAGACATGTGAACCAATCGAGAGAGCACCACTTGGCAATGATCTAATGACCGAAAGTGGACACGTGGCAACATTCCGCCACACTTTTGAGAGATGGCTCCGAGTGAACGCGTCAAGTTCACGACTGGCCAAATTTTAATGAATTTTGGGTCCGGAAATCAAGTAAGGAAGGGACACTTGTCAACCTCACAACAAAACGGTTTTCCGTAGATTCAAGTTAACGGAATAAATTGAAATTTACAATGTAATCTGCAAATCTACTAATTACGATCGATTACCTATCAATTCTTATTCTACGTTACTTTATACAAAATCCTCTCAAAATTAAAAAAACATACATATCTAAAATCCTGTAATTCGTTGGTCTTTATAAAACAATTACATATTTGATCAATATACATATTAAAATAAGCGAGAATACATTAATTTTCTCTTTTATCAGAATAAACATAAGAATTAACTACTTTCCATTATCTTATTCAACGGAATTCACATAGCTTTTCTTAGATTTACATAGATCATAGAGAGAGAACTTATTTGAGTCAAATTATCTAGAATTCTAATAGAAAATTCCAATGCAAAGAGAGAACTTATCTGAGACAATGATAAGGAATTCTAGTACAAAATTCCAATACACCCTCAAGTTAACAAACACCAGACTATGCCCACACTATGAGAGGAAATGCTTTACACCTAGTGTATTTTCACCTTGCCTTGGCCAAGAACCATCCGAGGTTGTACGGCTACCCCGAGTTAGGACACCGCTAGTGCCCCTGTCTCTTTGCAAACACCTCAGCTTGTAACTTAGGTCATCCTTGGAATTACTTCCACGACTAAATTCACAAAGTCCTTAAGACTCTTTACAATATTCTCTTTCTCATAATCACAATCACAATTCAATGTTTATTCTCTATGCACTTTCACATCTCTTTTATAATACATCATAGGTGGTTACAAACCAACACAATGGTTTCCATACCTTTTCATAAATTAATTAAGCATCTTTAATCAAATGCTTAGGATATTCATTCCCATATTAAGCCAATAGCTAATTACAACATCTTTGTAATAAAGAATCTCAAATCAAACTTGTATTAACAACTCTCAAATGAAACTTGAATTTAACAATCCAAAAGTCTTTAATGCTTTAAAAGCTTCGGGGATTTAGTCACATAACAAATGGAGGAAGAGGGGTAGTGATAAAGGCAATAGAGGGAAGAGAAGTCGAAGGGTAGAAAAAAGCTGTTGGGGGAACATATGCACAATTCTTATTTATTCTGTTTTAAGATAGATATGGACCATGTGCCATTTTTATCAATCGTTTGAAGAAGAAATGTGGTATTTTACACAGATAATTAAGGCAACATCCTATTAATCACTAGTCCCATAGTCAATAGTTATTTTTACAATGTTTGTCCTTGGGTTTTGTTGATAGGTAGAGCACATGACAATTTTAGAGGAATTTTTTTGCCGGGATACATTAGAGATAGGGACATGTGGAGGGGGCTTGGCATCCCATGCCGAGTTGACTTTTAGCACAACGCACAACAAGTTAGGCGGTTCTGTGCCATTTTTATACGAATTATCTAAGAACATTCTCCACGCTTGTGCAGAAATAACATGTTCTTAAAACACATTAAATCTAAAGCACTATCATGTGCATAATATTATGTTTGTTACTTAGTTATTTTGGTGTTATGAAGTTTTTATAGTATGAGTGAGCGGTAAAAAATATGAGAGAGGACCAAGTGTATGAGTATTCTTATAAGTTTTTAAATAAATTTATTGAATGTAAATACACTAACTATTAATTCATTAAATGTTATTTTATAATATTATATACATATTTTATGTATATTGTAAGGTTTTCATGATTGCCACTATTGCATTGACTTTGTTGCTACTAGTAATGTCATTATCGAGCATTTTCTTGTTTCTCAATCAAAGACATGGATTTCTCCGCTATAATTAGGGTTTCTATATTCTATATTTATCCAAATTAAATGCACTAACCATTGATTCATTAAATGTTATTTTCTCATCGTATATAATGCAAGGATGGGTAGTTGATTTCATAAACATAGAACTTAAATTCAAAATTACAATCATTAGAGTCAAAGAATATTGTATAAATGATCCCATAATGAAACCAATTTGAATATGATTATTCAAATATTATGGATTGTATGCATTTTTCATGAGGGTTGTGGATATTCATGAGACTTATTTAACTTTAGATATGACATTAGACAACAACAAATTTAATGGAACAAGAATTTGCAGAGTAAATTATATTTCTAATGAAGGATATCATATATGGAATGAGGAACACATATTGTTACAAATATTATCTATTAATGCTCACATAATTTAGTATTTATATGGGTTTATAAAATAATATATTGTGTTTGAAATCATCGTCCAAACCCTTTTGGTTTTTTCCTAAATATTTACATGAGGTATTTCCATTGAAAACGGTTTATACTGCATTGAATCAAGCTTTGTTTGAAATCATGTTCTAAACCCTCACATCAGGCTACACTCAAATTCATGCTCATTGGCATACCAACTTAGCCTCGACTTTGTAAATTCATGCATATCCTGTAATCGCGGCATCCTATGAGATTGCATACAGTCAAATATTTTGGCAAATACTTCACATGAAATTTGTTTGTAAATCACCTCAGCTTATGCTTTGTCACCTACGCAACTCAGATTTGGCTCAACCTCCATAAAAATTGTCACCTCTTTTATCTTGTGAACTCATTATCTCGATCCTCAAAGGTTGTTATGCTATGTAGCATTATCATCATTCTTCACTACAATTACTTTGCATAACCCTTGAGCTCTTTTGCAGGTATTTTCATGGTCCCTTTGTTCATGGCTTCCACAAAGGCGTTTATAAAAAAAAAAAAAATGTGTGTTTCAATATTATGTGGGTCCATTTCCATTTAATGGTCATACAAAATTATGGTATATTGAAATTTTAGAATTTAGTGAACTATAGTTCTATCATTCATGTTATTTTTATTTTTCCAAATAAAATTTTTAGTTTATTATTGGGGAAGGTGCCACTTGTTAAGTAACATATATTCAACAACATCACGACAAAAATTGTGAGTAGGAGGGAGTCTAATTTTTTCATGGCATGTCCAAAATTTCCTCTGGATTTTAGAAAAGTGTTGATGCCACCTTGGCACCACGTCAATCATTGCATGGTGACCCACTACACAAAACCCATTAAATAAATTAAATTTGCATAGTGAACCCGAAAATTAATTTTCCAACATGAAAAGATGCATTTAACTACATGGCAAGTAGAAATATTTACTTTTAATCCAAATAATCCATTCAATTCACTTCACATCATCCGCTACCACTCTGTCATCCTCCACTATCACTCTGCACTGTGTGCCAGTAATGCATTCAATGCAGAGATTTACTGAATTCATTTGCATTTGGGGACGAAAGATGAACAAACCCAACCCTTTCAACCTGCCGCAATGTGTAGAAACCAAATACATGTGCCTATTAATAGCCACTGAATCTTTCCACCCTACAATGGAGTCGAAGACCTATTTACACTGCTTCTAATCACCATGTGGGTGAGAAGGTGAGTCCTTTTCCATATTTGATTGGATCTTTTCTCTCCGGTTTCATGCAATGAGCGCATTAGGAAGAAATATTAATTTGACAAACATATATTGATTGTAAGGCCCACATTTTACACACAAAAAACAACAATAAAATTACCGGATATTTTTTACTTCAATTTCTCACTACACAACACAATAAATGTTCTTAGAAGAGAAATCAACAACACATTAGATGCTTACATAATTCATCGACCCACATAGACACATGACAACACCATATACATGTTGATGCCACACTTTCCCAAAAGAACGAATACTAGAATGACCCAACCACAAGAAAGGGACCCAAGGATTGATAACCCACAACACATCATTTCCATGATTACATCTTAGTTATGATTAACATTCCAAGAACTTTTTTATACAAGGATAATTTTATCCATTTTCCACCTACATATTCTTCAATTCATTTCACATTCAACTTACAGTTTGACCATTTAAGTTGGCTCTTTATCCCTTACGACAATCTCCATAATTTACATAAGTATTTTCCATATTTCAAATTACATACAAGGTTCCTAATTCTCTCGTTCTTATGTTAAGATTATGCTTCCCAAACGCTTATTCAAAGTTTAAATTTTATCCTTGCTACACAAGTGAATCTAACGTGATGTCAAGAAGAAATCTTAGGATTAAGGGAGATTTAGATTCAAGATAGCTTTTTCCCATAAACATTCTTCGATCACGGTATAGTTATTTCCCTACCATAGTTATTATAGTTCAAAACTTGTTGAATTCCATTTAGATTTATATATCTTTTGTTTTCTCGAAGTTTGATCTCACCAAGGCAATTCATATTCCTTGTAACACATGAAAATGATTAATTAAGTTATAAGGACTCCAAGGGTGACCTTAATCCTAACCTCAAATCTCGTTTTCAACTTATATGATTTACTCTTACATCGCACTATGGTCTCATTATTAGCATTGTTTTATAACAGAAGGAGTTACAGAAGTATTGGTCTAACATCTTGAAGAAGTACATGATTGGAAGAATTATAAACTATATGTAACGCCTGCTAAAAACTCCCACTCGAGACCCAAGAATAACCTAGGTTTAGCTAGAAAAATTATGGAATAATTTTTTTTAAAGCATAACAACTACTAAGCTTCAAACAACAAATTGACACAACAAGATTCAAAGTCCATTATAATTTAATAAATGAAATTTTCCCATTGTAATAAGCATTAGAAACACATTACAAAATTAATGAGTATAATTAATCCAATTATAGTTAAATTTATCTTAGGAGTTAACTTAATAAGTAATTAAATTAACATTATAGTTAAATATTCCCTAATCAATTTTAGAGGGTCAAAGGGCCAAAGGAATTAAATACCTTGGGTATTTAATTCCACCAGGTCTAAACAATAAACAAGGTTCTTATTTGCATGGGATAGAAACTTTCCTTTATCCCCTAACGTGACCCTTAAAAAGGTCAACCCATGCTTTAGAATTATACATTTAAGTTAATAAGGGGTAATTTCCCATTTACCCACTCTCAGGTTCATCTTTGCACTTCAACCTGATTTTTCACATAATTAACGCACTTAGGGTTTCCTAAAAACATTACCATGAGATAGGAAATTTCTTCCTCTTTCCAATGATATAAAGAAGTCCTCCTAACTCCTCATATTTCTTAAGTTACAGGTCGGTGGGCCTAGGGAGGAAAATTTTCCCTAACGACAAGCCGGTGGGCTTGAGGAGAAAATATTCCCAAAAGCGGGCCAAGAGGCCCCAAGAAGAAAATTTTCTCTAAAGGTGGGCTAGTAGGCACAGGGAAGAAAATTTTCCCAAAAGTGGGCCAGCGGGCCCCAGGAAGAAAATTCTCCCTAAAGGCGGGTTAGTGGGCTAGGGGATGAAAAATTTCCCAAAGCCACAAGAGGACACATGGCATGTTGTTGAGCCCACACGGGAAGGCGGGTCGTCGAAGGTAAATTAGATTATAACTCTTTTTGTTTGAAAGTGCAAAACGGTTCAAAACCCCTACACCTCCTCCGATGCCCAGGGGACACCACATGTCCCGCCAAAATCTCAAGTGGGGAAGTGGGCCGTCGGGAAAACTTAGAAATATTAGCTTTTGCGTTAAAATAATACAAGGCTAAAAAAACCCACGCCTCTGCGATGCTAGCGAAGCCACGTGTTAGTCCAACAAAGTGACGCATGGAAGGCGGGCCGGCGGAAACTTAGGAATTTTTGCCAATCTTTATCGAAAGGAAATAAGCTCTAAAACCATCCGCGCCTCCGTCGATGCCTAAAGATGCCACGTGTCAGACCCAAAGTGATAGGCGGGGAAGTGGACCGACGGGGAGACTTGAGATTTTTCGCCATTTTTCAAAACCTAGAGTTTGAAGGTGCAAGCCCGCGAAGCGTTTTCCCAAAAGCGAAATGGCGGGGTTGTGGAGCTGCAGAGGAACCTCTCGAATTTTTGTTTATTTGGAAAAAGTGACCTAAGTAATGTTCGGGCCCACATGTTTGAATTACAAAATTCCCCCTTTTTTTTATTTTATTTTTAACCAAGCAAAGTAAAAACTTCAGAAGGCCATAACTTTTGACTGGAAGCTCAGATTTGGGAAAATGAGGACTTTTTGAAAAGGTATTGAACTCCTCTTAGCATAGGAAACATCAAAATTCAATTTTTTGACAAACTTTATTGGGTGAAAATTGACAACAACATCTTTCTTTTCATTAAAGCGTGAAGTGGACTTTTTAACTTAACATAATTAATTCAATATGCCATTCTTTCTTCTTCAACATGCCAAACCAACATGGAGGATTGCACTTGGAAATATTTAGATCGAATTGCAAGGATTAATTGTTAAAGTTTGAGTTTTCAATACGAATTTCCTTTCTCCTTTTTTTGTAACTGTATTATTTTGTCCCTTACCCGATTAATAAAGTTCTACATAAATTTCTTAAACAACACAAACTATTTTAAGATTTGTTTTGTTCCTCCTTAACTTGTTTTAATGTTTTATCTTGTCTTTCATCAATGCAGTTGATTTGTATATTTTTCTGATATTCATTTTACAGGTTTACAGTGAATCAAAAATAGAAATCATACTTAAACCCAAATGGATCAACTTTTCGTTATCTCCTCTAAATATTTAGATTCATTCAATTCTAAATTTTTAATGTTCAACTTTCCTTCAATCAATATGTGAAAAGCAAGGATGTACTTCTATTTTCAAACGTGCCAATCAAATAATACAGAGGAATGCAATAATTTTAACACGTATTTCCAACCTTCAACAGAGAGTTTACAACATAATTCCAACAACATATTTTAAACAAGAGTAACACCTTTTAATGGAAGTTGAATCAACATTTAATTAATTGAAATAATTCCTTTTACACTTCTTTTATGTTTTCCAAAATATACAAACTAGCACTTTCTCATTCCTTCTCACATTCAAATACAACTCTCGTATCTATAATAGAGTAGTTGTTTACCACAAATAATATTACAATGCCATCCACTTGAAGTGGAAAATTTTTACAACAAGGAAACCCCAAGGAAATCCGTGTGAAATTTGTTTTCATTCTTAGCTCCGAACAACAACAAGAATATCCACAATATATACTTTGATTACGACAAAAAGTGTTAGGAAATAAGAGATAAAATATGCGAGAATAATCCCATACATAATCGCAATGGTAGAAACTAATATGCGTAAAATATTACAGATCTCAAATAAAAGTGTAAAATAAATAACACAACATAGAGAGACAAGATTTAACGTGGTTCACCCAATTTGGACTACGTCCACCAACAATCACTTGCTCAGATTTTATTACAAGCCTCCACTCTCTCAATATAATACCCAGATCCGTTTGGAGCTATGCTCAACAAACTCTATAGAATTCACATCCGAATTCAAAGCACATCTGCAATACATTTGCTTTTCTTTCTATCATATGCATAAGATCATATAAATAAACAATTGCTTAAGCAGTTTGATACAAAACCGTGGGTATCAAAACCATGGGCAAAAAACCATGGGCCCAAAAACAGCCCATAATGGTTACCCATTACCCATGGGTTAATAAACCACCCATGAAAATTTTCTTGGGGGCTTTGCCCCGAACCCCTCGACCCGCTCACCGCGGCGGGACCGCCGTAAAAATACCCAAGTGTAACACATAAAAGGTGTACCACACTCTAACCTGAAAATAGGCTCCACAAACATAACAATCTCCCACTTAGAGACTGATTTCCACTAAGCAAGCTTCTCAACCCTTCACTGTCATCCGCGAAGGCCAACCAAAGCTGAACATAGCTTTAGTTTATCCTTGTGACCACCTTGGTTATCATGTCAGCGTAGGATTCTCGACTGGTATGAATCTTCGCCAACTTCAACTTATCTTCTTCCAAAGTCAGTCTGATGAAGTGATATCTCAACCGTATATGCTTCGTCCGAGTGGAAAGAAGAGTTCTTAGCTAGGTGTATAGCACTCAATATCACTATGCAGCTTACATTCCTTCGATTATGCCCCAACTCCTCAAGCAATTGATGTAACCAAATCATCTCTTTCCTTGCCTCTTTGGCGTGACATACTCGACCTCCGGGTTGATAAAGCCACCACTTCACGTAGTCATGAAATCCACTCCTGTTGTCCCATCTACAAGTGTAAATATAACTGTCGTGCTCCTCTTGCCATCGACATCTCCACCATGTCTCGAATCTACATAACCACGTAAAGTGGTGTCTCGATCCATCAGAGCACAAAATTGTCCCCATGGTCCCTCTCCAATACCGAAGGATCCACTTTATTGCTTGCCAATGCTCTTTACATGGATCACTCATAAATCTACTCATAGCTCCCACTACATGGGCAATATACGGCCTAGTTCACACCATATCATACATCAAACTGCCAACCGCTGATGAGTAAGGTACCTTGGACATCTGGTTTCTTTCCTTCTCTGTCTTGGGACACTGCTCCTTTGATAACTTAAAATGGCCTGCCAAAGGAGTCCCAACCGGTTTAGCATCTTGCATGTTAAACCTATCCAATACCTTCTTAATGTACTCTTCCTGAGATAAAGTCAGCTTCCGTTCCTTCCTATCCTAAGTTATCCTCATACCAAGGATTTGTCTGGCTGCCCCCAAATCCTTCATATCAAAGGATTCACTTAGCTGTTTCTTGAGTACTTTTATTTCCCGTATGCTTCTACCTACAACCAGCATGTCATCAACATACAAACACATGATAATATAACTTCCATCCTCAAATTTCTTTGTATACACGCAATGGTCAAAATGACATCTAATATAACGTTGCTCCATCATGAAGCTATCAAACTTCTTATACCATTGACGTGGAGCTTGTTTCACCATACAAGCTCTTCTTCAGTTTGCACACCATCTCCTCTTTACCTTTGACTTCATATCCTTCTAGTTGTTGCATATATAGCTCCTCCTCCAAATCACTATGGAGAAATGCGGTCTTTACATCTAATGTTCTAAGTGCAAGTCTTCACGCCACTATTCCAAGAAGCAGTTCTAATAGAAGTCATTGTTACTACGGGAGAGAAAAATCTCATTAAAATCTATACCTTATTTCTATGCAAACCCCTTGACCACGAACCGGGCCTTATATATTTTCTTTCCTCCTCCTTCTTTAACTTTGTAGACCCACTTGTTCTACAATGCTCTTTTTCCTTCCGATGACTTCACGAAATCCCAAGTCTGGTTCTCCATGAGAGACTTATGCTCCTCATCCATGGCTTGCTCCCACTTCTTACTGGCATCTACCTGCATTGCTTCATAAAATCTCTCTGGATCTCCACTATCAGTGAGTAATAAATAATAAAGAGAAGGAGAAAAACGTTCAAGTTCTTTTCTTACCCTAGAAGACCTCCTCACTATAGCATTTTGGGGTTCCTGTTGAGTCGGTTCCTGAACTGATTCATGGGTCACTGTCCCATCCGAAAGATCATCTACCACTACATATTCTTTCTTGGATTCTTCCTGTTTTCCCCGATTGTTTCTTATACATGACTTTCTCATTAAAGACCACATCCCTAGACCAAATGATTTTCTTGTCCTTAATACTCCAACATTTAAATCCAAAGTCATCACCACCATAACCAATGAAAGTACATTTTTCTGATTTAGCCTCTAGCTTGGCCCTATCATCCTTGTCTATATGAACCAACACCTCACATCCAAAGACTCTAAGAAATGAATAATCAACTTTCTTACCATACCAAGCCTCCTCAATTATGCCTCCATCCAAGGCACTTGAGGGTCCTCTGCTTTATCAAGTACACAGGTTGTGCTCACCGCTTCGCCCAAAAAGAAAGAGGTAGTCCTGCATGTAACCTCATGCTCATAGCACATTCCATTATTGTCCTGTTCATCCTTTCTGATACCCCATTCTGCTGCGGAGTTCCTGGAACCGTCTTTTTCCTATGGATTCCATTCTTAGAAACAAAGAATCATTAAATTCATTGCTGTAATACTCCCCTCCATTATCTAATCTCGAGACATTTTAGCTTAAGACCTGTTTCATTCTCTACCAAGGCTTTCCATTTAACAAAAGTGTCAAATACATCAGATCTGTTTCTAATACAATAAACCCAAACTTTCCTTGTTGCATCATCAATAAAAGTAACATAATAACTTGAACCCCAATAGATGATACCTGAGTTGGCCCCCACACATCAGAATGCACCAGCTCTAACTTACTCTCTTTCTTTGTAGGTCCAATATTTAGAAACCTTACTCGCTTTTATTTCCCATATATGCAGTCCTCACAAAACTCCAAACCTATTTCTCGTATATCCAGGAAAATTCTTTTTATGATGTCCATGCCCTTATGGCTCATATGACCAAGCCTATTGTGCCATAATGTTGTATCTCGCATCTCAAGCCACAACATTACAATCATTAGTACTATCGGTGGATAAATACAAGGTTCCAACCTTCTTACCTCTTGCCACCACAAGAGCACCCTTGGTGACCTTCCAAGAGTCAAATTGTAAATATCATAAGACAACCATCACTTCCCAATTACCCCACCGATATCAAATTTCTCCTTAATGTAGGCACATGTCCGACATCCTTCAATAGCCATGTATTCTCATTCTCGCATCTTAACATGAAAAGAACCTTTTCCAACTATACTGCAAGGCTCATTATCACCAAGCAAAACATGCCCAAAATCCCTTGAACATAATCAACAAAATAATGTCTATGTTGAGTAACATGGAAAGAAGCCCCGAATCTAAAACCCAAGATTCATTAATATTCTGCAAAGAAAGAATCAAAACATCCCGGCATACATTACCCGATGCCACATTTTCCTCCTTGTTTTCTTCATGTTTCTTCTTCTTATCCCGAAGCTCCCAACAAATCCTTCTTTGCATGCCCGCACTTTCCACAAAGTGCAAAGATACTATCTTGCTTTTGGATTTTGACCTTACCCGATCCTTTGATTTTCCACGGTTTCCTCTATTCTTCCTCTCCCTCTAGTTTCCACTATCAAAGCATTCCCCTGAAGTAGAAGATTCACCGGAGATTTTTCTTCTCATTTCCTCGCTTAGAATCACCCCTACAACATGCTCAAACTTCCACTTGAGTTAGGCTGAACCGAGTTGCTTACCGCCATTACTAGATTATTCCAACTTTCGGGTAAATAAATAACTTAATTAAAGCCCTAACTTCTTCATCAAATTATATTATAACCGAAGCTAGCATATTCACAACCGTATTGAAATCATTTAAATGATCTCTATTGAACCATTCTCGGACATCTTCGTATTAAACAACTTTTTCATTAAAAATATCTTATTGGAGGCGAGGGTTTTTCATACAACTTTCCTAATGCATCGATCAGCTTCTTTTGTAGTCTTTTCCTTTGAAACATTAAATAATACCGAAGATGCAAGACACAACTGATTGCTTCAAGTGCCTTATGATCCAACAAATCCCATTCTCATCTGTCATACTCGAGGGTTTGTTCACCTTCTCGACATGTGGAGTATAAAGATCCTTCGATAAAGGTAATCTTCCATCTGCATCTTCCAAAGACTAAAATTCTACCCGTTGATTTTATCAAGCCTAGATCTTCCATCATCTCGCCATAGCTCCTCTTAAGCTAAAAACTTTCCTGCGATTCAACACTTCACAAACCAAACCAAAGCGCCGATACCAATTGTTAGGAAATAAGAGATAAAATATGCGAATAATCCCCTACGAGATCGGAACAATAGAAAACTAATATGCGAGAAAATATTACGAGATCTCAAATAAAAGTGCAAAATAAATAACACAACACAAAGAGACAAGATTTAACGTGGTTCACCCAATTTGGGCTACGCCCACCAAGAATCACTTGCTCGCATTTTATTACAAGCCTCCACTCTCTCAATATAATACCTGCATCCGTTTGGAGTTATGCTCAATAAACTCTACTGAAATTCACATCTGAATTCAAAGCACATCTGCAATACATTTGCTTGTCTTTCTATCATATACATAAGACCATATAAATAGACAATTGCTTAAGCGAGCTTGATACAAAACCGTGGGTATCAAAACCATGAGCCAAAAACCGTGGGTATCAAAACAATGGGTACCAAAACCATGGGCCCAAAAACATCCCATAATGGTTACCCATTACCCATGGGTTAATAAACCACCCATGAAAATTTTCTTGGGGCTTCACCCCAACCCTCACCCGCTCACCGGTGAGTGGGACTGCTTATAAAAATACCCAAGTGTAACACATAGAAGGTGTATCACACTCTAACTCAAAACAGGATCCACAAACATAACAAAAATGAGGAGAGGAAATTGTACGTACCTGAAATTGTAGGGTACTACACCGCCGGAATGATGTTACACATGCCCCAATGATGATACAGGTCTCCTTGCAAGGTGTTCGAATCCAGAAAGGCTCGCCAAGTATACGCTTATATCCCGCATGCCCCACTCAGCCTCTGTATGCTTTGTTTTTCCCTTTTCCCCCTTTTCTTGCATTTTTGTCTTCAAGTGACCTAAATCAAGCGCTGCTCAAGCGGTGGTCCTGTGACTACCGCCAGGACTAGGCGGCGGTCCCAGTAATGCCACCACCGCACAGTGGCGGCGGTCCCGTGCACATTTTTTAGATCCTTCCGATAATAGCGTCAAACGTAAATCTTGAATTTTACACGCTTTCTTCAACCACTTTGGCTTGCATTAATGTTTTTGGTCCCTGGTAATAGTGTTTTTCCTTTGTTTATAGTAAAAGAGTTCTAATGGGAGTTACCCTCTAGTAAATGCATTGGTTATAAATAGCCAACTTGTTTTCAAGCAAATGGCCCCTCATCTTCTCAATTCTCTTATTCAGTATTTCAATTTCTTTCTTAGAATTCTATCAATTTCTTGTTTTGCTTCCATTGTTGGTCTTTTAGAGGTCATATAGTCTTCTTGTTTCAAGTCTTGTTCCATTGCTGCTTCACACAATCAGGTTAGCATAGAATAGCTTCATTTCTAGACTAGAATCCATTAAAGTTGCAGGTTTTGTTTGGTCACAAGGATAGTTTCATAAACTCTCGGTACACTTGTGTTGTATTCCCACAATAAATCCCGCTAGGAATTTCATAATCAAGCTCTGTTCAATTGTGTTTATCCCTCTCCTACTTGCATTGTATTCGGTCTATATCCAAAGTCATCATTATTCAAATGCCATCTTCTGCAGATACTATCATATACACGGGATTTTTGGATTCACGAGGACAAGAAGGAACGAGGAGATCACACCAAGGGGGACAAAATGACACACAACTAGATTTACCATTGTTTGTAAATGCTAGGTTTGAGCTATTATGACATATCAAAGTTCTAAAAGTTTACGATATATCAAATAGAGTAGTGAATTATTTCATTTCGAGTTAAAAGTTCACTCTCGATATCACCGAGGAAGGCATGGGAATTGATAGTTTCTGTTCAGAAACTCCATGAAAATATACTAGAGTAGCTGCTCTTTAATTTCATTGAAATATGTTATTGAAAATACAAAAATAAAAGAATGCTTGCATAGTGTAAATACTTCTTTCATAATCAGTTTATTAATGTTAGTTAGAAGTTGAATCATTTTGTATGAAAATCACAGGACCTAGAGAGCCTAGAGAATATATATTTAAACCCATAGTGCCTCAGCCAAATCTACCCACGACATTAGCTGATATAGATCAGGACCTCAGGATACAAGTCTTTCGAGCAACAACAAACTTACAAGCAATTAGTGAGCAACTAAGAGGATTAAACATCGAAGACGACAAAGCTTACACATTCTAGTCAAACCATCCAAATTATAGATTGCCTTGATAAAACATCTGAATGATTGTGCAAGGATTCGAACGAGAGCAAACATTTGGTTCCATATCCTAACGCGGAGACCTCCTCATCGACATAGACACTAGCTTACGTATTCAAGTTGTCAGAACACTTGTTAGGTACTCCGAGAAAATCATACAACTTCTAGTTCTAAACATGAGGCTTGAAAAGGCATACGATTACTAGATAATTTGAAGAAGGGATTGATTCTTCACATGACCATAACATGTCCACAACAACCATGAACTCACAGTTGTGATCCCCAAGTCCCACAACCCAACGGGCCTACAAATCAGTTAAGTATTGACACCAGCTTACGAACGCTGGTATTTAGATCTTCACCACTCCCGCCAGATATCATAGTACAATTCTCCGTATTAAACATAGAAGCCAATCAATCTAATATTTTCTGGGCTAGACCAGAAAATCACCCATAGTTAACTACAAATCCACTAAATCACCCATCACCATTTTATGACCTTGTCTGGAGATATATACGAAGCTCCCACAAGTCACTTCCCACGTATCCAACAACCAAGAAATAGGATCTCAACAGAGCTCGACATTGATTGGAGCCTCCGAGCAGCCATTATATCCGAACAAACCATTACACCAATTCAAGTTAGGAGGGCCTTCTTCACCTTAGATTCACAGATTCCATTATTACGTATTGAGGATATAAGATTACCCGATTAGCTTGCTTGTATCCATTCGCATTCAACATTCACCGGTTGTCTCAACACGACCTCGGGAGATCGAGTGCACAAGGAAGAGGTACTTGTAGATTCCCATGCTCGCATGTCACTTTTCCATTGTACAAAATTGGTGAACCCGACGTGAACAAACAATTCTTCCTTTTATTATTTTTCATTTCTCTCATCCACCTTCGCTCTTTCCCATTATTCTGCGGGTATTCATATACCCCGA
Source organism: Taxus wallichiana var. yunnanensis (assembly GCA_018340775.1). Lineage (NCBI taxonomy): Eukaryota > Viridiplantae > Streptophyta > Pinopsida > Cupressales > Taxaceae > Taxus > Taxus wallichiana. The sequence goes on from CM031241.1 coordinate 138,687,674, forward strand.
ATATGTCGGGATACGATGCATATGGTAGACCTCTCTCAGGTCTCGAAGCAAACTATAGTCAAACAAATAGACAACCATCGCCCTCGCTTTCTACATGGGCGGATAACTATTCAAGTAATTACTTGTCGTCACAAACTCCCCCTCAAAGAACTAGCTCAAGTTCTTCATTCCGAATTGAGGAGTTTGATCAGTTTGTAAAACACAACAGCCCGAGCCCTCGTGCTCTAACAATATAACGTTCTTTGGACAATCCGATTCATCTCCTCGGGTCTTGTTCGGACCACGGATCGATGCAGATCGCAGACCCACTCCCTTTTTTGGACGAAGAGTACTTAGCACGCTTTGCTAAAAGTGAACAACGCTTCCAAAATATGTATCCACCGATAGGGAGTTTACAAATACAGTATGATACCCTATTCCGGGGAAAACACCCCCATTCTTCCACCTATGGTAAATACCTCGATGAGGCTTGGCGAGGCAACAATCAATTCATATATAGCAGGTATCATACCCCTTTACAACCTCAAGCTATACAACAAGTGCCTTTAAGGCAAAGCACTATGTCTTCGCCAACGACGTCATCTCGATCTTAGCTGAAAATGTTAGAGGGCTGGAACTTGCTCAAGTAAACCAAAATTCATATTTTGGGCAAGCAAGAATCCCTAACCCTCCACATCATCCTAGTCAGGTTGACCTCCTTACAGGAATAGGCACGTTAGGCATGCCTCCTCAAAATCCTTATAGTTACCCACAACAAACACCAACTAGGACCACGTTTTCAAACGCCGCTCCAGTTGAAAACATGACACCTCTCAGCTTGGCACCAAACAACCTATACCAGAACAATGCTCCTCCTTACTTAAACATTTATTCAAAGTCACCACAAGGAGATATGTTCTCTTCTCCCGGGATGTTCGTTCAACCACAGGGATTCCCATATGTCCCTACAAACGCATATGTTATGCCATATCAACAACCCATTCCACCTCAACCCCCTCAGCAAGCCCCATCGATGGTCGAGGCCTACGTGGTAGGGACTTATTCAGAATATCTAAAAGATCCCCTAGACTTCACCATATGAGGTGTTATGCTTCCAATACCTCTTCTCGACTTACCCAAATATAAAGTGGAGGGAGATTCAAATGCACACATTAAGGCCTATGCCACCCCATACGGGAGTTACTCCTTGGGATGGGGTTGTTGCTAAAATATTCCCTAAAACCCTAGAAGGTATTGCCCTTGATTGGTATTATAGAATACACTGAAGCCTCGATACACTCATTAAAACAACTTGTGTCATAATTCATCAAAGCTTTCGACATGAACAAATTGTTAAGAATGGGAATCAGGGAGTTCTTGCATATCAAACAAGAACATAATGAGTCTGCTACTCATTTTATTCAAAGATGGTGTATGGTTATCTACTCATCAGCAAGTGCTCCAAACATGGATCAAATGGAACTATGTGATTTATTCATTAATTCTCTCAATAGAGAGATAAAGGAAGAAGTCCAGAAGTTCCCAATAAGAACTTATGACGAAGTACTCGAGAGTGCTCTCTGAATCGACCAAGCGAGGATAGATAGTGGTCGTAAGACATATGGGACAAACAAGAAATTAACAACTCCCGGTCAAACACCACGGCCTATTCTAATACAGGGACGTAAATCAAGGACCTAAAATCCTTAACAAAACCGTGGAGTTACAACAGATGGAGTAACTGACCAAGTTAAAAGGGAAAACGTTGTAAACATTTTGCCACCTATTAATAATCAATGAAATAACAATTTTACTCCAACAATCAACGCGGTGGATTTTAATCATCTACCATGGCAACAACAACAACGATAACTCCAAACACAAAGTCTAAATCAAAACTCAACTGGCTATCAAGTCAAAACCAAAGGCAACAGCCTCAAAATTTTAACTCTAACAACCAACAACCTTATCAGAATTTTGGGCCACAACAGATTATAAATCAATAGCCTCAAAATTATAATCCCAATTTATATTGTGGCTTCCACAAGATTCAAGGCCACGATACTAGGACTTGTCGTGAATACAATAAATTCATGCAGCATTTGCCAGAAGATCAAAAGCAACTCTTTATAGATATGTTTTTAGCAAATTCTGTAGTACCCACGCCAAACACTTATGCAGGGGCAATTTCCCCTCAAAATGCACCCCTCAAGATCTTTAATGATCCACTCCCAAACCATTCTAACAATAACAGGCTAGATCCTAATGGAACAAACAAGGGTGTCATGACAGGAAACAATGATCATGAAGCTTCAACTTCATTAAATCCACCACCACACCCCAACTAGAATTCAACCCAAACCAAGATAGTTGGTTTCGTAGAGTTAGACACCGAGCTACCCATAGAAACCATAACAAGAACACAGGATTATTCATCTCAACCTACTCCAAGTTATCCATTGGAACTAGACAACAGTCAACAAACGTTGGTAAAACCCATAGGCGCCTATGATTTAATTAACGATTTAACTAAAACCTTCTCTCACATCTCCTTTTTGGATTTGTTAAAGAACTCTCCCGCCCACAGGGTTGCTCTCTTAGAAGCATTAGGCCTTGGTCACTTAATCAACATCACTCCTCCCCTAGAAATGCAAGTAAACCATGTGGACTTTGACGTTTATCCTCCGAGACAACCAGATAGGGATACGGAATTTATATTCGATATAAGCAAAATGCCAACAGACGCTAAAATTGCATGAAGAGGCAACCCAACTTTACATTTACAAGTTTGGGTCTACAATAATTATGTTAAACGTGCAATGGTTGACGATGGGGCAGCAGTTAATATAGTCCCCTTCACTTTTCTTTAAAATTTAGGATATGGAGAGATGAACTGTTCCACAACGTGAAATATGCTAAGAGGTTATGATAGCCTCAAAGCCACTTCAATTGGAACCATAGTTTTACCGGTCACTTTAGGGCCCAAGACAGTCCTCACCGAGTTTTATATTATAGATCGGAAACCAATTATAATATGATCCTTGGTCGACCATGGATACACTACATGAAGGCAATCCCTTCCACGCTATTCCAAGAAATAATATTTCTACACTTAGGGAAAATATTTGTGGCACAAGGTGACCCAAAACCCTTCGATATACACCTAGCTGATTTGAAGAAAAGACCGGGCATTCACTCCGAGTTTGAACTCCCAACAAATCAACTCATCAAACCAATTAATTCAAAACCAAAAGAAGAGTTGATACCCACCATAGAATTAGAAGTTACAAATCCAACTGAGGACATTCCAACGCACTCAAAAATGAGACCAATGTTATAAAAACGGTGTCACTAGGGACTACCGCCAAAATTTTCGAATTATTGGAGAAAGACTTACCTATTCTCCTACCATTTGATTCCATGGTTATGGGACACACCTGAGAATAGCTTCTCTTCCATCGATGAAGTTCTTATGGTAGAGGTAACCAAGCAAAAGAAATAGATACGACAGATATCCCAACATCCATTTTTCCAAGCGGTATTGACTCTCCACTTTGATGGAGCTAGATGTCACTTTGGAGTAGGGCGAGTGATTCTTACTTCACCTCGGGAAAGATTCTACCTTTCACCTTTAAATTAAACTTTGAATGTACGAACAATGGGCTGATAGTACGAAGCTCTCCTCCTTTACCTCATCCTAGCTAAAAGAATGGGTGTCAACAACATTAGAGTGCTAGGAGACTGCAAATCGGTTGCAAAACCAAGTCTCTCGAGGTATATGAAACTAGAGTTGAACACTTACAACTCTATAAAATGGCAGATTGGATCTAAGTAAGGGATTTAACTTCATATCAATTGAAGCAATCCCACGAGAGTAAAACCTTCTCGCTGACTCAATAAAGCAACCTCGGCCTTCCCGTTTCACCCCAAACAAAGTGAATCGAGGATACAAATTTCACGGTATCACTTCATACCGAACCATTAGTACGTAAAATACCAACAAACTCACTCCTAACTCATGGAGAGGCTGAGGATGATTTTTCTATCATGGGTCACTTTGATGATGATAGAGTCACTCTCAAATATCTAAATGCCTATGTGGAGCTACACCTTTCCCACCATATAGTTGATCTTTCCTTGATACCACATTCCTCTTCCTACTTTGGAAATCCCATGGTAGAGTCTCCTCCACAGAAGGATCTTGATATATATGAGATAGAAAATGGAGAAAGCTTGGAACTACCTCCAGCCCCACCTAAATTTGAAGAAGGTAACACTTCTTTGATAGAAGAAACCGTTGACATAAACATTGGAACGGAGGAAGAACCAAATATTTTAAAGTTAGGATCCTCGTTAACTCCAAAGGAGATAGAAATACACACCCAAATCCTCTAAGAACATCAAAAGGATTTTGCATTTAACTATAAAGAAATGATGGGCCTTTCACCACATGTCGTGGTGCATAATCTTATCACTAAACCAAATGTGAAGCCAATTAAATGTAAGTCAAGACCAATAAATCCAAAAGTGGCTCTCATGGTAAAAGAGGAAGTAATAAAACTTCTCCAAGTGGGGTTCATCAAGCCCATTGATTATTCACAATGGGTATCTAATAATGTCCTTGTCCTCAAAAAGAATGGGAAGATACGCATTTGCATAGATTTTCGGATATTAACAAAGCTTGTCTAAGGATGACTTTCCATTACCATCCATTGACGTTATCGTTGATGCAACATCCGGATTCGAACTATTGTCCCCATTGGATGGGTTCTCAGGGTATAATCAGATTAAAATATCTGAACAAGATCAAGCCAAAACTACATTCATAACTCCTTGGGGAACTTATTGCTACATTTTCATGCCATTTGGTCTTAAGAACGCCGGCGCTACGTATCAGTGGGAAATGACATATATATTCCACGATCTTATCCATAAAATTGTGGAATCATATGTGGATGACTTGTTGGCCAAGGCCAAGAAATGCTATGATCATCTAGAAGTGCTCCGTATCATCCTCTCACGATTAATTGAATATGGCGTCACATTAAATCCAGAGAAGTGTGTGTTTGGTGTGACAAGAGGCAAACTTTTGGGCTATATTATATCTTCACGAGGGATTGATGTTTATCCAACCAAAATACGAGTTGTTCTCAAAATGATCCCACCATCGGATGAGTCTCGGAATCGTGTCATTTCTCAGAAGCTCTGCAATCCGCAGGGTCATCACGAGCTAAGCTTCGCCATTCATTCAATCAACAATCTATTAAAGAAATATTATAGCATTAATTAGATCAAGAATGCAACGAGGCCTTCAAAGCAGTTAAATGCTTCTTGTTGTCTCCACCCATCCTAATGCCTCCCAATCCAGACCGCCATTTGATCCTATACTCATGAGCCACTCATGTCTCACTCGCCGCAAGCTGGCTCAAGAAGACAATGATAAACAGGAATGTGTTGTCTATTTCATCACCGAATGTTGCTCGATTATGAAACATGCTATACACAGTAGAGAGAGAATGACTTGCCATATTCTTTGCAACAAAATGTTTAAGACATTACATGTTAAACCAGAAATGATGGTCATTATAAAAATAGATCATTTATGAATGTTTCTCACGCAAGGGTCTCTGTCTAAAAAGGTTGGACGTTTTATAACCTTAATGGGCAAATTCAAGTTGACATTTGTAAACCAAAAATCATTAAGGGAAAATCATTGCAGATTGGCTAGCCGACAATCCACTAGATGGAGGTGATCTGGTAAATGGGACTTTCCCCGATGAGTGTATATACTTCATCGAAACTAGGCTTCTCATCTTTACATGTCCTCAGTATACCGATATCATCAATTTCATCATAGACCACACATATCCGTATAAGGTGCCACATCACAACAAAGAAGGTGATTACGCGTTATTACCAATAAATATGTTGTCTTAAACAGTACTCTATCATAAAGCCTTCGACGACATGCTTCTAAGATGCGTCGACACGAAAGAATCCGAGAAGATTCTTCATGAATCCCATAGTGGGACATGTGGAGGCCACTTCGGTGGTCACGCCACCACTTGTAAAATACATCAGATGGGCTATTTTTGGCCCACTCTCGAGCATGATGCAGTGGAATTTGTACGTAAGTGCCATAAATGCCAAGAATTCTCTCACGAAATTCACATGCTAAGTACAATCCCTACAACCAATAGTGACTTCGTGGACCTTCTCCATGTGGGGTCTAGACTTGATAGGAAAGTTCTCTCCCTCATCAACCAATGGCCATAATTTTATAATTACAGCCACAGAATATTTTACCAAATGGGTGGAGGCCATGCCTCTCACCACAGTACTAGGTTCAGTAATTGCCAAATTCATTTTGAACCAAATTATCTGTAGGTATGGTGTCCCATAAGTCATTATCTCAAATAATGGCACGTCCTTTAAAAATGACGAAGTTCGTGAGTTATGTAGCAAGTTCAAGATAAACCATCACACGGCCTCTCTTTACTACCCTCAAGCCAATGGGTAGGCCGAAGCGACAAACAAAACGTTAAAAGCTATTCTCCTCAAAATGGTCAAGGAGAACAAGCGAGATTGGCATTTAAAACTATATCCGGCCTTGTGGGCCCATCGAACCTCAATAAGAACACCAACAGGAGAAACTCCTTTCTCATTGGTATTCGGGGCAAAAGCAGTTCTCCCACTTGAGGTTGAAATACCTAGTCTCCGCATCTCATTACAAGGAATTATGGATGAAGAAGCTTATAGGGAGGCACACCTCTCTCAACTAGAAAGCCTCGACGAGGCTAGGCTAAATACCGAACAAAGGCACAGAGCTTATACCGACCGGATGAGTCGGCAAAGACAAAAAGTCTATGAGTGAGAAATATATGAGGGAGATCTAGTTTTAAGACTAGACAGCCGGATCGATAAGAAAACCGGCGAAGGAAGGAAGTTCCGGCCCAAGTGGTTGGGCCCATACCGAGTCATGAAGGACTACGGAAATGGTGTGTATCTTTTGTGCATGCTAGAAGGTGAGGAATTTGGTGAAACTGTCAATTCCTTACATCTTAAACGGTTTTACGCATAAAACATCAAAATCATTACTTGTACATTATAGCTACCTACATTGCATTAGTCTTTTAGCTGCTTCATTCTGTCCATTTCGTAAAAGTGGTAGTCCAGAACTTACTCTTAAACAATCTGTTACAAATTTCTGAACGTATTGGCAAAAGCATTCAAAACACATCTCTTCAAACATCATCAAGTATTTTCAAATCTTCTCATCAAGTTCGACAGACAAGCATTGACGAAAACCATACCAAGGCCTGCATACTTGGCTTTGCTCTTTCTTTCTACTAGGTGAAGTTTTCCTTGCCTATGGTCTATTCTAGAAGCTTCTTGGTGTCACATCTATCCCTCTTAAATCTCTTTGAACGAAAGGATATCCCAAAGTCATAGATCAGAAATGTCAAAATCAAATGAAATCAAAAGCACCAAGCAAACAAAATATTTTATTTTACACACTTCTTTGCCCCATCAACCTTCGGTGATAAGCCCACATCTCTTACTAGGTGGTGTGAGGTTGGGAAAGGAAAGAAGTGCCCTTACTCGCCTATATCCTAGCCTTTGGTGACAAACCCGTGCTTCTTACTAGTGGCATGAGGCAGGTGTGGGGGTCCAAGTCACACAAATTAACAAATCTTGGTATGCTAAAAACACAAACCAAATTCTATTAAGAGAAAAAAAATCTAAATTCCAAAAAGATCAAATCCTCAAAACCAGATTTTGTCAACCAAGTTGCCATTTATGAATCTAAGTCTAGATAAATTGGAAATTAAGTGGCCTTCTAAGCATGGTAGTAGTTATGAGTAGGGTAGGTGTGTAGGTCCAAATTTGGTTTATGTTACTGGTTTGTCTGTCTCTTATCATTCCATTCGGTCAAACTCATACAACTTGTGCCCTTCCTAACTCTTGGTGTCGAGCCCTCGCATCTTACTAGTTGCATGGAATCGATTGGGACAAGTTCATCTCTTTATCACTATGCATTCATCACATTTTTCCAACATGAGAAGAAATTATGAATATTTCCCAAAGAGTTTAAAAGTTCAAGACCACCATATGTTAGTATAATCTCGTATCAGCATTACAACAAACATACAAAGTAAAACATTATGTTACTATCATTTGTTATCCATTAGATACATTCTGAAAACATGAAAACAATATTCTAAAAACATCTAAATACACATGTGGAAATGAGTCACGAAATTCTAGATGCCAAGAGTCTAGATCCAAAAGATATATATATATATATATATATATATATATATATATGTATATAAATCAAGTTTCATAGACAATGACATCATGCACTAGGCATGGTCAAAATGCTCAATGAGCCCGGAAAGTACAAAAACAATCATATAGATATCTGACGAAATGCTAGAAAATAGTCTCTCAATCCCTATGGGATCCCTCAGAGGGTGCACGACCACACCTAGGACTTCGGCTATGTCGGCGCTCGGAATGTACTGAGGGCTCGCGGTCACGACCAGTAGCTGCCGTCTCGCTACGAGAATGACTCCTCCTCATCAAGTGCTCATCTATCCTATATCCAGCTACCTCCGCACGGAGAGAATCCATGATCTTCACCGCATGCCGACAAAGGAAAAACATCGCATGCCTACTAGCTACCGAGGGCTCCCCACGTCCATGGAAAGCTCACCCGAGTCTTCTCCGAGGGGAGAAGCAAGGCATCAATGCATACTCGGTGAATCAAGTCTCGCCACTCATCGCCATCGCTCCTAAAAAGGAGAAAACAATTTAGAAAATGATCAACGATAAAATCAAGAGTAAACAAAACAAAATGAAATAACAAACTAGGACAACTCTAACTAAAAAAATGTCAAGAGAAGAGTGACAACTCACTTGGATCTTCGGCCTCCAAAAAGGATCTCTATGATCCACACCCACCACCGACACCATCACCGATCGTGTCCCTCTCCCACGCCTGGGAAATGTGACGGCCTACAATGGACTTGCCATCTCCACCTACATCCCGAGAGAGCAACCTCTCGAGACAAGATTCACCCTCTCCGTGCTCCGCCTCCCCTCTCGGCCCGTAGGATCTCCTGAGTGTCATGTCACTCGGGATCACTATCATCTCCCCCACCCATCTCAAGCTGATCTCCATCTCCTCTTTCTCCTCCTCGGTCTCTCCCCGTGAACTCCTCGGACTCGAGCCCACGTCAATGGGCTCTTCACCGCTATGGGTAGGACCGGTAGCAATCTAAAGTAAGGGTGCCCGAGGAGCACCGGATCTCCCTCGTGCACGTACCACCACCCATCGGCCACATAGAACACCGGGGTAATAATAGTCCAACCCCGGCCTCTAGGACCTCCCCAAGCCTCACTGAATAGATCTATATACTGGCCCCACCAGAGGAAGCATGTCACTATAGAGGAGGCCGAACTGCTGTGGCACTCTATCTAAGGGGTGGATCTCCAACTTCCCGCCCTAACTATCAACTAGCCGTAGTCCGATAGCAATCGTTGTAACGGTCTCCTCTCCCCATACCCTGTCATGGCCTCGATAAGGAGTGGCCTCCATGTCTGCGGTGGTCAAAGAGGCCACCGGCTGGTCGGGTGCTCTAATAATTGTCATCCTCGTCCACCTCGCTGCCCCAAAACCCTTGGATCTACCACCTCTACACCTCTCCCATATGGGGTGATATGCTCATACACCCAACACATGACAAAAGTCGAATGGCTCGTGGATCGTCCTCGTAATCGGACTACCTTGTATAAATCATGGTAGGTAATCCCGAGGATATCTCGCTCCCAAGCGTAGACATGTCTATGACCCTCAATCTACGTGCAATAATGGGGGCCTGAACAATATAAGAGGGTGTCCCCTCCCTTATCCCCAATCAGCCGATACAAGGATGCCCATGATGGACTTGCATGGAGCACGGGAATGTCGACTCAATAATGGAGTGGATCCTCACTCCCTTCTTCGATCCCATCAATACAACTGCATCTCCCATGTAGGTGGCCCACTAGACCACCTGTGATCTCGATACTACTATCTTAAGAGACAGTTGTAGCCCAAGGATCGGAACCCCCAATATACAGTAAACATCCTCCAGGGTGATAGACCACTCACCCCTAACTCCTGACAATTGGAGGATGTTCTAATCCACGTCCCAATATGAAAATAAGTCACACAGAATGTGACTATCAAGCGCAACATGAAGGACCTGCGCGATCCTCCAAATGCTAGCCCTCTAAAGGGTATCTCGCTTTGCCTGAGAGAGTGCCTCTAATACTGCTAGGAGCCAATCACACTCCCTCTCCTGGCTCCATCTAATATACTCCTCATTCTTCTGCATACACCTAAAAACACAAAAATAAGTGAGTTAGTATCGAATTCCAATTAAAAAGACTACTAAAAACATGTGAAGGTGTAAAAAATGTAAAAATAAATAAGGTAAAGCATTGTTTTGTCACTCTCTCATGGACCGCCTCCTTGCACGGGGTGGCAATCCTGTCCCACAAACTTAAATGGGTCGTATACCCTAAAAATGCTTAAAAACAAACAAATACACCTTTTTTGCTAAAATGAAAACCTACCCTATGGGCGCCCCCCTAGAGACACGTTTAAAACTAACATTTTCAAAAATGACCCCCAAGAGAAAAATTTCATCATTTCCACATTTTAGGTCTAAAAACAATAAATCGAGAAGAACTAACTTGAGACTTCGTGGGTCGATGTTCCGCTCTCGAAGGCATGATCGCTATCTCACCACGAACGTTTTGACTATACTCGCCAAAAACCGTCACCGTGGGTCCCAGAGCTCAAAAACTATCAAATCAATCCACGGAAATAAATAGCAAAATGACTTCGTTTTATATAAATAACCCCTTTAATGTGATTTTGAATGTCTTTCGCAGGGTCGGAGCGCCGACGGAGGCAAGTTCTAAACCTCGCATAGATGGTAAGTCCTCTTTTCTTATCAATTTAGCCTTATCTCTCCAATTATTTTATCTAGCTGCACTTGAGTCCCTTGTTTTTATTTTACAGATAGCGGGACTTTGGATGGTGACTTTCCAACACACGGGCGTGTCAGGTATAACTCCTAACTCCCCATTTTGGGACCGCCATACTCGGATCCACCGCTTTATGCATCTTCATTGCTAAGATGCTTCTCTCGAGGGGGCACATGTACATACCCAAAATTGTAGGGTATTGCACCACCAGAATGATGTTACACATGCCCCAATGATGATACAGGTCTCCTTGCAAGGTGTTCAGAATCCAGAAAGGCTCACCAAGTATACGCTTATATCCCGCATGCCCCGCTCAGCCTCTGCATGCTTTGTTTTGCCCTATTCCCCTTTTTCTTGCTTTTTTGTCTTCAGTGACTTGGCCGCCCGCCTAGCAATGTCCGTGACCGCCGCCAGGACAAGGCAAAGTGGTCCCATAAACGCCACCCGCATAGGGCAGCGGTCCTATGCACATTTTCCAGATCCTTCCGACTATTGCATCAAACATAAATCTTGAATTTTACACGCTTTCTTCAACCACTTTGGCTTGCATTCATGTTTTTGGTCCCCGTAATAGTGTTTTTCTTTTATTTATAGTAAAAGAGTTCTAATTTGGGAGTTACCCTCTAGTAAATGCATTGGTTATAAATACCTGACTTGTTTTCAAGAAAATGGCCCCTCATCTTCCCAATTCTCTTATTCAGTCTTTCAATTTCTTGCTTATAATTCTATCAATTTCTTGTTTTGCTTCCATTGTTGGTCTTTTAGAGGTCATATAGTCTTCTTGTTTCAAGTCTTGTTCCATTGCTACTTCATACAATCAGTTAGCATAGAATAGCTTCATTTCTAGACTAGAATCCATTAAAGTTGTAGATTTTGTTTTGTCACAAGGATAGTTTTGAAACTCTCGATACACTTGTGTTGTATTCCCATAATAAATCTCGCTAAGAATTACATAGTCAAGCTCTGTTCACTTGCGCTATCCCTCTCCTACTCGCATTGTATTCGGTCTATATCGAAAGTTGTCATTGTTCGAATGCCATCTTCTGTTGATACTATCATATACATGCTTTTTTGGATTTACGAGGACACGAAGGAATGAGGAGATCACACCGAGGGGAAAAAATCACACACAACTGGATTTACCATTGTTCTGTAAACGCCAGGTTTGAACTATCAAAGTTCTAGTTACGACATATCAAATAGAGTAGTGAATTATTTCATTTCAGTTAAAAGTTCACTCTCGATATCACCGGGAAGCTATGGGGATTGATAGTTTCTGAGAAACTATGATTCATTCCTCACTTCTGAGGTAGGATCGAGAGCCTTTCAAATTTAATATATTTAGTTGCTTAGATATTTAGGATAAAATCACAATTGCACAGCAAATAGCCATACCGGGCTACTTTGCTTGTTTTTATTTTATTACTAGATTAGTTGTCCATTTTATAAAATATACTAGAGTAGCTACTCTTTAATTTCATTGAAATACGTTATTGAAAATACAAAAATAAAAGAATGCTTGCATAGTGTAAATACTTCTTTCATAATCAGTTTATTAATGTTAGTTAGAAGTTGAATCATTTTGTATGACAATCACAGACCTAGAGAGCCTAGAGAATATATATTTGAACCCATAGTGCCTCAGCCAAATCTACCCATGACATTAGCTGATATAGATCAGGACCTCAGGATATAGGTCTTTCGAGCAACAAAAAACTTACAAGCAATTAGTGAGCAACTAAGAGGATTAAACATCAAAGACAACAAATCTTACACATTCTGGTCAAACCATCCAAACTATAGATTGCCTTGATAAAACATCCGAATGACTGTGCAAGGATTCGAATGAGAGCAAACATTTGGTTGCGATCCTTTGGTTCCATAGCCTAACGCGGAGACCTCCTCGTCGACATAGACACTAGCTTACGTATTCAAGTTTCCGTAACATCCATTAGGTACTCCAAGAAAATCATACAACTTCTAGTTCTAAACATAGAGGCCGAAAAGGCATACGATTCATCGGATAATTGGAAGAAGGGATTGATTCTTCACATGACCATAAAGGTCCACAAAAATCACAAACTCGCAGTTGTGATCCCCAAGTCCCACAACCCAATGGGCCTACAAATCAATTAAGTATTGACACCGGCTTACGAACACTGGTATTTAGATCTTCACCACTCCCGCCAAATATCATAGTACAATTCTCCGTATTAAACATAGAAGCCAATCAATCTAATATTTTTGGGCTAGACCAAAAATCACCCATAGTTAACTATAAATCCACTAAGTCACCCACCGTTGTTTTATGACCTTGTCTAGAGATATATACGAAGCTCCCACAGTCACTTCCCATGTATCCAACAACCAAGAAACAAGATCTCGGCAGAGCTCGACATTGATTGGAGCCTCCGAGCAGCCATTATATCCGAACGAACCATTACACCTATTCCAGGTTATGAGGGCCTTCTTCGCCTTAGATTCACATATTCCATTATTGTGTATTGAGGATATAAGATTACCCAATTATCTTATATGTATCCATTCGCAAGAAGGTACACGCTTTTATCCAATGGATAAAAGAATGCACCCAGAGGGTACAGATCTGCGTCTAGTGGATAAAAGACTGCATCCAAAACTGAAATATCCAGAGGGTAAAATACTGCATCCGGAAGGTACACGCTTTTATCCAATGGATAAAAGAATGCACCTGTGGTATAGATTCGCATCCGATTTGATTGTCTCAAAACATGGTCAAGTTTACAATAATTCTATGGTTTTGCACCTTCCAAATCCAATGGCGCACTCCGTTTTGCATAAAAATGCATGCTTTGCAAAAATTGCTCACAAATTCCAAATACATGAAAATAAAAACTCTTGCTTGCTAAAAAAACTTACAGATGGATGTCTACATCATCTATGGCTCGATACCATGAAAGAAACAATAAGAAGATTGTTCCAAGCCGTGATCTCGAGATAATAATAGCACACACACATTAGATTTGCAAAGCAAAAGAGCTAAAATACCATATATGGAAATCCATCATAATCCATAATGCTCAATACATTACAATAGAATGACTTGAATTATTTAATAAGAAAGATGTACATATAAGAGGAGGGAAGTGCAACTACTACCTAAATCAGTGGTGAAGAACTCCCACTAACTGATACCGATAGTTAAGTTAACTCCAAAATACTAGTAAGCTAACTCCACATAACTGAGAAGCTAACTCAACACAACTAGTAAGCTAACTCCACACAACTAGTACACCTAAGCAAGCTAACCCAACAAGTGTAGGACTAACACAAGTGTAAGAATTATCCTATAAATAAATAAAATAATAAATAATAACCTACACTAACATTTGCATTCAACATTCACCGGATGTCTCGACACAACCTCGGGAGGTCGTGTACGAGGAAGAGGTACTTGTAGATTCCTTTACTCGCATGTCACTTTTCTATCATACAAATGAGCTCTCCACCCAATGAAAAATTCCAATGAAGAGGAGAAGTCGTCCTCCTCATCATGGCCCCGAGCCCCAACCACAAAGCAATAAGAAATGTATTTCAACTCATGGCAACAAAGAGGCTTTCACAACAAAAAATAATTTTCACATATAAAACACAGTCCAATACATACTGCAGTTTGCAACCACATGAAGAATAGTAAAAATACTCAGCTTCATCATGCACAAGCCAAAGGAGCAAGACCTATGGGTAAAATCTGCTTATATCTCCCAATTGGGGAAATAGGTGTCCACCTTAAAATAAACCAGCCAATATATATATATATATATATATATATATATATATATATATATATATATATATATATATTTCAAAACCCCTACATGCCCTTATGCCTCCCCAAGTACCCCTTATACCTCTCATTCTCTTATGTCCACCCACACTCTTATGGCACCCCATAACGAGTAAAGAAATGTAAGCTATTTCTTTTACAAGGTGGAACTCAATCCCAAACTCCTCTACCATAACACTTATACCTCCCCAAAACTCTTATGCCTCCCACAAGAGATCCTCATAGTCTTCTCTCACACCATACCTAGGTAATCTACTCAACCAAACAACAACATACCAAGATATTCAAAGCATTCACATATGCATAACTAAAGGAAGAACATTTTAAAGAGCCAAGCTCCTACCTCTCCATGGTAGAGTTTTCCTAAAAGTTCAACAACAAGATTTTTCCAATCCAAACAGTTCAAAAGCTCCAGTAGTCCACAAGCATTCAACAAAAATATATAACTCTCTTCCAAAATTACCGAGCTCAAAACCAAAATAAGTAACCAAAATAAAATCACCAAATGAGGTAACCCCAAAACAATCCAAGGAATTCAAGAAATAGAAAAGGGACAGAGAGAGGGATGAGGTGGGTCCATATAGGATGTCACATCACACATCCTCAACTCCACCTCATAAGTCAACTTCCAACTTCAAAGCACAATTAAAAAGGTTGGGTGAATAAATGACATTTTACTTACACACATAAACCAAGTCCACACCCCAAGGACCAAAATTAATTTCATGCAAGAAGGTGTAACAAAAACTTACAACTTGTCTTTCCAAAATACATGAGGCCTAATTTTGAATCCTCAACCCATAAGTAGGGTTGGTGTAGAAATTTAAGAGGTGTGGGATAAGTTTAACTTATCCTACAAGCCTCCAAAATCAGCCCCTAAGGATAGATCCGAATTTCAAAAGGAAGGTAAAGTGTTTCACACTCAAAGTTACTTACACATTACTTACAACATATAATCCAAGAGCCATCACTCTAATAAATACATTCTTTTCACCCATTTAATTAATTTAGCAACATGATTACTCACAAATCTAGACACAATTAAAATAAATAATAAAGGGGAAAATGCATTACCAAAATCCACATACTAAATTCAAACAAAGGAAACTAAATAAAAGAATATACATAACCCTTAGTCACATTCGAAGGTGATCCCCACCCCATGGGAACCCCTAACAACAATTCAAATACACACACATAACAAATACGTGTTGCCATGGTGACCCTTGCTAAATTCATTTAGAATTTCAGTATGGTTGGTCTTCAATCCCACAATGTTTGTTATAACATGTTTACCTCAAAACACAAATACCTCCTTCGCCTCGTGGTACGCATCAAAACATCCAACATAAATAAATATAAAATATAACTTCAAATCATCTATATATATATATATATATATATATATGAATCAAAATATCATCCAAGAAAGCAACAATTTCTTTTACAAGTCCATCCATAATCATATGATCACAAAATTAGTTCCATTTTTAGGTTTACTCGATATGACAAAATATCACATGTAAGGAAAACATATATATATATATATATATATATATAAATCATGTCAAGTAAAGTATCAAGATAAATATAACATGTCTCTAATAATCCACATGCATCATATATGAATCAAAATCAACCACACCCCATGATCTCTTAACATTTAACATCATGTCAAATCAACAAAATTTACAATAATGTTCATAAGTATAGTCGACAAGATCATAATCCATATCAAAAGGTGTCGAAGGGAAGTGGCCACTACATCCACCTCCTCTTAGACTCAACTTCCTCCTAGAAGTCACTAGAATATGTGTGGAAATTGAACTCGTAACAAAGTAGCCCCCCCCATGTAGGCACAGCTTATCATATATGTCCCACTCGCACCCTAACTTGGTCAATCTCTTTGCCACAAGGTCCGTGGTCCCGTGCTCTATAATGTGAATAGGCTCCACCATCACCTTCCCCTACTCGTGCAGGCTGCAATAAGGTCCAATCTAGCACATGAGAAGGGTTTGCAACATATCTCCTAAGTATTAAAATATGAAACACATCATAGATGCGAGACAAGCTAGGTGGCAACGCTAGACGGTAGGCCAAAGGACCGATACGCTCCAAGATCTCAAAGGGGCCTACAAATCTAAGAGCTAACTTAGAACCTTTTTTGTAATAGATTGGGCTCTTATGTGGCCTGACACGAAAGAAAACCTTCATGCCCACATCAAAACTACGGTCGGTCCTATGCTGATCAGCATATTTCTTTTGTCTATCATGTGCCTCCTATAGTCTTTATTTGATCGTAACCACCGCCGCTTCTTGTCATGTAATAAAGTTGGTCCAAGAGAAACCATGTCCTCTAATTTGTCCCAACTAAGAGCTGTCCTACACTCTCTGCCATACAAATCTTGAAAAGGAGTCATTCCTATCGAACATTGAAAACTATTATTGTAGGAAAACTCTACCAAGTACAAATACTCCTCTCATCTCGACTGGTGATCCATAACATACATCTTAAGCATGTCCTCTAGTATCTGATTCACCCGCTCGCCTGTCCATCTGTCTTAGGGTGATACTCGGTATTGAAATTGATCTTCATCCCGAGGGCATGCTACATGGTAGTCCAAAAGTGGGAAGTATACAAAGGATTACGGTCACAAATGATCCTCCGTGGAATCCTGTGTAATTTAAAAATCTCATCTAGATATACCCATGCCACTTTAAAAAATTCTTGCTGTATAGGTGGTCTTTATTGAATAAAAATGAGCCACTTTCGTCAATTTATCCACCGTGACCATGATGGCATCGTGGTGGTATCTCGACATCGGTATCCCAACAATGAAGTCCATGGAAATGGTGTCCCACTTCCACTCCGGTATAGCATGAGGAAAGAGAGGGTCAACAGTATGTTGATGCTCGGCCTTCACTTTCTGACACTCTGTCATCACCAATCCGACACTATGATAATTCTTTATCTGGAACTCCTCGTCTATGATTATTTACTAATGCACATGCCTTTTATTTTGGTGGATGGAATCGAAACATAACACAAGAATACCATAGACTATGATAAGAAGGAATGATGATAAATCTAAAATATAAGTATAAATTATAATATCAACATGAAATTGTTACAATCTCACCCATGAGGTACTTCAAGTGTTACTGACTTCACTTGCCTTCCAACAATAACTATGGGAGAAACTTCACAATTACACCTCTTAATGGCTTCTTTAACACACCTTCAAAATGATGGCTTCATTTACACACTTACTCATACAATATTTCTCACTACTTCCTTCTATGCCAAATGAGGGGGGTGGCCTCTTTATTTATAGGAATTCAAGCTTATCCACCCTATCTCTAAGATAGGATAGGAAATCTCTTCCAGCCAATCATATTCCATGCCTAAACTCTTGCCTTTACATGTAGGCTTATCTTCTAAGATAAAATAAACCTTATCATCTCACATGGGTTCCACCTTTTTAGAATTTTTCACAAATAAAATACATAAAATATTTATGACATCACTCTTTGTCCTTATTACAAATATAATATTTCTAATTCCTAATCATGTAGACCCTACTTCTCTACTTATCCCAACTTTGACATTTTAACATTACCGGACCACTTACGACAAATATTTATTTTTACAACATTCCTATTGTACTTTGACTGTTACTGTACTCTACATTATTGGCGGCACCGTACTGACGACGTCGTTATCTTCTATTGGACGCCACTACTAATTATACTTAACAACATCCTATTCCTAATACATACATTAATAAAATAGAAATTACAGAGGAAAATTTTAATGTCGACATTTTCCCCTTCCTAGCTTCTACTCCGTCCTCGGAGTAGACTCTTATGGACATTCTGAAGCTGGTGCCTAGAAAATATTCAACTTGTCATGGTTGACCCATTTCGTAATGGGAGTACCATCCAATTCCTCCAGTCGATATGTACCATTTTCATCCACAACTGCTATTTTGTAAGGCCCCATCCATTTGGGAAGAAATTTTCTTTGCTTTCTTTTTTTGTATCTAGAATCATATACTAGAACCAAGTCATTCACATGAAATGGAGACCAATGGATCTTTTGATCAAAGTATTCCTTCTGCTTCATTTTCTTCGATAGTTTGTATCCTTCGCTATTTCCCTCATTTCCTCTAGCAAATAAAGATGTACCAACCTTTCTTTTACTAAATCACTTTCATCCATCATTTCATTTTTCATAACTCTCACTATGGGAATATCAAACTCAATAGGAAAACTCGATCAATGCCATAAGTCAACTAAAATGGAGAGTATCTTGTTGTTAACTTTGATGTTGCCCTATATGCCCACAATGCTTTGCATGAATCCTTTTATCCCGCTTATGTGTACCTACAAGGCTGCATCTTTTGCTAGAATTCGACATAACACAAAATTTGTTCGTTCCACTTTTGTCCATTTGTATTTGGCTTGTATGTTGTTGCCTTCTCTATGCTAATAGAAAACTTGTTGACTAGGTTTCTACCACCTCATAAATGAAGTAGCTTCCTTGATCTATTACAATTTCTAATGGGCAACCAAATCTAGTGACAATGCGTTCATATATGAACCTTGCCACTTCATCCATAGAATTTGTTTTCAATGGCCTAGCTTCAACCCGCTTGGTTAAATAACTGCAGGCAACTACAATATACTTATTTTTACGTGGGGTAGTTGAAGTGGACTCTACAATGTCTATTCCCCACTTTTCAAAGGGACCAAGTGGAAGAATGGGGCATAATAGAGTTGATGAAGTCTTACGGTTACCATGTGTTTGAAAATATCACATGTCTTACAATAATTATAACAATCTCTAAAAAGAGTGGGCTAGTGATAACCTGCATCTAAGATCCTTCTTGTTATAAGTTGTCCAGAGAAGTGTCCTCCACATATACCATTGTGAAATTCTTCTATTAGCTCCTTCCCTTGATCATGTCCAACTTCCCTCTTGTACTGTCCATCGTGTCATATTCAAATAATACTTCATGCAAAATACAATATGGACGACTGGCTTGAATAATCTTCATCTTAGTCTTTGCATTGGCACCATCAGGAAACTTGAATTCATTCAAATAATTTCAAATATCTATGCATTCACTAGGGATTGTGTCAAGGGATAACAATGTTGCATCTGGGAAATCATCATCATCACAAGATGAACCTAAACCATCATAGGCTCGAGAGAGTGCATCTGCATTGACATGCTTCTTTCTGGCCTATCTATAATATCAAATTCAAATTCTTGTAGCAAAATTATCCATCTTGTTATCCTCCTTGATGGGTTAGGCTTATTTACAATTAATGTTAGAGCCTCGATGATTTATTACAACTATAAATTTCTACCCCAAGTAATTTCTAAACTTCTTTACAGCAAAAATGATAGCTAGAGCCTTTTTTTCGATTACTGATATAATTTACATCAAGCACTTCTCATTTGTCTGCTCCCAAAGTAAACTGGGTGATCATTCTCATTTTCATCCTTTTGGCTCAGAGTACTTCCTAGTGCTGCATCTGAGGCATCAATATACACAATGAATGGCTTGCTCTAATCTAGATTCTTTAAAACAGGTGAAGACACCAGGGCTTCCTTCAGTTGTTCAAAAGCTTCATGCACCTTATTTCCTAGTTCATAAGTAACATCCTTCTTCAAGAACTAGGTTAGTGGCTGTGTAATCTTTGAGAAATTCTTGATGAACCTTCTATAGTAACCCACATGGCCTAAAAATGATCTCAACTTACTTCTATTCATAGGAAATGGTAACTCTTTGATTTTTAAAACTTTATCAAGATCAGTACCAATACCATCTCTGGATACAACATGCCCTAACAAAACACCTTTAGAATATCCAAAGACACACTTTGTAGGGTTTAGTGAGGCTTGTGCTTCATCTAACCTTTGAAATGTTGTCTCCATCTGGTGCAGGTGGTCCATCTTGCTCCCATAGATGTAAAAATCATCTAGAAATACTCTGATGAAGTTCCCAATGTAGGGTTCAAACACCCTATTCATCAAGCGTTGGAATGTTGTCGAGCATTACACAACCCAAAAGGTATAACTCTATAAGCAAACATTCCCCAAGGAGTGGTGAACGTGGTCTTCAGCGGATCTTTCTCCGCTATATATCCATCCATCAAAGAAAACTATAGCACTCCTAGCCAGCTACTTCGTCCAAAATCTGATCTGAGAATGGAAGAGGGTAATGATCCTTCTTTGTTGCCTTATTAAGCTTCCTATAATCAACACAAATGCGTAGCTTCCCATTCTTTTTATTGAGATCACAATGGGAGAAACCCATTCTAAATTCTCCACAAAGAAATATGAATCCCGCATCAAGTAACTTATCTATTTCTTCTTTTACGGTCTTAGAAAAATTAGGATTCATTCTATATGGCATTTACTTTATGGGCTTAGTACCATCTACCACTCAATAGAATGTTCTACCCAACTTACTTGACGGAGTTCCTTATAATCAAAAGTGAATATGTGTATGTACCTTCGAAAGAGCCGGAGGTAGGATTCCTTCTCTCTCCATCACAACATCACCAATCTTTATTTATTATGATGATCATCAATTTCTTCTTCGATAATTTTATGGGGTCATGAGTCGGTGTACTGGAAGGATATCCATAACCAAACATCAACCTCATTTTCTTCATCTTCGTGTCCACTTCACCGGTACTAGAGTAATCGAAGATGTCCAATCATCGCTTTCATCACTTGAATCCACAGTTCTCGCCTTATGATGCCGAGAGATCACGTTTATCTTCACCCTCTCTCTACCATGTCCAAGTGTCGTGAAGCCTTCATTCCAATAGTTTCTTGCATGAACTCTCCTTAGCCATGGTCTTCCCAACAACATTATATATGCAATAGTACCATTTTTCATCACCTGAAAGTCTACCACACATACAACACCCATAATAGATATTGCCACATTTGAAACAACACCTTTTGGTTTATTTTTTCCTTATTTAATGACCTTAACATAAGTGTTGAGGGGTGATCAATTTTTAAACCCAACATATTCATTACAAACTTGGTCATTACATTAATTGCAGCACCTCCATCAAATAAGACATCATGAATTGAAATACCATTACATAATACCTCACTTGTAGAGCATAGGGATCTCGCCGCCTCCAAAACAGGGACCTCAACCTCATTCCTTCGTCGAACATTGAGTCCACTTCGCAGCTCCGCCTCTTCTCGAGGGCATAGCCAAGAGTTGACCATATGTAATATTTGCAGCCTTTTGGACAGATCTTCTAAAATGGAGTATGGTCCTTGTCCCCGTGAAATTAGAAAATCCCGCACACCCAACTTTCTTCTCCTATGTTTCTTACTAGTTTCTCCTTTCATCTTCTTAGAATCATTTCCATCTTGGTTATCTTTTTATTTCTTCCTTTTGTTACAAACACATCTACTTCATTATTTATGCTCTTATCTATTACATAAAAAGAATTCATAGGTACTTTTCCTTTATCATTATCTCTTGTACCAGATTTAGAAGCTCTATCTGGACAATTATACTTATAATGACCCTTTTTATAACAACCATAACATACAACTTTAGAAATATTTCTTTTTGGACCTCTATCTCCTCCCTGAGAACTAAATTTCTTTCCTTGAAGAAGATTAATAGTTAACTGACCCATCTTCTTAAGCAGATCTTCATACTCAGTAGATGTACTAGAAGAAATATTTGTGCTCACCGAGAGTGGTTGTGGATTCTGGACCAAAGGTGTTGGTGTAGGCTCTACCTTAGCAGCAATTTCTTTGGGCTTCTCTTCCATGCTTTCTTCTTGCCTTCTTGCAATCTCCTTTACTTGTTCAATGGTAGTTGGGCAGTCATACTTCACTCGTTTCGATCTCTCGACTTCATCCCAAGAATGAAGTGCTTACAGAGGAGATTATTTATGTCATTCATCAACCCATCCGTTAATCCTTCCTTCCGGATCTCGAGCATCGAGCTTCCTCCTTAGCTCTAGAACACGAGCATGATAATCTCTTATCTTCTCCTTCTCTCCTTGGGCTAGGTTTGTGATCTCGATCATGAGTTCTGCATATTTCGTTGTTCACCAAATTCTTCAAGAAAACTTTCGCTTAATAAATCCCATGAATTTTTCACATTATCACCTAGTATTTCAAACCACCTAAGCGTTGAACCATCCAAAAAGGTAGGAAAAATTCAGTCCATTGTTCTCTTCTTATAAGGCCATTACAAATACAAGATCGTTTAAACTCTTGAATAAAAGAGGAAGCATCTTCATTAGATTGGGCTGAAAAAATAGGAATCTTCCCCATTTTCAAAAATAACCATAATGAAATACCAACCCACAAGTACAATCAACAAGACTTATGTGCACAAATAATTGGAATCGCTATAATAGAAAGTGACTTTACACCTTTCTACAAGAAAATAAAAATGACCACAGGAAAACTATGGTAAAACTTAACTTATCATGTAAAAAAATGACTTTACTATGGTAAACACTATTCACGGTAAAAAGTAAAGTTATCATGGCAAATACTATTCACAAGAAAAGTGACTTTACTGCGGTAAATACTATTCACGGTAAAAAGTGACTTTACCATGGTAACCACTATACACAGTAAAAACAAGGTTACCCTCCAAATGTTTTCTGACTAAGTGGGAATATCTCTCCAGAAAATCCACCAACGAGGAATGGTCCCAGCAACGGAACCAAAATGTCATCACCAATCCGCACTATGATAATTCTTTACCGAACTCCTCGTGCTATGATTATTTACTAATGCACAACTTTTAGTTTGGTGGATGGAATTTGGAAACACAACAACAAACATAACACAAGAATACCATAGACTATGATAAGAAGGAATGATGATAAATCTGAAATATAAGTGTAAATTATAATATCAACATGAAATTGTTACAATCTCACCCATGAGGTACTTCAAGTGTTACTGACTTCACTTGCCTTCCAACAATAACTATGGGAGAAACTTCACAATTACACCTCTTAATGGCTTCTTTAACACACCTTCAAAATTATGGCTTCCTTTACACACTTACTCATACAATATTTCTCACTACTTCCTTCTATGTCAAATGAGGGGGGTGGCCTCTTTATTTATAGGAATTCAGGCTTATCCACCCTATCTCTAAGATAGGATAGGAAATCTCTTCCGCCAATCATATTCTATGCCTAAACTCTTGCCTTTACATGTAAGCTTATCTTCTAAGATAAGATAAACCTTATCATCTCACATGGGTTCCACCTTTTAGAATTTTCCACAAATAAAATACACAAAATATTTATGACATCACTCTTTGTCCTTATTACAAATATAATATTTCTAATTCCTAACCATGTAGACCCTACTTCTCTACTTATGCCAACTTTGACATTTTAACATTACCGGATCACTTACGACAAATATTTACTTTTTACAACATTCTTATTGTACTTTTCTATGCTACCGTACTCTACATTATTGACAGGCACCGTGATCGACGGCGTCGTTATCTTCTATTAGACGCCACTACTAATTATACTTAACAACATCCTATTCCTAATATATACATTAATAAAATAGAAATTACGGAGGAAAATTTTAATGTCGAAAACTCCAAATAGAGTAACACAAATTGAGCTTTGTCTCTACGGAGTCCCCTCCAATGATACAACTGTCTCAAGGTGGCGTGCATCTTCTTCACCTCGGGATGGGCTGAATAGGGTGCACGATGTGCCTCTGTCAAGATGTCTTGCCTCAAGCCTCCGTCTCTGGGAACATAAATCTGGCCTCTGTGCTAAGAGAGGTCATCTTCCTCCAATGAAAATCCATCAAACTTCCCCTCAAGGGGTCTCTGAGACTCGATCTCTGCTCTAGTTGCAATGTAGAAATTGTCGTGAGGAAGCTGTTGTAGAATCCTGCTCTATAAATATGTGCTCACTTGAGGTGGCCATAACCACATGTCTCCTCCTGCTGAGAGTGTCTGCAACCACATTCTCCTTCCCTTTCACATGTTCTATCTCCATGTCATACTCACAAAGTAACTCCATCCAACGCCGTTGTGAGCGTTGAGATTAGGCTACATGAAGAGGTGGCAAAGACTCAAGTGATCACCCTAAGCGTGAATCTTCGCCAAGAAGGAAGTGTCTCTATCGAACCAAGACGTGCACACTTGCCACAAGCTCAAGATCATGAGTCGGATAATTGAGCTCATAATCCTTGAGTTTGCGAGACTCGAAAGCAACTACTCGCTCTTACATCAACACACCTCCAACTACCGCCAAAGAAGCATCCGTGCATTAGAAAAACTCACCATGTGCAAATCTTGCACCGCAAGAACAGCGTTGTCATGAGGAATTCCTTCAATCTCCTCGAAGGCCTTCTCGTATCATGTCGTCGACCAAACAAACTTCTTCCCTTTCCGCCAAGGGAAATGATGGGGTACGTAACCCGAGAGAAGTCCTAAAAATCTCCTATAATATCCTACCAAGCCTATGAATCTGCACACCTCTGTCACACTAATGGGTGCTAGCCAATCCATAATAGCTCAAATCTTGGAATGATCGACAGTGATACCTTCCCTAGAAATGATGTGGCCCAAATATTGCACCTTCGTCTGAAAGAACGCACACTTCTCCAGGTTCCCGTAAAGTTGTTTCTCATGAAGACACTAAAGAACCTGGTGAAGGTGCCCCTCGTGCTCCTCACGCGTACGTGAGTAAATCAAAATGTCATCAAGGAAGATGAGCATGAAGCGATCCAAGAATGTCCTGAACACTCCATTCATCAAGCTCATGAACACTGTGGGGGCATTCGTCAAACCAAAAGGCACCACTGTGAACTCGTAGTGGCCATATCTCATACGGAAGGTGGTCTTATGAATGTCTGCCTCCATAATCCTCAACTGATGATAACTTGACTTAAGGTCTATCTTGGAGAAAATTGTGGCCCCCTTCATCTGATCAAATAAATCATCAATGCGCGGAAGGGGGTAACGATTCTTGATCATTACTTTGTTCACTGACGTGTAATCAATACACAACCGCAAAGATCCATCCTTCTTCTTTACAATATCACCGTGCACCCTAAAGGGATACACTAGGACGGATTAGGACTTTCTCCAAAAGACCCTCTAGCTACAACTTGAGCTCGCAGAGCTCGGGGTGGTCATCTGATAAGGTGCTCATGAGATAGGCTCTGCTCCTGAACCAGATCTATGTGAAAATCTATCTCACGTGGGGGTGGTAACCCCGGTAGCTCCCCTAGAAAGACATCAAAAACTCTCTCAAGATGGGATGGTCATCAAGTGATGGTCCACTAGACTCATCCTCCGATTGGTCACTAATCGTGATAAAGATACATCCGACAACCCCGCCACATACACCGCTTAAGCCGCATGGCGAGAGATGGTGTGAATGGAAACGGTCTCCTAACCCCTACTATCACTGACTCAACTCCTAGATCATCTGCACATGATATAATCTTATGGTAACAATCCACTCTGGCTCTGTGTGCAAATAATCAGTCCATGCCCAAGATGACTCCATACGAACCCAACGAAAGGATACGAAGATCCGAGGTAGTGGTGAAGGGTCCCAAATCCACTACACATTCCTTAACTAAGGAGTCTATAGAGATCTTGGCTCCAGAAGCCATCTCGACGTCCCAACTAAGACCCTTCCTAACGCCACATGCTTGTATTGCTCTACCAAAGATGGTGTAATAAAAGAATTAGAAGAACCACCAAATAGAATGGTGGTAGGAACACCACCAATGGTACCGTAGTCTCAATCACGGTACTGCGGTGCTCATCCCGGTTCTCAACCGCTACATAGATCTCGATGACTATGGCCCATGTCACCAACAATAGGCTCGAGATTTGCGTCTTACCCTTGTTACTAGGGTTCTATGGGCGCCTCTCCAAAATATCCAGTAACACCACAACCAAAACAACCCCCGATCCTCTCCCATGAGTAGCAGGTTCGGCCGTAACTTTGAGGCTCGTGTTTTGGATCATGATGATCCGGTTGTGGATCGGCCGAGGTCTCGCTGATGGGCTCCTACCGGTTGAGCTCTCGGTGCACCCTGTGTCCTAATGGGACCCCTAGGAGGATGCCCCATACTCGACCCCTCTGTGCATCAAATCTCTATGGAGGTCTATACAATGGGTGATATTGCTACTGCTGTTGTTGTGGTCTAAAAGATGACTGTGATAAACCCTTTCCACCATGAGGAGCTAACCCCCTCAATCTGATGTCCTGCATTTGCTAGATGCAGCTCTACACCCTGTCTCTGGTATTTTTGTCCTTCTCCAAGTTTCATCTGTTATATAGGCCTTCTCAACAGATCAACTAATGCTCAGTGAGATAATGGATACGCACCGAACCACCCAAATCTACATTCAGCCTCGAATGAATTTATGAATCCATACATGTTCATCCTACATGTAGTCGACATACCGGGAGTGGATCTAAAATCGACTCTCATACTTAGCTACTCTCAAATATGTCTGTCAGAGGTCATGAAACTTGTCTATCCTCTGCTGAATGAACCTCTGAGATAAGTACCTACTCCTGAACCGCTCCTCAAAGAGCTCCCAGGTAACCGTCTCTAAATCAACATGGAGCTTCTACTCCTCGGTCCTCCACCAAACACCTGCTCCATCCCTCAGAAGATGGATTGCAACACGAGCTTTTGTGTTGCTAGAACAAGGGAAGAGCTTGAAGCACCCGCTCAAGCTCACCAACCAAGCCTTTGCCTGAAATCCACTTGTGTCACTAGAATAATGAGATGGTCATAACTTCAGGATCTCCTTGATATGGTCTGTAGCTGTAGTTTGGCGACCCCTAGGCCTCTCTGCATGCTCATCCCTAAGCCTAGGGCTCCGAGACCTATCCCTGTGTCCAAGTCTAGTCTCCTTGTCCCCTCTGTGGTGACTATGCTATGCTTGACTCCATGCGGGATTTTTCTCCTTTATGCTCCTCACTATGTCGAGGAGATACATGAGCCTCAACGGATGGCTCCCTATCATGTATGACTAACCGTCCTCCTACTGGACCCTCTGCGTAAGGCAACATTAACATCCTGAAGCGTCTGTAAAATGGGGTAGGATGGCTGCTACAACATGATCTGGAGGTGGCAAGTCTAAGTCTATGTGAAAGGACCCTCTGCCTTGTCCATGCCTCCCGCACGGACTCAAGGCGAGAGTTAGTTCATTATTCTAGGTTTTATTTAGTTTTCCATGTTTACTAGAATATGCAATCTTCAAACAAAGTTGTTTTCTAGACTTAAAAGTGTGCTAGGTTTGAAGTTCATGTCTCAAGTTTTCTAGTGTGCCCAAGGGTCCAAGCTTTGAACCCATGGCTCTGATACCAAGTGTAACACCTACTAAAACTCCCACTCAAGACCCAAGAACAACCTAGGTTTAGCTAGAAAAAATATGGAATAATTTTTTTTAAAAGCGTAACCATTACCAGTGTTTCAAGCAATAGTTGACATAAAGAAGATTCAAAGTCCATTATAATTTAATAAATGAAATTTTCTCGTTGTAATAAGCATTAGAAACACATTACAAAATTAATTAGTATAATTAATTCAATTATAGTTAAATTTCTCTTAGGAGTTAACTTAATAAGTAATTAAATTAACATTATAGTTAAATATTCCATAATCAATTTTAGAGGGTCAAAGAGCCAAAGGTATTTAATTCCACTAGGTCTAAACAATAAACAAGGTTCATATTTGCATGGGATAGAAACTTTCCTTTATCCCCTACCGTGACCCTTAAAAAGGTCAACCCATGCTTTAGAATTAAATATTTAAGTTAATAAGGGGTAATTTCCCATTTACCCACTTTCAAGTTCATCTTTACACTTCAACCTAATTTTTCACATAATTAACGCACTTAGGGTTTCCTGAAAACATTACCGTGAGATAGGAAATTTTTTCCTCTTTCCAATGATATAAAGAAGCCCTCCTAACTCCTCATATTTCTTAAGTTACAAGTCGGCGGGCCTGGGGAGGAAAATTTTCCTAACGACGGATCAACGGGCCTAGGGAAAAAAATATTCCCAAAAGCGGGTCAATGGGCCCCGAGAAGAAAATTTTCTCTAAAGGCAAGCCGGTGGGCCTGGGGAAGAAAATTTTCCGAAAATCAGGCTAGCGTGCCCCGGAAAAAAAATTTACCTAAAGGCGAGCCAAAGAAAGCCAAGGGATGAAAAATTTCCCAAAGACGCAAGGGACAAGTGGCATGTTGTTGAGCCCATGTGGGAAGGTGGGTCGTCGGAGGTAAATTGGATTTTAACTCTTTTTGTTTGAAAGTGCAAAGGTTCAAAACCCCGCGCTCCTCCTACGCCCAAGGACACCACATGTCCTGCCCAAAATCTCAAGTGGGGAAGCGGACCATCGGGAAAACTTAGAAATATTGGCTTTTGTGTTAAACAATGCAAAGGCTAAAAACTCACACCTCCGTCGATGCCCGGTGAAGCCACGTGTCAATGCAACAGTGACGTGCAGGAAGGTGGGCCGGCGGGGAAACTTAGGAATTTTTGGCAATCTTTATCCAAAGGCGATAAGGTCTAAAACCATCTACGCCTCCGTCGACGCCTAAAGATGACACGTGTCGACTCCAAAGTGACAAAGTGGGGGAAGTGGACCGGCGGGGAGACTTAAGATTTTTTGCCCTTTTTCAAAAACCTAAAGTTTGAAGGTGCGGGCCCGTGAAGGCATTTTTCCCAAAAGCGAAATGGCGGGGTTGTGGGGCCACAGAGGAACTTGTGACTTTTTATTTTTTGCAAAGAGTGCCCTAAGTAATTTTCGGGCCCCCAAGTCCGAATTAAAAAAATTTCCCTTGATTTGTTTTTTTTTCTTTTTAACCAAGCAAAGTAAAAACTTCATAAGGCCATAACTTTTGACTAGGAAGCTCAGATTTGGGAAATTAGGACTTTTTCGAAATGTCTTGAACTCCTCTTAGCATAGGAAACATCAAAATTAAATTTTTTGATAAACTTAAGTGGATGAAAATTGACAACATCTTTCTTGTCATTAAAGCGTGAACTGGACTTTTTAACTTAACATAATTAATTCAATTTTCCATTCTTTCTTCTTCAACATGCCAAACCGACATGGAGGATTGCACTTGGAAATATTTAGATCGAATTGCAAGGATTAATTGTTAAAGTTTGAGTTTTCAATACGAATTTCCTTTCTCCTTTTTTGTAACCGCATTATTTTGTCCCTTGCCCGATTAATAAAGTTCTACATAAATTTCTTAAACACTACAAACTATTTTAAGATTTGTTTTGTTCCACTTTAGCTTATTTCAATGTTTTATCTTATCTTTCATCAATGCAGTTGTTTTGTATATTTTTCTCGATATTCATTTTACAGTTTACAAAAGAATCAAAAATAGAAATCATACTTAAACCCAAATGGATCAACTTTTCGTTATCTCCCTCTAAATATTTAGATTCATTCAATTCTAAATTTTCAATGTTCAACTTTCCTTCAATCAATATGTGAAAAGCAAGGATGTACTTCTATTTTCAAACGTGCTAATCAAATAATACAGAGGAATGCAATAATTTTAACACATGTATTTCCAGCCTTCAACAGAGAGTTTACAACATAATTCCAACAACATATTTTAAACAAGAGTAACACCATTTGATGGAAGTTGAATCAACATTCAATTAATTGAAATAATTCCTTTTACACTTCTTTTATGTTTTCCAAAATATACAAACTAACACTTTCTCATTCCTTCTCACATTCAAATACAACTCTCGTATCTATAACAGAGTAGTTGTTTACCACAAATAAGGTTACATTGTCATCCACTTAAAGTGGAAAATTTTTACAAGGAAACCCCAAGGAACTCGAAATTTGTCTTCATTCTCACCTCCATAACAACAAGAAGATCCACCATATATATTTTGATCACAACAAAAAGGAGGAGAGGCAACGCTCTCCACCTAACCAAGAATTCTAATGAAGAGGAGAAGTCATCCTCCTCATTAGCCCCCGAGCCCCAACCACAAAGCAATAAGAAATGTATTTTAACTCATCGCAATAAACAAAGCTTCCACAACACAAAAACAATTTTCACATATAGAACACAATCCAATACATATTGTAGTTTGCAACCACATGAAGAACAACAAACAATACTCAGGCTTCATCATGCACAAGCCAAAGGAGCAAGACCTATGGGGGAAGTTGTTTATATCTCCCAATTGGGGAAATGGGTGTCCACTTTAAGATAAACTAGCTAATATATATATATATATATATATATATATATATATATATATATATATATATATATATATATATATATACATAATATATATATCATTTCAAAACCCCTACATGCCCTTATGCCTCCCCAAGTACCCTTATACCTCTCATTCTCTTATGCCTCCCAAACTCTTATGATACCCCATAACGAGTAAAGAAATGCAAGCTATTTCTTTTACAAGGTGGGAACTCAATCCTAAACGCCCTCCACCATAACACTTATACCTCCCCAAAACTCTTATGCCTCCCACAAGACATCCCCATAGTCTTCTCCCTCACCATACCTAGGCAATCTACCCAATCACCAAAAACATACCAAGATATTCAAAGCATTCACATATGCATAAATAAAGGAAGAACATTTTAAAGAGCCAAGCTCCTACCTCTTCCATGGTAGAGTTTTCCCTAAAAGTTCAATAAACAAACTTTTTCCAATCCAAACACCCAAAATCTCCAAAGAATCCACAAACATTCAACAAAAATCTCTAACTCTCTTCCAAAATTACCAGAGCTCAAAACCAAAATAAGTAACCAAAATAAAATCACCAAAATAAGGTAACCCCAAAATATCCAAGGAATTTGAATAAATAGAAACGGGAGAGAGAGGGATGAGGTGGGTCCATGTAGGATGTCACATCACACATCCTCAACTCCACCTCACAAGTCAACTTCCAATTCCAAAGAACAATTAAAAAGGTGGGTGAATAAATGACATTTTACTTACACACATAAACCAAGTCCACACCCCAAGGACCAAAATTAATTTCATGCAAGAAGGTGCAATAAAACTTACAACTTGTCTTCCCAAAATACATAATGAGGCCTAATTTTGACTCCCTAACCCATAGGTAGGGTTGGTGTAGAAATTTAAGAGGTGTGGGACAAGTTTAACTTGTCCTACAAGCCTCCAAAATCAGCCCCTAAGGATAGATCCAAATTTCAAAAGGAGGGTGGAGTGTTTCACACTCAAAGTTACTTACACATTACTTACAACACATAATCCAAGATCCATCAGCTCTAATAAATGCATTCTTTTGACCCATTTAATTAATTTAGCAACATGATTACTCACAAATCTAGACACAATTAAAATAAATAATAAATGGGAAAATACATTACTAAAATCCACATACTAAATTCAAACAAAGGAAACTAAATAAAAGAATACACATAGCCCTCGGTCACATTCGAAGGTGATCCCCACCCCCATGGGAACCCCTAACAACAATTTAAATACACACACATAACAAATACACGTTGTCATGGTGACCCTTTTGAATTCATCTAGAATTCATGTGTGGTTGGTCTTCAA
This sequence comes from Taxus wallichiana var. yunnanensis, assembly GCA_018340775.1. Lineage (NCBI taxonomy): Eukaryota > Viridiplantae > Streptophyta > Pinopsida > Cupressales > Taxaceae > Taxus > Taxus wallichiana. Next base: position 138,720,161 of record CM031241.1, read on the forward strand.
TCCCACGATGTTTGTTATAACATGTTTACCTCGTAAAACACAAGTACCTCATTCAGCCTCGTGGCCGCATCAAAACATCCAACATAAATATAAAATATAACTCTAAATTATCTATATATATATGAATCAAAACATCATCTAAGCAAGCAACAATCTCCTTTACAATTCCATCCATAATCATATGATCACAAGATTAGTTCCATTTTCTAGGTTTACTCGATATGACAAAATATCACATGTAAGGAAAACATATATATATATATATATATATATATATATATATATATATATGTCAAGTAGTGTATCAACATCAATATAACATGTCTCTAATAATCCACACATCGTCATATATGAATCAAAATCAACCACAGTCCATGATCTCTTAACATTTAACATCATGTCAAATCAATGTGCCACCATAATGTTCATAACTATAGTCGACATTATCATAATCTATATCAAAAGGTGTTGAAGGGAAGTGGGCACTACACTATACATGAACCACAAGTGATTTGTGTTCAAGGTAAGATCCCATGTTTCCGCATTTCACGATTCCACATGTGAAATTTATTTTATTCTTAATCATAAAAGGGTGTAACAAGGGATGGCGGGACCAAGTTTTCAAATTGCTGAGTTCTCCAAATTCAACATCTTTCAAATCAATTTCATTTGCAAGGAATTACTTACCATTTTCTTGCCACAAGTTAAATCCTAATCAACTGAAGTTTGGTTTAATTCCACTTTGTACTCAGTGCTCTACACCCTATTATAGATCATATTTAGGAGTAGAAACATATTCGCCCTATAAATCTTCTGTAAAATACCAAGGTGTGATATTTTCATTAGCCGAGATAACATATTTAACTATGAGGATCTAAAAATATCATTAACAAGAGTCTAATTCATAGTACAACTATATCACTAGATCCATTGTCATCTGGATCCCACAAGGAATTCATTTGATGATGAATTTAAATTCTAGATCTAACTTCGTAAGACTAGGTAGCCCGCTAGGAGACTAAAGAAGTGTTGGTTCTACATACTCCAGATAAAGTTTTTCCATGTCGTTCCTAACCATTGGGTTCACAACTATGTGGCTAAACATAACGGCTATGACGACAACTCAAAATTGGGCTCTTATTTACTTAATCTAGAAGGTGTCATAGAGTGTAAAGTTTAAGTTCATTCTACGGTTTCAATTTATTCTATGCTAAGAAGGATCATGCGAGAAGGATGACATCGAGTGTAGAGATTGAATTTTATCCTAAGGTTTTAGTTTTCCACACTAAAAGGATTCACGCATGAAAGGTAGTTATACACGAGTCTTATACTAGGGTTGAGTGTTTCGTTTAGATATCTTTATTACATTTTTAAGGTAAGGAACACAACACCAATTATTTAATCAACAATTGCACAATGGAAATGCACTACAAGATATTAAATTCAAATTCATTTAACATATATATATCCAACATTTTTACCAAATGTAAATCTAAATCGAAATGGTACCTATGATTAAATGCATATTTTCCAAGGCATCCCTAAAACTAGCATCTCATACAGATTACCAAATTTCAAATAAATAACTTTATTGTAACATAACAATACATAAATATTTCCTTCTATTAACATTCATAAATTCTAACAACATGCAATGAATCACACCCACGTCATTTCGCCATCTTACTTGTATCCTGCAAAACATGTGAGCATGAAATCAGTGATAAATCATTGGCATGGCATCCACCCAAATCTAGCATAATTAATGTTATCTAGTCTCCCATTTACTTTATAATAACAATAATTTACATTCGAAAGGAAAAGGGTTAGAGACATGTATTCATTTCATTTCGTTTCACATCATTTCATAACCAAGGAGAGAGAAAGAGAAAGGAAGGAGAGAGAAACACTATTTTCCCAAAAGTGAAATTTCACACAACAAGCCACAAGATAGAGTTCCAAACAGTTTTTACAAGTTTCAACAAGTTTTCGTGGTGGTTAGGTAACCCGATGGGGGTCCTACAACTTATTTTTACATTTTCTTGTTGGTTGTCAAAAATTCAAATCAAGCTCGGAGGCTAAGAAACCATTTTCAAACGTTGTCTTCCGATGAGAAAACACCCCACTGGTTAAATTTCTACGTGTCCACCTATATACCAAGAGTTCATAGGAACTGACAGAATTCGAACTGGCAAATGGTTTACAATTGGCGACTAGTTTTTCGGGGCCATCGGTCACAAATGCTCTAGTTGCAAACAATTAAGAGTTAGCTTGAGGGCTCAGAAACCCCACATCTAAAACTTGACGTTCGATGGATGAACGCGCAACGAGAAACTTCCTACAAGTTCCCCTATATATGGAGGATTCACTAGAGTCGATGGGATAGAGAACTAGAAAGCGGTTTTCCAACGGCAACAAGTTTTCTGGAGCCACCGGTCATAATTGGTCCAGTTTGACCTAGTCAAACCGCGACTAGAGGCCTACAAAATGGCTTTGTCAAACAATCAAAAAAACTGTTTTTCCTCAAACTGAATGTTCCAGAAATTGTCTAGTAAAAATACTAGAGGTTTGTAAAGGCGGGTAAACATTTTGTTGTTCAGGGTTTAAATGGCGAGCCGATACGAAACGCAACTTTTCAAATTTTAGCAGCTTCCTACAACTACAAAATGGTGTAATAGCGATCCTAGAGGGGGTGGAAAGAAGAACACAAATGGTCAATCAGGGTCTACCTAAGCTTGATACAACCCCCGCATAAGAAGGAACACAGAGGAAGTTAATATCTCTTTTCTAGGTTAAAGAAGGTTGTTTTGCGAGTTCCGAATTTTTTTGTTTTTCTAACTTTGCAAGTTAAACAAAAATAGTTGTTTTAGTTGATGTAACATCTAGCTCTCACCAATACCAATGGACATGAGCACGCACAAGGTTGCGGTAGCAACATGGTTGATCACAAATTGTAAATCGAACGTAGATAACTAGATGGAGTTTTATTGATTCTAACTAACATTATAATTAAAATACCCAACCAGTATAGTTATCTAATGGTTTATTATTTCTATTACATTATGAATGAAGAACCAAATTATACAAAAATTATAAAAGAAAAAGGTAAGGATACCATCCTCGAAAATAATAACATATGTAACATAAGAGGTGTTCCAGGATGGTTCACTAGCATTCCACAAAGCTCCAACTCACCCTCTCTCTCAAAGATTCTACGCCAACAGCTTCACGTGCATCCACAACTCCACCATTTGTACTATTTAAGACGAAATCCAAGGCCATGTATATGTTATACCACTAAGCACGATGATCTCCACTAAACCAATTAACTTCATTAAATTAAACCAAATCGCTATATTTCCAACTAAAGCAACTTTTCACAAAATACACATTCGTCATCTCAACACATTGTCTCCCTCCGAACATAATGGTTTCCACATTCGAACACCAAAATATGTTTTCAACAACGAAGCCATCGTGGACATAAACACTCAACAAGATATTACGCTACTAACAACCATCGAGTCATATGGGTATGCGGTTCATTAACCTAATCAAAATTCCCCATTTGACAACGACTTAGAAGAGGTTGATTAAGGTTGTGGAGTTTGGTTTTAAACCTTCCAAAAAAATTGTTTGAAAATTTCTCATGCAATTTCATCAAAACCATTTGTGCAATCCCCGTACTCAAGGTGTCTATTTTGGTACAACCAAAGAGGATGCTAGCAAAGGTAAATGGATCGACTTGAACACTTGTAGGAAGCATTTGTTTGGAAGTTTCGAAATTTGTTTCAACAAAACCACTTGTGTATAACCAGCAATTAGCTCATTCCATGAGACTACCTTCACTTAAGGCATTCGACAAACAATTGGTGTTCCCCATGTATGTATGTGCCATTTCTTTGCATTCATGTCTTACTAGAGCACTTGCAATTGAATCATTAGACAAGGGTGGGTTTGTTGGCATAGCTTAATCAAAATTTAAACAAGCCAATTACATTTTCTTGTGATTTTCCAATGTGATTCAATGCGTCCATTTTGTGCATGTATTGAAATCATTTCTTCCCCACATTTCCCCTCAAACATTTTGGCAAATAGGTCACTTGCCTTGTCTAGGCGTTTAAAGGGGACACTACTCTTCTGCTATCAGAGAAACCATTTCTCAAATATGCCAATTGGACATCCCAAATCTTCTTAACAAATTTCATTTCATGCAAATCATGCATTCAACGTTGTCCACCACACCACATTTTTTTAAAGACATTCTTCCAAACAGCTCATGTGCCTGTATATGCTTCCACAATTTGCACACACGTCTACCGGGCGCTTGCAACTACACAATGACAAAATTCCTCTATCTCTTATGCTTTGTTGGATTCCCATGCCATTTTCAAGAGGTCTTGTTTTGACGTAGGATGGAAGTGTGCAAGTAACTATGAACTAATTGGTTTGATACATGTTCATTGCTTTAGGTGAAACCGCCCCTAAAATCCTCTCCTTCCTTCCCTCCCTGAACTATCCGACATTCGCTAAATTTATAATGTGAACTTTTCTCTCACCATGATTAAGGCCTCTGGAACTCAAATAAAACATGTGTATGAAAATATCTAGATTAGTGCTGGTCAAAGATTGTGGTGGTGTGAAGTTTTAGGATTGATAATGAATTTGCTAGAAATATCCAAGGATCTTGTAAACAATTAAAGTTTACTGAGACACTCCACCGCCCATCCATAAATTCTACCAACTCTTCCTTAATACCACCATCACAATCACATCAAGTTCTCATCTACTCCTCTGTTAGTACACATCAAATGCTTCCAAATAATTACTTCGTTCTTTTTTTTTAATTTATATACGTGTTGGGCTCTACATTGATTAACTATATTGAGTTGTTTATATACATGTTCTTATTTAATCAAGCAATACCAGTTTTACAAATCTATATTCATTGTATATTGAGTTTTTTTTGTGCATGTTCTTGTTTAATCTTTCATTTGGCACGAACTCTATTGGTTCATCTTGTTTCAGCAATTTGTATACATTTTTACAAAGGGCTATTTATTTTACTTCCACCAAAAAAAACTACTAATATGGTTTAGTGAATATCCAAAAATAGTTTTTTCACCCATGCATCTTACAATTTCAAAATATAGTGTTGTTATTGACTATACATTGTTGTTATTGAGTAATGGGTTCCATTCAAACATGTTTTTTTCAAGCATACACATTGAACTATTGTTTTTCAAAGTGTATATTCATTTATTTTAGTGTATTTTGTTTATACCTCTGTTCACCATAAACTTTGTTAATAGTGTAGTAAATGTCCAAAAATAAGGTTTTTTCACCAATGCATCATACAGTTTCAAAATTTACAATGTTGTTATTTACTATACACTCGTCATTATTGACTAATGGGTTTCGCTTCAAACCTATTGTTTTCCAAGTATGCACGCTAAACTATTATTTTTTTTGTATTTTAGTGTATTTATTTTATTCCTTCGTTTGCCATGAACTCTGCTAATACAGTGTAGTAAATGTCAAATAATAGGGTTTCTTTACTCAAGCGTCTTACAGTATCAAAATAAAGCACGATGTAATTGACTATACATTGTTGTTATTGACTAATGGGTTATGTCTTGACCTAATATTCTTTCAAGAATGCATGCTAAACTATTTTTTTCATTATTTACTCATTTATTTCAAAGGCATTTTGTTTATTCCTCTGTTCGCCAAGAACTCTGTTAGTACGATGTAGTAAATGTCTAAATAACAGGTTTTTTCCACCCATGCATCTTACAGTTTCAAAATACGTTATTGTTATTGACTATACACAGTTGTTATTGAATATACAAAGTGTTTTTATTGAATATACGATAGACTTAATCTAATTTGAATTAAATATTAATTCAAAGTAACTTATCAGTAATGTGATGATATTCGATCATTAAATACGTGAATGTGCAAGCACTAATAATTCAACAATGTAAAACCCTAAGAAAATGAAGGAAGAAAGATGAATTAACTAATTATGTGCAACCCGGGAATGATTGGAACTATGTATATGATGGAACATGCTAGAAATAATGTCAAAATGGCTCACCAATGGTTCAAAACCCCAGAATGTGTAGGACAAAAGTACCCACATGAGGACAAAAGTACCCTGTGTTAATGAGTAATATGGGTGCCTATGTCTTCTCGTACGCTCGGAACTCCGGTATTTTTGAGTCAAAATATCTTTATTAGTACTCTGGTTTCTTTGTTAGGGTTCCAATCGCACCTATAACCTACAAAAACAGATGACTACCTACAAATTCCCAAAAAAACATCAAATCTAATAAAAAAAGATGCGTAATGTGGAGTCGATCGACCTCGGCAATCCCAAAAGAGTGAACTTACGACTCGAGTGTTGCACTACATCTAGGACTCCATGTAGTTCTCCATGTGTGTGTGTGTATCTATATCATGTGCCCTAGGTTTCCCTTTTGCAAATTGCACGACGATAGCAGCTAGTTCTAGATTGTCCCGTATATGCAAAATGTGTGTGATGGAATAGAATGAACTCTCCTTCTATTCAATGTATCCATATCAAGGCATCTTTTATCCCTTGTATGAATGTGCTAGATATATACTGTGTAGTGCTCTTATGTCTTTGTGCAAGCTTAGGTGGTGATAGATAATGCTTATATATCTTATCCCCTTTTATTTCGAAGAAGTAATTAAGTATATATATGATTCCTTTGTTTCAATTTCATAATTAACAATTGAAATGCCTACCCAATGTAGTAAAAGGTTACCAAGAAGTGAATATGACTCAAAAGAGTAAGAAGAAGAAAGAGAGGGACAAGAGCGCCCAAGAAGGAGAGTGCCTGGGCACTTCTGTCCTAGCTGGACATTAGTGTCTAAGGCCATCAAAAGATAAATCAGTAAAGTGTCGAAAGAACTGTAAGATGTGTAAAGCCAGTAAAGTGAAAGAGATAAAGCAACCAAAAGGCAAAAAGGAGTTATCAACCACTAATTTTCTTGCTTAGGAATCATGTATACATTAGTATGTTTTAGGACCTAAAAATGTACCCAAGTGCATATATTTTGTGTCTACATTTTCCCCCACTTTATGTTGTTGAGTGAATACTTGATAGCATAAAGTAGATAGAAGATGTGTACCTTGTAAACCAAAGAGGAGTGTAGTTGATAGTGTCCCAAGTGAACAAGTAGCCATGTGAAGCGTGAAGTGATTGCAATGTGAAGGCTGGAAACTAGGCAAAGGAGGTAGATCCTAGGGGTGAATCGTATGCGTAGTAGCATGTTGTTGAATATTATGCCTATTGATGTGAGATTCTTCTTGTTTCTTGTAAGGAGAGACCTGTGAAAGAAGATAAAAAGAGTATTCAAATTCTCGTGTGTGAGAGATTAGAGTAACGTATGTACAAGTATGTAAAAGTAGAAGAAATTAGTAGCTAAAGAAAGATTGCACCTAATGTATGAGAGAGTATAGGATAGAAAATTTTACTATTTGTGTTGGAGATGTTGTTGGATGTGGTTGGGAATGATCAATTCCCAACCAAGAAAATGTCAAGGCACGGATTTGAGCATCTTGCCACCAAGGATGAGCATTGAGGTTTTTAGGCGATATCACGCCAAGAGTGAGATTTCTGAAATCTCATGCCAAAAATGATGTTTTTGGGAGATCTCATGCCAACGGAAGATTTTTAGGGAGAGGTCTATTTTTCTCTCCTTCCATGACGCTTCTTAAATGATAAGTACCACTATAGATTGGCACGTCCCAATTTGTAACCAAGTTATAATCAATTGTAAGGTGGAAGCACAATAGTGTGTCCCACTTGGTGTTCCAAAAATATGAGTGGGAGTATGGATAGGTTGTAATTTAAGGGTTGCTCACTCAAACACCCCCTTCACACGAATACCGCTTGTCGTAATCGCCACGTAAGCCACGGAATGGGGTTCGCACGAAAACCCAATTCACGCAAAGGGTATTCATGTGAACACCCTTCGCACAAATCCCCCTTTATATATTTGTGGCGGCGTGGAGGCTCCCATTTTTCCTCCACCCGTCTGCGGTCTTCGCCCGAACACACTATTCACCCCAACTAGCACCCGGCAGCTTTTCCCACGCCCCAACGTTGCCTCTCTAGCTTGCCCAACTAGTATGAACGCCTTTGTTTTGAAATTTTCTTGATTTTTTTTTTTCTATAAATTAAAAAATAGGGGGAGGTTTTGAAAAAAAAATTAAAACAATTGAAATAATGTGAAATTTTAGCAGCTTAAGGATTCTTGTGGATTATTCAATTGTTGATCATGGTTGTGATGATTTTAGTTTTAAATAACGAATCTTGAAATGTTATGTGTATCTCTTTGTTTCGTTGAGAAAGAATGTTTTAACAATCTCCTTTTTCTTCACTTTAGTGAAAAGTACAAATATGTTAAATTTAATTGCATTAGCGGCTAAAAATGGCTAATCGGAATGAATAAATTTATAGTTCAAAAAGTACAGAGCGATTGTGTTGGCTTGTGCATGAAAAAAATCTGAAATAGTACAGTTAAATGGTTACTTATTGTAAAAATTTGGAAATTATGAAATTTTTCTTGTTAAGAGATCTTGACAGCTTAGTTATTGTTCATCCCTTACATACGACAAAGTTGGCAAAGATGAAAACAACAGACCTTTGTTAACATTTTAATGGCGTTTTTAATTTTGATTGCTCTTACCCAATCGATGTATGACATCATTTTTAATTTTATTGCTCTTCCTGTCATACGGCGAAGGGTAAATGTGACCTTCGACATTACTCTTTTAATGGCTATTTTTAAGTTTTACTGATAGGAGATAACCCCAAGGACCTTTATCTCTCCTTCCACTTGACATTATACGCTTCGCTTTTAGAGAAACAATGAACATAAACATATACCTATAATGATTTATGTTGTCACTATCTATCTTTTTCTACAGCCATTGATATTTTCATATAAGGAAAATAAAACAAGATCGATCTCCCATCCACCTATCAATCATATATACAAATAGAGTACTCTCTCATTTCCAATAATAGAAATAAAATTAGTGTATTATTACATGTATTTTTCATGCAACAATTTCCATGAACACCTTAGAGTTGTACTCAAAGTTGATATCTCATCTAACTTAGTAATGAGATTATCATAGCTTGATTACATGGATTACATCGTATATATCATGTTGTTATCATTGTAAAGATCAAGATGAGGTCATCAAATATCTTAAACCGATCTCATCAAAGATATCAGCTCAAGGATGTCTCATCTTTAATCTTTGGTTGAGATCACACCACATAGAATACAAGTGTTGACCTCATTATGTGTAATGCTAAAATTTTTTTGCAAACTAAAAGAATGTTTAACTTTCATTTTTTTGATAAAGTAGACACAACAAAAGAAATACAGTTTTGATGCAACATGCATGATCACACTTTGCATATTTATACACAACAAGGCTTTCAAATATAACCTGGAACTAAAAGAAAACTCATGTTTTCAAATATTGATATTTCAAGATTCTAGCAACAATGAAGATAACAACTCTCTTAGTAACAACCAATGTTTACAAGAAGCAATAATTACAATAATGGTTATTTACAAGAGTGTATAGACTTGACAAGTCACATTCATTTACAAAGTGATGGCAATGTCCTCCAAGGATGAGAAAGGCCAAGATGGCAAGAGGCTCTACTATCTCCAACTTGAGCTCCAACTACAAGAGAATATGACTTGTTTACCACCCAACCAATAGGCATCATCACATGCCTTTCCATGGTTGGAAGTCATGCTAGCCTCCCTCCCAGCCCATGGGAGAGAGGAACTAGCTTCCACAATGTGCACAAGTAATGGGGATTTACACACACACAACAAGAAAAACATAAGATCAATCATCCACTTAGACCTACTACTCAAAGAAAACCACAACATGAGGAGAACAAGGTCAACCTCACAAGGGGGAAGAGAGGAAGAAGGATGCCCAAATCAAGGTGTCCAACCATAGGAGCACCAATAATACACATATATAAAAACTCCTTATACCTCCTAGTCATACATCCTCCTTATTCCTCCTTATACAATAGAGATCCTTCTTGGGAGGATTTTCAAACCCACATGGGTTTCCTCACCAAGAATGGGGAAAGGATCAAGCCATATGAACCTTTCTCCCACCTCAAACCATATGAGGGGATGAGAAGGGACCTTCATGGCTTGACCAACAACCATGAGGTTTGAGAGGGAAATCCCTCTCTCTTCCCCTACATTCTCCAAAAACCATCAATCCAAATGATGGTGGAGAGAAAACAAGGAAAAACAACAAGAACAAGCAAACAACCACATTCACCATACATCATTTCACACACTATTTTATTAAGCAAGCATAGTTTACAAGATAACAAATCTAAGAAGGAAAAAGGTTAAGAACCCTACCTCTAATATGCTCTCCAAACTCTAAGATTTTCCCCTTTGTCCAAGCTCCCTTCCAAGCTCCCAAAATTCTCCAAGTGCTCCCAAAAAAATGAACCAAGAAGACCCATTCTTCCCACATGAGAAAGAATAAAAAGAGGAGCCCAAAAGTTTCCTCACCAATGGGAGAGTGACAAGTGTCACCCCCTCTCCTCTCAAGAGTCAAAGATTCCAAAAACAAAATAAGTAAGAGTAAACTCACCTTTTATCCCTTTTCACCCAAAATACTAAAAACTAAAATAAAACAAAGTGGAGCAACTTTTAACAATTCCACACAACCCAACCCTCTTACATGGATGGTGACTAAAGAGGGCTAAATGGGAGGGAAACTCCCTCCAAACCTTGGAAATAGGCCCCTACCTATTAGGTAGGGTCCAAGGGCCCATTTTCATGCTAAGGGAACCCCCAAACTCAAAAGGGGTCCCTAAAATTACCCAAAATAACCCAATTTCGGGTTTGGCATGCTTGGGCACAAGGGTAGAGGGTGTGGGGTTCACCCAAGGTTCACATGTGGTCCCCAATCCCTTCTACCAACACACACACACTTCCCAAAACCAACACTTAACTTTAGATAAGATTATTAACCCCTAAGCTAGTTTACTTAATACAAACACATCCTAAACCTAATTAATTTTACAAGACATAATTACATTACAAAAATGAGGGTTCACCCATGGTGCCCAATTAAAATACATCTAATCTAAGGCTTCAAACAATTTAGCATGGTTAGGACTCAGCCCTTGGGCCGCTTGTGCACAATTGCGTAGCTGCCCTGAAACCCATGCTCTCCTATACCTGTCACCTGCACACTCATTGCACACATTAACCGCACCTGTCCAATATAGTAAACATCATCTATACATCACAATATCAATCAAACTTATAATGTCCGAACATAATATACAATTGATAGTGCAATGCATCCAATTATCCACACATAAAATTGTAACGACATACACTTAGGTTAGCATGAAAATCACCATCATTAAATCCAAAACACTATATCATCAATCAAATTAACCATAAGAGACTAACATCTAACTGATATGTCTATCATATAACCCTGTTAGTGTCATCACATCATACAAAATATATCAGTATATGAATCTAATCCAATTGGCGCTACGCGCCCAAAATGCCATAATGTCCAAGAGAATAAAATATCATAGCAAAATGTCCAACGTCTATCAGAGTCTCAATCAAAACATGTCTAGAAATAAAGGAACCAACAGATAACTAGAGCTATAAAAATGTGGGCACTACATCCCCCTCTCCTAGAATTAGACTTCCTCCTGGAAGTCATTGGAAGAGATAGGGATATCTAGCCCTCAGTGGTGTAGCATCCTCCCAGGTAGCTGATGACTCGTCATATCGGTCCCACTGCACTCTAACCTGGTCCAAATCTCGACCCCGAAGGGCCAACCTCCGGTGCTCCAATATGCGTATGGGCTCCAATCTCCACTGCCCTCCGTCCTCTACCTGTAATGCCGACCAATCCAAAACATGAGAAACATCTGGTACATATCTACGTAGTACAGAAACATGAAAAACATCGTGGCCCGTAAGACGTGGTGGCAAAGCTAGACGATAGGCAACTGGACCGATGACCTCAAGAATATCAAAAGGCCCCACAAAACGAGGCGATAGCTTAGAACCCTTTCCATAATGGATCGGACTCTTATGAGGACGAACCCTCAAGAAGACTTTGTCACCCACTGAGAAGTGACGATCGATCCTCTTGGTGTCCGCATACGCCTTCTGGCGTGCTCTAGCCTGCTCAAGACGCTGCCGAATCATAACAACCTGCTGCTCTAAATCCTGAAGATAAGCTGGCCCCAAAATAATCCTAGCCATCTAGTCTGTCCCAGCTCAAAGGTGTCCTGCAAGGTCGTCCATACAAAGCCTGATAGGGAGCCATGCCAATGGAGCTATGATAATCAAGTTATTGTAGGAAAACTCAACTAAATGCAAATAGTCTTCCCACTTCTTCTCGCTGGTCCATCACGTACATACTCAACATGTCCTCTAACACCGATTAACCCTCTCTGTCTCCGCCCATCCGTCTCTCGGATGATAAGTCAACCAAATTGATCTCGAGTACCCAAGGCCTCCTCGAAAAGAAGTCCGTAAAACTCGATGTGTAGATGGTGTCTCTGTCATTAATGATCGTCTTCGGAATCCCATGCAATCTGACAATATCCTCCATAAACACTTTGGCGATGGCCTGTGCATTATAGGTAACCTTGGTTGGCGAGAAATGCGCAACCTTGGTCAACTTATCCACAGTGACCATAATGGCATCATGACGATAAGAGGACATAGGAAGTCCTACTATGAAATCCATAGAGATCACATCCCATTTCCACTCGGAATATCATGAGGGTATAAAAGTCCTCGCGGATGAGAATGCTCGCCTTGACTCTCTCGACACTCAAGACAACGTGCTACAAAAAATCTGCTATGTCCTGACGAAAACCTGGCCAATAATATAACTCTCTCAAATCAGCATGCATCTTCTTCACTCCTGGATGTGCTGTGTATGGGGGCTTGATGAGCCTCGCAAGAAGGATGAAACTACGCAGATCACTCCGCCTTAGGCACATAAATGCGCCTATGGAACCGAAGCAAACCATCTGACTCTAGTATGCATCCTGAATATCTCGCCCCCAAAAGAACCCCGAGAATCCAACATCTGTCTAGCACCCTCATAAAACCTGTCCTCTGGAAGATGCTCAAGGATCCTCGCCTCTCAAATCTGACCGCAGTGTCAAAGAAGCAAGCACATGCCGCCGCCTACTAAGAGCATCTCGCAACAACATTTTCCTTTCCTCGATATACCGCACTCCATGTCATACTCACAGAGGAACTCCATCCAACGCCGCTGACGAGCGTTGAGGTTCGGCTGTGAGAAGATATGCTGTAAGCTACAATGATCTGTCCTCAAGATGAAAGGTCTACCCAAAAGGAAGTGTCGCCAACGCACAAGTGCATGAACAACTGCTGCAAGCTCTAAGTCGTGAGTAGGATAGTTAAGCTCATAGTCCTTGAGCTTACGAGACTCAAAAGCAATAACCCGACGCTCCTGCATAAGAACTGCTCCCAAACCCTCTAGTGATGCATCAGTGCAAACAACAAAATCCTCTGTTGGGTCTGGAACTGCTAAGATGGGCGCCGTGGTTAACCTTTCCTTAAGCAACTGAAAGGCTTGCTCACATTTTTCTGACCAATCAAACTTCTTCCCTTTCCTCTGAAGAGAAGTAATAGGGTGAGCAATCCTAGAAAAGTCCTGCACAAACCTGCGGTAATACCCTGCTAAACCCATGAAGCTCCTCACCTCAATGACTGATGTGGGTGCTGGCCAATCCAAGATAGCCTGAATCTTAGAGGGATCTACGGAGATACCCTCGCCTGATATGATATGACCCAAGTACTGAATCTCTGTCTGAAAGAAGCTGCATTTTTCCAAGTTCCCGTACAACTTCGCTCTCTCAAAACCTGAAGTACCTGCCTCAAATGCTCCTCATGTTCCTCCTTGGAACGGGAATAAATCAATATGTCATCAAGGAACACTAAAACAAAGTGATCTAGAAATGTCCTCGAATACTCCATTCATGAGGCTCATGAAGACAAATGGGCATTAGTCAAACCAAAAGGAACCACTGTGAACTCATAATGCCCGTAACGTGTACGAAATGTCAGTTTTATGAATGTCTCAGCATCTGAAATGCGCAATCGATGATATCCTCGACTTGAGATCGATTTTGGAGAACACTCTAGCTCCCCGCATCTCGATCAAACAAGTAATCAATCCCGGGAGTGGATAACGGTTCTTTATTGTGACTTTGTTGAGCATTCAAATCAACACAAAGCCCGAGAGAACCATCCTTCTTTTTCACAAATATGACCGCGCTCCCCAAGGAGATACACTAGGCGAATGAGACCCTTCTCTAACAACTCCTCTAATCGAATCTTGAGCTCATGAAGCTCAAGTCGCATCCGATAGGGTGCCCTAGAATCGGTGCAGATCCGTGCACTAAGTCAATGGTGAAATCCACCTCCCTACTAGGTGGTAAACCCGAAGCTCCCCGAAACACATCTCGCATACTCCTCAAAATCAAACTACGTGATCATCAAGGGGTGAATGCTCGAGTATCATCCGAACGATCACTGATAGTGATAGCAAACAACTGACAACCCTTACGCATGCTCCGCTTGAGTTGCTTAGCCGAGATCATGCGCAAGGAAATGGGTCTCTGCAATCCTGAAATCACAACTGCACTACCCAGATCATCCCGACACTCAATAACCTTCTCTCTACAATCCACCTTAGCTCGATGAGCCTCGAGCCAATCCATACCCAACACTACCTGATAGGATCCTAAAGGAATAACTCGAGGTCAAGCGTAGTGGAGAAGACTCCCAAATCGAGTACACAACTCTCCACATACGAGTCCACGGCGAGTTTAGTCCCGCAGGCCAACTCAACTCGCCAACTATCCGGCCGCCTAGCCACCACTAGCCCACACTCGGTCCACTATAGAAGGTGATATAAAGGAATCAAGCACTCAATCAAAAAGTACCGAGACAGAAATACCCCGATAGTACATGTCGCCTTAATGATCGTGGCCTCGATGCTCACTGGCGGTTGTCAAATCGCCGCATACACACGATGGGCGCGTCCCACGCCACCCACCATCTCGCTCGGATCTAGGAGCTCTCTCGCATATCCGTAGTAGGGGCTTGTGCGGACACATACGCACATAATGATCTGGGCCCCACGAATAAAACATCCTCCCCGTACTCTCCGAGATGGGGTCCTCCCGTGCTCTGCGAATCAACTCGCTTTGGGTCCAACCCTAGTAGATCGCCGCGAGCGGGCCGGGCCATGAGTGATGAGTACCCGGCCTCCTGTCTCTAGACCCACCAAAACCACCTCTGCACCCACCTCGCCGAAAACTCGAGTCCGCCTACCCTCTCGATGCTTTGGTGTCCCTGGTGTTGTGTCTGCTGTGATGGGTGTGGAGGAGCTCTCGATGCTGCTGGAGAAGACCAGAATCCTCCTCTAGGGGGTGGTACTGCTCCCCGTGCTCTCTGACTCTGGAATGCCTGAATTTTGTCCTGGAACTTGCTCTTGTTTCTTTCTCTGTGCTCCTGAGCCTTGGTCCTATTCTCCTCAGCCAAGTAGGCCTTCTCAACGGCCTTCTCGAGCGTGGGAGGAGATAACATCCTAACAGCCTCCCGCTATATCTCGCATTCAGCCCCGAATGAACCTCGTTTACTGCAATTTCGTCTCGCAGTAGTCTACATACCGCAAGAGATCCAAGAACCTCGCTCTCGTATTGCGCCACCGGCCGTAACCCCGCCGCAAGTCGTGGAACTCATCAATCCTCTTCTGCACAAAATGCTCTGACATATACCGGGCCCTGAATCGCTCCTCGAACAACTCCCATGTCACTGTATCCCGAGTCAAATGGAGCTTCCGCTCCTCATTCCTCCACCAAACGCCTGCTGCGTCTCGGAGGAGGTGTATGGCGAACCTGGCTTTGACGTTGCTCTCATGAGAGTGCAAACCAAAGCAGCTATCCAAGCTAAGAAGCCAGGACTCCGCCCCAAAGCCGTCTGTCGAACCAGTAAACGTAGGCGGCTGCAGGCGAAGAAGGTCTCGAATCACACTGCCCGTGTCTCGATCCTGACGGTGTGGTCTAACAGGTGAGAGGGGTCGCATATCTCCAAATGACCCCTCGAAGCTGTGTGAACGGCTGTGACGAAATGAGGCCACCCTCTCGCCAAGGATGGAAGGGCTGCGTGACCTCTCTCGTCTCGGAATGTTGTGCTCAGGTGGCTCGGATGTGCGTCCTCACCAATCCCTCCTTATCTCCTAACCGAATGTCCTCCTCTCTCAAGACCTACGGTGGTGGAAGACGCTCCGAACGACACCTATCACCGCCGCAGGTCTCCAATAATAGAGGCCCAAAATCGGGCACCGACGGCTCTTGCGTAGGTGCGCTACGACCCGAACCTCGAGCTGAACGTCCCCTCTTGGGTGCCATCCTGAACCCGAGGTAAAAACAAATGTTTTATAATCCTTCTAAATGTTTGTTGGAAGTGTTATATTATCATTATTTTTATTATTTTTATTATTATTATTATTATTATTTTTTTCGAAATAGATTATTACCATTCCGCAATAATTTAATTATTTTAATCTATTAATCTCCTTAAGGTTATAAATAAAAATTTACACTTTTGTACATAATTAGTCTCCCCCCCCTTTTAAAATTAATTTTACCACACACCTCTTTTTAATTTAATTTTGTTTCCCCCCCTTTTATTTATTTTACCCACACACCCCATCAAATTTATTTATTTTATTTTTTTCATTCCCATTAAAAGTCATGTTTTAAAGAAAGGTAGGGTTGAATGAGAGCCCTAGGATCTAATCTAATCTTGGCCACTCATTTCAAAGTTGCCCTAAATTTCTCTATGTCTATTTTCCTCTCCATTCTTTTCTCATTTGTTTGTTCATTCATTTTGTTTATTCTTCTTTCTTGTTTCTCTTATTTTGTTTTTCTTGTTTTCTCTTCTTCTCATTTTGTTTTGTTGTCTCTACATGTGCAGTGAAAGGTTGGCTTCATGGAGTTTTTGTTTCAAACATATGTCAATATATTTATTTTATTTATTTATTTTTATATATATTTTATTTTATTTTTGAACTTGTCAAAAAAAACTCAATTTTTGATGAGCACATATATATATATATATATATATATATATATATATATATATATATATATATATATATATATACCTTTTTTTTTGTTTTTTTATGTTTTATCAATATTTAATATACATTTTTTTTTTTTTTTTTTTTTTTTGGTTTTTTTCTTGCAGCAGGGAGGTGAGGGGGTCGGCCACAGTGTCGGGCACAGGGGTCGCGGGCGCGGATGTGCGGGGGCACGGGGGCGTAAGGTGCGCTGGGGAGTCGGGCGTGCGTAGTTCGGCAAGTGGGGGGGCTGGCTCGAAAAGGGACAGGGTTTGGGGTCTCGCAGGGGCGGTGGTTTCTGGGGGTTCCGGGGGGGCGAGTCCGGGAGGGGACGCGGGGGGGGGGGGGGGACAGCGGGGGGCGGAACAAGGGACAGTAGGGGCGGCGGGAGGGTTTGGGGGTTTCGCCCCCAAACAGCTTTTTTTTTGTTTTTTATTTTTTTTTTTTTTTTTTTGTTTTAATATATATATATATATTTTTTAATATATATATTTATTTTTTTATTTATTTTAATTTGTATTTGGGTTTGGGGGGGTTTGGGGGTTCGCCCCCAAACACAAATTAACTAATCTGATCATTCTTTCTTTCTTTCTTCTTTTCTTCTTTTTTTTTTTTAATTTAATTTTATTTATTTTTATCTCTATATATAAATATATAATTTTTATATATATATATATATATATATATATATATATATATATATTATTATTATTTTCTACTTAACACTTTGTTATATATATATATATATACACACACACATATTAAATTTCTCCTCTTTTATCACAAATAGAATTCATAACTCGAATAATCTATATAAAAAAATGATTTTCTCATTTGTATAAGTAAGGGAAATATGATTTTGTATTTCAAATGAGTAGAGGAAACTTGGAAATAGATTTAAACTTAGTGAAGGAGGAGGTATGATCACATTAGTTCACTAATAAATCACTCTTGCTAAGTTAACAAGGAAGAAAGTAAAACTGATTTTGTTGTGTTCCACTATGTTTCGAAACTTACAAGAAATGATGTATTTCAAGAATGGAAAAAAAAACATTTTCAATACCATAATGTTAAAAGATTTGACAAGAAGGAAATCAATACAAGAATAATAAGATAGATTCAATAATCAACTTTCCTTCCAATGCTAATATCAACTCTATACAACAACTAAACATCCTTCAATGAAATGACTAGCTAGTGTTTCAAATTTCTGCAACATTTATTATCATTATTTTTTTAACAAAACATTAAAAATAAACAAAACAGAAATTACCCAAAGAGTCCGTGTGTTGAAACCAGCTCTGATACCAAATGTAATGCTAAATTTTTTTTGCAAACTAAAAGAATGTTTAACTTTCTTTCTTTTTTGATAAAGTAGACACAACAAAAAAAGAAATACAGCTTTAGATGCAACATGCATGATCACACTTTGCATATTTATAAACAACAAGGCTTTCAAATATAACTCCGAACTAAAAGAAAACTCATGTTTTCAAATATTGATATTTCAAGATTCTAGCAACAATGAAGATAACAACTCTCTTAGTAACAACCAATGTTTACAAGAAGCAATAATTACAATAATGGTTATTTACAAGAGTGTATAGACTTGACAAGTCACATTCATTTACAAAGTGATGGCAATGTCCTCCAAGGATGAGAAAGGCCAAGATGGCAAGAGGCTCTACTATCTCCAACTTGAGCTCCAACTACAAGAGAATATGGCTTGTTTACCACCCAACCAATAGGCATCATCACATGCCTTTCCATGGTTGGAAGTCATGCTAGCCTCCCCCAAGCCCATGGGAGAGAGGAACTAGCTTCCACAATGTGCACAAGTAATGGGGATTTACACACACACAACAAGAAAAACAAAAGATCAATCATCCATTTAGACCTACTACTCAAAGAAAACCACAACATGAGGAGAACAAGGTCAACCTCACAAGGGGGAAGAGAGGAAGAAGGATGCCCAAATCAAGGTGTCCAACCATAGGAGCACCAATAATACACATATATAAAAACTCTTTATACCTCCTAGTCATACATCCTCCTTATTCCTCCTTATACAATAGAGATCCTTCATGGGAGGATTTTCAAACCCACATGGGTTTCCTCACCAAGAATGGGGAAAGGATCAAGCCATATGAACCTTTCTCCCACCTCAAACCATATGAGGGGATGAGAAGGGACCTTCATGGCTTAACCAACAACCATGAGGTTTGAGAGGGAAATCCCTCTCTTCCCCTACATTCTCCAAAACCATCAATCCAAATGATGGTGGAGAGAAAACAAGGAAAAACAACAAGAACAAGCAAACAACCACATTCACCATACATCATTTCACACACTATTTTATTAAGCAAGCATAGTTTACAAGATAACAAATCTAAGAAGGAAAAAGGTTAAGAACCCTACCTCTAGTATGCTCTCAAAACTCTAAGATTTTCCCCTTTGTCCAAGCTCCTTCCAAGCTCCCAAAATTCTCCAAGTGCTCCCAAAAAAATGAACCAAGAAGACCCATTCTTCCCACATGAGAAAGAATAAAAAAAGGAGCCCAAAAGTTTCCTCACCAATGGGAGAGTGACAAGTGTCACCCCCTCTCCTCTCAAGAGTCAAAGATTCCAAAAACAAAATAAGTAAGAGTAAACTCACCTTTTATCCCTTTTCACCCAAAATACTAAAAACTAAAATAAAACAAAGTGGAGCAACTTTTAACAATTCCACACAACCCAACCCTCTTACATGGATGGTGACTAAAGAGGGCTAAATGGGAGGGAAACTCCCTCCAAACCTTGGAAATAGGCCCCCTACCTATTAGGTAGGGTCCAAGGGCCCATTTTCATGCTAAGGGAACCCCCAAACTCAAAAGGGGTCCCTAAAATTACCCAAAATAACCCAATTTCGGGTTTGGCATGCTTGGGCACAAGGGTAGAGGGTGTGGGGTTCACCCAAGGTTCACATGTGGTCCCCAATCCCTTCTACCAACACACACACACTTCCCAAAACCAACACTTAACTTAAGATAAGATTATTAACCCCTAAGCTAGTTTACTTAATACAAACACATCCTAAACCTAATTAATTTTACAAGACATAATTACATTACAAAATGAGGGTTCACCCATGGTGCCCAATTAAAATACATCTAATCTAAGGCTTCAAACAATTTAGCATGGTTAGGACTCACCCTTGGCCGCTTGTGCACAATTGCGTAGCTGCCTGAAACCCATGCTCTCCTATACTGCCACACCGCACACTCATTGCACACATTAACCGCACTGTCCAATATAGAAAACATCATCTATACATCACAATATCAATCAAACTTATAATGTCCGAACATAATATACAATTGATAGTGCAATGCATCCAATTATCCACACATAAAATCAGTAACGACATACACTTAGGTTAGCATGAAAATCACCATCATTAAATCCAAAACACTATATCATCAATCAAATTAACCATAAGAGACTAACATCTAACTGATATGTCTATCATATAACCCTGTTAGTGTCATCACATCATACAAAATATATCAGTATATGAATCTAATCCAATTGGCGCTACGCGCCCAAAATGCCATAATGTCCAAGAGAATAAAATATCATAGCAAAATGTCCAACGTCTATCAGAGTCTCAATCAAAACATGTCTAGAAATAAAGGAACCAACAGATAACTGGAGCTATAAAAATGTGGGCACTACATTATGACTTAGTTAACATTTCTACTAGTTTTTGTCATTACAATGTGAAAAGAAACTTTTTCACTACATATGCGTATAACAACCTAATAGAAATTTTTACTTCTATCTATCACTAAAATGGTGAAAAGAAACTTTTTCACTTTGTGTATGTGCAAGCCATAACCTAATTTATAACTTTCTACTTCTAGCTATCATTATAATAAGGCCCTATCAATCATGTTAACCTTATAATGTCCATGATGGGTAACTATTCTTAAAGTCCACAATAGGGTTTAAATGGTCAACTTAAAGGAGGTTATTATTCCAAATCGAAACATGTCTATTCCCTCAAATTACATGACCTACATCTTCTAAATAAGGTCTCATATAACTTTGATCGAACCAAGTTTTCAATGGTTCATTATGACCTATGGCAATAGACATTTTAAACAAATATACTCACATTAGTTCATATATACAAGTGCTCCAAAAAATGATAAATGGCATACATAGTCAATTTTCTATTATATGAAATTTTTCCTTTTATATTGATAGCTCACAATTGATTCTATGAAATTCCTTATTGGATTAATACTATTGTCTAAAGATAATTTTTCATGCCATATGCTATATTGTGTTCATCAACTCATCTACAAGATCATGATATTCTTGATTTATGCATGTGAAAGTGGTTCAAATATTCCTTACGACATCTCTTACCTCATTTAAAAATTAGCCTCGCAAAATAAGTCCAATCATTTCAATGTTAGATAGTAGCTCCCATTGAATATTCTATATGATCTTACTTGATGTTTAACTTGTAAAGTTTGCATTAATATCAATTCACCCTTAAGTTCATATTGAAGTTAGCATAAGATAACTATTTAAATATTGTTTGTTCTTGTATATCGTTTTTCTTGGCCTATGGGACATATCATGGGAATTTCAATTCAACATTTCTACACAATTAGATCATAAAATTCCATATATGAGTAATATATTGTAATATTTCATATTAAGTGAACTTTGATGCGTATTAATCTTGTACGTAATAATATGCCCTTATACACATTTTTGTACCAGTAACCTTGAAATTAGTTTTCTAGCCCAAAAACATAGGGATACCATAACACTCGTATCCATAAGAAAGATTCAAATTATTGTTTATTTAGTTTAGATATTTTGGTTCTTGGCCTATGGGCCATCTCATGGGTATTTCTATTCAACATTTGTAAACAATTGGATCATAGAATTCCATGTATGAGTAATATACTATGAGATTTCATATTAAGTGCACTTTCATACGTATTGCCTATAATAAAGTGCTCTTATAAGCATTTTTACTAAAGAACCTTGATATTAATTTTCTAGCTCAAAAACTAAGGGATAAGCTAACATAAATTTAGCATTTTATAGGATAATTTAATAATCATTATCTTAAAACTCTAAAAAAATTATCTAGATTCTTTTGGTTCACCATGTGATGAATATGTCAAATTAAGGCATGTAGGTGATATCATATTGGTACATTGCATATAGATATTTGATTTCTAAATTCATAAATAGTTGTACTTTTTCACATTACTTTCTTTTTTTACATAATTTTTTTGTTAAAATAGAAAAATAGGATGGAGGCTTTGAATATTTTTTTTCGAAAAGAAATTTAAATTTATGTGAAATTATATCAAGTTTAGGGTTTACGGTTTAAAAAAATGTATTCTAAATTGAATTTTACTTTCATTTTTATAGTTATGGCTTCTTCCTCTGTTAATTTGTTTAAGAGGAATGATTTAGAGATAGCAAAACTATCATCTATTCTTGAGCTTTCAGTATAATTGGGCATTACAAAACACATTGTGAAAATATATTGAAATATCTTCAAAAATACAAACTCACTCAAAAACATACAACCCTTTCTAGCCTGAGTCACTAAAAAAATTTATGGATGAATTAAAATCAAATGTGACAGGTGATCTAGGATATAATTAAGTTGTAGATAGACTTCCTAATAACGAATCCATTAAGATCTCATCTTGGGCGAGTTATGCAAGAAAAAGAAAATCAAGGCACATTATGTAAAAAATGTGCATGTCTCATATATGCACCACTGATTTATCCCAGATTTGTGGCCTCTTAAGGCCAATTTCTTAATAATGACCGGTTACCATTATATTTCATTATGATGCTACATGTTGAGTTTCACCTAAACCTAAAGGTTAACTATTTAGACATCCCTTGTTATTTTAGGTAGGGACGTGGCCACATTAGCGACAGGCCTACCAATTGATAGGAAGAAGCTCCTCTTGTTGTTGACACGCGAAAGCTTGTAGAGAGGCCACGACCTTTCTTACCTAGCTTTCAGGATGTCACATCGCATATGATTATGAATGCCCATGAGAGCGATATAGAGGTTCTTGGGAGAATTGCTCTCGAGACCCAATTTATCTCTTCTTGATTTGTGGGTCGGTTGATTGAGATACGTGGTAGCAATGGACAAGCTATTAGAAGTAGTGATGATGCATTTGAGTTATACGCTCATGCACATTTTATATCACCTGATGAGTTCAAGGTAGTTACGGATGTTGCGTAAATGCGTCAACCGGGACGCATCATGGCTACTAAATTTTTGCATACATATGAGTTGATTGCATAGTACCATGGCATTCCACTATCGGGGGTTTTGGATTATATAGAGCAGAGTACTGTTCAAGGTAGTGTATCTTCTATTCAAGGTACTACTACAACCATTACAGCTTAGACCTCTTGTTGTTTGGATTGTGACTCCCGATGTTCAACACTTTCTGTATCGATGTGTGAAAATTAAACCTTAATTTTATTTATTTATTTTATTACATTATTAATTTACAATTTATTAATATTTAAATAGATATATAAGATCTAGTGTTGACATACAATATTGAATGTTTACTTGTGTGTTTAGGCTTCTACTCCAGGGCATGTTGGTGAGCATTGTGGTGCTTCTCACCTATACCATATCCATATATAATATATTCGCAGCTCTTGAATGAGCTGAGCCATGCAGATATATCGCTCGATGTTGAGGGCCTAAGTTAGCTTGCTTCATTTGAATCGTTATTTGTTGTTGTTGAGGTTGTGGGTGGTATGAAGCAGGTTGTTGGTGGCGGCACCATAGATTTGGAAACACATTTTTCCGAGGTATATATGTAGAGATATATATATATATATATATATATATATATATATATATATTGTGTTTTAGATTTAATATTTAATCTAAATTAAAATTTGTGACATTACTTTTTTATTCAAAAAACTTGTTTATCAACTTATTACATTTAATTTACTTTGTTTCACGAGGATCTATAGGTGGAGAGATCTCCGCCCACAGATAGATACATAGGTAATCAATTTAATAGTTATATGATATATTAAATTATTCAAGAAATTGTTGTATAATTTCACTTATATTTTAACATGGTATGTTGTATATAGTTTCTAATGTGTATATTTCTTTTTATAAATGTAGGGTGTTGTAGAGCCTAGTGATGGATCGATACTCGCCCTACTTGTAGGCGGCGGAGACTATCTAGATGATACATTGTATTTGTTTTTATGTACATGTATCTACTATTTACACGATATTTTTATATGACTTAGACATATATAAATATTTTTGGGATATTACTTATATATAAATATTGATTCATCACATGTATTTTGTTGATCTACACCGTGTTCAATGAAAAGTTGCAAAAGTTATGGGAATGGGGTAAGAACACTTAAAAACCCCAAAATCTTTGAAGCAAACTAGTCAATGGACCATCTTATGAGAAATAAGAAAGGATTCATTACTTTGCATGCATTAAACCCAAATTAAAAAACAACATAACATATCTAGTTATCCCCTATTCTTGAAAGCTTTAACTAAATGAACCTAGTAAGGATCTAAGCAATCAGTTTATGATTATGAGAATGGGAGCTCACCATTAATGACTTCAAGGCCAATGGTTCTTCCCATTTACTCAATGCTTGTGTGTGTAGTGCAATGGAAAAGCAATAGCTCAATAAAATGTTGAAGAAAAGACTCTAATCCTAGCAATAATACTATAGTTTATGTTAGAAAGAGGAAGTGTTCTTAGAAATGAGAGGGGGTCTAGTACTATTTATCGTTTTCCATTCGGGAAAGTGGGGAATTTTGGTGCATGTGGGACTAAAAAGGAGTCAACAAATTGATTAGTGAGTCAAAGTAATATTTGACTAGGCTTAGAAGAGGTTGATCATGGTTTAGGGTAATTAACCTAGGTTAGGCTAGTTAATCTTGTTTAGAGAGGAATTAGGGTTTCAAAAGGGTTTTGAGAGGTCTAATCAATCCAATGAAATGGATTGATAGTCTAGGAAGCTAGTAGAAGTAGTCTAGAAGGGAATGAGAAGATGGTTTAGTCAAAACGAGGCTATAATAGCCTGCTTAATTGGTTTATAAGAGGAATATGACCAAAATAATGTCATAAGGGCAAAGTTAGATAGGTCTAACTGGCGGTATGTCGTCAAATTGCAAGAAGTGAGAATAGTTAGTGTAATATTAGGAATAATAGTGCTTTGATCAAACTATAGGTGTCTACATTTTCCCCTCTTTGGGGTGACGTAAGCTACGTCACTTCAAAGAAAGTAGACAAACATAAGCAAATGAAATTTTTTGAAGGGGTAGAAAAAAATTAATTAGTCAAGGATGCCCCCTCCAAAGTGTCGATGGGATGATGGAAGAAATCGATCGACGATTGAAAAGAGGAAAGAAGAAAGGGAGATAGATGAGAAAATAACAAGAAAAAGGGATATTGAGCTATCCACAAACCAGTGCTTACAGAAACAATTTGTAATCATCACTTTAAATAATATCTTCATCATCGGTCCTTATTAAAATGTAAGCATACGACGGAAGAATAAAATGACATAAAAAGCAAAGATACAAACAATTGTCCATTGCTAAAATAACAACTCTATGCAACATACAAACATGCAATGCAATACGAGAAGTAAAAAAACTCATTTAACAGGGAAATAAGTACAATCACACACGCTCAAACCAACAACGTTCAAGGTAGTTGCATAATTTTTTTTTATCAAGGTGCAATCCCAAATGTTTTGAAAAATGAAAAGGGTTTAAAATGATGCCCCAAGCAATTTGTGTATGCAAGGGAAAGGATGGAGGACACTTGGGTCCGATGAAAAAGTAGTGTGCACAACGCAAACAATACAAGGTAACTGATAGTGCCCCAGGGTACAAACAAAGTAAGCAATGTAGCTTTTGTAAACGGTTTGGAGATTCAGATGATCCACGAGTCGTTGTTTCAAAACATGTGAAAATGTTAGCAAGATACAAGATGAGTGCCATGCGAGAGACACAAATTTCAGCTGCAAATGAGTTGTTTACCAATTTTAGTTCATTTTCGAAGTGTTTACGATTTTTTTTTTGTATGATTTTATAATTTTTTAAATTTTTGACCGGTCGAATAATTTAAGAAATAGAAGAGATCCTAAAAGCATACAAAAATGCTCCAAGGCGAAGAGAACAAGCGTCGCGTGGCAATAAAATGCCTTAGCGAGAAGACAAATGGGCCAACAACAATTATTTAAAAATAATCATGACGATAGATGAAAATAGAAGATAAGAAACACCTAGAAACATTTAAACATGCCCCAGTGGTGAAGAGATAAGCGCTAGGTGGAAAATAATTCCCCAGGATGGTGTAGATGATATCAAATGTCTTGTACATGAGATATTTTGGTAGATGCTAGCACTTGGGATGATACTAGATGATATTGGTGCGGGAGGGATAGATTTGTGATCATGCGCAACCCCTCTTGCCCCCATTGATGATATGATATGTGATGATTAGCTTAGTATACACACATGATGTAAAACTTAGCATTTTTTGTATATATGATGTATTAGATGATGTTATATGTGATGAATGATAGATGATAGATGTGATAACAAACAGATGTGCAGTAAACAAACACACAAGAAAAAGTTAAAAAAACTAAACAAATATACAACCAAAACTATACAAACTGACAACTAAAATAAATTTAACCACTACTTTGTTGGGATAGTATTGATATATTTTCTGATGTTTTTGGGTTATCTAGAAAGATATGTTTTCAAGGCTATTGTTCACATTGTTTTCGAGGTTTCCCTAAGACAATGTTACAAAGTTGCTGTAGTTTTGTCCCTAGAAGGGAGATTTTCTAAATGTTTAGGTTTTTGTGTATCCTTTTTCTAAATGTTTTTGTATTTTCTAAGGTCGTGCTCAAAAGCAATGGACAAGGACAAAGAAGTGTGGATGCCCCCAACGTGATGTGGGAATATACAAAAGGCAGAATGCCACGCATGTATGTACGAGAAAGTGGAATGCAAAGGTTCCCCCAACATTAGATGGGAATATTCAAAGGCACACCCTTCCCGTAGATATAAGAGCAAATAAGCTCCGATCATGGCTCTGCAAGATAGATTTAGTAGGGTTCTTAGACCTAGCAAAGGAACTAACCCTAGAAAGCAAAGAGTTACCCGTCCTAATGCGAAAGGAACTTGTGACCGACGAAACCTCCTTGAGCATCAAAACCGGTTTTCACCCATAGACTGTTGCGCCACAATTGCGTGGTTTTCACACATGGACGACCTATTTTTTCTTTACTGTTTTCTCAAATTTTCCATGTTTTGCTTGTTTTTTCTTTGTTTTTCTATTTTTAGTTCTTATCTGATATTTGCGCCATGCTTAAGCATAGAACCACTTGAGATGACTGGTGTTCATAGGTTCTAGAATCTCTTCACCATCTAAGTATGCTAGTTTAAAAGATCCTGATCCATACTTAGTAACCACCACATAAGGCCCTAGCCAGTTAGCTTCAAACTTACCTTTCTTTTCTTTGTCTTTGATGGTGTTCTTCTGATTTTACTTTAGAACTAGATCACCTACATAAAATTCACGGTGGATGATCCGTTTTTTATATCCTCTTGATACATTGTTCTGATAGACTTTTAGGTGATTAAGCACTCTCATACGCTTTTCATCTAACAATTCCAACTCTGATAGCCGAGCAACTCTATAGTCTTGTCATTATCAAGATAGTCCCAGAGAGATATTCTCAAGGAGGGAAGCTCCACTTCCAAGGGTATGATGGCTTCAGTGCCATAGACAAGTAAATATGGGGTCGCACTAATAGGAGTGTGGATGGAGGTTCCATAGGCCCAGAGGGTTGAATGAAAAATCCTTCTTCAATAGATGTATAAATGGATGACACTTATCTGCAAGCTGTGAAATAAAACGGCGAATGACCCGAAAATTTTCTTGTAAATTTCTCGGTTGTTTAAGAGTGGTAGGTGGAGGCATTTCGTAATAGTTGTAACATTTGTAGGGTCCACTTTTATCCCTCTTTGTGAAACGATGAAACCTAGGAGCTTTCCTGATAAAACACCAAAGACACACTTCTTGGGGTTTAAGCGCACCTTGTAATCCCTGAGACACCGAAAATTACCTCACGACACTTCAAGGTGCTCTCTTCTACTTTTGGATTTAGCTAAGATATCATCAATGTAATCTTCCATGATGTTGTTCATCATGTCATACAAGATGACAAAGTTATTGCGCGTGTATAGGTGGCCCCGACATTATTGAGTCCGAAAGGCATGACTTTGTAACAAAATGTTCCCCAAGGGGTGATGAAAGTTGTTTTATGTTGATCTTCTCGCAATCTGAATGCTTATAACCTAAAAAAACCATCCTTAAGGACAACATTTCATAACCAACAGTGGAGTCAATGATCATATCAATATTAGGCAAGGGGAAGTCATCCTTAGGGCATGATTTATTGATGTCGTGGAATTCAAAGGTCGATTCTTATGCCAACAAGTTTCTTCTACACAAGGACTATGTTAGATATCCAATTTGAATAGTCGATGGGCTTAATGAAATCAGCAACTAATAATTTTTCCAGTTCTTCTTTGACAAGGAGTGCAATTTTAGGGTGCATCTTTCTCAACTTCTGGCTTTGATGGGTTTGGCATCTGGATATACAACGAGGTTGTGCATGACCAATTATGGGTCCAAACCGGGCATATCTACGTATGTCCATGCAAACATATCATCATATTCTCTTAATAGCTCTACAAAAACCTCATGTTCTTGAGCTGAGAGTGAAGCTCCCAAATTTATCATTCGAGGTTGCTCTTTTGAGCCAATGTTGACACTAATGGTTTCTTCAACCAGCATTTTAGAAGCATCTTCCATCCGCGTAGGATTAGGGGGAAGAGTAAGATCAACCTCCTTAGGTGGCTCATTATCATCTTTGAATGAGTATGTCATTTCATCCATGGGTTCTTCGTTTTGTTTATCTACGAGTGCTTCAAAGAGTTTGTCAATATGAGATTTGCGTTTATCCTTTCTACAAGGCTTTTCTGAAGTGTTCTTACTCTTGTTTATGACATTCTAATTCAAATGTCCACACATATCGTCCTCTTCTCCAAAGTATGCATAGATGTCTAGTTGAATTGCAAAGCCTTTTTTATGATCCCCAACCGGAATAGAATCCCCGAGTCCCATGAATTCTGCGAATGTCTCGCCGTTCTCAAAGAATTAATTGGCACATGAAATTGTTGGACCCAATCTATAAGTTCGGGATACACAAGGGTTAATTGGTAATTAGTTTGAGGGTTGGATCCAGATAAGGTAAGGACAATCTGCGTTAGGGAATATGTTAGTGGAGACAAGATCCTCGTAGAGGCTATATTGGAAATCTGCATCACTATCGAATGAAACGAGTCGTCCCTCGCGTTCGTAAGGGGTGGCATCAATCTCAAAAGGTGGATCATCATGAGGTGTTATCCCAAGACCATGTTTATTAGACTTGAAACGAGGGATAGGAATGGGTTCTAACCAGCCTTGTGCATTGATTCCACATCCAAACCCATTGTAACCCATGACGAACATCATGCGATGGCCTTTGATATACTAGGGGGGCTGATGGCATGAAGCCATGGTACCTTTCGACACTCTTCTAGTGGGATCCTCTATCATCTTTTCCTCGGATAGGAGACCACTATGGATGATTTTTTCCAATGGTTTAGGGCATTTATCCCGAGTGCTCTTGAAATGAAAGTAATTTTTACCACATGTCTTGGGCGACACTGATAGATCTGATATTAATAAAGCCTGTTCAAGAGTGAATGGCTTACCTGGGCCATATTTTTCCGACGTTGCCTCCCATGATGCAAAAGGGTTGACCAATGAAGGAAAGTCTTGATTACAAGGTGTGAGTGAATCTGAATCCACCGTTTCTTGATAGCTTCTATTTGTAAGGAGATAACAACATCTACAGAAGGACATTCATAAGTTGCACGAGAAAAATTGTGCAATGCTCTACAATGTGTGAATGGTTCTGGGTCACCCTGAATGGTGATTATTTGGCCCTCATGACATAACTTGATACACTGATGGAAAGTCAAAGGAATGGCTTGCATGGCATGGATCCATGGGCGCCCCAAGAGCATGTTGTATGGAAGATCCAAGTCAAGGACATGGAAGGTCGTATCATGACAAGTCGGCCCTACTTCCATTGGAACTACTATAGTACCCGTTGATTCTCGTTCCTCATTATCATAGGATATGATTGTAATAGTTTTGGCCCTGGATCGCTTTTGAATGGCCTAGCTACTTAACAAGATTCAAAGTATAAATATTTAGCCCAGATCCACCGTTCACAAGCACTCTCTTGATTGTGTCGGGTAACAACTACTTCTAAATAAAAAGGGTAAGTTGTGCTCTACGTCGTTATAAGATTGCAAAGCACAATCAAAAGTAATTTGATAGTTGGAGTCAAAGTGTGCAATCATGGCTTGGAGGCGCGTGGGATCTACATCTGTGGAGACACCTAAACTTTGTAGTGTTTTATACAATATGTTTTTATGGGCAGTAGAGATTTTGAGAAGATCCAGGATTGATATCCTAGCAGGGGTTTTTTCTAACTGTTCTATCATATTGTACTAACCTTCCTAAGGGACGGGTAGGGGATCTGGTATGATTAAACGAGCACGTCTCGTCCCTACTACATAAATATTTTCTAAGATTTTAATAGTATTGACCTATTCATCAGAGGAACGGATACATCCTATGAGAGAATCAAAAGGACTATCATTAATGGGATAAATATAAGTGGTAGTTGTAACGCCCAATAACACAAGACACAAAGACCAACATAACAAAGTACAGGATAACTTTTTTCTAACTTGTTCGATGTACGTAACGATGTACGCGAGCAGACCACGCAACAGGTGGTCACAAAGGTTACAACTAACTCTTCAAACAACTTGACTCAATGATGACCTTATGGACAACACGGAAACAACTAACACCCATCAAGGACAATTCACTTTACTCTTTGACAAGGCACCACGAAACAGCTCAACCACAATACATAGTCACAGTTGGATACACTCCACGGTTTACAATCCCTTAAGGTTATGCATTTACCAAAAATGTTTTTCAAGACCTACCTTAACAATCTACAAGATTCATGTTTGGTTCGAGCATTCTTCTCACAAAGGTGAACTTATTACTTTGGTAATCTAGACTAACTAGCCGAAGCACAAGATTTCTGAAAGAGGTTCAACTAAAGACTGCAAAGCTAACAAAATTCATTTGACCAAAAGGGACACCTTTCATCTCTCACAAGGTTGCATAAACATGCCCGAGCTGAAAAATCTTGATCCGGACCTCCATTGCACAAGCGATGAGCGTAAGCTCTAACTGAAGTGGAGTGTCATTACAATAGTTATCAAAACATCCTACAAAACACTAAGAGAGTGAAAGTCATCCCTAGCGCAGATAGATTATCTTCTGCGGGGCACACGGAAGAAGTTTTCTTGGGCTCGGAAAGAAACTTTTCTTCCGGGCGCGAAAGAGAGGTGTGGGAGAAACTCTTTTTCTCCTGGCGCACAAGACAGGAGCAAAAAGACTCCTTTTTCTCCCAGTAGAAGAGACTCATTAATCAAGTGGCCTATGTATGTAATCCTAAGATATGGTACCATGAATTCCATAGGTTTAAGATAACTTCCATTATAAGCACTAGTTGAAATGGTGTTATCATATTTAAACACTTGTAATTTGTCTTACGACAATAAAATGAATATAAATTTTTCATCCCAAAGAAGCCATCATACATCACAAATTTTAGTAAAAGTATTCCAAAATCATTTTTAAATGCTTCAACGTTTCCATTTTCTTTGTGATCATATGGTGTTGTTTTATAGTTCGCGATCATGAAAATAGGGAAAATGATGCATTTTTTTCATCTAGGAAATGGGTGCCCATGTTACTAGTCAAACTAAGTGGATATCCATGGTGGAGCTTTCATTATCAATCCTTTAAAAATATAAATAAACAGAAAAATGCGAACCACATTCCTGAAAACATTCCTTCCTTCTCTATCCCTTTTTGTCTTTTTGTCGTTAAAATTTACCCCTATTATTCCTAGATGTAGAAAATGTCATAAATTCCCACTAAGTTAGTTACAAATTTCAGGCTCTATAAATCATTGATGGTCATTTCCATGGTACCCATTAACACTCACTTCCAATCAATTAGCTCAATAATGAGACCCATATCGAAAAAATAAATTCAATGAAAGTGATTATACACTAAAGATTCAAGGAGGAGGTATTGTTGACCAATTTTGGTCAATCATCGAGGGGGTACTAAAAATGTTTCAGTTGCTCGGTTTCAAGCAAGTCAAGGATTAACACTCAGCAAATCAGCAGCTTAAAGTGTTCTCCCAGGCTTCAATTCCCAGCATATGCAACCTCCCCAAGAATATGATTTTTGACAAAATAATTCAGCAGCCTGAAGACTGCCCCAAAGATTTGACGAAGACCAGAAAAATTACAGATGTTGGAGGTTGCATTATGAAGCAACAATTTCAGATACTGACTTTCAGAATGGAAGGTTGTATAGGTGCATTTAATTCAATTATTTTTTTAATGCTAAAATGATATTACATTATGTATTGAGTTGTTAAGTTCATTCCACATTTACAAATTATAGAAATGAAATGCAAAAGGAAATAGACAACTCAATTACAGAAATAATTTCATTTATTCATGAAGAAATAAAGTGATCACACATAAGTCGTAGGAGCTAACTTATGATTACATAAAAATAAATACATGTACATAAAGCTATAAGTAAAATAAGAACGGAAGAAACCCATCTTTTCCTGAATGAAATGGATTTCCCTTGAACTCCTCACTTATAGCTGCTCCCTCATCATTCCTTCTCATCAATCAAATTGCAGCACCTGTGAACAGAAAGCAATCATCCATTAGAAGCTCCGGGTTTTATCAATGCTTACGTACTTATAGCTTCAGGAATATGAGTTTCTTTCATGAGTACCAAGAGGAATATGAATGATTGAAAACCATAAACTAAACAGCAGGGAGCAGATTTTCAACATCTTGAAGTATTTGAGAAGAATTTTCAGAACTGTGCTATGGAAAGAAATCAAGAAAAGAATGAAGAAAAAGAGAGGAAGTCCTCCATGTTTTCTAAACATTTTCTGATGTGCAGGAACATGAATCAGGAAAGTAAAGAGCAGGCATTTAAGCCATAGCAGAATGAATGATACAGTTTGGAATATATTCTTAACTGGTAGAAGTACAGATTGAATAAACAGCTCAAGGTTTTTTAGGAAGAGTCAAATTTTGACTTAGTGTTCACCAATATCCATGTTTCAAATTTTCAGCCTTGAGAAACAGATCAACATGCTTTCAAGCACATTCAGTTTCCAAGAACAATAAAATATAGTTAAACTAAGGTGCGGTGATCAACTCAAGGGAAAATAAATGATACAGTTCCATCAACATACAAGTACAAGATATTTTGCATTCAAGATCAACTGAAACATCAGACTCGGAATTACAACAAGGATAAGGTCAATTTTCATATCTGATAAAGAAGCCCACAAGTCATTTTTCTTTTCAAGTATCAACAAATACAAGTGATTTTTGTTTGCAGAAATTAAAGGGATAGTTTCAGGATAAAATATAAATGTTTATCATGATTTCAAGCGCATAATCATAGATTCATCAAGTGAAAGAAAAGTGTGAAATCATCTCTATGAAATGATAAAAAGGTACAGAGTTTCTATATTTAAGAAGGCAACAGATCATATGCCTAAATATCCCACCTTGCAAGTGAAAGTAAAAGGATGTGGT
The DNA here is from genome assembly GCA_018340775.1 of Taxus wallichiana var. yunnanensis. NCBI lineage: Eukaryota > Viridiplantae > Streptophyta > Pinopsida > Cupressales > Taxaceae > Taxus > Taxus wallichiana. The sequence continues at coordinate 138,754,350 of CM031241.1, forward strand.
ATAGCCACAAAAAAACTTCATTTTCAGTTTCCAAGGATCCCCAAGCTTTCAGAGTTTCATCAAAATAAGGCTTCCCAAAATGTGGAAAATATATTACCTCTTGTAAGATTACTATTAACTACAATATGCTCAAAGAAGTCTTCTTTCATACATTTGACCAAGAAACAGAATGAGAAAACAAGCAAAATTGCAGCAATTTTTATGAGAAAATGAAATCATCATTTGAGATTGAAGAGAAACAGTTTTCCGAGAATGATTATCAAGCAATTCATGAATTGATCATACCTGTAAACAATATCCAGCAGACAAGAGGTTGTCAATAATCAAGTTTTGTTCTAACTATGCATGTCGGAATGTATTAACAATGAAAGTTACAGCTATCTTCTAAATTTGGGTGTATTCTTCCAAGGAAAGAAAAGACAAAACCATAAGGAATAGGTTACAAATTTGCATCATAATAACTTATCATTAAGGAAATTGCAGCTTTTAAAAAAGTCAATCAAGTTCTTTTTTGGTGCATCAAACACGGTTGGAATCATCATTGATAGGTACACAACGCAGGGAAGGGTCACATATATACTTGTAATATCATCTTTTGAACTGCTATACAATTATCTTATATAAACAACATGATGTTTTGCAGAAAAAAATAAACACGCATAACGTGCAATAACATAGTTTTCATTTCAAAGATCTTATAAATGATTATGTGAAATCATGCCTTTTCAAAGAGAGATGCAAACCAGAAACTGAAAAGAAGGGATAACCAGATAGTGGAAATAACGACTAGTACAAAACCCACTATGCATATGCCTTCAGGTACTTTTGTATACAATATTTAAACAGCATTCAAAGTTCATTGACACACTTGCTCATATCTTGGACTGCACTCAAAAGAAAGCAATCCATTCATTTTATTAAAGAACAATTCAAGGTGCACAAATTTCACTTTTCAGATCTAGGTATATCCATTTCTGGGTTCGTGACGTCACAAGCATAGTTACCAGGTTCGGCCGGATTTGTATGAAATCCGGTTCGAACCGTATTTTTTGAAGCAACCGAATAAATCCGGTTCGGTTCGGCCTTGTTTTTGCAGGGAAAAAAAAATTCCTTTTTTGGCATATTTTTTTTTTTGGTGAAAAAATGGAAAAAATTTGCCATTTTTGGAAAGGGTCCGGGAAGATGTAGCAGCAAAAACTTGCATGTGCCATAACTTTCATTCTGTGGCTCCGTTTTAGGTGTCGTCTTCTCTAAAAGTATATATTTTCTCGAGCTCTACGCATTGATGGCAATATTTTTCTTATTTTCATAAAATCCATTTTTGTACCTTTTTGGACCAAGCAACTTCTTGCAATCTTTTGAAAGAATCATTATGATGATGATGATTATGGTAGATGGATGCTTTTTTGTATGATTTGTCTATATATAATGATATAAGTATACAACAATATAAATTTATAATAATATATGTATATATATTCCGAACCGGATTTTTCCGGATTTTTTCGGATTTTTTCGAGAACTCCGTATTTTCGGATTTTTTTGCCCTTCCGAATTTAATCGGATTTCCGAACCTGGTAACTATGGTCACAAGGCATCACAAGGCATACGATACCAAGAAATATGAATTAGGAAAAGGCTCCAAGCACATAGCTAATGAGAAAAGGGAATGCATAACTCAAATACAGGGCTGAGATAATATAGAGCTCAAAAAATTATTTTCTAAGCCCAAGCGAAAGATAAAGGATAAGTTGCACAAGAAATATGTCGACCAGATCTGATTTCAAAAACAGAGATAAAAATTAGAACTCAAGCCTTGAATCATATACAACAACTGTAGAGTTAGACATAAAATATGAAGCAAAGTTCGAGTTTCATTAAACAGTAGTTGGAAATGAAAAAGGAAGCCACAAGCTGTCAATAAATTCTCAAGTAAAGGGAAACCCACAATAGCAGAGGAAACGAACCATAAATACAGGAAAATGAAGTAACTCGTCAGGCTCGTTACAAGAAACAACAACCCATCTTGCATTCTCCATCAAAGGATCCCAATACAAATATTAAATCACTGAACTAAATGTGAAATCAAACACAAATCTGGGTGAAAAACAAAATAAATGGCGTCCAGGGTTATGATGAGCCCAAATTTACGAATGCCCAGATCATGAAAGGTGAGCAGCAAGCAGATGGGGGTTTTTGTGAACACAACAAAAGCAGAGGTCTAAATCCCAAATCTGTTCACAAGTTCCCAGAGCACAAAATACCTCCCAGGATGTAGACCCAGAGCAAAAATACTGAGCCCCAAGAAGCTAATATGAAGCCCAGGAAAATTACGGCTTAGCTCTAGCTTGCATCAGAATAAAACTTGCAAAATAGAGAATTTTCAGAAGAATAAATGCAAACACAGAAAAGTAAACCGAGCCAAATCAAGCTGAGCAGATTTAATACAAATACAGATTTTTTGGTAGAGTTCACATTCAAACACAAAGCATGTAACAAACCCAGAATCACAAAATAAATGAATTATATCAAAGTTTCGACAGTCCTTCAATGGTGACTCAGAATAAGGAGAGTACAGAGATAGCTTACTAGCTTTGCATGGTCGGGAATCAAACCAAATCACCCAAAGCCCAAACTCAACACAGATATCTATGGCAGTTATTCACGTTTGAGTAAAAAGTAAAAGCAACCACAGTCACAGAGCTCAAGGGTCTCATTCATCGCGACCACTAAATATTTTTTCCAGTGTTTCCTTCCTAGAAGCTTCCACCGCCAAATGAATAGAGGTCTTATGGTTTTCACCCTAACCACACGGCTTCCCAGGTTGTTTTAAATGTGGTTAACTTTAACTGGGGTTAAATCCATCATTCTCTATGCCCACATCCACGTGGAAAGGGGACTTTGGGTCTAATATTATCATTTTGCATGATTAAGGGGGAAACATAATTATTGATTAATTTGAAGGGGTCCAAATTTATTATAATCATAGCCTTGTATGATTTGATTTTAATCATGACCATAGAAAAATATGCTATGTCTACAAAAGTGATAGTGCATGCACATGGTTCCAAAAATCAACTTCACTAGAGGCCAAAATATTGCATTTACATAAAAGAAAAAAAGGCCATCTCTACCTTGCATGTGTTAGGAAGGTAGATTTTTCACATGAGACAAAAATAGCTTTGCATGAATGACCAGCTTTAGCTATGAATATTAAACAAGTGCTTTTCCTTGTTTTTATCGAAGTACTGTAACTTCAGGAAAGCATCCATACACTTGCCAAAGAAAGCAATTTGAACTAGTCAACTCCAGTTTGATTGAGGGGGAAGGAGAGCTGGAAGGATATTATTAGCCTTTTTCTTATTTTAAAATTTGTATTTTTGTGAACAACTTAACACGCATGATGAGGAATTATTGAGGATGCATTTTCTATTTTTGGCATCTTGGGGAACTGGTTTTTTTGTATTTATACCTTACTGGTGCAAGTGTATTAGGGGGCTTAATTTTTCTTGCAGACTTATGCTATAGAATTTTTGTATCTATGCACCTTATGAATGAATAAAAGACTGTTTCCTCCAATTGCAAGCTTATTGATAGTGTGTTACAACAGATTAAAAGCATGTTTCAGTGAATTACATTATTCATTTGCATGCTAATTATTTTATAGCACCTTCATTAAACAGTTCTGAATGTTTTGCAAGTCATGTAAGTCCATATTAATGCCTTTGTGAGTGCAAATCAGTCATACCAACAATTGCAGTGATATTCAGCAATCTTTTTACCAATCAATAAGTGTGTTTCAGTATGAGTTTAAGTCCCACAAAGAATTTGGTGCATCACCTTCTTTCAAGCTTTCTATTTTTACAGTTTTCCGAACCCTCAACCCAGTCAGACTTAGCAGTTTTAGGTGATCCATCAAGGGAACCAACTCTCTCTCTGGAAGTTCTCCTTCGTGTGAGGCACCAAAAACTCGGAGGAGATCCCATTGTACCGGCAGAAGTCAGATTCAAATAGCACATCTAGCACAGAGGTGTACTTCAGACCAATAACATTTTTGGCAAGCCCAGTGGGATGAGGAACGATATTTTGGAGTTATTTACATCATGCAGTTAAAGATGATGTTCTCACATAGTTGTTCCTAAATATTTAATTGATCAATATCACCAACCTATTTTAGCAATTATCAACACTCAACACAATATAAACGAATATTTATGAGTTTCTATTAGCCGAGAGTCACTCATCCAGTATCAGTTGCTTGCTGCCATCACCATTTTCAACGAGGATTATGCAGATCTGCACTTTTATAGAGAAGATTAGCTACAGCCAAAAGGGTCTAATCACACATTTTGCTATGTTTCATGCCTAAGTTCAGATCCAGATCAGCAACAAGAGGTATTCCCCTTGAATTTATTCAACTACCTCAAAATTCAGCTAGGAGAAGAAGAGTTGGAAATACTACACCCTATAACAGGCCCAATATTGCCAATCCTCCGTGCTCAAATCCAAATTTTGTCATTCAGATCCCTATCTTTCTAATGGCTGCCCTAGCAAATTGAGCCTTTTGTGCCCTTTAATAATGGCAGTCCCTTACAATTACTGTCTATCATCACTTACCTGTTTCCGCCTTAGAGATTCTTCCATATTTCACAGGCTAAACCAAGTTACCACTACCAAACATACCATAGATGTTGCAGCCCTCTGTTCTGTGCATAATATAGCACTCATGAGGATGTTTTTTAAGGCTATTAGCTACTTATTTTAAATTCCAAGCCATTCAATGGTATAGGATCCTAACCTAGGATCGAACACTACTTGGGATGTGTTAGGTTCAGCCTTATGCAAGCAATTTGAAGATAAATCTGATCATTTATCCCTTATTGAGCAACTTACTACCATCAAACGTGCACCCCAAGAGTTCATGACCAATTTTAATTTGAGATTCACTATGACTTGGGATAAGATTCCACTAGAAGTTAAGCCTACACCTGAGCATGGTTTTTTGTATTATTTACGTGTACTTAATAGTGACATTGTTGTCATGATTCCAGTCCATGGGTGGTACTACTCTTCTCATAGCCTTTGACATTGCAATAAGAGATAAAAAAACCTTATACAAGCTGAAAATTGGCACCTAGACCCTCTATGCCCATTTATGCTGAGCTAGCTCCTATTCCACCAGCTGAAAAACCACCATTACCTCCTACAATTTAGCCTAGTGAGATAGATGACTTGAAAGGAGCTATTAAAACCATCAAATCAAAATTGTGCAATTTAACATAAATCAAGCTCAAGCAAGCAGGCCATATCAGCCACCTTTTCCAAGTTATAATAATTATAGGCCTCCTGCTCAAGGTTATAGACCATACCAAGCACAACTAACCATTACAACAATTAAACCACTTGCAATAGTTGATCCTAATGCCCCTACAACTTCAAGAGCCTTGGTTCCCGTGTAAAAAAACATGGTTCAAGATTCTAACATGCAACCTAGTGAGCCAAATACAACCTTAGAAATGGTACCACAAGGGTTTTCTATGCCACAGATGACTCAGAAGAGGAGGCACTCCATTATTTTCAGCAAAGTGTATTTCTTGTAGCACAAGGAGACCCAAATTTTGCACAAGAATAGTAGGGGCAGCCAGATGCAACAATGGTTAACTTTGAAACAACTGATCATGTGGCTATAAATCAGGAAATTGGAGCCAAGGAAAAGGATGAATTTGTTGCAGTTGTAACAAGGTCAAGGAAAAGGGCCATGGAAGAAAATTTAGGTGATCAAACTATTGTACCAGCTCATGAAAATCAGAATATTGCTGCTGGTAAGAGTTCTTCTTCACCCAATACTTAAGAACAAGTTGTTGTTTTAAAAATCAGATTAAGGTAGGAGTTGTTCCATTCAACATAGTTGATCATATGAAGAAATCTAATGTTACTATGAGCATGTGGGACACATTGTCTATTTCGGGACAAAAGGACTTGCTGGTCCAAGAGCTTGCGGGTCTGAAATTAACATCAAAACAAGCTAACCATGTTGAAAACATAACCAACATGGTGATGGCAATTACAGATCAACAAACTAAAGGTACAAAACAACAAGCACATAAAGAGGTAAAGGCAGTTGTTAAAGAGGTAAAAGTGGTTAAACCACCTCCTTTTATCTTTCATTGATTATTGAAGATTCATTAGTTCACAATTACATGGTTGATAGTGGAGCTAACAACACTGTTATGCCCAAGTTAGTTGTTGAAATCTAGGCCTTAAGTATGAACCAAGTACTAAAGGAGTATTACAACTTGATGGTTCATCAACTAAGACCATTGGAATAATTAAAGATCTAAAACTAACTTTTCATGCTTTTCCAAGTGTTACAATCTCACAGGATGTGATGGTGGTGGATCTACCACCTTATTTTGCTATGTGTTTATCTAGAGACTTCACATCCAAGATTGGTGGCTATATTTTAGCTGATTGGACATATCTTGTCTTTAGAACCAGGTATGGGGCCAAAGTGACTATTAATTCAGAGCCTTTTCAAATTTTCACATTGAGCCTTTCACACCTAGTGCCATAAATGCAAATTATATTGTAAGTGAAGAGCAGCTAAGTGATTCAGAAGGCTGAAACTGGGTATGCATTAGAAGGTGTTCCATATTTATTCAAGGATAAAAGAAATGATGAAGATCATGAATATTATCATTGGAAAATCATTAAGGAACACAAACTTGGGATTTATTGCATTCATGAGGACAACACAAAAATACTAGCTATGGAGAGAGAAAATCAGCAAGATCATGGTTTATGAAACTTTATTTTGATGGCTCCAAAAACCAACATGGTTCAAGAGTTGGTTTGATGTTGATTTCACCTTCAAAACAATAGTATTTCTCATCTATTAAGTTTCAATTTGCTTTCTCTAACAATGTTGCAGAGTATGAAGCACTTATTCACGGTTTGGAATGGGCAAGAAAGAAGGGAATCAAGGATTTGTAGATTTTTGGGGACAATGAGCTTGTTATTCATCGGTGAGAGGTTAGTACTTGCAAGAACCCATTAATGAGAACTTATAGACATAGAATGTGGGACATACTTGATGATTTTCTTGTTGTTAATATTCAAGTTGTTCCTAGAGACAAAAATAAACACGTTGACAAGCTTGCAGCCATTGGTTCTCAATTTGATATACCTGTTGATATTGGAAATAGTAAATTACAGCCTCATATCAAGGTTTTGGTAGGCCATCTATTCCAGAAAATAACATACATTGAAAGTTTTTGATAATGATGCACATATAATCAGATTTCTACAAGAAGAGGTAGAATTTTTGCTCAAAATCAAGGAAAACTACAGAATAGATATGAAGATCAGATTATGCAGCTCAAAACAAACAAAATTCCAAAAGGTCTTGTTACTTTGGAATCCATTTTTGGAGAAAATGATGAAATGAAGCATGAGAGAGTTGTCTTTGCTGCAGGTACAGATCAACATGAAAAAGTCACCATTCTTGATGGTAAGAGTCTCAATCTTGGTAAAATTTGTTCACAAGCTGAAAAAGATGCATTTATTGAGCTTTGTAGAGAGTATGCAGATGTTTTTTCTTAGCAATACAATGATTTAAGAGGTTTTGATCCCTCTTTAGCTTAGCATACTATTGAATTAGAGGTTGATTCAAAACTAGTTAGACAAAAGCAAAGGCCAATTAATCCCAAGTTAGAGCCCTTGATGCGGATAGAGCTTGAAAAAATCATTGAGTCTTCCATTATCTTCCCCATTAAGCACTCAACTTGGGTAGCTAACCTTATACCAGTAAGAAAAAAAAATGGTGAAATCAAGTTATGTGTTGATTTCCATGATTTGAATAAGGCTTCTCTTAAGGATCATTATCATTTTACCTTCATGGAGTCAGATACTTCAATTGGTTTACAAGTTCGAGAAAGGTATTCCTTGCTTGACGAGTATAGTGGTTACAACCAAATACTTTTCAAGGAAGAAGATCAGTTTAAAACAACATTTACTACTAAATGGGGCACTTATGCATACAGAAAGATGCCATTTGGTGTTTGTCCAATGCAGGTGCAACCTTTCAGAGAGCCATGGACATGGAATTCCAAGGTATCATTAATAAGTTTGTCTTGGTTTATTTGGATGATATCACAGTGTTTTCAAAGCTTGCAAGTGATCACTTACCACAACTCAAAGCAGTGTTTAAAAGATGCAGAGAATACAGTGTGTCACTTAATCCCAAAAAATGTGTGTTTTTAGTTCATGAGGGTAAGATTCTTGGCCATATCATCTCAAAGCATGGTATGATGATTGATCTAGAAAGAGTGAGTGTTATTTTTCTTTAGCATTTCCAAAACATAAAAGGAACTTCAAAGTTTCCTTGGAAAAATTAATTTTATAAGAAGGTACATTGTTGATTTTTCTTCACTTTGAAGCCATTGACCAACATGCTTAAGAAAATCAGAATTTTACTTGGTCAAAAGGAGTGAACAGTTTTGAGGCCATCAAACAGGCCATAGCTTCAGCCCCTACTCTCATAAATCCTGATTTTTCAAAAGATTTTATGTTGTATGTTTATGCTAACTTGGATACTATTGTAGACAATGTTAACACAACATAAAAAAAGGGCTTGGAGTACCTAATTGATTTTTTCAGTCAAAGTTTGATGGAGTATGAAACAAGGTACTCATTCATTGAAAAACATGTACTTTTGATTTTTAGATCTCTTAAGAAATTCAGACATTTTTTCTCTAACAAACATAATTAATTTGATGGTTTCTCATCCAAGTATCAAAGAATTTTTGTTGAACAAGGATATATTTGAGAAAAGAACAGGTTGGATCACTAAAGTAATGGAATATGACATCATCATTAAAGTGACCAAGATGATTAGAGGAAAAGGATTATGTGAGACTTGGCTCAAGACTTACAAGAGAGTAAAGGAATCTGTTTTATTGATGCAGAATGGACCTGAAAATGCAGAAAATCAGTAGCCTATAGATTGGATTTTGACATGACAAGGTATCTTCAGCATGGTATTTACCCACCAGGTTTGGACAACTCAAAAAGGAGGTATTTCAGACTTCAATCCATCCCTTTATTACTGGTTAATAATGTGTTATTCAAGAAAGATATTAATGGTGTGTTGTTGAGGTGTGTTGAGCCAAATCAAGTTGAAAGGTTTCTTGAACAATTTCATGACAGTCAAGGAGGAGGGAACTATTCATCAAAGACTACAGCCCTCAAGATCATGAAAGGAGGTTATTATTGGCCTACACTTTTCAAAGACAACCATGCTTGGGTAAAAAATGTCAAAAGTGTGCATTCTTTATAGGAAAAGAAAGGCTTGCAGCTTTACCATTGCATCCAATTAAAGTTGATAAACCTTTTTCTCATGGGGTTTGGATTTTATTGGTCTCATAAACCCACCTTCAAGCTTGGGTCATAAATGGATACTCATCATAACTGATTATTTCACATGGTGGATGAAGTTGTTTCTTTGAAGGAAGCTAATGAGAAAAACATCTTGGACTTCTACGAAGGCATAATTACAAGGTTTGGTGTTCCTTCTACTATAATTTCTGACAATACAAAAGATTTTGTAGGAGGAAAGATTACTACGTGGGAAGTTTAGAATGGAATTTATTTGAGAAATTCATCCAATTATTACCCCCAGGGTAATGGATTGGCTAAAGGTATTAAAAAAATGTTGAGAATAATTTGAACTAACATGAAAATTAAAAATCTCACAACAAGAAGAAGCCTAATTCTGATCGAGGAACTCATAAATGGTCAATATCAAACTCACCTTTCAAGTTGGTTTATGGCCTTGAAGTAAAGATGCCTATTTATCTTGAGCTTCCATCTTTAGAATTGATGCATCAAGTTGAATTAATGGATAATGAACCCATGGAAGTGAGATATGCACAACTTATGGAGCTTGAAGAGATCATAAATCAAGCTATGTTGTCTATGGAGTTGAATCAAGCTCAAATTAAGAGAACATTTGATAAGAAGGCCAAAGCAAGAGTCTTCAACGAAGGTGACTTAGTATTAAAGTGGGATGAAGAAAAGAAAAATCGAGTGCTCACACAAAATTTGATTCATTGTGGAGTGGACCATACATCATCATTGGATGTAAGCCACATAATGCATTCCAACTTGCACGGACAAATGGAGAAGAGCTTTAATCCCAGTTAAAAGATTCATCTAAAGCATTGTTTCTGAATGAGATAAGTTGACATTGTATTATAGTTTCCCATGTTTTCCTCTAAGTGTTTTATAAACACATCTTTTCAGCATTTCCTTCTTTCAATAATGGTTTCCATCTTAAATGGCATGCCTCGTAGAGTTTATCTTCCCCTAGTGTAGTTATGCATAGGTTTCTGTTGTTGTTTTTCATTTTTTGGGGGATATTTTCAGTCTTTATCAATTATGAAGTCTTTGGCATGTATGTTAAGCCTTGGTATAGGTTTTAATTGACATTCATGGCTGAAAAAGGCCATTTTCAAGGGTTCTAGTTAGTTACCAGGAAGCAAGTCAACAAAGTCACCAAAGATGCTGGCCATTTTGGTCAATCATCGAGAGGGGTACTAGAAATTTTCAGTTACTCGGTTTCGGGAAGTTCAAGGATTAACTCACCATATTAGCAACTTAAAGTGTTGTCCTAGATGCAATGCCCAACATATGCATCCTCTCCAAGTATATATCTTGCAAAAAACAATGTAGCAGCCTGAAGTCTTTCCAAATATTTGACGAAGACCGAAAGATTGCATATATTGAGGTTGCATTCTGAAACAACAATTTCATATGCTAACTTGCAGAATGGAATGTTGTGTTCTTAGAAATCGCAAGTGCATTTAATTCAATTATTTCTTTATGCTTAAATGATATTACATTATGTGTTGAGTTAAGTTCATTCCACATTTACAAATTACAGAAATGAAATGCAAAAGGAAATAGACAACTCAATTACAGAAATAATTTCATTTATTCATGAAGAAATAAAGTGATCCCACACAAGCCGTGGGAGCTAACTTATGAGTACATACAAAATAAATACATGTACATAAATCTATAAGTAAATAAGAAGGGAGGAAACCCATCATTACCTGAATGAAGTGGATTTCCCTTCAACTCCCTGCTTATAGCTGATCCCTCCTCATTCCTTCTCATCAATTAAGTTTCTGAACTTGTGAACAGAAAGAAATCATCGATTAGAAGCTATAGGTTTTCTCACTTCTTACGTACTTACAGCTTTAGGCATATGAATTTCCTCAATGAGTACAGATACGAATGCATGATTGAAAACCATAAACTGAATAGCAGGAGCAGATTTTCATCATCTTGATCATTTGAGAATAATTTTTAGAATTGTACTATGGGAAGAAATCAAGAAAATAATGAAGAGAAAAGAGAGGCTTCAATCCTCCATCATGTTTTCTAAACATTTTTTGAATGTGCAAGAGCACGAATTAGGAAAGTAAAGAACAGGCATTTAAGCCATAACATAATGAATTATACAGTTCGGGATACATTTTTAACTGGTAGAAGTACAAATTGAATAAATAGATCAAGGTTTCTCAGGAAGAGTGCAATTTTGCATGCATAAGTGTTCACCAAGATCCTTTTTCAAATTTTCAGCCTTGAGAAATAGATCAGTAAGTTTTCAAGCACATTCAGTTTCTAAGAACAATAAAAAATAGTTGAACTAAGGTTTAATGATCAACTCAAGGGAAAAGAAATGATACAGATCCATCAATGTACAAGTACAAAATATTTTGCATTCAGGATCAACTGAAACATCAGACTCAAAAATTCTAATAAGGATAAATTCAATTTTCCGATCTGATAAATAAGCCCATAAGTCATTTTTCTTTTCATGTATCATAAAATACAAGTGCTTTTTGTTTGCAGAAATTAAATGGACAGTTTCAGGACAAAATACAAATGTTTTTCATGCTTTCAAGATTATAATCGTATATTCATTAAGTGAAAAAAAAATGTGTGAAATCATCTCTGTGAAATGACAAAAGGTACATAGTTTCTGTATTTAAGAAGGCAGCATATCATATGCCTAAATATCCCACCTGAAGTAGAAGCATCATTGTAAAGGCTCCAATTTTGTCATTTTGTATTAAGAAGAGTATGGTGTTATAGGTCTAGTTGGGTGTCTTTCATGACCCTTTTTGTATATTAGGTGGGTTATTATAAGTTTCCCTCCAAAAAGGGAGTATTTGAAATTTGAATTTGGAAGTCTAAGGATTGAAGGTGTAATGTTAAAAATAATGTGATGACATGTTGTAATAGGTCAGTTAAGACCTTATGAGAGGAAATATGACGTGTATACACCTTGGTAAAGACTTATATGAGTCAAAGCTAACTCTACCCTCGTTATGTTAGGGTAACTTGAGAAATTACTTGAAAAACTATGAACATAAAAAGGAGAATCTAGATGAGGAATTCAGTTATGAAAAGAGAAGAATGTTTTTGGAGGAGATAACATGGGGAGAAGCCCATTATGGCTCAAGAAATCTGTAGGAGAGATTGAAGATGAATAAAAATCAGATTTCCTTATGATTCCTCCATGGTGTGTGTGCATATTTGATTGTACTTGAATTAATAGTGGTGATCCCAGTGTTATTGTGTATTTGATACTTATTATATTACATGAAACTAATAATGATTGGAATGTACAAATGAATTTAGAGTTAGGAGAATGGAGTTGGTAGGGATTATTCAGGAAGTTTAATTACACAATGACTTGTAAGAGCACAAAGTAGTTTATAAGGGCTTAAACTATGATTCATATTCATTGGGCTTTGTCATAACTTGGTCAAGATCAATAACATTGTAAAATACCCTCCATTAGCTTCACATGCTTTGGTGCAACTGGTAAAAGGATAAAAGAACAATAAAGGTAAATTTCGGTGCTCTCAGGTTAAACACAGACCTAGGGTTTGTTACTCAAGTAAAGGATACATATTTCATGATGTATCCTTAAAACCTAATCATTTTTGGAATAGGGAAGGGAATAAGGAATATTGAAGGTTGGCGTGGGCTTTATCTTATTAAATGAACTTCATTATTTTTAGGCTCATAAAAACTCAATCATCGACAGTAAGGAGATACCCTATTATGAGGGTTTGCAACCAAGCAAGGATTGGGTTTTAGTAAAATATATGCATTAAAACTAATTTTCATCTAGTAATAGAGATTAAGATAGATATGTGGAGCATATTTGCAAAGTTTTGTTAATGGAATGAGCCATAAAGAGTCTAAAAGAAATGTCTCAGCTACCTCAGACTTAGATGTCCTGTTAGAGGGGTTGAGGATTAGGATATTCATTGATTTCAGGAGATTTCTTTATCAATTGATCATTTTAACTACTTGTGATTTAGTAAAGTAGTCATACACACACAATATAGAGAAGTGCATGGCCAAATACACTAAGTGTTGGCTTCCCTGTGCATATAAGAGCAAAAATGTAACAAATTACTCATAGTTAGATTCTAAGAAGGGGATTATTGGTGGAGAAGGAGGTATGATCTTTCAAATCTTGACCTATATCATTGGTTCAAATGACAGATTCAATTAATAGCTTTGAGTACACCAAGGGATACAAAATTGAGACTGTGCATGCAAATAGAACAAGGTATAACAATCAATCATGGTGTTGTTATGTAAGAATGAGAAGGAGACTTGATAATGAATCTTTGATTGACCTATTAACTTAAAGAACATGATCTTATATTGATGAAACCCAATTTTCCTTTAAAGAGAACAATACTTATATGAATTTGCAAAAAGAAGCAATGAAGGACTGCCACAAACATACACCTACAGGTTGTGCAAGAGATCTAGAGGGTTTTATGCCTTATTTGTTAAATCATGAATTTAACTAGTAAAGTATCTACTAAGAAAGGGTATTGAAGACTCTACAGATCAAATCTAGTGCCTTGAAAAGCAATACAATAAAAGTTATAACCCTTTTTGTGTCCTCGGGTTTCTCAGATATGCACAGTGGAACCTAGCTAGGGCATCAAACTTGGGGCCTTAAACGAAGGAATTTTTGCATAAACTTTGGTACTAATTACCTGAAAGAGTTTACTAAGATATTTAAAAGAATTTTTGCTTTCCGAAGGTTAAATTTTAAGTTATCCTTAACAGTCTAGGGGCAAGTAATTAAACATAGTTGGAAAGCTCATTTTGAAGGGTGAAGTACAAAGGAAGTAGGTGAAATAATTGTAGATAGGAATTGAAATGTTTTGGGAATGATAAAAGGCATAATATGCACCAGAAACTACTCTCATTTCTCCTTGAGGGTGCCTAAAAAGATTTTTATACATGACAGAAGACTTTATGAAACCTATTAAGGGTCTAGGAAGCAAGAATGTAAGAAGAAGAGTATTGACTCTTGAGAGTTGTATGTGGAATGAAGCCTTGAAACTTTAGGATCATGTTTGGACAACCAAATGAAAAATATTGAATCCTTGAAACCATTTTGGGTAGCTATAAAACTATAGAGGTATAGTTTATCCAAGCAACCTATCTTAAGAGCACAAGAAGGCCAATTTGGGCAAGATAGCAGTATTTCAACTTTGGGAGATTTATACCATTTTTATGAATGTTCTAATGTTATTTTGAATGGAATGATGTTTCAAGACAATGGAAGATTCATGGTGATTGAGAAAGACTAAGAATCTCATCCTTGAATCAGGAATAAGTCAAGCCAAAAGGTTACCAAGGAGGTATGTTAGAACAAGTGAAGTTACTTACATGACTGATTTCATGACTGATTTATTTGGAAAATGTTTGGCAGTAGGATGAAGTATATTAGAAGAGTGCAGATGGAAAAATTATTGCTAAGGTAATTTTGAGGGACAATTGTCAGATTTTTCAATGTTTTGAGAAATTTTAACTAGTTTTAGCCCTGATACGCTTGTCTAGGATTCTCAAGAACAGGGTTATTGTGGAAAATTGTTACCAAAAACTTAGTGAACTTCTTGAAAAGGTTGAATTAATCTTTGGTGCTACATCACCACCTTGCAAGTGAAAGTAAATGGCTATGGTACAGCCACAAAAAACATCATTTTCAGTTTCCAAGGATCCCCAAGCTTTCGGAGTTTCATCAAAATAAGGCTTCCCAAAATCTAGAAAATATCGTACCTCTTGTAAGATTACTATCAACTATAACATGCTCAGAGAAGTATTATTTCATACATTTTATCAAGAAACAGAATTAAAAAACATGAAAAATTGTAGCTATGTTTTATGAGCAAATGAAGTCATCATTTGATCTTGAAGAGAAATAATTTTCAAGAATGATTATCAAACAATGCATGAAGTGATCAAATTTGGAAACAATATCCAACAGACAAGAGGTTTGCAATAATCAAGTTTTGTTATAACTATGCATGTCGGAATGTATTAACAATGAAAGTCACAGCTATCTTCTAAATCTGGGTGTATTCTTCCGAGGAAAGAAAAGACAAATCCATAAGGAACATGTTACAAATTTGCATCATAATCACTCACCATTAAGGAAATTGGAGCCTTTAAAAAAGTGAATCCAGTTCTTATTTTGGTACATCAAACACAGCTGGAATCATCATTCATATGTACACAGTGCAGGGAAGGATCACATATATACTTGCAATATCATCTTTTGAAATGCTATAGAATTATCTTATATAAATAAGATGTTTTGTAGACAAAAATAGACACACATAACGAGGAATTACACACTTCTTATTTAAAATATCTTTTAAATTATTATGTGAAATCATTCCCTTTCAAAGAGAGATACAAACAAGAAACCGAAAAGCAGGGACAACCAGACAGTGGAAATAATGATGAGTACAAAACCCATCATGCATATGCCTTCAGGTATTGTTTTATACAAGATTTATACAAGATTTAGGTTTCATTGACACACTTGCTCATATCTCAGAGTGCACTCCAAAGAAATCAAGCCATTCATTTTGTTAAAGAACAGTTCAAGTTGCACAGATTTTAGATCTAGGTATATCAATTCCTGGGTTCACGAAGTCATAAGGCACGAGATACAAAAAAATATGAGTTAAGACAAGGCTCCAAGCACAGATCTAATGATAAAAGGGAGTGCATAATTCAAATGCAGGAATTAGCTAATATAGAGCTCAAACAAATTATTTTCTTAGCCCAAGCGAAAGGAAAAGGAAAAGTTGCACAAGAAATAAATCGATCCATATCTGGTTTCGAAAACAGAGATGAAAAATCAGAACAACTCGATCCTTGAAGCATATACAACAAATGCAGAGTTAGAGATAAAAGATGAAGAAGATTTCGAGTTTCATTAACCATTGGATGGAAATGAAAAAGAAAGCCACGAGATGTCAACAAATGCTCGAGTAAATGGCAAACCCATTATAGCAGAGAAAATGAACCATAAATACTAGATAATGGAGTAACTCGATACGCTCGTTACAATAAATGGAGACCCATCTCGCATTCTACATCAAAGGAGCCCAATACAAGTATGAAATAGCTGAACTAAATGTGAAATCAAACACAAATCTGGGTGAAAAACAAAAGAAATAGCGTCAATGGTTATGATGAGCCTATATTTATGACTGCACAGTTCATGAAAGGTGAACAACAAGCACATGGGGGTTTTCGTGAACACAACGAAAGTAGATATCTAAATCCCAAATCTGGGCATAAGTCAAAACAACAACATTGAAGCTAAATGTATGAGCTCGACCTCCTAGGCTACAAACCCAGAGCACAAAATATCGAGCCCCAAGAAGCTAATATGAAGCCAAAGCAAAGTACAACTCAACTCCAGGTTGAATTAGAATAAAACTTGCAAAATAGAGCATTTTCAAATGAAAAAATGCAAACCCAGAAAGGAAAACCGAGCCAAATTGAGCTTAGAAGATTTAATACAAACACAGAGTTTTCTGGTAGAGTTCACAGTCGAACACATAGCATGGAACAAACCCAGAATCAGAGAAAAAATGAATTAAATCAAAGTTTCAATAGTCCTTCAATGGCGACTCAGAATAAGGAGAGTACAAAGATAGATTACCAGCTTGGCATGGCCGTTAATCAAACCAAATCATCCAGAGCCCATGCTCAACACAAAGGTCTATGGAGGCTATTATAGTTCAAATAAAAAATAAAAGCAACCACAGTCGAGCTCAAGGCTCTCATTCACGGAGACCACTAAAAATTTTGCCAACTTTTCCTTACAAGAAGCTTCCACCGCTAAATGAAAAATGCCAAATGAAAATAGGTTTTCACCCTAACCACATGGTTTCCTAGGTTATGGTGGTCATAGAGAATGATCGATTTAACCCTAGTCATGGGACTTTGTGTCTAATGTTATCATTTTGCATGATTAAGGGGGAACATAATTATTTATTAGTACCTACCGTCGGCAAGATACTATTGTTTTTGTTGGACATTAATTGCAATACCCTAGAGCGGTGGGTTGTCGGTGGTTTGATTCATTCGCATATGATGCCTTTGTCTAAAGTAAGTTATCCGACTTCATGAAGACTATAGTTTAGCTTTGGCAAATGTTTTATTTCCTTCACTTTTATTGGTGGTTGCTTTTTCCTTCATTGTCGGGCTTGTTAGTACACGCCTTTGAGATATGTCCTAGGTTTACTAAAGTTTTATTTTCCTTTTAGCATATCTAGCGGATCAAGTTGTCGAAAATCTTTCCAATTTTAATTACGAATTTGTGCACACTCTTAATATTTCTGCGTTGGTTTCCATCACCAAGACTATCCTTGCGTCCTGCTCCTAGTATTCCATTTTTAATTATGTATCATGATTGTCCTTCCGTCTAGATCACAGATCGAATGGTGGGTACACATGAAAATTAATGAATGAATTTTTACGTATTTTGAACAATTCGAGCTCATTGCCCCTGTTTTTGCCCTCGTGAATAACTGATCTTTTGGTTTACAGGTCCGGAAGGATATACAAAGATCAAGATGTCTGCAATGGAGATTTTGACTATAGAAAGGGCTTACAAAATAGGTTCTGATATTTTTTTCCCGGTGCCAACAAGCACTGCAATTACTGTTTATGAGGAACCAGAGTTAAGGTAACACACTTTGATTTGAGCATGTATTTTTTTGTTTTAGTAATTAGGGTTTTGGCTATGATAGCGCTCCCTCTTGAGTTGCTTCTTTGAAGGTTCATTTCAACTTGGAAGGTAGAAATGGTAAATTTACTTACTGTTTAATTGATTGATTATAGGTATACCCGCTTTAATGGGATTGATCCTTTGATGTGTTAAATAATGTTTGTGTATTTGTATTTGATTTGGGTTTAAGGAGGGTTCGGGAAAGCTATGCCACAGATTCCACTTCTGAGCAATCGATCAGACAGGAAGCCAATAAAAGGTAATAGGAACTTGATAATTGGGGTTTTATCTCATGAGGGGATTAAAAACTCAGATCTATAATAATTGGAATTCAATGTTGCGATGTAGATATTAAATAAGGTCTAGCTTACTGGGTAATTTTATTTTGAGATTCATTGTTGCAATCTGACATAGATGTTCAATTAGATCTACGGTTCATAGATGGATATCAAACTATGAATGAATCACGCGAATGTTTTGATGCCTTGTCAAACAAAGAAAAGCCAAGTGAGAGGATGAGACATTTCTGTTTTTTATTCGGCAAAAAAATACCCAAATACTCGAAATGTATATTCAAATCCAAATGTGCAGAGACCTTCAATGAATCAAGATGAACCAGCACATGAGACTTTGAACAAGGACAAACATTCTCTTAATGAATTGTGTGAAAGGTAATCAAGAATGTCAATGCCCTTAATTCAATTTATTGATATGTTCAAGTTATGGGATTTAATTATCTGCAAATTTTTGTAGGTTATTTGAGATTTGTGCATCCAAAGTGGATTTTGTTGTCTCTTTATGAACACTTGTGACTCTTGTTGGTGAGAGAAAAAAACGCAGTCGAAATTAATCAGTTTTCTCAAGGATCTAATAGTTATTTTTTCTAAATTTTTACCATAACATTTTAAATACTATAGGACAAGAAGAAGAACAATGTTTGAAATTTTCAATGTGCTTCAATGCGTCTGGATTGTGGAGTAGAAAAGAGACAAGGAAAAGTATACGGCAGTGCGACGGCAGAATTTCATATGCATTAAAAAGATCAAAGTATTATCCCCTTCCTCTCTCGCACCAATCTTGTCCCATGATTAGTTTTGATTTGATTAACATATGACTTTGGCAAATAATTTTAAATGCGCGATCATACTTCTGTCCACTACGGTGAGAAGCCCGCTTTGTAGTCATTTTTGCACCCCACGAAACAAGGAAACCTCATGCGTGCTTACCTATCACCCAAGCGGTGTTGGGCGCTCACCCGAGGCATGCGAGAGGGAGCCGAGTCTTTTTTTATGTGAGTTCGAGTGGAAGGCATACTTCATGATCTTGACTTCGTGATTTAAAAGACATGAAAAAGCTATAGAGCTCAAAACGGCTTCTATACCCCTTGATCATAACAAAAGAAAAGTGCGCATGTAAGTAATAGAACTAGGAAGTTGTAAATCCATTATTAGACTTAACATTCAAGTAAGGTTCATGGTTATACAAGATCAAAAGCATAGTAGAAACATGCGAGATAATACGGGAAGGAGATCTTAATATAAACATAGCGGTAACCTTATCATATTCATTCATAGTATTACTCGAAACATCACGAGTGGCAAACCACGAGTCATACACCATATCGGATCTATACATGTATGCTCACAAAACAAAATTTGCATTCCCCATTTCCCCATTACATCCTTCCTTGAACAATCTACCCATTTTATCCCATAGTTCTCATGATAATTACGAGCTCCGCTACCTCACTTTTGTCTCTCTTCTTTTCCAGGGCACGCGTATAAATAGGCATCCCCAGAGCTCTAACAAACTCCTCTGCACCTCATGTCCGGCCCCAACCGTGTCGAGGTGTGGGTCGTCCCAGACGCATGCCTCTCCATGTCATGATTAACTTTTTGGATCTTCCTATCACAAGGTATATTCCTTCCAGAAACCCTATTGCACTTGCGGAGGTTAGAACCTTATCCAAACGGAACACATTCTTCATGTGTTATGTCGAAAGGGTCAAAACGGCTAAGTCCCGAATTGTGTGCTTCACGGGCGCGTGTCCTTGGTTCTCCAAGAACCCTTTTTAAATCCTGCCTTGCGTGACTTCACTTGCACACTCCCTCCGACCGTGCACGCCTAAGCGCCTTTAAGATTTGGTAGTTACATTAGGGTCCCAACATTACCCCACACTTCACATGTTCTTCACCCTCGGGAACCTTTTCAAAGAATGCGAAGTACAAAAGAATGCAAGGCCTGCCTTGAAAAGAATGGAGGAAAGAATAAAGAATGGGGAGAGAAAGAATAGAAGGAAAATTGCCTACAAAAGAAGAAGAAGGGAAATTTTGCCGCAAGTCGGTCTCAATGTATTCAAGCGCTAACTTCATCTTACGCTCTTGTGCGAGGTCGCCAGCCAAGGTGCTCACCTCGTCGAAGGTTAACCCTTCCCCTTTCATATTAATGGTCTCCACCATAGTCTCCAGCTCCTTTGCGTGATCATCTAGGGCATCCATCTTCCTCGTAATGGCCTTGTAGAGGTCTTTTAGCCAGGTTTTGATTGAGACTCGCAGGGTCTCAATAGCCTCAGACTTCCTTTCCACTTCGGCTAGGATCTTTTCTCGCTCGGCTCTATTGCCCTTATTCTTCTCCCTAAAGCCCTTGACTCGGCCTGTCGTCATTGTGGCAGACATGCTCGTCACCTTGTCTTGGTCCGCATAATGTTCATAAAGCGACCCCGGCGATTTGTCTTGGCGGCTATTTTTACGTCGTGAAGCACCTTTTTGTATTCAAATATGAGCGTGACGACTTTCAACTTGTTCTCCTTCTCCAAGCACGTAGCTACCTCCTCTACCGACTCCAAGGCCAAAGGTCGCCTTTCCATAGTGAGGATCCGAGTCAAGTCCTCAAGACATTCCAGGGAGGAACCATATTTTTGTGTGGGAGGGTTGAGGTCTGGGTGCTTCATGATGATGGCCTGGGAGATGAGCTCCACCTTCTTGGAAACTTCATGCACTTTAGCTTTCTCCTCTTGAAGCTCCCTCTATAGTTGAGCACTAATTAGTTTCTCAAGGCTGAGGTCCTTTGTAAGCTTGACTACTTCTTCCTTCCTCTTCTCCAACAAGTCCTCCAAGACTTTGACCCTGTCATTTCTGCAGAAGAGCCTAGCTTCAATTTCTATGGAGACCTTGTTGAGTGTGTTACACACTTGCTCATCTAATAGTTGTTGCGTATTTATAATGGGGTTGTCCCCCTTTACCTCGGACAGCGCTAATACCTCTCCTTGGTTAACCTCGAACTTAGGCTCATCGAGGTGGGAGTCGAACGCCCATGATAACATCTTCCCCGTGTGCGGGTATCCACCCTCAAGATCAAAGGACTCCATGGCGGTGAGCTCCTTGGTGGGCACGGTACTCTAGAAACGTGCGCGCAAGACTTTTTTGGGGTCATCGATGTATCCCATCGTTGTTCTTCCCCCTTCCGTGCATTTACTTCCTTTGCGCACGCCCTTGGGAATAGTCACTAAAAGATTTGGGCCTTTTGTGCTACCCACACTCTTCTCCCTTTGCTCTTCCTTGAATTCACCGAGCACGAGCTCCGTGCTACGCTCCAACTCCTCGTCGACCAAGGTATTAATTATCCTCTCCACCTCCCTTGTCGCTTTCTCATTCACCTCCTCCTGAGTGAGCTTGGGCATATCTGGCCCCTTAGTACTTGCCCCTTCACTCCTTTCTTCGCTCCATGCGCCTTCCTCCCCTTGGGTGCCCTTCCTCCTTACAAAGATGAAAGCATCATTTATATCCTCTGCTCCTTCTCCCTCTGAATCATGGACATCAATCGGCTCCTGATTCACCTCCAACTCTTCCCCTTCATCATCATCCTTTTCACCTATATAGGCGTTCGGGTCGTCTGTATCTTCAGACTCTTGTTCCTCCGTCCCTTGTTCTTCTTCCTTTGTAGAAAACTCCAGTCGGGGATGTTGTCTTCTCTTCATCTGAGGGTTCTTCAGGGGATGGTGGCTTCGCAGGCTCTCGGGGTCTTCTCCCTGACCACTGTTCTCCTCTTCTTCCGGATGTAGGTACTTGGCCCCACGGTATCTACATTCTGCTTCTCCACCACCCTTTGTTCTTCTTCTTCTTCCCTCTCCTTGTGCTTTGGCGTGGGCTTCTTTCTTCCCATAGGGTCATCTGGGATGGATATCTCATTCTCCATGTACGCACCCTTTTCAAATCTTGGCCTTATTCGCAGGTAGATCCTAGCAGGCGGTGCTCTCAACAATAGGTAGGGTCGAAGCCTTACAATATGCACATCTGCGACACGTACCTTTCAAAGATACGCGCGCTTCTCTGGGTAAACCGGCTTCTTTCTCATCTCCCTGTGCTCTGCAGCCGAGGTGGACAACTCAGTTTAATTTCTTTAATTCCTTGTATCTGTTTACCCCCACTTGGAAAAATTGAGCGATGCTTGAGAATGGGAGTTTGCACTACATGGGCTCAAATCCCATCCACCAAAATGAACATGTCGTACGCGAAGTGCGGATAGACCGTGAACTCTACTTCTCCCTTGGTCACCATGGGGAGGTGTTTAGGAATCCACCATTCGGCCTCGAATGCATTCTAAGGCGCGTATACCATTTGTCTAAGTGCGCCTTGTGTACCCCCCGTCATTGATTCACATGTGTATTTTTGGAATCATCCGTAGGAGAAGGGTCTTGATGTAGGTACTCCCGCATGAATTTGTCGGATGCATCCAACGCCCTAATTTACGAGAACACAATTGTTAACAAAATGTTTCCAAAAAGGATCTTTCCTCCCTTCTCCACGCTGCTTATGATCTCATCTACTATGTATTGGGAGATGTTGTACACGGTGCCTTTCGTGACCTTCCTACAAACATCTAGCCAGAGCTTGCTCACCTGGGTCCATCTCTCTTGTCCATTCAACTTGGAGACAAGGTGCGCGGCCATCTTCATCACCAGATCTCTAATATCTGAGACGTCGTAGTACCTTGATCCCTTCTTCAATTCCTGGGATGTTATGGTTTCTCTGATTGCCTCCTCATCCAGGAGGTCATCTATGAGCGCGTCCCCTTTACAGTTTAGGCCTATAAAGTGTGAAATTAATTGGGGAGTTATGCACATTTTGCACCCTGCGAAGTAGAAGAAGTCTTCGTGTATGCGCATCATCAACCATTGGTACAAGCACTGGGCTTCCCAAATATGGCAACTCGAAGAGTTGGAGGAACCCTGCCTTCTCCATTTTCACCTTGACCACGTCATTGCGTAGATTGGCAACCCGTCAAGTGTTCGTTTGTTTGTGGGGCGCACCAGCTCCAGTGCCATTTCCTTAGCAATCGTGCTTGACCGGTGATTGTAGTCGATCACGGTCATCTGTCTTATGTGGGACTCCCACTCTTACCCTAGCAAAACCCCATCCGGGTATTGCATCTCTGAGTACCATTCCTCATTTGTGTCCACGAGTATTTCTTCTTGTTTCTTCTTTCCTTTTTCTTTACCCTTTCCCCACTTGGATTGTTCTGCAGGTTTACAACTGGTTTTGTGGCCGTCATTGCACCATTTGCTTTCATTCCTAGGTTATATTGTGAGTTATCTGAAGGTTTTCTTCGTGTGCCTCGTGCCCTAAAACACAAATCCTAATATTTGATTTTCCTCCTTCAATCACGGCGCGCTTCTTCACACCGTTCTTCACACCCGTGAATAACTTCTGATCTAGTTTGTAGATCTAATGGACCGATTGCGCTTAAGTTTTTGGGATTTTCCTTCGCATGAGTCAGTTCTCGAAACCCTAGCTCTTGAAAGAAAATCACTCTTCTTATTTTCGCAAAGTAAAATAATGAACTAGCCCATTCTTGTATTTATAGCTTTTCCCACTTTTACGCATTTAAGGCTAGGCTACCTACCACCGTACGACCATGTTTAATGTGGCATTTCCAAACAAAACCCGACTTCAGTGCTTCTCCTTACATGCCCAATCCTTGTGTGAAAACTTTTCCACCCGTGCCCAATCCTTGGCGAAAACTTTTCCACATGCACCCAATCCTTGCACGAAAACTTTTCCAACCTTCTGGCATGCAAGCAATCCATCTTGACAAAAGACTTTTGTGTGCGTGCTACTAGTGCCAAAGGCACCTCTTCCATCCTCATGATTCTTGCTTTCACCTACCTT
Organism: Taxus wallichiana var. yunnanensis; assembly: GCA_018340775.1. NCBI lineage: Eukaryota > Viridiplantae > Streptophyta > Pinopsida > Cupressales > Taxaceae > Taxus > Taxus wallichiana. Next base: position 138,778,662 of record CM031241.1, read on the forward strand.
GTGTTTTTGCACTTTCTCTCCTTTGTACGTGGATTTCCAATGTAACCTTATTTTGCCACCCATCTGCCTTCTTTTCTTCTAATGCATATTTTCAACAGGGCCAATTCAAACGGTCTACTAAACCAATCCTCCTGGTAGAATAACTCCATGATTTTCTTTTATCATCTCACCCCACACTAAAACGATGCGCGATCCTTGTGCATTCATAAGTCAAAAAGTAATAAGGTTACCAGGCGCAGAGGCGCAAAACCAAACAACAACGCGAAGGGAAATACAAGAAAGGAAAAGCATAAAAGGAAATTCTAAACTAAGCGCAAAAACGCCTTATTTACAAACACCAAGAAGCATTATTTATAGTAGGGCTTGACCTACTCCCATTGAAGTGTCTAGGTAATTTTGTTCCATCCAACGCTTGTAACTAGCATGCGCCTTGAATCAAGGATGTATGAAATTACATAAGGACCCAACCAATGCACCTTCAACTTTCAGGATGGCGTAGAAATTTTGAATCATATAGAAATACCATCTGGCCAACCTCAAACTATTTGTTTTTAATATGGTGGTCATGTCATGCCTTTTAATTGCTTTCTCAGGTTGTTTGGCTCCATCTTACTAGTGAGTGCCTTTCATCCAACTTTATCAATTCATCTATTCTTTCCTCCAGCGCTTGCTCATCGTCCAACCCTCCTGCGCGCACTATATGCAAAGATGGTAGCATGAATTCAACCGGCAAAACTACTTCCGCATCGAACACCAATTGAAATGGTGTGGCCTTGTTCAATATTTTATGCGTTGTTGTGTATGCCCAAAGAACTGCTAATACCTTGTCATCCCAATCTTGCCTACCCATGTCACATATCTCATTCAATGTGTGACTAAGGATTTTGTTGAATGCTTCTGCAGTCCCATTTTCCTGGGAGTGATAGGGGGTAGTCTTGTGATGGGCTACCATGAATTCTGCCAATAGAATCCTAATGGTTTCATTTAAGAAGTGAGTGCCCCTATCACTTGTTAAACTTAATGGGCACCCATACCTGCGATAATGTTCTCCCACAAAATCTAGCGGTTGTGGTTGCGGTCACGAACCCTTAGTGGGTGCGGCCTCTGCCCATCTCTTGAGATAATCAGAGTAATGATATACCGCGAGTTAGTCCTTCACATGCCAGTGTGAGATTGGTTCGACAAAATCTATTGCCCATTTCTCAAAGGGCTCCACACGGCGATGGGATGCAAGGGCATCTCATCCCTTCTTCCCGGAGTTTTCAAGGCGGCGCGGTGGTCACGGGCCTTTCAAAACTCAATGCAATCTGGTGAATCGTCTCCCACCATAGTCGGGCCCTAGGATCTTGCGCGCGGTTGCATTCATTCCCCGCATAGTGTCCTCCAACAATCCACCATGGGCTTCTTCTATTATGGCCACGCGTTCATGTTCCATACACACACCGGTCTGCAAAACCTCATCGCGGCCCATTTTATACAAATCCCCATTGATCAACATGAAGGGCATGGCGTGTATGGCTAACCTTTTCCTTTCTAGTACATTCATCCCTTTGGGTGCCACACCTTCCTTGAGAAAAATGATAATGTCTTCTAATTACGAGGGCGCGGCGCCGCAACTTTGAATAGTTGCGTGTCTGACATGGTTTCCTCGATACTTTACGCGTCCTCTCCCGAATCAATCCTTGATAAATGATTTGGCCCACAATTGTTCTTTCGGTTTTACCACCACTTTGAATTCAAATTCTTGAAATAAAAGTACCCATGACATATGCACCCTTACTGCAACCTTTGCTTTGTTTACTAGATACTTCAAGGCCATATGGTCGGTGTAGAATATGAAGGGGTTGCAGGTAGATATTTTCTAAATTTGTGGAGCACGTAGATCCTTGACAATACCTCGTGTTCGGTCATTGTATAATTTTGCTATCTTTGGTGTTAACTTTCTACTTGCAAAACACAAGGGATGATCAACAATCCCCTCTCCTGGTTGATCAAGAACGGCTCCCATTACCGTGCAGAGGCATCCATGTGGACATGGAAAGGTTTATCCCATGATGGGAATCGTAGAATAGGTGCGGTGATAAGCCTTACTTTTAGAGTGTCAAATGTCCTCTATTGCGCTCTCCCCACTAAAAGGCACTCTTATGTCTGAGCAATATTTCTAAAGGCGCGGTGATCTTGGCGTATCCCTTGATGAACTTTCTGTAGTACCTAGTGTGTCTAAGAAATCTGCGCACGACGCTTTGGGCCGAGGCTCCCTAACCCCACAATAACTACAACTTTCATGGGATCCACCAGTAAGCCCTCTTTACATATGATATGCCCCAACAACGTCCCAAAAGGGGTTGTAAAGACACATTTTTTTATGTTGAGGGAAATCCTCAACTGCCAACATCTTTCAAACATCAATCTCAAGTTATCACAATGGTCCCTTACCAATCCATACACTTTGTCCAATCATCCAAATATACTTGAAGGAACTTGTGCATGAAGTTCTTAAATGCTTGTACCACTATACACGAAAATATAGCGGGTGCATTCCTCGATCCAAAGGGCATGACCATGTAGGCAAAGCTTCCCCCACTTGGGGGTGAAAGTTGTCTTTTCTTGGTCTTCCTTGGTAATCCTTACTCGGTGATATCCACGAGAATCCATCCGTGAAGGAATAGACCTTGTGCCAATGAACTCCTTCCAAAATATCTTCGGTGAAGGGGTGGGAAAAGGATCTATGATAATCAAACAAATGACGTTCAACTCCCGTAATCCACACATATCCTAATCTTGCCCATCCTTCTTTATCTTGATCACCATTGGATTTATCCATTCGATTCCTCCATGGCCTCAATGATACCAAATGCTATCATTTTGTCTAGCTCTTCTTTAACCCTTAAACACATGTTGGGATTCATCCCCATGTAACGTCTCTTCTTGATGAGTGCGCACCATCTTTCAACTTTATCTGCATTTCCCCTAATGAATGGTGGGCGCCTTTTTGAACTCATGGTATCCGCGCAGGAATAAATCCTCAAATTTGCGCAAGAGATCGATGATCTTTGATACTTCCTTGTTTGACCAATAGTCCCCAATGATAGCTTCCTTGGGCTCCTTCTCTAAGCCGATGTTAACTTTCTTGGTTTTGAGGGGTTCATGATCTGCGCGCGCACATGCATGTGCACGGCTAAGTCAACTACTTCGCGTGTCCCAACCAAATGGTCGACATGCACAGGTGTGGGAAGAGGCGGGTCAATTACCATTGTAATCCTTGATAGCGGTGGGTATGTTGCTCTTCGAGAATCAAACAGTGGGCGCAATTCTAACTTTGCGCCACTCCAACAGTTTTTACTATGCACGGCCCACCACCTTGTTGTTGTGCCTATCAAAACATAACCCAACATACCTCATCGCTCGTCCTCCCTCCATTGAGCTTCCATTTCTCTCAAAAAGACCTCGGGGTATGCATCCCCAGAATACTTGGTTATTACCTTTCCTCCTAGGTGTCGAACTGTACGCGCCATGGTTACCCTAGTTACTGATCCTTTTAGATGTCACCCAATCAATTCATAAGTCCCATGCGCCCAATTATCGCATGTTATACTAGTAGTATCACTGACAGATTGAGCATCATCAAACTGGATGACTCCTTCTGTAGGGTGAATGGTCTCTGGATCTCTTATAGAGCGCACATATATTCTGTCCAGGACCTCCTCTCTAAGGGGGTCGGTATAGGGTGTGGAATTTCCATTATTGAAGCGGTATAATCACCATCTCTACCTTATTTTCAAAGCTTATGTACCCTTGTTAAACCAGAGATCTCAGTATTATTCTTATAACACCACGGGCACCCAAGTAACACTGGAAATTATCCGCCTCGGCAAGCGCCAAGACTTCAAAATCCCTAGTGAACTTAGTCCCTGAATGGTAATGCTCACATACTTCAAGACACCTATGGGCATTACCTTTGTCTTATTTGCCATATCTGACACATTTGAAGATGGTCATGTAATGCGGAGTCTTCCCATTTGATGCAGGGCATCCAGAGTTAGAACATTAACCTCCGTTACCTATGTCAATGGGATGTTCTTTAAGGTCATCCATCCACTACTACGTTGAGGTGATTTCTTTGTCATAATCAAGGCTATGAGGTGGGAGGTTTGTATGCGGGATCTACCTTTCATGTTCTTCCCGGTGCGTGGTACCTTTTCTCTCAACCATGCTCTAGCAGGGAATAATATTCTCTGCCTCGTGGTTTACATACCTCCTTGATCTCATCCAAGCCATCCTTTGGTGCTTCTACTTTGGTCTTCTTTTCTCATCTTTTCTAGTTTGTTCTTTTAAGCATTGGATCTCCCCTTGTAAACTTTGAATTATGTCCATGGTCTCTGGTAGACTTCTTTCTAGTGAGCCGGTTTGAATACTTCCCATGTACTACTTCTTCCTCAAAACCAGAGGTCTCTGCCTAGGCACTTCCACTTGCACGCGTGGACTCGCCTCTCATTGTTACCATAACAAGCTCTAGTTCTGATTCACATATTACTCGCAGAAGCCATTGTGCGTCAGCCTTCTTAATACTCACCATGGTAGCGCCCTTATCCTTCTAGTACTGTTGACTCATATGTTCGTATAACTTTGGGCACTCTTCGTACTTATGTTTTTTTCCACACCATGAGCATTGTAGAAGATCTGGACATTCGCTTATAATGGTCTATGGCTCCACAATTAAAGCATGTTCCACGTGGGAACTCACTTCTTCCTCTGTGGTTACCACGACCACAAAATCCTCCGTGAAACCCTCTTCCACGTGCACCTCCATCTCCATGCTCTTCATACCGACATTCATCTCCTTTGGAACTGCTGGCAATGCCAGTTTGGCGCACACCAAGATCAATTGCCTCATGAATCTGGTCAATCAATCTACAATCCTTGGTGTCATGTGTGGTTGAGGTACATATCTTGCAATAACAAGACACATTTTTACGGATCGCGCTATAAAAGGGGCACCTACTTGCATCATGGTCCCTGTGACATATTTCACAATTTCTTTATCACAGCGCACACCACCTTCCGAGTACATATCCCGCCATTATCCTTTGTGTGTCCTTTTACGTTACAATCTGTGCACCACATCCCACCGCGAGTCTCTGGAACTATGTTGGAAGATAATTTCTCCAACTACTTAGCCATGAAGTGATCTCTGAGCCTCCAAAATGGGCTAACACCGGTGTTAACACTACCCGATTACCTCGGCGTGCAAAGCAACTTCCATGCTTCATGGGTCCATGAATATTTTATGAGACAAAGCCCTTCTAAAGGGTGTGATCAACCCTCGACAAACCATTGAGCATGTTGTGAAGGGTGGATATCATAAGATAGTTTAAACAATAGAGTTTTAAAGCACGCATCATATTCTGCACGCTCTCTGTCATTCCTGTTTGGATTTCTTTGAGAGAGCTAATGCTCTTTTGTTTAAACTTAGGTATGTGGAATTCGCAAGAAAGCATTTCTCAGGTGTGGTATAATCCACAAGTTTGATGAGTGTCATATTTTCTATACCAACTATGCGCGCATCCTTGTAAAGTTGTCACAAATTGAATGGCCTTTATCATCACGGTCATGCAGTCCCCTTTGCGCGCCATGCGGCTCGCACTTATGCACATGCTCTGCGGCATCTTCTATCCCACTATAATGCTGGTAAGTGTAGAGACATCTTGAAAAATACTTGAGAGGTGGCTAAGGTCCTGTCCTCTTGATCCGGTCCCTTGGTTTCCTCCGGTGTTTCCTCCTCCACCTGACCACTAGATCTGAGCCACCACTTCCACCTCCAGATCCTCCTTTGTTAGGTCTGGGGGCCTATGTTTGTTGTGTCGAAAACTCCTCGTCGTCCCACTAAATTACATGCCACCGGTTTGTGAATTAGTGCACTCCTAGTCATATTTCCTCCACCACTTCCTAACTCGCTCCCAAAACTAGTTGTATATGTGCCTTTGTCGAACATTCCACCAAATACTAGAATAGTGTGTGAAGTTATAGAAGTCCCAAACGAGAAGTTGTATCTCTGGGTGCCGAGCGGTTGCTTCAGCTAATATCAAATGGATCAACTGTACTTTTCCTCGTTTGAACAAACCAAGCACCAGGTTTAGTTTTTAGGTCGGGTCAGAATGCGCACAAATGACTCTTCTTTCTCTACGTGATGGACTCTCATCGGAAGCCGCGAGGTTTTCTCTCCGCGCTTACGAAGATGGGAGTCTTGTATGTACACAAAATTGTAGAGTCTTGCACCACTGGAACAATGTTACACATGCCCCAATCATGATCTGAAGTCTCCTCATGCAGGTGTTCGGGATCGGAAAAGGTCTCAGTATACATTAACATCTGCGTATGCCCCACTTAGCCCTGCGTGCTTTGTTTTTCTCTTTTCCCCTCTTTTCCTTTGTGTTTTGGTCTTGATGGCCAAGAAACCGCCCACCTTTCGGGGTGGTGGTCCTTCACGTGTTTTCTGAACGTTTCTTTTATCGCGACTCACGTAAATTTCAACGTTTACCATCTTTTTCACCACCTTTGCTCGTATTTATGCTTGGTTCCATGGAATAGTGTTTCTCCATTGTTTATTGCAAAAGAGTTCAATTTGGTTTTCACCTTTGGGTAAATGGGAATTCTATAAATAGCTGGTTGGTTTTCAAACAAATGGCCTCTCGAGAACTACCTCTCATTCTCTCATTTCAAATTTTAGTCTTTCGGTTCTTTAACTTAGGAGTTGTATTAGTTTTATTTGTTGCGTGGCGAGTTAGTGTTGTTTTCTTTATTTAGAAGCCACATAATCTTCTTGTCTTAGTGTTATTACTTATTTAAATGCAGTCGATTAAGGTAGGATAGTTCATTTTTTAGGTCGGAAGCCATTAGAGTTCTGCGAGGTTTTGTTCGTCGAAGGATAGTTTCGGGTTACGGATGTTTTGTGTTGTATGACTCATGATGAAATCCCACTAAGAATTGCATAAGCCAAGTTATATTCTCTCACACTATCCCTCTCTACTCGCATTATATTGGTCTACGTCCCGAGGCTGCCATTGTTCCAAAACCTACTCTTGTTGATGCTAGCATTACACACTTTTACGGATTCACGTGAGCACGAAGG